>OX637649.1:3174905-3774905 GCA_951802225.1 Euspilapteryx auroguttella | reverse complement strand
CTTTATGCTAGGGCTGTGTAATGTTTTTATGGTTTTTACTTGCTGTTCTGTGTGTTACCCACGGTATCTAGGGTAGTATCTAGGGTACGTCAGCTAACTCCATACCAAATTTCATTTAAGAGCCAGTTTACAGCGATGCTAGCGCCATTCGCGAATAAAACTCATATCTTCTAAACTAAGGCAAATATCAAAAATGTGGCACAGTATGACACTAGATAGTGTTGCCTAGTATTTTTAGGGCACTGTTATATAGCTTTTAGGTTAAAGACCAAAGAAAGCTATAAATACAGCTAATCTGTTTATAATTTTGTTCTTTTAAGTTAGGACTATCTTACTGTGCTCAAAAAATACTAAGAAAGATTATCTAATAATTTTTCGATAATGGCTCTAGCATAGCGGTAAACTGGCTCTTAAGTCGCTCCAGCCGTGTAGACGTGAAGAAATAACAAACATACACACAAACTTTCGCCTTTATAATATTAGTGTGATATACATCAGTTTTTTAAGAAAAGTTTATTTTCTAAATTTACGTAAATATTTGCCTTCATGTAGTACTTGAACGATGAAACTTTATCAAGATTGATAAGACGAAGGTATAACGCGGATCAGATTTGTTGTTGTTCGTCAGCAAGGAATTAAAGGTAAAGTTCGGTTGAGTGAGGGCTAAGGAGAGGGCTGATCTTTCCGTCACTGACTCTTTCGTGATTTCTATTACCTGCCAAACTTTCCTGAATGAATTAACACTCAATAACAAAACAAATAGGTAGTATATTGTATTTTGTTATACTGGGTGTTTCTGACAAGGCGGTAATAAATCAAAGGAGGTATTCAGCTCACCATACCTAACAACTTTTCCAAAGCAACATCGAAATCTCAAAAAAAAAATCAGCTGTTCCATACATTGGTTCGATCAGCTGGCGGGGTCAATGTACGGGACAGCTGGTTTTCGTTTTGAGATTTCGACCCATGTTGCTTTGGGAAAGTTGTAAGGTATGGTGAGCTGAATCACTCCTTTGATTTATTAGAGAGTGACAGATTTTGCATTTATAAAATAATTAATATTTGTATTGACTTGGGAAAAATCACACAAATGCTAAGCTGTCAGTATCGAAATAACAAAATGAAAATATATATTTGTACGATAATATGTTAACCAACCTCATTTTCGTTTAAAAAACTAATTTAGGTACTATTGTATCATTATCTTTTAGTAAACGATGACTTATTATTTTGTTAATTTTTTTTTGTATTCATATAACAATATAAAACTGTGTCGAGGCAGCCCTGCCTGATTATATTTTATTTGATCACTCAATTACTAGGGTTCAGCGGCACGTTGCCACTCGCTAATTAGAATTGACGCTAACGATATATTTCTCTAACGAATACTATTCTATTTAAATCTTAAATCTTTTTGGATTAATAGATTTTAATGATTTTTTAATAAACTGTGATAGTGAGAATTTTGAGTTAGTTGTTTAATTGAATTAACAAGTTTAAAATTGAAAAACGAACACATAAATGGTTTATACCTAAACAACAAGAAAAATAAAACACATAATGCCTTAAGAACTGACAAAAGTTGTGGGACAAAAGTGCTGAAGAGGAGAACACCGACTCGACGCAGTAATGTGAGTTGACAGTCGACACCCAGCAAGATGGACGGACGACTTAAAACGAGCGACTGGGGCTGACTGTGGGCTGACTGCAAAAAGCACAATCCCCACACTGTAAATTTTTTTTGAAGAGGCCTTTACTTTACATTGGTGGTTATATCACAGTTTAAAATAAGAAGAGAGAAAACAAAACGATACACACTAACCGTCTTATTCATAAAGATACAGTAGATTTTAAGTAGCGTTACTGGAGGTCTACTTCTCTGGTTTGTTGTATGGTAAATACGTGACATTCAGTATAAATTGACATACGTCAAATAACTAAAATGCTCTTTAACTTTTTATGAATAAGAGGGTAAGATTACAAAGATAGGTACACAAAAAAACAAAAAATAACTATTCTAATTGATTATGCATATCTATGCTACGCACACAGCACCACAATGCACGCAAGTAGTTACGTACAAGATTCATCAATATATATAAAACTCTTTCGTTACTGACTGACTGACTTAACTGACTGAACTGACTGACTGACTGACAGACAACGCAGAGCCGAAACTACTGGGCGTAGCGGGATGAAATTTTGCATTTAGGTGCCTTAGTGTAGGTAAGCACTAAGAAAGGATTTCCCGAAATTCCCATGGGAACGAGAAAAAACTGTATTTTTGTGTTTATGAGAAATCTGCGCGAGTGAAACCGCGGGGCAGCCTCTAGTCAATATATAAAACTCTTCCATTACTGACTGACTGACAGACAACGCAGAGCCCACACTACTGGGCGTAGTGGGCTGAAAATCTGCATGTAGGTTCCTTAGGGAGTATATATAGTAAGCATTAAGCAAGGATTTCTCGAAATACCCATGGGAACAGGAAAAACTGGATTTTCGTGTTTATGAGAAATCTGCGCGAGTGAAACCGCGGGGCAGCCTCTAGTCAATTATAAACATATCATCCATCCTTGAATCCGAAAATATAGCAATGCATGTGCAATGTATTTCAATTTCTGTGTTTTAATTTTTGCGGTATTCATAGCACTTTTCACCATTACCCAGTTGGTTCAGTTCTGAAACACCGGATTTTACTCAAAACTATTGTTCGCAGTAGAGGTATTAGAGGTAGAGACGGATTCCTTGTCATTGTTAGAGCTCAAACTCTGCGCTCGTTAGACGCTGCCTTCACGGAATTCATCATTCCACGTCTTAGTTCGGAACATGTCTCAAGTTTACAGGAATTTATGGGTAAGCTAAATTTAATAAATTAGCTGTCTTGTTTATTTGAGCTCTTTGATAACAATGTACATTGAATACACACGTGTTACATCATTAAAAACACCTTTGTAATTTTAATCAATATCATTTTGCAATAATTAGTCCAGTGCGTAACTTGTCTACATAACTTCAAAGTGTGTTATTTCGGAACTTCAAATTTTGTTTTGTAAATCTATATGTGGTATAAAAATTCAAAAGAAGAACAATGTAGGTTCCGATACACATTGTTGTTCATTTGAATTTTTCAGTATCCTTTTCAGTCCGGGCTCCTGCCTCTACGTCCTAACTTCAATCTTTTAATAATTTTTTTTTAAAAATTTGTCAATGTTGGTTAAAATTTTTAAACCTTGCTCAACAGAAAAATCTTCTTAAAAATCGACAGTTCTATTTTAAACCTTGTTTAAAAATAGAGGTGCGATGTCCCAGTGGGATATAATTTGTTGAAAATAAGCGGGAAATTTACTGCGCAAGGACTCTACAGAGTTAAATTTATTGTACGCAGTACAATTCCTGAATTTAAAACAGCTATTTCCGCAGTGCAGAGCTGAAGTTTTTTGGGTTTTCGTCCTTTGGGGAACACACCTATTCTAGCACTTTCTAATTTGTTTGTACGAATTTTAGTTTAAATTTACCAAAACTTACGAGTACCTAATTCAATTTAATATCTTATTTTTTTGTTAGCGATATGGCTACCCATTGCATTATTTCTCGCTTCTTATAAGAGAATATGATTTTTTTTATAAACGAGAAGACATCAAATAATTGGTTAATAGCAACATAATTATTATACAATAATAATATACACTTTATTAAAAAAAATGTTATTCAAGATACTGTGAAAGAAAGATGGGCGACGCAGAATTTTGTTTACTTTCTTCTGTTTCTGAATAACGAACAATAATGTTAAAGCCAAAGAGACAACAATTTTAAAACTTCAACATTATTTAACAGGAAGTAATAAAGCCTTAGTTCAAGGGCCAGCAATAAAGTGGGAAACGCTTTACCCGATTGATGGGAGGGTCTGTAATTTACCCTTAGAAAATGACCCCCATAGACCCAGAAGGTCACAACGGTCAGGCAATATTGCCCACTTTAACACCGTAGGCTGTTTTTAGGGGTTTTGTAGATAATTTTTAGCTTAGTCTGAATAAAACGCTGGTATAAGACGATTTATTATTTACATATGAGAATTCATCATCCATATTCCAAATGATTAAGTTAATAAAAAAGAATAATAAAACTTGCGTATCAATTGTTGCGGAACTCTAAAACCTAAATTTAATGCGATTGCGGTCCCTATCTCTACCTTTGTAGTCTGAACGCTGAGCCAATATTGTCACTAAAAATGTCCACCCATTTTTTCCCGGTAAAAGCTGACTTTAGAAACCCCTGTGTTCGGTTTTAGTCATAACTTCTCTTTTTTATCTTTGTTAAAGTTAAAAAATTACTGTCGAACGACAAAAGTAACTTAGCTTTTCATAACATCAAGTTTTTTTTTAATTCCTGATTTTTTTTGCAATTTGACTGCTCCGTAGCTCAGTTGCAGGCTGAGAAGTTGTGGACTGAGAAGTTTGTGCACCTGGGTTCGATACCCGGCAGGGCGAACATGTTATGATGAATATCGATGTTTGTTTCCGGTCTAGGTGTAATGTTCGTCTCTGTATATATTTCGAGCACCCTAGATACAGTTCTTCCTAATAAGGGGCTCTGAGTGTGTTGCGTTATTATTATTATAATTCTTATTATAATAAACCTCCTCCTTTTTAAATTTCGTCGGTTAAAAACTGATCTCAATGATTGACTATGGTAGGCATCGATTCAAACCTGAGATTCAAACTATAATTTAGTACAGTGGGGAGCAAACGGCTTTTTTATAAATTTAAACTGAAAGCATTTTTTATATATAATTTTATAAAAAAAAGTTATATATTATTCAGGTTACAAATAAATAACTAAATATAATTAGGTAGAAAAAAGTAGTATCGAGAAAGCTTAAATCACTGATTTGTTATTATCGGCTCTTGCTTAAATATTGAATTAGAGAATTATCCAAAACTCTCTCTTATCTTCAGACAGACACAAAATTTATTTGCGGAGCTTACCGCAAAAGAGGGCCAAAGTATCTAAGCGCAAACACTCGAGTTTTCTTTAATCTGCTTTGTTTATTCAGATCGTATCGGTTTTTTGAGACACAACACAGCCCTCGATCCAGATCCTGAAGAGTTTTTACTTCGTCGGTTTGTATTTAAATGTATAATTTTAATAAGGTTTTGGAAATGTTTCGTTTCTTTTTGACATAGTATGTAAGTTTTAAAGTTAAATGTCTTACTAAACCACGTCTTAACCCTTAATTTATGTTTTTAAGTGATAGCTTTACACGTCGTAATTTAGCTGTCGTTAAAAACTATATTTGAAAAACCTTTTATACTGTACTTATCCAAATACTTAATTAGCCAGCTAAAAAGCTTATATAGGTAATATGAATTCCTATCTTCTAAAAAGAACTTGCAAGGTTGAATACCTTCCAAATGAGTTTCTTAAAGTAACCATGAGTTCTCTTGAATAGGAAATGTAATAAGTGCTAGTGTAATAAGTACTATATTTTCCTTTTTGTGAAACTAACAAATTGTATCAATTTCACTAAGTAACCCACTAATGAGACGCTCTTGGTCAAAAGCTAGTAGTCTGAGAGGGTAGCATGAGCATGAGCATGACCACACTTAGAGAAATTTATTTTGGGAAAATAATAGATTTGTAGAGTTTTGTGTTCTTAGCACTTTTTGCACCGATCCCATAATACTGGGATCACTAATAAAGAAAAACTTTCAAAGATTATATAGTGAAACTAGTCGACCCGGCGAACTTGGTACCGCCTAACCTATTACTATGTTTTTCCCGGTAATTATTCGATTTTTTCTCGCCGTAAAAACCATCCTTGGACTTCAACGAACATTTAATTGGTGAAATTGTTCCCGTCGTTGATGAGTTATTTCATGTTTATGTTATAGATAACATGATGTGAATTGAACGGGGTCGAATAAAAGATAAATAAATAAGTAAACAAAGAAGATTACTTTTTCATTGTCATTCGTTTGTTTTTCTGCTTCATTAACAAACTTTTTTTTACATAGAAAACTGTTAGGGGGCCTGTAACTGTTGCAGTGTGGCTGCAGTGCTAAAGACTCGCGGACTTCACGAATTTTGCGCAAATTTGAATGTGCCCTTACTTCATACACCCAAAAAACAAGGTGTAATATGGCCGTTCCTGTTCGCAATCGGCACCTGTATATCAAGTTCTCAAACCTCTAATTGTTCACGTAAGATCAATTAAGCCCATCCCGGACCCTGCGGGAACGTTAAAATGTGTTAAACTGTACCCCAGGGTAGCTCTAGCTTATTTATTATGCCTAAATGTGTGCCTAGGAAGACGTTAATACTGCCTACTTCTACTACCTACGCACTTAGTGTGGAGTAGATTATGTTTGTAAGAACAATGTACGAAGTAAGATTTGTCTTCATTGACCTCGATTTTGTGGACGCACTTTAAGGCTTGGTAGTTCAAAAATTTGTGTTTTTGAAATTTTTTTAAACAATCTGAGACATACAAAATTGATGTCTTCATTCTGAAAAAAATATATGTGTTAGTTAAGGATCTAATCTAGTCATCATACTAAAGGAAAACAGGATCTAATTAATTTTAGTTGATAGAAAAAAATCTCAAAGTTACCCCTTTTTGTTCCGTTTTTTCCATTTTATTTTTAAACCGCTGATTGTTTTTATTTGATTTTTGGAATGAAAATTGCTGACCTTAAATTTTAGACATACTACTATAGTAAGAATTTTTAAGTTTAACGAAAAGACAAAAAACCAGGAAAAACTAAAAAAAAACATCGTTTTCGCGCGGTCCGATGCCATGCCGCGCCGCTCCCTACCCCGTCAGTACCCTTGTGGCCACGGCCGAGGCCGGTTCTGTGTCAAATTTTTGTTTTCGCGCTCTCGTATTTCGTTTTATTTTTATTCAAATGTAAACAAATTTTGACAACAGATGTCAAAACAATGAACCATAACATCTGATTAGGATCTGTATGGAGCTGAAAGAAACCAATTTTGATACCGATATTACATTTATAAAACCGTCGCATTACAAACTTACCTTTTTTATTCCCACAAATAAAACTTAAATCATAGGGTACTTATATAGTTATATCATATCTTTGTTAGTTCTGTGGCGCCGATAACACAATATTAATATTACATTAGCACAATATTACGTGGTATACTTACTCAAATTACTTTAAGAAGGCAGTAATTTATGTCTTAATAGAAAATGTTTCCTTTTTATTTAACGCTTTTCGGTTTTTTCGGCTGTTTAATTTTTTGATGATAAGATTTTATTTTTTGCTTTTCAGTTTAATTTTTATGGAATCCCCCCCCCCCTCACTTAGGTTCACCTTCACCTCAAATCACCCTCCAAACGCTGGTCTCACACCCCTGAAGGTGGTCAGACGACCTGGTAAAGGTTGCGGCCTATGTCCAGCAGTGGACGCTATCGTGTGAGATCGGCTGCTTAAAATCAAAACCTAGTAACTCGTTTTAACAAAAATGTTCAGGAGAGCCAAAAAACGGGTCGACCACTTTAATTCGTTGCCCCGAAGAAACCAGACGCAATAGCGATTTCGGTGTTTGACCAAAAGTTTGACTATATTGTTGACTATAGTCACACTTAAATCGATCCCACTATATTTTTTTTTTAATTTACCCAAATATGACAATGAAAAACATTTTGAAATACAATCTCTGAGTTAATTCTCTACTTTTTAAAGCATTTTATATTTTTAGTTGTACGTTTCGAATGAAAAATGTTATTTTTTGAAGTGCATTCATTTAAAAGTTATACAAATGATTTATTTGTAGCAGAATTAAGTTTTGTTTACGATTTGGTTACGACTCGTGGTTAATTCAGCCAAATTTGTATACTGTTTTTGTAACTTACTAAATTCCATCAAAATTTGATTGATTTTATAATCGGCGCCAAATTCAAAACATAGTAAGTCAGATGTACTGCCTAGTTAACAAAAGTCTTTTTGAAAGGTAACAATGTCAATTTTAAAATCTTCTTCTATAAATTAAAAAGTAACAGTATCAAAAATTAGTTTGGTTACAAAAAGGTTGGAGGAAAGGCACAATTTACTTTTTTATAAAAAATATATATACTTATGCGAGCAGTTCTCATGTAAATTACAATATGGCAATACAATCTGTGAGTGAATAGAAAAGGCATCCATATTTTATCCAGCCTTAGGCCGCATTTGCAGGCCGCACGCAGGGCGTTGCGCGAGGCGTCGTGCGGGGCGTGCTGCGCCCAAATCAAATGTATAGCAATAGTATGAGACCGTTTACGGAGACGCGCATAGGCCTATGTTCGATATCGTATAAGGAAACGCGTCGGCTCCCGCGGCGGCGCCCGCAGCGGCGGCGCCCGTGGTGGCGCCCGCGTCGGAGCCCACACGACATCCCGCACAACACGCCGCGTCTTCGTAAAGGAGGCCTTAGGGTGTGATTTTAGTTCCAAATAAAAAAAGTTATCAACTCAAACTATATCGTTATTTGTTTAAAATTAAAACAACCAATGGTGTTTTATTTATATTGAGAAAACACTACAAAAAGGGTTTACTTTGATATTTATTTCTACAGAGTGAAATTTATTACATCTTGTTACTTTTTAATAACTTGTCTAAACTAAATCCTACATCTATATTTTTCAGAATTAAGAAATCTGTTTTATATTTCTCAGATGGTTTAAAAAAAACTCGTTATTACAAATACCTTACCTAAACGCAAATTCTTGTTAGCTGAAACGAAAATCGGAAAGAAAAATTGTGCGGTAGGTATAAACATCTCGATTTAACTTCGGCTTGTATGAAAAGTAATAAAATTTAAAACTGCCGCGACATTTCGCATTTCGACGCGCGCATGTCACAGCTGCGAGGGTGGGGGACCCTCATACCTAATTAGGTAAGAAGCTTCAAAGTACAGGTCCTTAACAAGCGATACTCGAGCATGAAACTAAAATTACTTGAACACAAAATATTTTAGCTGTCGAGAACATTTTAATAAAGGTTATTGTAGAATCTAAATAACACATTAATAGCTCTATATTATCATGTTGTTAAAAATGCTTTATTTTTTTTTAAAACGAAATTTGATGTATTGATATATTAAATATTGTTATTTCACAACAAAACCTTTTGCTGGGTATGTTAAAAAAATAACACAATAACCATTATCCAACATTCTGAAAAAAAAAAACCAAACAAGCCAGATTGCATGCTCGAAAGTAACAGATAAAAAAAGCTACCATTTTCATTTGCATAGGCTTGGCTTTGGACTTTATTTTTTGGGATCCTCCTAATGATATCCGTTACAGCTACAGTACGCCGCGTTTTCCGGCGCGTAACAAAGTACGCTTGAAATAACGCGTTACTATAGCCCTCTAGTAAGGATTAAGTTTTGGCTAGTTTGAGGTTGTCAAAACTCAACAGCATCCTAGCATTGTTGTGCGACAGACACGATAGCCACTTCATGAAACACTGGA
Organism: Euspilapteryx auroguttella; assembly: GCA_951802225.1. NCBI lineage: Eukaryota > Metazoa > Arthropoda > Insecta > Lepidoptera > Gracillariidae > Euspilapteryx > Euspilapteryx auroguttella. The sequence continues at coordinate 3,765,424 of OX637649.1, read as the reverse complement.
TAAGTGTTCATGTTGTGCGCTAAATATAACTTGTACATAAATAAATAAATAGATTAAGTTTTACTAATATAGATTTTTAAGTTTTAACTAACACTATGGATTTTGTGATCTGAAATAAAGTTTATTATTATTATATTATTATTAAAACTCCTTTAATATATACATTTCGTACTAAAATTACTTTTTTTATATTGATTTTACATGGATCTTACCTGTGATATGAACAGTAAAAATAATATCCTGTGTTTTTAATCAATAATATCAAAGCAGTAAGTATAATATTTTTATAAGCCAGACTACCCCTAGCCAGCGCATTTTCTCTTGAAACATCAAATTCCTAATTTTCCAGCAGGAATTTCGGGATAAATAGTTGCCTATATCCTTTCTCAGACTATTCATTCATATAACAAATTTCATTCAAATCGGTTTCTCGTGAAAGCGAGACAGACAGACAGAGTTACTTTTGCATTTATAATATTAGTATTGAGTATTGATTAAAGCAACCGGTACGATCGTGTAAAATTCGATATTGTACTAAGTATGAGAAATAAATGCCTCCGACAGCGCTCCTGTAGCGCGGCGGTTGTAGCCAAGAAATTAAAACGGCAAATTGTTACATTGGGATTAGGGTAGTCTCGCCCCGAACCAACGTGGATTTTCTCGAGCTCGGGCGTTGGTTAGGTTTATTGCATCGGGCTATGTAAGTATCGGTTCGCTACGTTTTATTGGTCGGATTGGTAACCCCTGACCACTGTGCACTAATACCCAATATCAAGAATACAGCCGTATCGTTCCATTTTTTTTCTCCATTTACTACTAGTACTATTCGACCACCAGAATGGTTCATTCGGCAGTGATGTTGACTGTGAATTGAAGGTCCGGTTCGATTCCCTCAATACGAAAGGTTTTTAAAAGTATTTTATTTATTTTCGATGTCAAACTAAGAAAAAATATTCATTGTAATTTCTAAATCTGCTACTAACTTGTATGTGCCACAAATGTTTTTCATTATAGTACAATACTAATCTGTATGCAACGCCCATCTTTAAAGAATCCCACAGTTATTTAAAGATACTTTTCAAATATCTCAGTACAAAACTCATTTACAATTTTAATCATTTCATATCGCGTCTCCTCGGTGGCTGTAAGTATTTGAGACTTGTTTCGAGTTTTGGTGTCTTTGTTTTACTCGAAATTTGCATTTATATTAGAAATACGCTAACTTCTAATGATTTCATCTACCTACTTAGAATCGTGATATAATCGTAATTCCGGAATGAGTTGCGATCCAAAAAACTTGACATTATTTTTGAAAAAATATCATGTTTTTAATAAAAAGACTGAAATCTTTATCGTTAAGTAATATTTAACATAACATAACATAAAAACGCTTTATTGCCATAATAAAAACAGAAATAAATAACATAAAATAATACATATTGTAAAATTTTTATATTACAAAGGGCAATGGGCGGCCTTATCGCTAAAAGCGATTTCTTCCAGACAACCCAAGTTATTTTGTTGAAACTCTTACCAATTTCTTGTGACGGTATCTATCGGTAATTTAGGAAACAACTTTTTTCTCTCTATAAGTCATAATCATAAGTTACGAGGATCTAATGCGTGAGTGAGCCTAAAAGTTGCTCAATAGACAAGTTGCCTGACAAATTATAGCAAAACCTTCGTCCAGTGTGCTACTAACTTTGTTGGCAACTTTCTGGTTACGCTGTTAGAGCACATTTTGATAGTCTACTAGAACTGAAATTCTGAAAAAAAAAAGTATGTAGAGAATAATTTTGTTACCCAAAAAGTTTTCAAATAAAAGTACTATAATATGTAAATACTAGAGGCTGTCCCGCGGTTTTTCCCGCGCAGATTTGTCATAAACACAAAATTTTTTCGCGTTCCCGTGGGTATTTTGGGAAATCCCTTTTTAGTGCTCACCTACACTCCCCAAGGAACCCACGTGCCAATTTTCAGCTTTCTACGCCCAGTAGTTAAGGCTCTGCGTTGTCAGTCAGTCAGTCAGTCAGTAACGGAAGAGTTTTATATATATTGATAATTATGTTTGTCTAAAAAAAAAAGAAGTATTATGGCCAATCTATCGATGTTTTAGTTTAGGTATTTAATGAGTTTTCTAAAACACAATTTACTAACTAATACGTAAATAAAATCTTTGAAGCACACTTATTAAGTGAAGGTTTGAAGTAAGGTCTCTATGTAATGTATGTATCTCAATGATAATTAAACACTTGTATGACATTTTATAAAGAAAATAATTAACTAAGTTTTCGCTTGAGTCCAATTTAAAAAAAGAACGCATAAAAAGGGAAAGTGAAAAAATGTCTATACCTCAGGGAGCGTTTAGGGAATCTCGTGAACAAAATAAGTGCCGTCAGTCACTTGTCGTGGACAGAGCCCTACTATTACTATGCAAATTGATGGCCCTTCAATGTATAGGCCCAGCTTTTTAAAAAAGTCAATTAATCTCATTTTTTTCTGAATTAATTGGCACTAGGGATTCTTATACTAGGTCTTGGTAAGACGGTCTTTTAACTAGATGAGCGAGATTTCCATAAGGTTCGAGGTAATATTTTATTAGTAGGAAATTATTTTGGTTATAGTTTAGCTATGCTATCCATCAGAAGGTATTGAGAAAGCATGAAAGAAAAAGCGGCACCAAATGTCAAAATTTTATTTATCTGTACAGTAGCCAGCACATTAGCTTACCCAAGTTTCATCACCATCTACCATCACACTCTTTTCACGTTCTATGTTGTACTTTTTTAGAACTGCACGCCGCCTTAGTATATTATCCACGCCCGCGTTTTGACTGCTCCGTAGCTCAGTTGGCAGTGTTGTAGACTGAGAATGCGTTTGTACCTGGGATCGATTCCCGGCGGGGCGAAGATTGATATGATGAATATCGATATTTGCTATCGGTCTGGGTGTAATGTTCGTCTATGTTTATGTTTCGGACACCCTAAATACAGGTTTTTCCTAGTTAGGGGCTCTGAGTGTGATGCGCTATTAATAAAATTAATATCTCATTAAATACTTTATCTTGTGCCACGTAGATTATGTGTACTGTTTTCGAATGTAAATGTAAAACAACTTGCAATAGGTGTGTTAAAAGTTTGTTGTCAAACCCCTAAAGAGCGCTGTTGACTTTAAGTGGTATTAAGGAGCTTACAATAAATCTTCTCTTAAACAAAGTTAATGCTTTTAGATTAACTTAAATAGAGGCAGTGTGTACTGCATGAGGAGCGTATAAATTAGGATTAAGCTGCTTCAGTCTACCGACATGTCTGCAAGCTGAGAATTACTTTTAAACAACGAGATTGAACTGAAATTCAAAATTGTTGAACCACGTCAGGCTTTGCAATTCAGGGTGTTTCTGAGTAGTCGGGAATAAATGAATTACCACACCTAATTACTGTCCTAAAAAATATGGGTTTAGTCTTTTAAAAAAAGGCACGTTACGGTTAATTTAGAAGCAAAACTTCAACAATAAATATTTAGAAACGCATCAACCAAAAGTGGTGGTAAAAATACATTTAAACAAAAGAGTCCCAAATTCCTCTAAAGTGGGCATAAGCTTTAAAAATACGAGCATATAAAGCGTAATCACGTTACTCAGCACCTCGCGGTATAGACGACCGCTTTAGTGCCTAGCTCATGAGCTCGCTCGCTCAAAACTCAAAGTGCTAAAAATCCTCGCTTCTGTATCGTTTCGTTGGGCCTGGAAAACTCCCACCAGCAGACTTTAAAACTTATCTGTAGTTCGTATGAGTTGTTGCCGCTATATCTACCGCCTTCGTAATTAGGACGCATTTATGAGGCTTCTTTTTACGAAAAGTATTCTACCAAATGTTGGCATTTGTTGACATTAATTTTAATATTGAATCAATGTGCAATATGAGAACGGAATGTTTAGTTATTAATCATGAATTGATAATTCATATTGTATTTACAGCACGAATTCGTGCACTGGGACCAAGTTCGTATTAAGTTTTTAAGATAAATGCAGATTTTTAATTGTTTTTTTCAAGTTAAACTGAGGTCATAATTCAAGATCTCTTTTCTAATCTGAAGAAGCTATTTATTGTGTTTAGGAGGAGTAATGCAATTTGTTATATTAAACTATTAGTCAGAGACAGAGATGAAAAACGAGGCAAGGTTAAGATAGAATGAAAGTACCTAATTGAAGCTTCAGCCTTCTCAGTTTCAGGGCCCTTACAATAACGGACTTAAAATTTATTGGTGCTGTCTTTTTTTTTTTTTTCTCAACATTATTGAACAAATTTTACTAAGTACTCGCTTTCTTCTACAAAGACGTAAACATAAACTGCAAAAGAAAATTCCGGACAATGTTGCTTTAGTAAAAAAGTTAAACGCTGCTCTTCACTGCTTAACTTTGCATAGTGGGTCAGGTATTTCATAATACCCACAACTATTTTCAAAGGAGTAACGAGTGCTTGCTTCCTTTATCGTGTGGGTAACTGAAAGCATACCAGTTTACATAAAGGCATACTTGCAAAAGCATTTAATCATCCGCTTGTTTAATTTGTGTTTAAATTTTAAAATATAGGTAGTTTAAGTATGTTGTAGCGATAATTAGAATTGATTTCAGTTTTTTTTTGCGAATATTACCATTGATGTGAACCACCATTAGATAGACTATTTTTTAATAAAATAAATGCTAACTAACCTCAGCTAACTCTTATATAAAACCAGTCTAATGAGGCTTTCAGCTCCAGTTAAGATAAAATTCATATAAAATGGCTATCAAGTCATAACGTCTGGTAATGTTCTACAAGGTGTCTCCTCCGTCTGAACATAGCGTAGGTTTGAACATATTTGTATGTAAAACGATATCTTACGCCCCGCGGAGCAGACAATTTATTCAGGAGTTTTTCCTCAATCGCGTGAAGAGATTGCAATAATTTTCTCAGCCCTGTACTTATCTCTTATCTCGGCCGGAGTACTTTTTTTCTCGTTTATATGTAAAGCTTTTAAATCTGGGCTTCATTTATGTTAAATGTTCTTATTCTTTTAATTATTTCAGTATAAATTTCATTCATTTCGTAGGCGTCATTAGTAGTAGCACCAGCAACCACTATAATAATGATTTAATATAATTTATATATTCAACCTTAGCATATTTAAAAAGTTGTAAGATATCGTTTGAGCAATATATATCAAAATTTGCTATTAAAAAATATAACTTTGTTAAATTTATGTGCTATTAAAAAAATTAGATGAACAAAAATGTTACGGTTCTATAGCCTTAATAAACTTTATTTGTACTAGGTTGTTCCCGAAACTTGGCACGCTCTTGTCTAATGCAATAGTAATGAAAAAATTGAAATTAATAATTTACAGAGATTTAATAAAAAGCAAATTACTCTATCAATAATAGCCTGGGTTCAAAACCACATTTCAATTTATCTTTAAGTTTTTTTTTTTCAATAAACAAGAGTTACAGGTTACAGTTTTATAATAGTAAAGATATCTATAGAACTTGGTATTTGTAATGCTGGCAACACTGCCACGGGTTGTCATCATTAAACACACATAGGCTGGCCTAGGGCGCGCACTTCCACCCAGATGTCGCCAGATTAATACTTAGGACGTGATCAGCCCAGATCTACTCGATTGTACGTAAAGTACACGAGGCGAAATCTATTGGTAGAGAAAACAAAGAAGTGTGTATATCTACCTACGACGACGTTTCAGTCTTTACTATTTTGCTTTTTTTGTAAATTTCTTAGTTACTTTAAAAACTGATGGTATAAATATCTTTGTCTGATTAGGAATTGTAAATGTATGATTCAATTTCGGGGCTAAACACAATTTAATCTTAACGGGGTATTTAACAGGCGCCGCCGTACGCCCTGCAGTACCGGGCCGAAGAATAGGACTAAGGTATCCCCTGCCTGTCGTAAGAGGCGACTAAGAGGGGACCCCGGGGTCGTTGGGTGCACGAGGCGAGGGCCTCGTGTAGTCATATAACGGCCCCGAGGAGGACGGCGGAACGTGGTGTCCCGATTCCGCCGTCGAGCGTAGGAAGAGCCATCCGCGCTCAGGAGGGACTACCACCACTTGTCCCCCCGTGAAGAGGCTAAACAGCCAATGCTGGAGGGGGTCGTGAAGTTGAACACAACGATCGAAAGATCAACCGTGACCCCCTTGCCAACAGCTGAGATGGACACCGTCGGGGTTTTAGTGGGTGCGAACCCCACATAACGCTGCGATTCCCCCCGGGGTCGCAGGGTACTCGTTAGGAGTTTCCCCGCCTAAAAAAAAAGGGTATTTAACAGCAATATTGTTCGAAAAATCGTTACCTACTTTACTACTTTAACTTACTTTTCATGAGATCGCTTATTCAAAATTTAAAATACGATCTCATGGTCTGGGTTAATGATAAAATAAACTTTCGTTCAGAATACAAGCATAGCACTAAAACTTGACTGCAAGAGCCGTTTGTCTTTGTTTCACGTAAATTATGACTGGAATCTTTTCACATTGCCGGTTTCCACAAGTGCATTTGCTTGAAAGTTTTAACGAGATTTGCCTTTCATTGGTCTTACTTTATGCGGGATTTTTAGTTTAAAATAAGTTGAAAAAAAGATTTCGTTGGTGTCCATATTTTTAAAGTAAAGAAAATTTTATAATTATATGAACCAGAACGTATTTTTGTATTACCTACTTACTCGCAACATAGCTCGTACTTGTGAATTTAATATGTAAATTCCGTTTACTCCTTTCCATATTTTACCTCTTCACCATGTTTTCGCCCTCTAAGCAACCTACTTTCCAAATTTAAAGTCTTATTATGTTTATCAGCCTATAACAAAATTTTACAAGAAATATTTTTTGTAGATACCTATTAGTTGTTTACATTTATAATATTAAGGCCAATAGGTTGGAATAAGTTTCACTATATAATACTTTATAGTTTCTGCTCCTCATATACGTTAATTAATATTAACTGCATACATACAACAATATGGTGTCAAATGATTGCAATAAAGACTCTTTCTATTCTGTTTAATTCCGTTCTACATTATTATGCAACTATCATAATTGCAACAATAGAAAATAATTAGGAAATCTTTTAATCAAAGTTTAAATGGTTTTGAATGAAAAAAGGAGCTGACTCATCAAAAGTACGTGCGCGCCTGATCTTGATCGCCATCCATTATAGCTATGAACTTTGTGAACTGAAAGATCTTTTAATCTTCATTCCCAAAGGTTCTCCGCGTCTTCATTAGTCATTCTTCTGAAAGATAAAAGTGATTTAAGAGGTTTTTCGTGCAAAGAGAGAAACGGTATCAATATTTTATCAAAATAAAATTTCTCGTTAAGGAAAAGGAACTAAGGTAAGTAAGCTTTGAGGTGGCAGCATAGAATATCTCCTTGCGAGGGTTTCCTAGAAGGTGATTAATAAGAATTTCCGAAGGAAAAACAGCAGTTGTGTTCTTCGATGAAATTTTTAAACAGCCATACTCCGATCGCCAACCCACCTGCCAAACGTGGTGATTAGGAAAAACCCTCCCACAATGTTCGTACTTGTGATGATCTGTGCGGGAGGCATATGTCCAGCAGTGGACGTGTCTTAGGCTGAGTAGAAGGATCCAGTTAAAAACTAAAAATTACAATGAGTGCAAATTAAATGTTCAATTTCCATTCGTGAACATTTTTGAACGTGTTTTTTTGGGAAAACTTCTCATTAGGAAGAGAGATGCCCGGTCAGTTTGGGTTCAGCCGTTTAGTCTGTGGCCAATCGATTTGTGGTTTAAAGATAAATGGAAGGTAATGAATGCCACGCTACTGACATTTATGTATCTCTTATTTAGAGTAGGTATGTTATTTGATATGATTTCAATGTTAAGCAGTATGCAGATTTGCTGCTGCGTTATACTTTTCATCTTGCAATATACCTATCTCGTTATAAAAGTAAGTAATTCATACGTACTTACAATTTAACAAGTTTACTTTATGTGGAATATTAGTTTCTCATTACTTTGCCTTGCCTGAGGCCGGATGGAGGACGACATGGAACCACTTCGCCTCATGCAGTATAGGATATTACGTATTTAATTGACATAAGACAGTCAATGAGTAATCCCTGTATCTAATAATAGATAAATTATGTTGTCCAAAGAAGGAACGAAGATGTTAACAATTTTTTCAACATCACGGACAAATTCAAAAACAACTCAAGTAGTAACAATTTTTTTTTTATTACAAAAAAACATGAAAAATAGAACTGGCCTTTTGAATTCCAAAACTACAAATAACACCAATGAATAATATTGGTATAGTATAGACCGTAGTAAACAATGATAACGATCAGCTGGGGAAGAAATAAAATGGAAGTCTACAGCGTTTAATGGTTCTGTTTTGATAGGTCCCTTATTCGTCCTCTGTAATGGAAAGATAATAGTCTCTTGTTTCTGTATTTAGGTAAAAGCAAGTCCGTATAATGAAAGCGCTCTAACATGCAGGCTGGGTTGGTGTGATGTTAGTAATTTAGTATATGTACTTTATTATTTTTATGCTGTAGAAATATATTATAAGGGTCTGTTATTTTAGATAGAGTCTCCCGCTGCTGATTAACGACATTTTAATTAAGATAAAACATTACTGTAAAAATAATACGTACTGACGTTTTTAACACGCTGGTGTTTTTTTAATATCTATTTTTATAATTTTATTATCATTATTTTTAATAAACTAAAATAGGTAGTATAAATAATAAATAATGTAGTTAAAAATGTGAAATATACAAGTATGAATTGGTTTCTTCATTGTAGGACAATCTTTTTTAATTACATTAAAATTCAGTGGAATTTATTATTTTCCGTTCTCATCTAACGAGATACGGCATCCTAACAACCTAACTTCAAAAATTGAGCAAGACGCGCAAGTTTTAATCGCCGTTAAAAGTTCCTAAAAGTCGGCGTACCGTCTCCCTACTCAACCTGAGTAACTGAAAACCTACTTTATAGCTGATTATACCTCTATTACTTACAAGTAGTTTATGTATAGAACAAAGAAACTAATAATAAGTAATGGATTGTTGACAAACGTTTTCAAACTTGATAAAGGACTATTTGCATATAAAAAGATATTATATTTCACAGAACAAGGAAGACTGCTCGCTCTCTTTATATTTATTTATTTATTATATCTATTCTGAGATGTAAGTAAGTAAGTAACTGTCACGTGATAAGGTGCGGCAATATGATGAACATGCAATATAGTAAGTTTTCCCGCCCGAAAAACCAAGGAAACCATAGAAAAAGGCCAAGCCGCCTAAAAATTACTGTATTTATAAGATACGAGCTTTCCCGGCTTACTTCGTTACGCCATAGATTATAAGATACTACAAAAGACTTGGTTCTATAGACTATGTTCTTTTGACTGCCCAGAATGGCCGAATAAAAAACAAACAACAACAACAAAACACCGCGGTAAAAATATGTAAACAACGGAAAAAATATTGCACCTTGGGTTACATTATTTGAGTTTAGGTAAGGATCCCTAATTTTTTGAAAATCTAATATAGCCTATGACACTCGGGGTTAATGTAGCTTCCTACCAGTGAAAGAATTTTCCAAATCGGTTCAGTATTTCCGGAGCCTATTCGTTACAAACAAACAAACAAACAAATCTTTCCTCTTTATAATATTGGTATAGATAAAGCGAATCAACTTAAATCCATCGAAAACGTGGACATTGTCCTAGCTCTGGAAATCGATAAAAGTCGATCCCAAATAATACGAATTGGAAAAAAAATATAATAAGAAGGGATCCATAAAGAACTTCGGAAAGCCACATACTTTTAATTTAAGCCTTGTGAAATGACCCAGTGCCTTGAGTGTACATACAACGCCCGACCGCCTACCTATATTCGGTTTTGCAGGCGTCCTTCCTTCGTGCGAACTACCTTTACTCAGTGGGTTAAAAAAAAAGAGAACCATAATAAAACGTACAAACTGCATCATATTTCAAGGATGCTCATGAAGGAATCTGCCTTTCATTTTGTGGATAAGTTTTGTGGGTATTAAAGTGTCGGCGCTCCCGGGTCGCTCCGCAATTTGGCGTATTGCCAGCGCGACCGCACTCTAGCGGCAGAAGGTTAGGTTGCTTGCAGACCACCAACTACAAGGCTAGTTCATATACAAACGTCTTCAAGGGTAATGCCATTTAAACAAACTGCATTGATTTAAAAATATGTAAATAAGCAACTTTGCAAAACTTCATGCATGAGCTGAATGAAATTCGTTCTGCGTTCTTACGTTAGTGGGTGCGATGTCCATGAAGGTTTTTAAGTCTGCTTAGTTCTTTGTCACCAGGAGGTACTGAAAAAAGGATCTGCAACTTTTTAATTTGCCGAATAAAAAATAATCATTAAAAGTCCACAGAATTTATTCAGGCTTTGTAAGAACGTGGATTAAACATATGCAATACATACGCTATGCCAAGCCTTACATTCCAAATAATAAAAAGTAATTTTTTTAAAGTTTTATCTTAAAGACTGCGGTTTTCCTTAACTTTCCTCCGTGTCGTCGGCCTATTTCGCTCTATAACCTCTTACCTTTATTGGGTCAAAGAATATTAAACTTTGCCAATTTTTAATTTATAAAACTTTTTAGTGTTCGTTCCAATAATCAATATATATAAAACTCTTCCGTTACTGACTGACTGACTGACTGACTGACTGACTGACAGACAACGCAGAGCCTAAACTACTGGGCGTAGCGGGCTGAAATTTTACATGTAGGTTCCTTAGGGAGTGTAGGTGAGCACTAAGAAAGGATTTCCCGAAATTCCCACGGGAACTTATGAGTAATCTGCGCGGGAAATACCGCGGGGCAGCCTCTAGTAAATTATATATATGTTTTCCCAGCTTATACTCTCTCTCTCTCTATTTCCGTTGCTTCTCCGTGGAGCCTAGGGCCGTCGGAAGACGTCTCCATCGCTGTCGGTCTTGAGCCAGTTCCGGCAGTTCCTCCCATGAGCAGCCCATCTGTCGAGATTCGGCTATGTAATACCGCTTTCAGGTGTATCTTAGACTGCCAGTATATTATTATATCTTTTAACTCTTAGATTTTTGAGGAATATCCTTTAAAAAAGCATCTAATTGAATAAAGGGTGAAATGAAGAACCAATATTGGAACAATGAAGAAGAAGGAAATGGGTAAAATTTTGAAAAATCTGCGGCAGAAAAACATTAAGAATCGGAAAGACAATTTATTATAGGTCAAAAACAATTTACTCTGTTTTAAAAAGGCTTACCAACATTTCCAGTGGTCAATTTATGCAGATTACCTTTAAAACAATGCAATGTGCAACCAGACAAAAGGCCTCGATGATGAACAAATTTGCATGCTAATAAAATAAAATACACGTGTAGCGTGTTTCCAGATAAATGATGGACATTATGAGGCTGGAAAACTCGGAATTGCAACGCGTGGGCTTAAACATGTTTCTACTGATTAAAACGTTCTCTCGTTGGTATGTCGATTGACAAATTGAGAGATAAAAATTTATCAGATAAAAAAATACGTTTATTAACTTTAGTTAATTCTATTACCTAACTAGAACCAGACCCTAACAGGAGAGATGTAAGTAACATGAATACCTATGAACAGTGGCGGTCTAGGTCTCTATAACTCTTGTGCTATGGTAATGGAGTCAAGGGCTAACGAAACCATAGACAAATCTGTTACGGCCTCCGAAACCGCCACTGTAAATACGTAGTACAGTGGCAGTCTAGAATAATGTAACAGATTTGTCTATGGTCTCGTGCGCCTTAGACTGTAATACCAAAGAAGAGCTATTTTGCAATACAAAAATACCGGAAGTGTTACGGAGACTTAGACCGCCACTGTACAACATTGAAGAAAGTGCATTATTTAATTTACAAATAGCTACGCAAGTGCTTATCTCTACCAACACTGGTTTATCCTGTAAAACAACAATATGCAATGCACAGAATGAGGCGAACCATCTCCTACTTTTGCCCTGCAAAAAGCAACTCCAGTTAAAACAAGCTCTGAATTCGAATCCGAAATCCTTGTATAATAAAGCTATAAAAGTGAAATAAAGGGAACTTGTGCTGTCCGGATGCATTCGGACTAGTGTCCGGAACTTTTGCACATAAATACGAGGTATAGAGGCTTTGTTCAGAAACATAGCGCAACTTTACATTGATTTTCACAGCAGTTTTGGTTTTTTAATTGAGAATTTTTCGAGTTACTGAAACCGCATCTCAAATGTACGAACTCAACATTCTACCAGAAAACAAAATTAAATTTATGACAGACTCCCAATATGAGCAAACAGACACCCCCTAAACAGACAGGTGAAAAAAACTTGCTCTATACTTATTGAAATGTAGACCACGTCTGGCTTGGAGGCCGAGGAAACTATCGCAGGACTAGCGTAGGTAGCGCGTGACCGGTCAAAATTTGAAATCTGAGAGTTTGGGTTAGCTAATGGCGTATGAGAAACAAGTTAAAGTTAGCGTTTGAGTTAGTCGAGTAGTTCGGAAGCTTATAATGCAATAACAGCCTTTTGTCTAAAAACCATATACCACCGGGTGATAGTCAGAGAGCATACATAGCAGAGGTTGTACTTTTTATTTTCTTACCGTTTAAACTTTCCCTGTAACGTTTCGAAACCAAAATCAATAAATCGAAACAACTGTTCTCGAGTTTTAGCGAGACAAACTAACAGCAATTGATTTCAATATATGTACATAGATATTAATATTAATCTTAGTTTAAATATCGGTATTTTTAGTAATGATGTCAAACAGTCAACCCTTTTGCCGTTTTTTTTGTTTCCATTCACCAAAAGTGCCCGATCTGGACAATATACCTTTATAGGCTCTAAGAAAAGCTATCACCTGTCAGCGTTTACAAAACGAGAGATATTTTACGAGGTTTGCACTAAGCGGTGCGTCAACCTGCACTTATCGATGTTTATCTAAAACACAGCAAGATATTTTTAATAGAACTGCACACATCTACTTGAAACGACCAACGCCCATATAAATTTGTTGGCTTCTGCCATTTCGAATATGGCATTGACATCTGCCGCTACACGGCGCCGTCCTGCCGAGTTCTAGGAATGTATTGTTTTAATGATCGAGTAAATTTAGAAACTTTTGTGAGTTTGCGGTCCTTCCAGCTTCCAGGGCAGCAGCGTCCTACGTTAAAAAAACTTGAAGAGTTACACTGCAATCGCCAACCCGCATAAAAGATTGGCGATAATTTTACTTAATAGTAGTAATAATGGAGAAAGTTTCAACAATGTTTATGTTTGTGGCGATCTGACAGTAAAGCCTGTGTCTAACCGTGAATGACTTTCGGGTGAGATGATATAAAAACTAGGAACTTAACTTACATTTTTTTGGTCAAATAATATAATTCTAAAAGAAAATATTTTATCTTCTACCATAAAATGAAGATTAATAGTTGACCCTTATGACTTGGACTTGGTAATAAACGATGCCTTGAGGCCTGAACTGAAACAATTTAAAGCGATTTTCGATAAAGCAAATTGCGTTTATTTATCTCCAATGTTTCTCAGCCAGTTTAGTAAAGTTACTAATTACTTCAATACTTTATATACAAATTAATAGCTAGATTAAAAAATATTTATAAAAATATTAAAACTTAATCCAAACCTACGTTTTTTTTTTGTAATTTAACTGCAAGTGTTCTTAACCAATCAAAAAATTGATTCCTTAATTTCACACTGAAAAATACTAAGAATAACTTTATTTTTCTAGAGCAAACATGTTTCGTTATAACGAAACATGTTTGAAAGTCTCATAAAATTAAAAGAAACTATATACTTTCTTTTAATTTTATGAGATTGCAAATACTCAAATCAAATAATTTATTAAAAAAAAAGTCTGACAGGCAGGACTACAAAAATATATATTACCTACTAAAAATACTGTTTTTTTTTTGCAGATACCTATCCTAATATCTTTAGAAGCAATTTTTCTTTTAGGAACAGTAAACATTAAAAAGACGATTTAAACGATCGCTTGTTTTTGTAAGTAGATTGATTTTCCGAGCTGACGTAAGCGGAAAATAATATGAAAGTTAGAACATCCCGCTTTGATGTTTTCAATTAATATTTTACGCCTTGAAAGCGTGAGTCAGCCAGTTCGTTCAGTGTGAAAATAGCTTTTGAAGTTTGAAAATAATAGGCGCAACTATTGGATAACACTTTCCAGGAAGGAAAAAGGTAAGGTTATGGTAAACTACACGCAGATTTAAAATAAATTCAAAAGTTATATCAGAAAGATCATTAGTTTAGTAATATATATTTTTTTATGTATAAATTACCTTACCCGTGGAACGATTGACTACCCTCAAACGCATTTAAATTATGCACAGTTTATGTGCGCACGACGCGATGAGGTTCCTTAAATTACGAAATAACTTGATTATATCTTGAAACGACACCACACATGTCGATTGTTGTTTTCCTGCAAAACAACTGAAGAACTTCCGGTTTTTGTTTTCATTGTAGGTTTCGGTTTATTATGATAAGTCCGTCCATTTTATACGTTCATTTCGGGCTTTGAAGATGGAGCTGTATTTTTAGTAAAGCTTATTTAGCTTTTCAGTATTTTGAGAAAGAATGCTTTTTGTAAAGAACATAATAAACATTAGAAAAAATACTTTTATTTGTGGTTGTTGCCGAAATTTCTGAGTTTCTTACTATTTCTTCTTTCGTTATGAATAAAAAGGACAAGAATGTATTTTATTTAAGTACTTACTAGTGAGCGCCCCGCGGGTTCTCGTGGGATTTTCGGGTTACAAAGTAGCCCTATGTCCTTTCTCAGGCTTAAGACTAAATCTGTACAAAATTTCAGCTAATACATTTATTAGCAAAAGAGTTCAGACAGAGGTTTTCTTTCTTAACTATCTCACCAAACATTGGCAATACCTAAGTTATTATAACTCCAAACTTAGAATTTTAATAAAAAATGATTTAAATAGATCAGAACGTTCATCTAGCTAGAGTTTTAGATCTTTTCTTTTGTGACTTTTGGCACTAGATCAACGAAATTGTAGCCTTTTTAAAGCCCGCCATAGTTATTTTCTAGTCGTATCTAGGTACATTATTTAAGATCTCGAAAACCATATTAACTTTATACCTTGTAGGTGTAGGTATGGGTGTAAACTAAGTTTTAGTGAGAAATGGCACTAGGAATAGTTCTCTTTACGGGCACTTGACCGCTATTGCAGCACCACAGAGTATAATCTCGGCAAAGTTTCTGTCGCCTCGACATCTTGTAGACTGGGTTTATTTAATTCTGTATGAGTGAAGGAACTCCAAAAATTACTAAAAACCATTTTGATAAAACTTGCCTTTTTATGTTAGGATTTGGCCGCTTAGCGCGCCACAAAAAAATAGATAAAAAAACGGAAACAAAAACACATTTACAATTTAATTAAATTATAAAGTAAGATGAATATACCTAATATTACATCATAGATATATCATCCTGCCTCTTGCAGTATAGTTTAATTTATTAAATAAGCTCTAATTGACTAAAAATAAGCGAAACCTTTGTATCCTTTATTAAATAATAACTAGTCGACCCGGCGAACTTCGTACCGCATAACCTATTACTATCTTGTGCATGTAATAAACTTATAAACCTTCCTCTTGGATCACTCTCTCTCTAATAAAACAAAACCTCATCAAAATCCGTTGCATAGTTTTAAAGATATAAGCATACATAGGGACAGACGCGGGAAGCGACTTTATTTTATACTATGTATTGATGAAGCATTTTGACTTTGATTTAATTTGAATAGCATAATGCTTTAATTTATTGTGTAAATTTTATAAGGTGATACGAAGTACGCGGGTTCGATGTTTAAAAATTGTTATATCATATTAGTTTTTTTTAATAAACTAGTGCATATTTAAAATCAACTCAATCCAGCGTTTTCATACTAAAACATCTATGCGACGCGAGACGGTCCCAGGTCACCAGATGTTGACGTTCGTAAAACACATCTGGGTCTAAATCAGGCTGTTCCTAGAGCTTTTAGTGGCTACATCGGACTGTATTCATGCCAAGAAACAACATAAAAATATTATTAATATATTTGCGATTTGCTTTTGCTTTAGGTATGGATACAATCTAGTTTTTTTTACTAAGTATAGGTATCGAATTTCGGAAATTAATCTTAAATAACCTTTACCAAATTAAAGCTTACGAAGCTACCATCTACCCTATGTGCTTTTATAATGAACTAGCTGACACGGCGAACTTTGTTCTGAATTTTTAGGAATATTCTATATAGCCTATGTCACCCGGGGATAGTGTAGCTTCCTCATAGTGAAAGAATTTATGAATCAGTAGTCTCGGAGCCTATTCAATGCAACCAAACAAACAGACAATCAAATCTTTCTTCTGATAACCTGTCATACTTGTTAAATTTTGTTGTTATTAGTTATTTTAAAATGTTTTGAAGTATGTGCTATTGTGGTTGTTCGTAGGCTATTGTATATTATTATGTAATGTGTTTTTTTTTTGCTGTAAATAAATCTTTTCTTTCTTTCTTTTCTTTACTTTATACTTCAAAGTTTCAGAAAATTCCTATAAGCAGTTTTTTTAGGATAAGTATAAATACATAGAGAACAAAATTTCCGAACAAAGCATTAATGGTCTAGCTAGACTAGACGATCTAGACTAGACGTCTCGCATCCCGGGCTGACTGGCGTGTTAATTACCCCCAGTGTGCTCTCTTCTTCATGGACATTTCTGTAATTGGGAGCTGAATTTTATACTATTTTTTCGTATAATAATACTTTATTTTGTTTAGTTTCTAACTTCATTCATGTCACACTATCATTATAAAATAGCCATAATGCTATTATTATGTAATAACTATTTGTTTAATTAATGTATGATTGTTTATCCCTGAAAAAAAAAACATTATGAAGAAGATCTCGTCTAAAAGTCCCTCATCAGGAATAACGGTGTTTTAATCAAAGATTCCATTCTTTGTAATTTTAAATAGATTTCTCCAAAATAATTATGTACAAGCCTAAAATGATTGACTCTACTACTGCAAGAAAATCTTAAAGATGTGTTTTGGGCTATCTCTAAAATATTATCTTATGTCTTAACTTTTAAATCAATAAAGATTACAGTTATGCTAACTAACCACTTTCATCCAGCTTAGTTATCTGTTCGGCCATCAAATCCACAAACCACTAAAGACGATGCGTCCATATAAAGGCAAATCTCCACTGTAATTAACACAGTTGTCAGAGGCAGTAACGGAGATATTGTCTGGTGCTGACCGCGAGGACCGCAGTGGAAGCCCGCCTTTGAATATCAAGCCCTCATTATCATATCTTGATTGCATTGTTGGTGATGGCCCTGTTGGTCGACGACAACAAACCTTTTGAACTGATTGCCTATTCTAGACTTTATTGACTTTAAATCAAAAATTAAGGTTTACTGTTTACAAGACATTGACGTGCTCAACACCGTGCCTAGTAGGGTAGTATTATCCAGGGATGCACTTATGCAATAAGATTACATTTTGACTCACTAAATGGTTAATGCTTTGTTACAGTTAATCGATGTCACAAAAACTTGGATGAGAAACAACTCAACGAAAATTCTGATTTCGAATTCGAAGATTAGGTATGTACAAAAATGTATACTTACTTACTTGGTAAAAACAGTACCCTAGATAGATAGATAGACTCATTATTACAATTAATCAACTTAAAGTATTACAATCAATATTACATATTAATAAAACATTACCCTAATCAATTATTAATGAGAATTTAGTGAGGATCTCTATCATACTAAACTTCCTTAGTCACATAGGAACGATCTCCAACAAACGACTGAACCTTATCTTAGTGTTAAAGTAAACATTTGCCTTCCATCTCCGGCACTTAGAACAAGGGAACAGTGTTTAACTAATTAACAGCTGTTAGGCTCTGAGCCCTGATTCGTCAAGGGCTGAGATCTCATCTTATATAAACAATGTAACCGATCTAAGAAATTAGGGGATCCAAGTTGTATTCGTCTTAAATGCTAGTTGTGGTCACCATTTTAGCTTAAATTATCGAATCAAAAGAGTTGAAGGTGTGTCAAATTAGTATTAATTGGATCTAAAAAATTGTGTCCGATGTGTAATACCATTATCTCAGCCTATAGAAGTCGCGTACTGGACATAGGCCTCAAACAGAAATTGCAACACCCACCGCTCTTGATCGTCCCTCATCCAGTGCAGTGTAGGTGTTTTAGACGGCTAGCGGAGAGGTGGCTGCGAGCGACGCGTACCCCTCAACTTTCAGAAGCAACCACAAACGCTCTCAATAGCTACCTATCTCACATTTTTCCGCCACTTTGTAACCACGTCAATATGTTATTTGGAACCCTAGGTTTAACAGTCCACTTGTTCTACATTATTTCCCGAGGGCGCTATAAGGGACCAAACATACGGCACATTACAGCTCAAGTTTGATACTAATTCTCTTTATTACTAAGTTAAAGCGTTATCCTCAATTACATACATGATATTGGCTGTTCTAATTGAACCATCCACTTGCCTTTGTACGTAATAATAGCGGCGTTGCAGTTAATTAAGCTGGCTGGCAATTTGATAATACATCTATTGGTGGCGTACCGTAACTAAATATTCATAGTTTCTCAACCTTTGATCGGTGTAGTTCACAAGTTGTGTTCACTTTCTGAAACTAACTTTAATTCTATTAACGTGCACTTTAGTCGCAATATATACTATAATTGATCGTCTTTCTTATGATTCTCGAAAGAAAGACGGTTCTTATTGGGTATAATCTCTGCACAATAATTCAAATTACCAGCTGTTCAGCCGCTAGATTCGATTTCTGTCAGAACTGTTATACCCGTTCACTCTTACCCACAATTAGTCAGTTCTTTTTGGTCATGATAATGTCACACGTCATATTGTGTCCTATGTGATCCTGTCGGTATTTGTAATATGAGCAAGGGCATAAGTTTTAACACGGGTGAATATTTTTATTAAATATTTAAATAAATAAACTTAGTGTATTTGCGCTAGCGAAATACATAAAGCTTCCATTTAAATATATAAATGCAATGCCAAAGAAATACAATAAATGTAATAACTTTTGTAAAAATTTAAAGTGCACAAAAACTTAATATGGCTTCTGAATCAAACAGCAAAAGCTTTTATAAAATATTTCCAGGAAAGAAGTGAAACGTGAAACGCTTTTCAAGCTTGAAATAATTTTCTTTTTATAATTTTCTTCATTTACCTGAGAGTTTTTGTAACTCGGTAAATGTTCGATTTTTATTTGTTCTTTTAAAATAATTTGTAGTTGAAGTATTAAAAAGTGCACTTAGTTAACGAAACTTATCTCCTATTATAACATGACAATTACTTATCTCCTGATAAAGAGGTACGTTAGCTGATGTACGAATATTGTCAATATCAAACTATCTATGAGATTGTTTGCATAACCTTTGAATGCTGCTTCCCGCATTTCCGTGGCTGCCCAGTTCAGTGAATCGTTTTCGTTCACAGCTACACGAATATTTTGTTCATTATTTTTATTGGAAAACTGCAGCCCAATTCGTTTAGTGGTTTTGTATTTTTGCCTGTATTGTTGTCTGGCTGTAGATTGTTGAATAGTTTAATAGGAAATAGTTCAATCGCTCTATAGATACGTTTTCACCAAATATTTCAGGACATCGATTCTATAGAATTCATTACAAATAGAATTCATTTGCAACTACATCCGTCCCTTACATTAACTCCCGCAAATTTCAAAAGGTCCATCTCCACCTTTTGAGGGATCTTGCATACTCTGTGTCATCCGGTGCGCTGTCGCTATCGAGAACTATCCGACCCTAGCAAGCATCTGTTCCTTAAGATAATTAATATGCCCTGCCCGTTGCCACTTAAGTTTTGTAATTCGATTGTGTCTTAAGTTTTATTTTATAAAACTACGAATACAAATAATGATTTCATTATGCAAATTGTTTATAACTATTGTGATATCCTTCAAGGTTCTGGCAGCTGGAGTCCCGCCACGCGTCCAGGTCTGCCCCCGAGATGTGGCTGCAGGGTTGGAGCTCGTTACTGGAATAACAAAGTATTTGGCGTGGTTTAGGATAAGTAGGCGTGCGAAATGATTTAACTTTATTAACAACAGAGACATGAAATAGCAGTGGTATGACAGATGCCTGCACCTATATATTATATGTGTATTAAACTACATAGTGTAAAATAAAGTCGTTTTCCGCTTCTGTCTCTATGTATGCTTAAATCTTTAAAACTACGCAAACAGTTTTGATGTGTTTTTTTTTTAAATAGATAGTGATTCATGAGGAAGGTTTATAAGTACAATACATGCACAAAATAGTAATAGAGTTAGGCGCTACGAAGTTTGCCGGGTCGACTAGTAAAAATATATAATTGCAAATACTTGGTACGATATTTTGTTTTAGACCTGTTGCACTAAACAAAACCCTAAGTAATACAAAAGTGCGGGGATATATATAGTAAAGCTGTTCAATTATGAATTATAATCAAAAGGATTTATTATTTTAATGCATCCATATTCTTAAAATTTGTTAGGTAGTATAATCGTTATTGGAAATATGGCTGATAAAAATCTGCATTAAAATAAAAATGTTACCCTTGCTCAACGTTCAGCAAAGCTCGAGGTTGTATATACTTGATCCCCTCAGCGTTGTCACACGCGAACCTTGCCATGTTGGTCCGCCTTATCTCGCTTAGTTGACCTACAGTTAAAAACCTTTTTGAGTCTTAAATAAAATATACTGTACGGGTTCAAGAGAATAAACGGTTTTGAAATACGTTTCAATATAAAACTTTCAGAAATATAACATTTTAGTAGAGTTCACTAAATGCCACATACAACAGGTCTAATAATGTAACTTGGGCCTGATTGTTAATTCGCGATATAACGCAATGGAGTGCTACAATTTGGTCTAGTGCTTAGCACTATCTGGCAACTGTACAATCGAAATAAAGTGTATTTTAATCGAAATAAAGTGAAGTGAAAGAACTCACGCAATGTAAAGCTGTGAAAATGATCGCCTCTCTCAAACCAGAACCTGTCAGCCCTCAGCCAGAGCCTCATTTGCTTCTCCATGATGCAGAAGAGCGTCGGACCTACAAAGGTATCCTTGATGAAGTTTTCGCTGATGATCCCCGCTAGAAGATCAACGTCTCCGACATCTTCGTAGAGGTACTTGAGGGCTTCGACTTTCTAGAATTATAGAATAGTACTTTAGATAACATTAGGATATAAAATATTGCCTTCTGTTGGTGGTATACCACCCTATCTCCTCGCATGTGACTAATGGAACACACTCGAAGGATGGGCAGCAGCATCCTTCTATGAACAACTTGCAGAGCCATAATGCGTGGCCATGTATGTCCTGTGACGATCGTAGGAGACTTCTATTTCCAGGTATTGGACGTCCCTCGGCTAAGATGATGTTAACGAAGATAATGACAAAAAAAAAGATATAGATACTTCGTAGTCCATAACGTCGTGGAAATCTTCAAACTTCTTGGCAGAATGCATGCCGCACATTTGGCGGTAGTCGTTGTAGCCCCGGACGCCCAGGTCTCTGCCTCTCTGGATGTCAATAGCTGGCAAATCACTGGCCTTCTGCAGCTCAGCGAAGAATGTCTCTGCAATCTTTAAAATAATATTTGAAACGTAACTTGTTGTACTTCGCTAGTAAAATGTAATAACTGCAAAGAGTGGGGCAGGACATTGATCAAGTTACTTGTGATTTTCTTGACATTGGTCAAACCATAAGTTGCTTTATTGAAATAATTATTAAAGCTAAAGCCAAGTCATTAAATTTTACGAACTTCAGGATCCTGAATCTCGTCAATCTTAGCAGCGTTCTGGTAGAAGGTTCCTCTATTGATCTCCTCAATGTTTTTGTTTTGTTCCAGAAGAGCCATGCGGAATAATGTATCACTGATAGCAAATTCTCCGGAGTAATGAAGGTTATCTTTGTACATTCTAAAATTTTACAAAACGAAATCATAAAACTCACTTATTAATTTATTTAACTAGTTAATTTAAAGGGTAGTAAAGAAAGCTCCACACTTAGAGCCCTTAAATTGGTAGAGTCTGTGTGTTATAGGGTGCCTAACCCGACACACACAGAAAGGTATTGCACAAAAACTCCCAGAAACAAAAACTTAAATGCGATGGTTGTCGCAAAGTTTTGCTAAATTATTTGCTCACCTTAATCCAATTCAATCGTTGAAAAATATGAATTCAGGCCAGCGTTATAGGTATAGGTACTTACTTGATACGCCCATCAAGGAATGTCCGGAAAAACCGTGTCCCAGTTTCATATTCAGTATAAATAAGAGGAATGGCATTCTCATCGTATCCTTTTACATATTGTACATGATCCGATATTAAACCGTAATGAACCATATGCTTGCGACCTGAGGGAGCAATATCGTTAACCTTTGTCTATAGCTTATTAATAATGAATGTGATGCTAGCCAACATTATAAGGTTTTTTTTTGATGAATTAATTTGGTTGGAGATAGAAAGCCACGTATCGGTTTCTAGGTTGGTAACTTAACGAGTAGGTCGAAAGGTAACGGACTTAATATTTTAACACAAGCAAACATGACAAGGCTTCACAGTCAGGCAAATAAGAAAGCGGTTATAATTTTTCTTCTTACCCATTAGAACAGGAAGGAGCTCATACATGTAAATGTTTTGCAAGGTAGCTATATTGATCTGCCTTGCCACCTTGAACAGTCGGTCATCTTTCCAGCAAGGGTTGATGTGTCCTAGAGTTTTTGCGATCCTGTTGTGTTCTCGCATAAAGAAAATTAGGAACGTCGTGGATCGAAGATCAATGTTACCTATTTCTGGTAAACCTTTAAAATATGAAAATATGTTGACAAATTAAAAAAGATAAAGATAGTAAACTAGTAGAACTAAATAGTTCTAATAGCGATTCTAATAGTTCATACGATATGTATTGCGCGTTATCAAATACAGCAATAAGTATTAATAATATCAGTGTTAAGTGATCTATAAAGTCATCAGACCATTAAATTTTATGCTAATGAAATAAGAATTCACTATAATACCGAATAAATAACAAGTCGTCTCATTATTCCTGTTCTGAATGCAAGTATTTTTGAGGTCGCCGAGAGGCACGTAGCGGCCAGCCCGGACCTCCATTTTAAGGAGTCCGTCTCTGCCTTGCCTGACCTTATCCATTTCTTCTTCAGTAGTGCCGTATATCGTCGACAGATCCAATAATGGTGTTTGGATGTTAATCTATGAATGAATAAAATCTAATATACTGGGTGTTTCTGACAAGACGGTAATAAATCAAAGGAGGGCTTCTGCTCACCATATCTAAAAACTTTCCTTAAGCATTTGTTGCTTCGACCAATGGGTCGAAATATCAAACAAAATAACAGCTGTTCCATACATTGGTTCGATCAGCTGGCGGGGTCAATGTACGGGACAGCTGATTTTTGTTTTAAGATTTCGACGCATGTTGCTTTGGGAAAGTTGTTAGATGAATCCTTCCTTCGATTTATTACCGCCTTGTCAAAAACACCATGTATATAAAACTATAAATATAAATATATAAAACTTAAGATCCCGTAACTAGCTGGAACTTAGTAAGGTGTAGTGTATATGAAAAACATTCAAGGTATGCAGAAAAATATACAAAACCTCAAATAGATAATAATATTTTGTTTGCCCCCACCGGGAATCGACTCAGATCTCCGGCGACTCAACATCGCTTCGTTGCGAAAGCAGTCTAATACTTAATGATACTATATACAACGTGTTTTTATAATAGTCTATTAAATTTGTTTGAAATAACTGACTGGTTCAGTTTCCGCCTCGGGTTTCAAACAGCCAATGTCCTGGAAAGTGCCCGCCCTAGTTAGGTTCAAGCATCGTATCTGAGTCAACCGGTGAAGAGGATCATTCTCTGGAACTAGAATCGGAATACAATGCTGCTTGTCTAAAGATGGATCCATATCGTTTCCATCTGCCTCTTCTGGTGATCTTTTATCTCTTTCACCGATTTCTGCATCATAGCTCTCATTAATTATATATTTTTTCTCTTTACAGCAATCTTCATTGTTCTTGACGAAATCAACTGAAAAAAAATTCTATTATATACTTATCTAAGTATATACACTACGACATAGACATTATAATAATTGCATCACAAATCACGCAAATTATAGTCCAAGGAGAATGAAATTATCGACCGCTCATGTTACGTGCGAACAAATTGTGTGCTAATGTTTCCGCTTGAGTTAACGACACTACAATAACATTAACTACAAAGATATTTGAATTGCATGTTCTAATATTATAAACAAAAATACAACAATTAATATAAAGGTATACTCACGGGCCCCCTTCAAAAATGATACATCGTCAGCTACTAATCCAAATAGATGAACGGCGGCCATATTGAATTTGGTTCTGTCTACCACTCTTCCGGTTGACTGGAGCACCGTGCGGACCTTCCGAGCTGATGGAAGTGGCTTACCATTTTTGTCCATACGTATTTGTTTTCCTATAAAAACGATTTTATAAAGTACTCTTTATGATCTTATAAAATATAATTTCTGCTGTATACCACATTTAAAAGGCTTTCGCTATCACCGACATCATTAAGTGCTATAAGTTTTTAATGGGTACTTTTAGCAAAATTCAAAGTTACAATATTTATATTAATTATAAGTAAATTAAATAGTAATTATGTTCAAATTTAACGTATGTGTAAAAAACAGAATATAAAATACTTCACCTATCCACTCTAAATTCTATGGTACAGGGCTAAGAGAAATCACGGGACGTTTTAAAAGGTAGCTTAGAATAATTTACGATGGAAATCCAGTTTTGAACCCTGTGCCATAAACCTTAAGTTTTCTCTTACCTTTAAAATAGTCTGGCGTTAGCAAACGCAAGTAAGGGCCATGTGATGAACCTCTGCTGGGGTGTTTGAAGTTGTTGCAGGTGCCGTCCACCCGGGAGCCTTCGTGGGCAGCACATGGCTTCACGTTTATCGTACAGTTGCTAAAACATGCTCTCATTTGGGAACTGACAGGTTATTTTATGGATTTTGTTAAAATATTAACTTTGTCCTAATTAAATATTGAACACTAGAGGCTACACTGCGGCTTCACCAGCGCAGATTTCTCTTAAACACAAAAATACAATTTTCTTCCCTTCCCATGGGAATTTCAGGAAATTAATCCATAGTGCATACTCTACACTCCCCAAAGATCCTACATAGTCCATACTCTACACTCCCCAAAGATCCTACATGCAAAATTTCAGCCCGCTACGCCCAGTAGTTTCGGCTCCTCGTTGTCTGTTAGTCAGTCAGTCAGACAGTAACGGAAGAGATTTTTATACTATATATATTGATAAATTATTTATTAATACTTCCTATTATCATCTATAATCACAGCCAAGAGACGTCCACTTCTATCCTACTTGTACCTATTTAAAAAAAATGGTACAGTGGCGGTCTAGAACGGCGTAACACTTCCAGTTTTTCTGTATTGCAAAACAGCTCTTGTTCTTTGGTATTACAGTCTAGGGAACACGAGACCATAACCAAGTCTGTTACGCGTTCTAGACCGCCACTGTACCTACTTAAAATAATGGTAAATATTAGAACTTACGAGTAAATTTTTCGTGCCTTATAATTTTCGTCATCTTTCGCTGCAACTTCACCGCTAAATCTTTCATAAATATCACATTTCACTTTAAATATTAGAAATAACAATATCCACGCACTGTTCATATTGGTTTATGTTGTGTACGTCTAGACTCATTCCAGTTCAACTTGCTAGTGTACAGTGTAATGAAATGAAATAATTAAAAAACTTGAAATAGATGTTACGAACGAACCATATTAGTTTAGGTCAATATTATCTCATATATGATAAATATTTTAAATGTACAACTGTAATTGCGTTTTAGAAATTTAATTGAATTGTCTATTAAACAGTATTTGACTTCGTTGCTGAAGAATTGTGGATTAGCTATTGCATAAATAACTTTATTAAACAAGGTATAACTTCATTGACGCCTCAGAAATGAATAATATTAAGTAAAGTGAGTACACTAACCCGACCCGGTGAAATTTGTACCGCCTATCCTATGATAGGGTTTTGTCCATATATTATACTTATAAACCTTCCTCTTTAATCACTCTATCTATTAAAAAAACTGCATCAAAATCCGTTGCGTAGTTTTAAAGATTTAAGCATACATAGGGACAGACGCGGGAAGCGACTTTATTTTATACTAGTCGTCCCGGCGAACTTCGTATCGCTTTACCTATTACTATTTTGTGCATGTATGATACTTATAAACCTTCCTCTTAAATAACTCTATCTATTTAAAAAAAACGCATCAAAATCAGTTTAGTATTTTTAAAGATTTATTTTGACATGTGTAGACATTGAGTGGTTCGGTGGAGATTCAAATACGTATACCTACATAAGTGATATTAATGGTGCGAAGAGTTGGCTTGATCACTGTGTATTAACACAGTCGGCGCGTTTAACTATTAGTGATGTAAAAATACATTATGATAAGGTGCTTTGGTCAGATCACATACCAATTGAAATAACATGTAATCTTGATTGTATTAGGAGGAAAACAATTCAATGTGATTTTAAATGTAATAAAATAATTTGGGGTGAAAGAACAAATGAATCTATTAGTAAGTATACAATGTTGACTAGTGATAGGCTTAAAGAACTACATTTTCCGCAATTATTTCAACAATGTGCTGATAAATTTTGTCATGATGTTGAACATAGAAGTGCGCTTGATGAAATGTATCGAGAAATTATTTCCATTCTGCAGTGGGCTGCCATAGAAACTCACCAGGTGAATAGTGGCAGAAAGAAAAAAATAGCAGGGTGGAATAAATATGTTCGTGAGTCCTACACAAAAGCGAAAGTTTTTCTGAATCAGTGGATTTCTTGTGGCAAGCCCGCTGCCGGGCATGTTTATGAAGATATGTTAGTAAGTAAGAAAATATTTAAGTCTAAGTTAAAGTGGTGCCAAAATCACCAGGAACAGATTAAAATGGACATCTTGACGGAACATCGTTATAAGAATAATTTTGTGAAGTTTTGGCAGTCGACACAGCGCCTAAATATAAAATCTAGTTTATGTAACGAAGTGGGTGGGAAGTCCGAATTGAAGGATATAGCTAACCTATTTAAGGATCATTTCAAGGTGGAACCGGAAACTTTGCCGGCGACCATCCACAAGCGGGTGATTAATGTTGAGGCTGGAATGAACTCTGGTCAATTGCAAGTTCGGTTCTCGGCAAAGCAAGTTGCATTAGCTATTAAAAATATGACCAGGGGTAAATCACCGGGACATGACAGCCTTAGCATTGAACACATGCAATACGCCGGCACACATCTTCCTCGGGTATTATCCATGTTTTATACGTTGTGTCTTGGCCATGAATACATTCCCAGTGATCTGGCTAAAACGATTGTAGTGCCTATTGTTAAGAATAGAACTGGAGACATAGCAGATAAAAATAACTATAGGCCTATATCTTTGGCTACTATTTTTGCGAAAGTTTTAGATGGATTGTTGAATGTTAGGTTGTGTGAGCGTGCCAAGCTTCAGGACGCCCAGTTTGGTTTTCGTCCGGGTCGTTCAACTGAAACTGCGATACTATGCCTTAAGCACGTCGTACGTTACTATACAGATCGAAAAACGCCAATATATGCGTGCTTTCTAGATCTGTCGAAGGCGTTTGACTTGGTTGCGTACGATGTGCTCTGGAGGAAGGTTGACGACTTGGGGGTTGCCCCAGAGGTATCAGGCATACTAAAATACTGGTACGCTAATCAAACGAACAATGTTAGATGGGGTTCATGTCAGTCAGATACCTACAGGCTAGAGTGTGGGGTAAGGCAGGGGGGGTTGTCCTCTCCGACTCTCTTCAATATATACATCAACGGTCTGATCGAGGGGCTAAGCAGCATGCATGTAGGATGCTCCATAGATGGTGTGAGAATTAATAACATTAGCTATGCTGATGATATGGTGCTGCTTGGCCCATCGGTCAGCGCGTTACGAAAAATGATTGACGCTTGCGAGAGCTATGCTTCTGATCATGGCCTCAGATATAACACAAAAAAAAGTGAGTTGGTGGTATTTAAATCGGGTGCAAAACCGCCACAGCACGTTCCTCCAGTTTACCTTAATGGGAACGAACTGAGACGGGTTGCCCAATTTAAGTACCTAGGGCACATTGTATCTGAGGACCAGAGTGATGACCATGACATGGAGAGAGAGCGCAGAGCGTTGGCAGTCAGAGGCAATATGTTGGCCCGCAGGTTTGCAAAGTGTTCAGTACAGTGTAAGATAAGCCTATTCAAGGCGTACTGTCAAACTTTTTACACATGCAGCCTGTGGGTCAAATACACGCTGAAGACTCTCAACGCTTTGCGAGTACAATATAATAATATAATGAGGATGCTGCTGGGGCGTTCACGGTTTTGTAGTGCGTCGGCAATGTTCGCGGAAATGCATACGGACGACTTTTACGCTATTATGCGTAAAAGGATCGCCTCCATCTCTCGCCGAATAAACGCCAGCAGCAGCATCATCCTTCGCACTATTGCTGGCAGGTTTGACTGTCCAATTTTTAAGCACTGGGCGGTCAAGCATGCCAGTGTGTGCAAAACTTGTAAATAGTTTAGAATAGGATTATTTTAGTTGTAGAGAAATGGATCTTTGTTATCTGAATAAAGAAAATTTATTATTTATTATTATTATAAGCATACATAGGGACAGACGCGGGAAGCGACTTCATTTTATACTATGTATTGACTATGTATTTTTATACTTTGTATTGATGAAGTACAATTTTTTATCTGACGTGACAAGCCTATTTTAAAAGTATCTAAGTGGTACTTTAGGCACAATTTTTCTAAGTATTCTAATCGCTTAGTTCTGGCTGGAGAAGTCCCTCCGGTACTTTAGGAAAGTAATTACGTCCCACTTTCCAGACCCAAAGAGTTTGAAATGAAAAAAACTTCTATTTACAATGTAAAATTAAGATGTCACGGACCGCAGCAGTTCAAAAAAAACTTTTAATGAGTTCCCTACTATTCCCCACTGACTGAACCCAGTAAGTAACCCGTTATACTGAGTGTTTCTGACAAGGCGGTAATAAATTAAAAGAGAAATTCAACTCCTCTTGTCTCCAAACTTTCCAAAAACAATATAGGTCGAAATCTTAAAAAAAAAATCAACACTTACATTGACGAAATGATGAATCAAACAAATTGTATGGGATATCAGTTTTTTTTTATTAACCTATCGCCTTATTATATAGAGGTAGCAACATATATAGGTATTTACTTATTTAATATCGTAACCAAAATACTAACTAACATTTATTACATACTTAACTCATTTTATTCTTTCCAATGATTCACTTACTGTAAACCATGTGACACTAATAATTTTAGTCTAAAAAGCCAAATCTTTTGAACAAACATTACAAAATTAAAAAAGACAGTTGCTCCAGAATTTAGTCCAGGCAATCCTCTATAATGCCTTTCCTGCTCTTTTTTTTTCATTATAGAGATTCCTCGTCCCGCGGTCTGCCTGAATATTTAATTTAAATATCGGGAGCAGATCGAGAGCCGAGAAATCAGTGATTCCGCACCGAAGCCTGAATCTCGGAACAATGGCTTTTTTTGTAACCGAAAAAGGCCTTGCTAACGATTTTGGAGTGATAAAAAGTTACTGAAACAGCTGTTCAAAGAAAACAGAAGAAAGTTAAGAAAACAGACATCCGTCAGACACTTAAATTCGGCCAAGAGGTGGTAGCTTCTTGTAGTTTTGAATCTATAATTTGAAGGGATGGTTTTGCAGGACAAAACATACAAATAACTCAATGTAAGTGGCTTTTTAGATGTTTATATTTTTGGTCTTAGCATAAAATAATTGTGTAGGTAATATCTTTTCTGTATGTTTTTGGCATTGCAGATTCGGTCCACAAATAAAGTAGTGGTAAAATCAGATCCGTTCACTCTAATTTGGTTGGATGGCATGATCGGTGGTGATGCTTATTTTAACTAGTCTGATCAAAGTTTGTTCTACTCTTACTATCTGATGTATCTGTCCAAAAGATGTTTTATAGATTTCTAAACAAATTTTAAATCAAATTCGCTTATTTATTAAAGTTTAACAAATTTTTTTTCTGACCAGTTAAAGAATTTAAAAAGAGTAGAGCTTCGCTTACCAAAGAAATTCAGATTAAAACTGCGTCCAGCCAGACCATTGGTTTTTCTGTAGTTAAAATTAGATATCCTGCAAAGCTATTGTAATTGGAATTCTCTCGAGTTTGAATTCCGTTCTTTGTAGTTCAAGTGTTAATTTGTAAGTTGAATGTCGTTTCTTTTACAAGATTCCTTACTTTGATTGCTTAGTTTAATCACT
Source organism: Euspilapteryx auroguttella (assembly GCA_951802225.1). Lineage (NCBI taxonomy): Eukaryota > Metazoa > Arthropoda > Insecta > Lepidoptera > Gracillariidae > Euspilapteryx > Euspilapteryx auroguttella. Next base: position 3,734,821 of record OX637649.1, on the reverse strand, counting down.
GGTTGAGGTTTGCAGCTTATTTTTCTTCTGCAATAAAATTAGACTAAATAGTGTTTTGTTTTAAAATGAATTTTGGTTTTTACTTTGAAATATTAATAATAAATGATGTGACTTCAATTGTTTCAGAGAAAAATGAAGGCGACAGATAGACGGGCGGACTCAGCGACATTTTTAAGAGTTTCTTGTTCGACTACGATACCCTAAAAATGCTTGAGAATATTTTTTGTCGTGAGTCGTGAAATGAAAAAAAGGTCGCTTAAAGCCAAGAGAAACTTAAAAAAGACAAAATTGATACTAATCGGGCGGATCCTGACAAATGGCTGCGACCCGGCCGGTGACAAAAGCCGGGTGATTTGTTATGTTTTAGAATTGGAATTAATGGTGCCAAACTGGGTGTATCGTGAAATATCGTGAACAAAACAACTCACATTAATAAGAATAACACCTCATCATCAAAGTCGGAGGAATTCGCAAAAATAAGAAACAAAATCTGGTGCATCGGATTTATTATAAAAAATAATAAAATCTTATCATAGTCTCCATGCTGAAATTATTTGAGTTTAATTATATTTAAATTTTGTTTGCAGGTATAATAATAATATTATGTATCTTTTATTTCCTCGCTTTAGTGAACTTCGACTAGCTATGGACTCATTGATGTAATGCAAACATCAAACCGAAAATCGAGTCAACGGATACGGCAATACTAGATGGCAATGCATCCGTACAAGAAAAAGCAACTTGCGACAACTTTTTTTACAATTTGGCAATGGGGCATAGCAATCTCAATGGAAGCAGAACATAGTTATTTTTTCTATCAAACCAGCAAATCATGTCACGGACTAAACAGATCGTAGGTACCTTTTTATTATTCTAAAAATGGATAGATGTAAATTAAACCACGCATCATACCCCAATTAGTAAACCTCTATTCAAAGAATCTGTTTTTTTGCTGATACTTTTGCATCGGAAGTAGGTATAAGTTCATTGAAGCTATGCATGTTGCGAGACGCTAGCGTTTCATGAAGGAGGTTAAGTGGTCGCCACTTCCCAGCTCGAGTGTGCCAGCCTTCTTTTACAGCCTTTGAAGTTGAGCCAATTATTTCATGCACAGAATTTTATAATTAGCGTCCAAGAGTTATAGGCCAAGTTTTAATTTACCAGATTTTAAATACCTGCTACAATTTTTTTTATAGTATTTTATTTAAATTTCAACCATAAGCCCAGCGCAGAATCTGACGAAGCGCGGCGATGCTAGCGACTGGATAACAATTTAAACAAATCCTTTTGTACTTCTGTCTATGCTTATGTATGACTAAATCTCTAAATTCTATATATAGCACAAGGGTTGATGAGCAATCGTAAATATTCTAAGCTAGGTACCTTAAGAAACGTCTTAAGAGGATATAGATTTTCTTTATTTTAACAAGTTAAATATTTATAGATTGAGTACATTAACCAAATTGAGAAAGTCAGAGCAAAAACTTTAAACTAGGGGAAAAGGTTGTCAGTTTTACGTTTTACCGAGAGCGTAAACCGATTGAGCTGAAATTTTGTATGCACATACGTTCGGGGAGCCTAACAATGATTTTAAAAAGGTTTTTAACCTTTCCTAATTTTTTCTAAATTTTCCATCCGCCTTTATGTTACAAGGAGCACGCAAAACGGTTAAAGTATAACGGTTATTTAAACGAACCACGATATTTAAAATACTTGCCATTCTTTTCAGTTGAAAACATGGTGTAATGTAAATGCAGATTTTATTTCATCGCGGCTCGTCATAATAAAACGCTGGCAGTTTTTCATTCGCACATCAGCGCTCCTTTGTGCTGCGGACGGAATGTCGGCTTTCAGGAATATCGCACGCAAATATTTTCCTACAGTATTTTGCATTTATTTTTTTACTGTTTATTCTGTTTTTTTTTTCTATTCACTATATGTGACTTATGTTTTAGCTTTCAGCTTAGTTTACAGGTCACCTGTCCCCGTCACTGCTTGCAGCCCTTAATACCCACACCCGTTGATTTTTTGAAGGAGGTCCACCTCACCGCGTCGTGCGCACATAAACTGTGTATAATTTAAATGCGTTTGAGGGTAGGTAATTTTACTGGTTGCAGTATTGTTTTTATTTTGACTGCTCCGTGGCTCAGTTGGCAGTGATGTGGACTGAGTAAGCGTGTGCACCCGGGTTCGATTCCCTGTTGCACACGAATATTGATATGATGAATATCGATGTTTGTTTCCTGTCTGGGTGTAATGTTTCAGGCACCCTAGATACAGGTTCTACCTAGTTAGGGGCTCTGAGTGTGATGTGTTATATAAAAAAAAGGTTTTTTATACAGAATTCGTTCTTAAATTAATTTTATACATAAAAATAGTAACAATAACAAAAATAAGGTAATGAAGCGTACGTAAAACGTACCCTTGACAGTTTTCTATTATTAAAGTTTTGCTCACACCACTTGCCCTCGTGGAAACTTACGTTTTCCGGGACCGCAGAATAAAAACCCATGTTTATTTCAATTGAATTGTATCCCTTTTGGAAACAATGTGAAGAGGGTTGTAAATGGCTGTGAGATAATATTGTTTTTCGTTTTTTTATTGTGATACTAGCTGTCCCGGCGAAATTCGTATCGCGCCTTACAATTTTATATGGAAAAATTAAATTGTTGTATTTACTAACTTTTCCTCCATTTTTCCATATTTTCTCACCTTTTAAACCTTTCCTGGACTACTACGAATATTTTAAAACCAAAATCAGCTAAATCGGCCCGCCGTTCTCAAGTTTTAGCGAGACTAACGAACCACGATTCATTTTTATATATATTGTAGAAGTAGATAGAATAAGATAATATTACGTAGTACATACTTGTAAAGGATACCTACCGATTTATATAATTACCAGAGGCTGCCCCGCGGTTTTTCCCGCGCAGATTTCGCAGACAAAAATCCCGTTTTTTCCCGTTCCCGTGGGAATTTCAGGTAATCCCTTGTTATTGCTCATCTACACTCCCTAAGGAACCCACGTCCCAATTTTCAGCTTTCTACGCCCAGTAGTTTCGGCTCTGCGTTGTCTGTTAGTCAGTCAGTCAGTAACGGAAGAGTTTTATGAAAACGTCACCATTTTGGTCAGAAAGTTATTAAGAATTTTAACCAAATCAAAATTTATTTTGCATAAAAAATCGCGGATTGCATATCAAACGTTAAACTCGGCTCAACGTTGGATCAAAATGACATATCAATACTCTTTGTAAATTTTGAACAACAAGCTTGCCAATAGCAGAGCTTTTTGTTTTCCTTAAACGTTCCAGGAATAACGAACAGCCCCTTTTTAGGTCAGATTGTCTCAGACCAAATCAAATAACTAAGATTTGTTCTCTTGTTATTAAAATTAATTATATAAAACTAGAGGCTGCCCCGCGGTTTCACCCGCGCAGATTTCTCATAAAAACAAAGATTTTTCCCTTTCCCATGGGAATTTTGGGAAATCCTTTCTTAGTGCTCACCTATACTCCCTAAGAAACCTACATGCAAAATTTCAGCCCACTACGCCCGGTAGTTTCGGCTCTGCGTTGTCTGTCAGTCAGTCAGTCAGTAACGGAAGAGTTTTATATATATTGATAAAAATTTAATTTAATCAATTATTATTATCATATTATGCATTATTATTATCCTAGCTCGAAGTGGAGGTAACAATGTTGGTGGTGGTCTAAGAAAAATATGAAAATTCCATTGTGCTGACCCCGGAATAGATTCAAAGTGTCCGTGCGACCTCCAAGTCAAAACTTATGGAATGCTACGAGAAATACTTTTCAAGATTTTAAAATGAGAACAAGTATATACAAATTAAAAAAAACCGGCAAATTGTGATAGTTCAAAATTCAAAATGTATGTACAGTGGCGGACACGATCGGCGTAACACTTCCGGTTTTTCTGTATTGCAAAATAGCTCTTGTTCTTTGGTAATACAGTCTAGGGCTGACGAAACCATAGACAAATCTGTTACGGCCTCCTAGTCCTTGACTACCTACATGTACATATTGTAAAGGTTGTGTTTTAAAGTTCAATGTAATGTCAAAGAGACAAAAACTGAGACAGATAAACGACAATAAAATGCCGTGTCTGTGGAGGCGTCAAAGAACACCACCACCCTATTTTCTCCCATGTGTGTTGTAAAAGACGAATTAAAGGAACAGCCGAAGAACAGGCAGAAGAGTGAAGAACCACACTGCGATCGCCAAGCCGCCTGACAAGCGTGGCGACTACAGCAAACTCCCCCCACAACGTTTGTCCTTGTAGCAATCTGTGTGAGAGATCTATGTCCAGCAGTGGACGCTTATCGGTTGTAATAATGAGATAAACGAGAATAAAGAATTGGTTAATATGTAGATCTTTCTTAGCAAAAATTAATATTAAACAAGTTAGTACTGAATTATCATTTAGATTTTTTTTTTTAATAAATTTATAGATGGGTCAATATCATTTAATACAACACCTACTAATCTTATTTCCTTCTGCACAGGGTCTGTCTAGATAATAATTTGGTCTAGAGGTACAGGGTGTCACTGGTCTTACTAGCCGTTCGCATATCGTATTCCGTCGTTGTGGCCGACCTGCCTTTCATGCGAATCCGTGCAAGAAACCTTTTCCAACCCGCGGCCGCGCCTCAGCTAGACAACTGACGACGCATTATGTAGGACTCCATAATAATAAAACGTCTAGAAGGGTGAAAATCCCAAGCGAAAAAAAATCATGGCAAACCTGATTTTGGTAGTGCAATGTGCTCGTTGATCATTAGGATATTTTTTTTTAAGTAGTGTAAGTACTTCTCCACCTTGGCAAAAAAAATTATGGAGTAAGGGCTTCTATAACACCTAAAAAAAAATTGACAAAGTGTCATTTTATCATCACGGTGGCTTGTCCTGAACCCAATTTCACTCGTAAAGTATCTTTTCTTACAAACACGTTTACGATTTTGATTTAAATCGATTTGCGTATCGTTAAATTATTAGTTAGTATATCGATAAAAACTATTATTGTTTGTTTATCTACTTTCTCACACATTTGACAAGTACTCGAATTTTGTCCTGAGAAAAGTTATCATTTCAGAGGACGGTAAGTTTTAGCAGAATAGTTTTGACAACACTGCGTTGTTACGCCCCCCTTCTGTTTCCTCACCACGGATTAGTCCGGCTAAAGCTCTCGGTGCGTACGGGCCGCTGACAACATCACTGTGGATTCCCGCCAAAACGTAAGTTTATCATTTCAGTGATGAGGGGACAATTTTTTTTTTCATTTCGGTGGCCGTTATATCTCGTGTTTGATTTATTTAATTTATTTTCAAATTTCTGTTTACATTCGACGTATGTATTGTTTTGTTTCAGTAATATTTATTGTTTGATAATTATTTAATTTGGAGTAAAATTTTAAATTAACCTTTGTTTTATCATCTCAGTGCTATCATTTCAGTGGATTCGGTGGACTGTTATACCGAAAAGAGTCCACCGGAATGAAATATATCACCGAAATGATAGAACCATCAAGTTTTGGAGATCCTTGGGTCAAAAATTTAATTAAGGTTTTCCTTCCCAATCCTTTTACCGTGTGTACCTACGTTAGGTTTTGCCGGCGTAACCATTTAATATACCAAATTATAATACGTACCACTTAATAATGTCAACTTAATAATTATATAAATTGTGTTAGTTTATCGTTTAAAATCTTTATGCTTAATTAAGTAGTTTCGCCCTAGGACAATATTATATTAGGCGGTTATTGTGCTATATTGACAATTCAAATAATCCCCAAAGTAAGTACCTATCTAAAGCACGGGCACACCTCGGTGGGACACGAGCGATCCAAATAATGAAACAAACGCGTTGCAGTTGCAACGCACTTAGTCTAAGCTCGTGTACGTAAACACTTTCCATGTCTTGTGTGAGTGAGATAAGACAATGCTTTTTGTAGTTTGTACTGTGCTGTACGGTTAGTAACAGAGGGGTAAACGAGCGCGGATGGCAGGCACTTTCACCGGGAGGCAGGGAGTGTCCGTCCATACTGTACGAAGTAATTTTTCTTCTGTGGCACAGTGTAGCTTAAAAAATACGTATTCTATAAACTTCGATCATCAATATCAATTCCAACTACCTAGTTAACGGGTCACCGCAGAAAAAACATCTCGTCAAATAACACCTTATTTCATAAGTAGCTTAGGCTCTTATTTCTGTTTTGTTAGGTATCGGTCCAACAAACCACACAATCAACGTAAACACGTGCATTTTAATACCAAATTTACTATTAAAAAAGTTTCTACTAAACAAAATGTTGGCCCAAACACGCGCCTTCTTGTCATCGCTAAACTGTAGATGTTTTATTTTGACAAAAGATCATAAATATGAAATACCATTTTTTATATTTGCGATCTAATTACAAGGTAGAAGCTAGCATGGTTGCAATTAGTTTCCACTGAAAAATATTTTTGAACTTGTGTAGTCGTCATTGTTTCGTAAACAAATGAACTGTGGTGTGTGTAGTAGTATCTCAGACTATATAGATGTAGGTGTATCATTGTATAAGCGGACAGTTTTTAACCCCCGACGAACACCTCAGATTTTTTAACGTATCCGTCTGTCTGTGACATCGTAGAGCCCAAACGGCTAAACCGATTTTCGTTTAGTTTTTTTTGTATCATAGATAATTTTAGCCCAAGTGTTCTTAGCTGAAAATTTATATCAAAAAAACCCTCTAATAAAATTGTATATTATTTTAATAGGCAGTACTTAAACTTACAAACACAATGTTTACACACTCGAAAACTAAATTCGAGCTATTGTTCAGTTTTTTTAAAATGTAGGTAGGTATCATCTTAGTACGGAACCCAAACTAAGAAGTATGGTTGTTCTTAGCTGTATCATTTCGGTGGGCTTTTTTCATTTCGGTGTATGGTCTATCATTTCGGTGCACATTTTTATCATTTCGGTTGACACTTTTATCATTTCGGTGGATTTTTTTCATTTCAGTGGACTCAAATAAATTCAACCTTTAATATTTCAGTAAGTTTTAATGTTAATTGGTGGCCATTCTCGCATATTTTCCAAAATAGGTTGAAGTTTTAATAATAATTAAATCTACGTCGATAACATTTAAAATAAAAAAATCCACCGAAATGATACAAAAAAACAGTTTGTTGATTTTGACCCAGAACTAGAAAGTTTGTCTTTTTTAGCTAGAACTAGTTTTATTCTGTATCGAATTGTTTGAATTTTGTAACTGCAAAAGAGACAATTTTATTGCAATAGGTAAATTAAAATCTACTGAGTATTTTTTTTTTCGAATAACTTGGCTTATTTTAATTATATTCGTACTAGGTATGTTAGGATGTAATCGCGTGGATTATAATTAATCTGTAGGTATGATAATCTATCTTATATGTTGCCCGAAATTAACCAGACTCAGGAAACAAACATAGATTACAAACATAACAATGTTTACTATCCGGGGATCAAAACCGGACTTCTGAAGACACACAACATCACTGCCAACTAAACCACGGATGTGGTATTATAAATATTGTGTCACGATATTGCCGAAAATAATGTAACGTATCTTTATATAAATCGTTTAAAAGTATTTCGATAGTATTATATAGGAAGAAATATTTCTAAAAATAGTTTAATGTATTTCACCCTTATCTGGGGTTGCCCTTGGTAAAGTTTGTCGCCCTTGACACTGACGAATTAAGGGTGCAATAGACGTAGCGACGTGAAATAATGATTTTTCTGTCTTACAGGCAATATTTTCCTTAAGCCGGATAAAAATTGAGCCTGAAGTTGTCTCAGGGAGGTCTCAGATAGTGATTTATTATTTTAATTCTTAGTTTAAAACCTAAGTATTATTTCTTCAAAAAGATTTGCTGAGTCAGTTTTTTTTTTTATATTGCTATTGAATTTTAATTCTTTTTTGTTTAATTTTCTATGCTTCTTTACTATTAAATAAGTAACTGCTATAGAGCCTTAAGTTAAGAAACTATTTTGTAACATAATAGTAAAAAAAAAAGACTGAATATTGTATTAAATGATGAACAAAACGTACGTTTTTTAATCACCTACCGTGATATAAAACTTTTGTAATATTAAAGAGATTATTATTCATCAGGGTGGCTTTGTTACTACAACAATACAACATTGTTTGGGTTTTCCAATCAAATGTGTTGTGGTTGACACAATACCACTATTCCGATTTGGGTTACCTTTTTGATCTCCGGATCTATTCCAAATATCCGAAGTTGTGACCAATTTTAACAAACCCAACTCATACACTGTAAAATAACAAATTTAGCCAAAATAAGATCACTGAAGACAATTTACTTATTTAAACCTGGAATACATTATAATTGTTTCTAGCCACTAACATAAGGTGCTGATTTAAAATGCTTAAAAACAGCGGCAGGTCACTATAACACAACAAAAAAATCTAGTATCAATATAGTGTAGTTTTACTTAATTATTTTCAATTTTTTGTGTCCATGAAAGTCATGGGTTTTGTGAAAGTCATTCTAATTTTCTCGTCATTTGTCTCGTAATTTTATAGAGAGATCAATCGCAATTATTCTGAAATTTAATTTTATTAATTTATTATTGTCTATCTCAAAATCTGACGTATAGCAAATCGGGCAATGCTCGACACTGGCATGCACATCTATCAAACCGAAATACAATGTCGTCAACAACACCTATAGTACGACTATACGTCAAAATCTACGTAAGTGCGTGTAACGATCGGACATCGGGACGCTAATTCGAGTCCAATCGGCAGCCGACATTTGTCGACCCAGAGACGCCGAGCAGCACTAATTGCCAATTTTGACTCACCAAAATGTTAGCCAATTCAATTCACGAGCCAACTACCTACCTCGTTCATATTAGAAATCAGTAATAATACCCTAAAAACATTTCCAAGACTAACTGACCCTGACTAAAAATGACTGAAGCTTTCACAATAATAATATAGTCGTCACAGAATGAGAAGCCCGTTGAGAAAGAGCCTAAAATGTAACTTCTTGACATGCAAAATGTAATGTAACATAATGAAACAAAAAAATATTAATAATTACCTAGGGTGTCAAAGTGTACAAGCTATATTGTGAACTCTCTTCAAATCCCAATCAGTTGTTTTAACTTGAAATGTGATAATACTCTAAAGTCTAAATCATAAACTTGCTTTACGTAACTTTGCTACCCTAACTCTATTTTAATAATACACAATTACACATGTAGAAACTATGGCTTAAAATGTAGGTATGCTATCCCCTAAAGTTATCAGAACTAAATTCAGCTAAATTCCTTACAAGTTCATTACTTTAGCCATCTTTGTCACATTAGTGATTCTCGTTTCGTAAAGGAAAGGAAATTACATAAGCACTTACCAAATTGGCTCTCAGATTGATATTGTAGGTAACAGTATATTTCTGTTAAAATATTTGTAAAAATAAACACAACTAGGGATAATAGTAGGTACCTACTTACGTTAAGTTTTAATGTTATAGCAAAACATTGGCTCAATTCTTTTTCCATAATCTTAATATTCGTAGACTGTATTTTTTCTCATAAAATTTAGTTCACTTGATACATTTACCCTTTGAAAATACAGACTAGTAGATTTTCATCCAGTTTATCGCGATAAAGTTCATAGGTACAAACAGATATAAGACTTAATTTTGAATATCGATTTAGATATATATAGAAAACATTCGAAATTAAACGAACCGTCCACACATTTTCGAAGTAGTGAACTGAATATTTTCCTATTAGGTTGCCTTTTAAGTTTGTAAGTATGTTCTTTTCTTAATAAACATAAAAATATCATAAGCAAGCAATGAAGTCATTTAGTTTCAGTCATGCATTACTCTATTATCATCCGTCAAGCGCGGGTTTCGTTGTAACATTTTACCAATTTTATTTTACAAACTGTAAAATATACCAAGCCGTGTTAGTTTTCCTTGAAAATTCTAGATGTAGGTATGTGTCGTAGAAAGATTTGATATTTTTCTTTTTCAAAAAAACTTTTGAGATAAACCGGGAAATTTTTATATAAGGATTTTCGCAAAATCTCTACTTTTTTTTTGCAAAAAAACTAATTAACAATATTTCTACGCCATATGCACGAATTCTTTAAATTGAGTTAAACAGAATTAATACACAAAGGCTTACAAGATCAGGCACAGTAAATATTTTAATAATATGACGATTACAAACGTTAGGTATAATTCAAAAACAGACATTAAAATTTAATTTCGACATAACAACAAAGTTGTAACAATATCATGTAAAAACCCCAAAGGTTATGAGACCAGCCGTCGTAAAAGCCTCTCTCGGCTGGTAACAAATGTTTTAAATGCTCTCAACAAATTGGAAATAAAATTTTGTTTACGCCTACATGCTTTATTTATTTTCCATTTAACTCTTAATGGACTGTGGCCGAATGTTGCGGTGGAATAATACCAGTGTATTTGAAAACTTTTAGGATGTTCAAGTGCTATTTTTACCTCATACTAACCTATTTTCGGCATGTATCAGCCATATGTAGTCCCTATAAATGATGATCTAACATTAGAAAAATATATCCAGAAATAAAGTTAGGAAATCTACCTAAAAAGTTAACCTTATCGGATGGACAATAACTTAGAAAATATGATAAATCCGATTACCTACTTAGAGAGAGTCACGTTTGCTAGAGTAATTTACATCACCCCGAAATTCAGCTCAGACGGACGGCGATAAAAACTGAATGTTATCTTGCTAATTTTTCCTTTGCCTCAAAGGAGAAAAAAGGGAACGGTGCCATTCGCCGCTGGAATTCGGCGAGGGGAACGATTATGCCTGCGCCCATCGAGCACACGCCGCGGTAATCGCATCTATTAAAGTAATCACATTGCCATTGCTCTCCCATTGCTCGTTGAAGTCAAAAGCCAATATCAGCTCTCTCATTCCAGTTTATCGAGCTCTCATCCAGACCCATCGTTATTTACGATTCAAACGATAAGTCCATAAGCCGTATGCAAATTTTGAAATTGAAAGAATCTAATTTCCAGTTTTTTTTTATTAAATTCTTAAAACCGTCCTCCCTGAAAGTTAATCAAGGGCGAAACGTGTTTCGTGCAATTTGTAGACCTATTTGGGCCTTCATAACGGTCAACAGGGGACCTTAATGACAATGTCGTTTCAAAAACGGTGCCTCCTAACTGTATTAGGGTAACGCTATATGAAATTGAGGAACCAATTGCCGGAGCGGCGCGTCATTACTTTTTGAGAAAATGAGCCATATTTTACGCTGAAAGTCTAAACGGCCGAGATTCAATGGAGTCGACGTTTCTTACGTTTGCGGCGCTACTGGCGTGATATCATTTATTTCAAGAAATGTGTTTTTGAATTTATTGCATTTTCAGTATGATTACCATATTTATCTTTTCCTAATCTCAAGTAATCAATATGCTCGATTTTGAATTAGAATATGGCTAAATAAAAATTGTAAATTCTAGTGTTGGAATTTTGACTGATAAAGGCGGTAAGCTTTTGACTGCTTCAAGAGCACAGTGTAACACATACGCTTTTTCTGTTCTGAAAAATAGCTCATATTCATATTCATGTATTAGTGCTTTCTTAAGGTACATAAACAGATGTTACAAAATAGAATAGTAATAGCTCTTGTTGTTTGGTAATACAGTCTAGGGCATATGAGACCATAGACAAATCTGTTACGCCCTCCTAGACCGCCACTTTACCTATATTACATACGGATAAATAGGTTCAGTAATTAAGATAAGTACAAAACATAATTATATGATGCTCCCACGCTTTTCTATGTATGTATATGTAAATTTTTCTAGTCAATAAATTTTGAAATCTGTATAAAAAGCACCAAGTATGTAATACACAAGCTCAGGTAGGAGAGGGGTAGCTGCATGTTTAGCTCGATGATGCCCCATATGGAGTACTGAAATTTTCTGTCATAAGTCAAGTGTATGAACGCTTCCACTTTTCGTTTTTCTGCAGAATCTGTAAAAAAAATCACATAAATTATCAAACTAAAATATATCTTTACTAGAGGCTGCCCCGCGGTATTTCCCGCGCAGATTTCTCATAAACACAAAAATCCCGTTTTTTCCCGTTCCCGTGGGAATTTCGGGAAATCCTTTCTTAGTGCTCACCTACACTCCCTAAGGAACCTACATGCAATTTTTCAGCCCGCTACGCCCAGTAGTTTCGGCTCTGCGTTGTCAGTCAGTCAGTCAGTCAGTCAGTCAGTCAGTCAGTCAGTCAGTCAGTCAGTCAGTCAGTCAGTCAGTCAGTCAGTCAGTCAGTCAGTCAGTCAGTCAGTCAGTCAGTCAGTCAGTCAGTCAGTCAGTCAGTCAGTCAGTCAGTCAGTCAGTCAGTCAGTCAGTCAGTCAGTCAGTCAGTCAGTCAGTCAGTCAGTCAGTCAGTCAGTCAGTCAGTCAGTCAGTCAGTCAGTCAGTCAGTCAGTCAGTCAGTCAGTCAGTCAGTCAGTCAGTCAGTCAGTCAGTCAGTCAGTCAGTCAGTCAGTCAGTCAGTCAGTCAGTCAGTCAGTCAGTCAGTCAGTCAGTCAGTCAGTCAGTCAGTCAGTCAGTCAGTCAGTCAGTCAGTCAGTCAGTCAGTCAGTCAGTCAGTCAGTCAGTCAGTCAGTCAGTCAGTCAGTCAGTCAGTCAGTCAGTCAGTCAGTCAGTCAGTCAGTCAGTCAGTCAGTCAGTCAGTCAGTCAGTCAGTCAGTCAGTCAGTCAGTCAGTCAGTCAGTCAGTCAGTCAGTCAGTCAGTCAGTCAGTCAGTCAGTCAGTCAGTCAGTCAGTCAGTCAGTCAGTCAGTCAGTCAGTCAGTCAGTCAGTCAGTCAGTCAGTCAGTCAGTCAGTCAGTCAGTCAGTCAGTCAGTCAGTCAGTCAGTCAGTCAGTCAGTCAGTCAGTCAGTCAGTCAGTCAGTCAGTCAGTCAGTCAGTCAGTCAGTCAGTCAGTCAGTCAGTCAGTCAGTCAGTCAGTCAGTCAGTCAGTCAGTCAGTCAGTCAGTCAGTCAGTCAGTCAGTCAGTCAGTCAGTCAGTCAGTCAGTCAGTCAGTCAGTCAGTCAGTCAGTCAGTCAGTCAGTCAGTCAGTCAGTCAGTCAGTCAGTCAGTCAGTCAGTCAGTCAGTCAGTCAGTCAGTCAGTCAGTCAGTCAGTCAGTCAGTCAGTCAGTCAGTCAGTCAGTCAGTCAGTCAGTCAGTCAGTCAGTCAGTCAGTCAGTCAGTCAGTCAGTCAGTCAGTCAGTCAGTCAGTCAGTCAGTCAGTCAGTCAGTCAGTCAGTCAGTCAGTCAGTCAGTCAGTCAGTCAGTCAGTCAGTCAGTCAGTCAGTCAGTCAGTCAGTCAGTCAGTCAGTCAGTCAGTCAGTCAGTCAGTCAGTCAGTCAGTCAGTCAGTCAGTCAGTCAGTCAGTCAGTCAGTCAGTCAGTCAGTCAGTCAGTCAGTCAGTCAGTCAGTCAGTCAGTCAGTCAGTCAGTCAGTCAGTCAGTCAGTCAGTCAGTCAGTCAGTCAGTCAGTCAGTCAGTCAGTCAGTCAGTCAGTCAGTCAGTCAGTCAGTCAGTCAGTCAGTCAGTCAGTCAGTCAGTCAGTCAGTCAGTCAGTCAGTCAGTCAGTCAGTCAGTCAGTCAGTCAGTCAGTCAGTCAGTCAGTCAGTCAGTCAGTCAGTCAGTCAGTCAGTCAGTCAGTCAGTCAGTCAGTCAGTCAGTCAGTCAGTCAGTCAGTCAGTCAGTCAGTCAGTCAGTCAGTCAGTCAGTCAGTCAGTCAGTCAGTCAGTCAGTCAGTCAGTCAGTCAGTCAGTCAGTCAGTCAGTCAGTCAGTCAGTCAGTCAGTCAGTCAGTCAGTCAGTCAGTCAGTCAGTCAGTCAGTCAGTCAGTCAGTCAGTCAGTCAGTCAGTCAGTCAGTCAGTCAGTCAGTCAGTCAGTCAGTCAGTCAGTCAGTCAGTCAGTCAGTCAGTCAGTCAGTCAGTCAGTCAGTCAGTCAGTCAGTCAGTCAGTCAGTCAGTCAGTCAGTCAGTCAGTCAGTCAGTCAGTCAGTCAGTCAGTCAGTCAGTCAGTCAGTCAGTCAGTCAGTCAGTCAGTCAGTCAGTCAGTCAGTCAGTCAGTCAGTCAGTCAGTCAGTCAGTCAGTCAGTCAGTCAGTCAGTCAGTCAGTCAGTCAGTCAGTCAGTCAGTCAGTCAGTCAGTCAGTCAGTCAGTCAGTCAGTCAGTCAGTCAGTCAGTCAGTCAGTCAGTCAGTCAGTCAGTCAGTCAGTCAGTCAGTCAGTCAGTCAGTCAGTCAGTCAGTCAGTCAGTCAGTCAGTCAGTCAGTCAGTCAGTCAGTCAGTCAGTCAGTCAGTCAGTCAGTCAGTCAGTCAGTCAGTCAGTCAGTCAGTCAGTCAGTCAGTCAGTAACGGAAGAGTTTTATATACAGTGTGTCCGGGGAAGTTATAACATAATTTTAAGGGTCTATTCTATGATCAATTTCATCGATTAAAACACCCCATATGGGGGGTCGCAGCCTCACCCCCCCCTCAGTATGACGTTTTTAATTTTTTTTTTGCAAAAATTGACCCCGCCTACTTTTAAATTCACAGTTAAAGATCTAAGGCTCACAGAACCTTCATTAAGGTCTTGATCGAAGGCTAAGTAGTTAGGCTACATAAGTTACTAACAAAATAACCAAGTATTGCTTTTAATTTTATTTTTTTTAAATGATAAACAAAAAAAAAATTTTTTTTTGTGCATTTTTTACGGTTTTTTCAAAGTTTCTGTTGAATATCGATACCTTAATCCGCAAACCGGCCAACTCCATGACAGTCATTTTTACAGGAGACACTAAAAACATTCTCAAAATTACATTTTACTAAAGAAAAAAATTTTGAAGATCCCGTTGGTGCAAAATAAAAAACTACGATTATTTTTATAATTTACTTTAAAAAAAATGTTTTCTGCGTAGTTATGGCCATTTTTGGAGTTGTTCAATTTTATTTAGCTCGAATGGAATTTTAATTGGGAGTTATTCGATTTTATACGATAGAATCAATGAAATATCGTGCTCTTGGCATAGGATTTTATTCTAAAAAAAAACATAATATTAATTTAAAAAAAATTACATGCATATAGTTTTATGTATCCCGATTGAGGCGACGCAACATCTTTGACTAACAACACCAGCACACGCAAAAACACTATGGAGTAACCTTCAATGGAGGGCTGCTTCTCATCGTCATTATTTATCAACAAATCTGATAAAAGCTCATGAGCTGATTGCAGATCTTAAATAAACCTACAAAAAAAAAAGTTTTATGTATTAACATGATGATAAATGCCTATATTATGAACATCCTTTATGAAGAGATCTAGAAGAAGAATACTTGAAAAAACCCTGACAAGAAGTCTATAAACAATATAAAACAATCCCTTGCGACCACAGATTGGTAAAATTGAGCAACAATAAAAATATTAAAACATAATAATAACTTAAAGAAATGTACCCAATCTTTAAAAACTGAAGACGGAAACAATCTTGCTGAGCGATTTATGTTGGTAAACGGTTCTTGACAACATCGTAGGCTCGGTTATTCAACCTAGTTCTAATGGAATATAATGTCCTGAAAAATAGTCATAATCCTACATAATATTGATGTACAAAAACGGAGACCAGTAAGAAGTAAAAACTATGGGGCTATCAGTTTGAATCCTGCCTACAATATCTATTGCCTCATGCATCCATGTTTATATCTTAGATCAAGTCTTGTAGTGTAGATTTCCAAAACCTATACTTGCCTGAGTCGACTATACGAAAGCTTTTGACTCTTTAACTCACAAAGCTTTTGCGAAGCTCCTCGAGATTATTATGCCCCACAAACTTATGTCAGAATCCTCATCGACTTTATGAAGCAGATCGTGAGCAGGATCATGCTGAATCAACAAGGAGCAATCATTAAAATATGTAGAAGTAAGCGCCAAGGTTACCCACTATATCCAACAAGCTTCATTGCGGTATTGCATACATCCAAAAGCACTTGGACTGGTCGTACAAGGGTATCAACGTATTGCATAAAACATCAACAATGATGGCAGGATCATGAGTTGCTTACGTCTGAGTCTTAGGTAAATACGTATAGTCAGAAAAAACAGTGTTATTGATACCTAATAAGATACGATAAAGCTCAAATAGAAATGGGTTTCCTCAACAGCTAACACTCAATATCAGTGCTGGACAAGAAAATCAAAATCTATGCAAACCTGATGAATAGTGGGCACACAAAGTAGTCAAGACATCAGGAATGAAATTTGTGGGTAGGAAAAGCTTCAAACAGAAAGAACTAGTAGGATTTGGAGTAGGCCATTATCACTAGCAGAGGTCTTTAACTAAGATTAACTGAAAAAAAATAATGTTAAGATTTTTATTTGAGGTTAAAAAAAGGTATAAACAAGTAAAATTCAAAAAGCTTATTTAATCTAATAAATAGGCATTTTTATAATTATTTTATTTATTAAAACAACAGAGCTCGACGCGCACACGCTAGTTCCTATACAAATTGGCCGAATAGATGGAGTTGGCCGTCAAGATTTACGTTTTTCGGAGCGCTTGGAGTTGTTCGTTTTTCGCACAGCGATTTAAGCTAAAAGTGTGAATGATATTGGAGTTGTTCTTAATTTGAAGCATGCGTTATTTTTTATTTTATTTTTTGACATAAAAAAGTCGATTTCTCAAAATTTGGAGTTGGCCGGTTTGCGGATTAAGCAGTTTTTAGCAACAAACAGTAAAAAATAAATATTCTAAACTTAGATATTATTTTAAATACTAAAAAAATACTAGGGACCAAGATTTGGTGCACAAGGGAGCACTTTTTTCTGAAAAAAAAACCTTACTTTAGTTTTTTTTTTTTTTTCAAAAGTGGCGCCACTGTTCGCGTAAAAGGACTCTTAATTCAGGTCTTGTACGAAGGCTAAGTAGGTAGGCTACCAAAATAACTAACAAAAGAATTAAATATTGACTTAATTTTTTAATAAAAGTAGGTTAAACTGAAATCTTAAATTAAAAGGTAAAAGCGAAGGGTCTGTTTGGTAGTTGATAATTTCTGAAGTTATAGACGTAGAGAAATAAATCTAATACCAATTTGGAGAACAACTCAAAAGCTAACAATAAAACACAAAAAATAAAAAAAAGTATCTGCATTTTTTTGTGAAAACTTTGAAAAACCGTAAAAAATGTACAAAAAAAAATTTTTTTTTAAAGCAATACTTGGTTATTATGTTAGTAACTTAGGTAGCCTAACTACTTAGCCTTCGATCAAGACCTTAATGAAGGTTCTGTGAGCCTTAGATCTTTAACTGTGAATTTAAAAGTAGGCGGGGTCGACTTTTGCAAAAAAAAAATTAAAAACATCATACTGAGGGGGGGGGTGAGGCTGCGACCCCCCATATGGGGTGTTTTCATCGATGAAATTGATCATAGAATAGACCCTTAAAATTATGTTATAACTTCCCCGGACACACTGTATATTGATTTCACTATGTAGCTCAAAAAAATCCTTATTTTTTTATTAAAGTGAAATTCCGCACATAACATACCTACAAAAATTGGTTATTAGAGTGATCAATTCTTTTTTAACATTAATATAAAAAATACATATTATTTTTATAACTAAGTAAATAAAGCTTACGTAAAATTGTACGTTTGCATGAAGTAATTTTTAAGCAATTTATCATAGTAACCTTTACTTAGTAAACCGGATTTCAGATACTGAATATTCTACAATGTACTCGTTTATAATGGTAAAAGTATTTAAACAATACTTTAGGCCACCGGAAAACATGATACCTGAACGTTTGATTTGTGATCTTTGTTTAGATTTCTTTAAGTTTTGGTAATCGGTATCGATTGAATATCGCTCTACAATTAAAATATTTATATCAGAAAAATCTTGATGCTTACCCAGTTTTCTAGACAGACTGACATCCTGCAGCATGGAGCGAATTTCCAAAACCTCTTCGGCGCTGTTATGGGACACCAGGCAAGGAAAAACTACTGTAAGTGAATATCTCACCGCTCTTAAAATGTTGTAGTATATTATTATCTTTATCTCCTGAAAAAATAAGCCATTTATATTATAGGCCCCTTGTGCATTCACTAAAGTTCTACATAATGTCTTTTTGTGTCTGAGATCAAAAAACTATGCAAAATTGTACAT
This sequence comes from Euspilapteryx auroguttella, assembly GCA_951802225.1. Classification (NCBI taxonomy): domain Eukaryota; kingdom Metazoa; phylum Arthropoda; class Insecta; order Lepidoptera; family Gracillariidae; genus Euspilapteryx; species Euspilapteryx auroguttella. The sequence continues at coordinate 3,716,587 of OX637649.1, read as the reverse complement.
ACTTATCTGGGAAAATCTATTACTTACTATTATTTGAATGAATAAATCAAATAATCTCTTATTAGGTAGTTAGTGTAAAAACACGGAAAGTTCTCTAATACTCACGTTAGAGGGAGGCAACAGTAAATGCTGGTATACTGTTTTGGAAAATAGAATGGTATTTAAGCCAGCTGTGAACAACATTACTAGCACCTGAAATTAAATGAAATTATTTATTATCATATTTATTTGTTATATTTAGCATCTCATAGTCGTGAAGAAATAAATAAAATTATAAATAAAGAATGAGAGGTGCTCATATTATGTCAATGTACTGATGTACTATTAAATTTTGGTAATCAGTTTAGATAAAACTCTTCAGTTACTGACTGACTGATAGACAACGCAGAGGTGAAACTACTAGGCGTAAGGGGCTGAAATTTTGCACGTGGGTTCCTTGGAGAGCGGTAGGGAGCGTTAAGGAATTATTTCCTAAAAAATCCCATGGGAACGACAAAAAACGGGATTTATGTGTTGAGAAATCTGCGAGGGTGAAACTGCGGGGCAGCCTCTAGTATAATAATAAAAAGAAAGGAAACTTACCGGTAGTCCTATGGCAGAATTAATTTCAGATGCGTATGTATGCAACTCCTCATAAATTTTATGCAAAGATGAAACTTTTAGTTGAATGTTCTCAGCCAAAACATCAGTAGGTTCATCGCTATTGTAAATAATGCTAGTCTCTTCATCTTTCAGTAGTTTCTTAATAAGCGATTTAATTAGTTGAAGTCGCAGTAAAATACATCTTATAGCGTAACATAAAATTACATGTTCTAGGTCGTGAGTTGCTATTGAAATGTAGAGAATAGAGATATCGAGACTCAAGTATCCATCAAAAAATATATTAAACGATAAAAGTTCAAATACGTTATACATTAAAAGACATAACGCCATCAACACGTACTGCGTATCGACCCTTAAAAAATACTTATTACTGCAAACATTAAGACTATTATCTATTTTCGCAATATTAATGAGAAAGTTTTCTACCTTGTTCTGTTCAAAGAATGCAGCTAAGACAACAAGAACTATGTGCTCTAAGCAGGAGACATACTTTAGTATGTAGTAGGAAACGGAGGTCATGAAATCGTAAGTTGCAGTGACGTAGACGCAGACGATGATCAAAAGTAGGCTGTACAAACGTGCAAGGTTTACCCATAATGGTCTTGCACCGACGACATACAATCGGTTGACACCAAGAAATAATTCTCCAAAGATGAGGAAAACGATCCGATTAGGAATACCACCGTTTTGAGAAGCAGGCAGTTTGGTCTTTGACATGGTTTAAACGAGAGCGGATGTATTGTGCGTTCTGCCTTTTTAAAAATTAACAATTTTTGTACTGAAACTCTAAAACGTGTAAATATAAGTTATACAGAGAATAAACTGTTCAATTTTCTCTATTAAAACACATTTTCCATTCACTTTAGTCAAAGTGTGCCAGTGTAAATTACGCCGATATTATCTATTTCAAAAAGTCATTAAATATCTAATCCACTTAGCTTCGTGTATTAGTTTTGTGTTAGTATTTCCTCTCAATGATTTGATATCCATTACTTTTATCTCTATCAATGATCGAATCCATTTGAGGCATGAAATATTAACTTAGTTTTTTTACTCCACGTTAACTTAATTGTGTTAATTTTGTAAGTAGGATATTGTGTGGCCATTTAATATAAGTTTTTTCTATAATAACATAAAAAAAACTATTTCATCTGCCACTCAAAAAACATTGTTGTTTATTTTATTATACATCTATTTAGCATTTTGTGAACAGCTGGTGTCTGTCCACAGCTTTAACGCTAGAAATATTATTAGAACACGATACCTATTTACTGAATTATCCAAGAATTTATGGATCCCAAATAATAGTATAATATTATCGTACAGTGACTAATGGTTCTGACTTAAGGCTCTAGAAATAAAGTTACCGTCAGGCAGACAAAAATTCAATGTAACCAACGAAAATTAAATAGAATATTTTGGCAGATCACTCAGAGACTGTACAACATTTGAGTCATTAGCAGCTATAAGATTATAAGATGAATGCAAGCAACTTTCAAAAAAAATTGATAGTACAGTAAAAAAAAAAATACTTTTTACTCAGGTACTTTTCGATGTATGAAAATTAGTTATTACAGGAAGAGCCAAAATAAACATTAGCCACGCGTGTTTTATGTGAAAATAGCTTTCCAAGGCGTGTAGTAAAATATATTATGGTGTTCAGTCAGCGCGAGTATCGACCTTCTTAGCTATTGTGTCAGAAAGATTGATGAGTTCGCCAACTAATCTTACAAAATACCTGATTTTTTTTTTGTTTGTTTTTCTCTTATAAAACCCTTTTTATGGTCTACTTTGATACTAGGTAGCTTGAAATCAATATATATAAATCTCTTCCGTTACTGACTGACTGACTGACTGACAGACAACGCAGAGCCGAAACTACTGGGCGTAGAGAGCTGAAAATTGGCACGTGGGTTCCTTGGGGAGTGTAGGTGAGCACTAAGAAGGGATTTCCCGAAATTCCCACGGGAACGGGAAAAACTAGATTTTTGTGTTTATGAGAAATACGCGCGGGAAAAACCGCGGGGCAGCCTCTAGTATATAATATGAGGAGTTAAATTAAACACCATTATAAATACAAACAATTAAAATTACAAAAGAAAAATGCCTCCGTATTAGGAAGTTGATTGTTACTAACGCCGTAATAGGACGTTCAAACACAAGATATGAATAATAATAAGTACCTAATGTTACCAATAATTAATTTAAACTACCAAGATCTTACAGGTTACATACCTACATATATATTAAAACTGTAACACTTTAGATTAAATAGATTTAACTGAAAACACGGTATTCTCCACTCATGAATAGAGTTCCGAATAGCAACCTCGTCGGGGTTTTATTTTATTTAGACGTCAATAGTCAGCTTTTAAAAGACTCTCGTGTGGGGAGCGGTTTTCATTCACTTTTCGACGAGTAAGAGTATCTGCACTAGATAGTTTTTTTTTGTAGAAATAAATAATTGCAAACGAATTTTTATTGAGGTGAAAAGGGTAGAGGTGAGATGATGAGGGTGCAAGTCATACAAAAGCGATCCATAGTAACTTTTCTGTAGATTTTTTGTTCAGAGAATATGATACCAAAAACGTGATTTTGACAGTAATGAGTTTTTGTAAGGTTTTTGTGCTAAGTTTAAAATAAGAAAATGAGGCCCCTGGCTTCATACTTTACCCAGCAGTTGGACAAAGCTCCCAAATATTTACAGTCACAGCTCTTTACTAGAATCGTGAAAACACACGAATAATGTAGAAGAATAAAATTAGTATTATTTCAAATACAAAATAATTTGAATAGTAAAACGACGGGCTAAAAAATTGGTATTATCAAAAAAAAAGATAGGCATACCAGATAAATGAGACAGTAAATACCTAACAGTATTAAATCAATTCACTGAACTATCAATTTTCTCTGACTTCGTTGTCGACTTTTTGCCGCCGGCGGTTTCATTGTAATCCGCCCTTATCCGCGTATTATGCTGAATTTACATTTTAAAAGCGACTGGAGCTCAGGTTTAAGCCCGCTCTCCTACCAGAGTTTCGTAGCCGAGTATGGCGTAAAATAGCCTTTAGTTAAATATTTCTTATATCTTTAAGTTGTCGTTTTCCAAAGGAACTAAAACTTGACTTCGGTTCCAACGCGTGTGCCTGTATTTCAAAACTCCGCCACAGAATATATGCGCTACAATACCGAATAATTAAAAAAATAACACACCCTAAACCAAAGTCCTCTTTAGTAATAATGTTGTTCAAGCGTATATAATGTATTTTGTCAACATGTTCTCACCTCCGTTTCTCGTTACGTTTATCTGAAATAAAAACATTTACGCTCACCTAAAACTAATACTCCTAGTAGGGATAGGGTGCCTTTACAATAACACTGTTTAACCATAAATTATCTGCTATAACACCGCAGCGTACATATTTGCGGAAAGATGCATTGCATAGTTTACGCGTGATTAACTGTTACTAACATTGTTAACGTTGTACCAGCACTACCTTTCATACTTGGCGCAGCTTTTGCCTAGCTGAGCTGGTTGTATTGCTCTCCTATTACAGCTAGAGTATTACAATTAAAAAGGTTACCAATGCTTAAAAATTTCATACAATTTGTAGTTTTAAGAGATCTATGATTTTAGCTCGCTTTTCAGTGCGCATAAATTTTAATAAAATTACTTCTTGCACAAAATATTTCTTCGTAATAGAATGTTAAATTTTGCATAAAAAAATTAAGGCTAGGTTTACCTTTCTACTTATCTTACCTTGTAATAATAGTCCCAGCGAGCCAGACACCCTTTTAGTGGATTTAGGTCAGTGGTAATTGAGTAAACGCCACTTACGAAAGTAATAATAATTGAAAGTAAAGGTAATTAATAAAGGTTTGGTTTAATAATTAAGTTTACATATTTTGCGGATCCAAAACTTAATAGGTACTGATAATTAGTTCTCTCAGTCTCTAATCCTGTGGCTCCTCCGCGGAGTCTGGAGCCGTCAGAAGACGTCTCCATTGCTGTAGGTCTAGAGAGCTAGGTGCATCAGATCATCCCACAGCCCATATTTTGTCGAGCCTCGACGATAACGGTCCGCTTCTTGGTTGGCATTTCGGATCCAAATTCAGGACTGGCCTAGGGAATTTGTCATATGAACTTCGGAATGTGTGTCTGATCCATCACCATTTTCCATCTCTTAACTCCTAAGTTATAAGGTCTTTGTTTCATCTACTACATACCTCGTCGTAAGGCAAAGCAAACAATGTTTGCCTGAGCAAAGTGGTGGGCACCCTGAACTACCTCGCCTCTAGTAGTATAGGATACTTTACTAAATGAGGTATCAATATTAATTAGATTAGTCTAATTGACTTACAATAAGCGATATCTTGTATCCTATATTAAATAAATTTTTTTTTACTTTACTTTACTTTTACTTTGCTTTGCCTACTTATAAAAACCCTCATAATCATCAATATCATCAGTTCAACCGAAAGACATCCACTGCTGGACATAGACCTCCCTCATAAATCGCCACAGCGACCGATCTTGAGCGACCTTCACGCTCCAAACCCGCATAATATGTATCAAAAATTATTTTCGAAAATAAATCACACTTCGTTATGTCACTCTTCATTAGTTTTCTGTCTCAGTAAATACTCATTTATTTTCTGCCTTCGAAGCTAAAGTGTAGTCTGTAAATCTCTCAGCCAATCTAGCAACTAGCACTCAGCCTCGACTCGGACTCTACCTTCGTCAAGTGTTTATTGTGCTGCGTAGGTAACACCCTGGCGTATGGATCAAGATATGAAAAACCTTGAAAGCTGGCCGAAGGCGAAGCGTATAGCGTTTTGAATTTCGTCTCATAAAAATACAATAACATACTCACCTAATGTTTTTAATAAATAACAATACATAAAAATAAATTCGTGTTAATAACTCTTTTAAAATTCCTAATTTACAAATACGTTTTTTTTTATCAATTTATTTTTTAAATATCGTTTTTGTTTATAATCAATATATATAAAACTCTTCCGTTACTGACTGACTGACTGACTGACTGGCTGACTGACTGACTGACAGACAACGCAGAGCCGAAACTACTGGGCGTAGAAAGCTGTAATTTGGCACGTGGGTTCTTTGGGGGGTGTAGGTGAGCACTAAGAAGGTATTTCCCGAAATTCCCACGGGAACGGAAAAAAACGGGATTTTTGTGTTATGAGAAATCTGCGCGGGTGAGACCGCGAGGCAGCCTGTAGTAATTAAATATAATTGATTGCATGCCTTGCATGATTTTTTTATATTCCTGAATTTTATTTGTATTTTTCGGGACAACATCTCTAATTTATTACACAAACTAATATTTTTAATAAAATAATCACATAAATTGCTTAGATATTATTATCATAAAAAAAAACTTAATATAAAAGCAATATAACAAAAAAACATAAATATTCGGTAAAAATGAGCGTTCGGCAAACCAATCTGCCGGTGAAATTAATTGTCTTACAATCGTGTTTCAGTAAAACGATTTTGGGTGAATCGTTACATCAAATAATTCAACTATCTTAAAAATAACGCATCTTTATTGTTCAATTGAGCAACCGGTCAAAGTGTACGTTTAAATGAAAAACCGACTATTTGACGTACGAAAAGAACGTAGGGAACTCATTATACTCAAGTCTATCGCAACAAGCACTCCTGAATATTTGTTGGTGCGACTAAAATAACAGGGATCATGTGGTACATCTACCACAAAAAGTACTTTCCAAATAATTTCATTTTTTTTTATTTAAAATGAAGGTAAATCAAATTATATACATTTACATGATATGATTTTCAAACATAATTTAAGTGCTTGTTAAGGTACTTGCCTACTACAACTAGTTTACTGCAGTTCACTATCGAAGCATACTAATTTATGGTCAACACTAATCCACAATGAACTATTCTAACATATTATTATTGCTTAATTTAATCTTTAAAAAAAACATCAACAGCAAACTATTGATACCCTCTGCTGAGCAGAGCAAGACAACAATATGTTTTATTTGCAGCAATCTATCCCTTGGCCCAACCACCTTAGCCCATGCTTCATTTGGCCAGTGGATCTTAGCGGCTCCCGCGGGATCTACTGCCGATACTTATTTTCGCCACGGTCTGATTAGAGGAAACAACCAAACAGAAACTTTGGCACATTAATTATTACCAACAGATAATGATAGTCGTTTTATCCCACTGCGCCAGGAGAAGTGAGTTTTTTCATTTTTATTACCAACCAATTACAACTCATCCAATTAAGCAACTTGATGAATAATATTTTAAAAATCATAATAGCGAGGACGGCGATAAAAACAAAGTTGCCTTACGACAACGTGACTCTGTAAAACGTGACTCTCGGTCGTAAAGTGAAGCATATTCCTAAAGGTTACATTGTGGACATTTCAACGTCCGAAACAGATATTTAGGGTAAGCTCGACCTGTCTTACTTGCCTCGCATATTTGAACATTGTGACATTTGTGTTTCTCTATTTTAATTAAGGGCAACAAAGTATCAACAAACTTTTGCTTCGAGTGATATTTTTATTTTTTTGTGAACATCATTTGAGCTTAAATCTGCCCACCAGTGCATTAGTTCAAGTTTCATCAAGGTTTAGACAGTATTACTGTATTTTTTACCGTCTTAGCTATTCGTATAACAGACATAACATAACATAATCTCACACCTTTCATTCCCCGAAGGGTTAGGCAGCGGCACCAGCTCAAGAGCCGGACCCACGTTCGTATGACTGATATTCCAATATAGTCAAAAGTCAAAAAATATTTATTCAATATAGGATACAAGATATCGCGTATTGAAAGACAATTAGACTATTTATATAATTTGTATTGATACCTTATTTGGTAAAGTATCCTATACTGCGAGAGGCGAGGTAGTGCAGGGTGCCCACCAACCGGCTCAGGCTCAAATGTTGGCCTTGCCTTACGACAATTATGGTCGCCTGGAGACGCCCCTTAAATAGTTAAGACACATGTCGGATAAAAGTGGCTGTCATCATCATTTTGATACTCAAAGCTTTTCGATTTGCGCAAATAAAGATACACTATCCTTATGTTATGACACTAACTACAGATATACAAGGTATAAAGGTAGATTCAATATTAATGCCGAGCGAGATTGAATAATAAATAAGAGCAAAACAGTTGGGCATTTCTCAGCAAGATAGAAGCAATATTTTTCACTTGAGTCCATTAATATAAACAGAGCGAATAAGTCACCGTTGCTCTCATCTTACTTACGACAACGGGAATGCGAGAAGATCTACCTGCTTTTGTTTCTATTTTAACGATTCAAATAAACGAAATTAACATCATTTTGTAGATGAGATTCTAGAGTAAGACTTACCTATTGATTACCTTATAAGAACGGCGCTAAAGGAATTGTTACGGAAAAAAACACGTAGCTGGCAAGGACAAGTCAATCGAGTCATTTGATTGCTGATTCTGCACAAGTTTCCGCAAGGATTCAGAAATAAAACAAGCAACCCAAGTGTAATCTTAACAAAGATAAGGAAAAGGGGGCTTGATTTGTGCGAGAATTTGCTGTACATGTACATACGAACGTGACTTGCAATCTTCACGAGAGTCACTTGGTTTCGTGAGGCGGTTAGCAGTCATAAAGATCTTGCATAGATATATTTTTTTATTATTAATAAACGACCTATATTAAATTAATTAATTATTCAATTTAATGGATTTGACTAAATTTAAGTGGAGTATTTTGCTTATGTCAAGTTCAGAAATAATTTTGAAAGGGTGGGCATAAAGCCCGGCAACGTTGTACGGTTATTTTAAAGCCCGAGAACAAAAAACGTTGTTTTGGAATCAAAACAATTAACAACCTTCCCAAAGCAACGTGGAATTAAATATAAGCTGTCCCGCACCCTTGACCCATCAGCTGATCGAACACATACTATATGTTTGTATAGGACAGCTGATGCTCAGCGCTATGTTGAGCCATGTTGTCCTTTACCTATAGACGTTTTAAACTACCATTAGACGTCCGCTCCTACTTATCGAAATTAAAAGAACTCCTAGATGCAGTTCTCCGTTACACTCTTCGCACAAAGCCCTAAAAACAAAATTAAAACAACATTCAAAATGCTATTTCACACTCAGTGCCTTTTCGAATTGACGTGGATTTTTATTACTCTTTGTTTCAAATTAATTGCGAATCGACGTAATCGGATTTGGAGCGACCCGGACGGACACGCCTATACCGGGTGTACAAAAATGAATCTCCTCCATTCAACTGACAACCCGGTGCAGTATCCGGATACGGAATATTTCCAGGTTTTATGAATTGTCTGTAAAACTGAGACATACGGTGTCAAAACTTTTAACGTCTCATTTAACGAATGTGGTTTGAAAATAAATTATTTTTTAAAGAACACATTTTATTTTAATAAGATTTCAATAAAAGATTAAACTGTTACGAATACGACGGAGTTCTGAACTGTTCGCGAACAAGGGTGCAGCACTTTTCGCTTATAACAAACTAACAAAAGTTACGCACAGCATTAGCGTTGGAGGCTAAACGGGTGTACTAGCACAGCACGTGCCGCGCTGAAACAAAATATGTTCGCAACAAAATGTTCTACAAAAAATTTTGGTATATTTGGTACGTTATGTAAACGGTTCTAAACAAAAAAATACGTAGCTATCACATGAAATTTATAACTCAAAAATATTATCGATCCACTATTTTTGTGAAATTAGTAGAGAATATTTTAAAAAATATGAACTTAAAATATGAATTATTGACGATATTGTATATTGAATAGTGCTCTCTCTATAGACTTAAAAGATATTTGTAGGTAAAGGTACACATTTACATGTACATTTTTTCTATATGGAGAAAACACTAGTTTTAGTGCTAGAATATACATTACAAAAGTTATTTTGTTACTTGATTTCTCATAAAAGCTCTTACAGAATAATTTCTTAAAACCACCATAAAGTAACGTAAAGTTAACACAATAAATTCCGAAGCAAGATAGGAAACCCTAATGTCTGTTTCATTCTGTCGCGACAACCCTAGCAAGCTAATGGGGCGATGCTATCGCGACCCCTAGCTGGGGCCATTAAAATGAAATTTGGTTCTCATATTTACCTTCAGTAAACCTCTAATGTTGTTCCTGGAGAAAATGCTGCCTGGAAAAGCCTGTTGGATCTATGGAAAACCAAAAGCGTGGACGCTAACATAGTAGAATAAAATAATCTATTTTATATTTCGGTTCTGTAAAAGGGCTTTATTTTTATTATTAAAAAGGTTAATTTAACAAATTTTAATTTGTATATGTAATCCTACTTTTATAAATCTTAAACACTAACTTACGTTACCCTATACGATGTGATCGAACACGATTAAGGTAGAACATTTTTTTTTTCTACACTTCACAAATAAAACAATATCCTTTGCAAACAAGCTAGAAAACCCCTTAAATTCGACATTTTACTCGCTCCTAAAACTAAACACGAAAATGCTTTTTGCCTAAGTTGTTAGGCTGAAAAAAGGTTTCCTATGATTCTGACAAAGCACTTTGGTTCGGAGATAAGATCTTGTTTTTTTTTTGAAAAATAATTTAGGAATGTACATTTGTAAGTCAAATTTTATCGAATTTATCGTTTTATTTACGTTAGGCTAGGTTAAGTTACTGTAGTTTTTACAAATTCATCATCATCATACAATACAATACATAGTATAAAACAAAGTCGCTTCCCGCGTCTGTCCCTATGTATGCTTAAATCTTTAAACTACGCAACGATTTTTGATGCGTTTTTTTTTTAAAGAAAGAGTAATTCAAGAGGAAGGTTTATAAGCATAATACATAATAATATTATAAGCAACATAGTAATAGGTAAGGCGGTACGAAGTTCGCCGGGTCGACTAGTAATATTATAAAAATAGCATTGAAAGGAAATATTTTTACAAACAGAGACCTTGAAATCAATATATATAAAACTCTTCCGTTACTGACTGACTGACTGACTGACTGACTGACTGACAGACAACGCAGAGCTGAAACTACTGGGCGTAGCGGGCTGAAACTTTGCATGTAGGTCCTTAGGGAGTGTAGGTGAGCACTAAGAAAGGATTTCCCGAAATTCCCACGGGAACGAGAAAAAACGGGATTTTTGTGTTTAAGAAAAATCTGCGCGGGAAAAACCGCGGGGCAGCCTCTAGTTATGAAATAAAACTAACATCATGTGAAATATTTAAATATCTATAACTAAAACGGTACAGGTATTATTTGCTTTTATTATTTCTTACCTCACCGATATATAACTATACCATGCCCCTACTTACCTACGTATTAACATAATAGCTTACCTGTTTAGTTAACAAATTGGATAGAAACAGAAACCCAATATTCTGTTTGATTCACAACAAAATATCAGACTTCTTGTTATGGCTCTGTAATTAGGAATTCGATCAAAAGTAATTTGTGTTGGTATAGAAACGCTTAGGGTCCATATTAAGGCAAAAAAAAGTATAATGCTGTAAGTTAGTGAATGTCTCCTTTTTACGGTTAAATAGCGAAATATATTTAGCTCACATTTGAAACTACTAAGTACAAGACAAAAAATGACATAGTGCTCACAAATTTTCACAAAACCTGTAGTTCATTATTTTTGAGAACGGTGAATAATAATTATGTTTTTTGTTATTCGACTCCCAAAAATTTATCTCCTGTTAATTGAGAGCTCAATCTCATCTTTGCCATTTTTTTTCTAGTTGCTGTAAATTAAAAAAAAAACTCGTTTGCATTGTGCTGCTGCCTTCGAATAAATCAATAGGAACTGTTCTTCATGTTGTTAACAAAAATGCCGCAGGGGTATCTCTATGGGGTCTCTCTGCGTGGTACCTAATAAAGAAACTTATTCGCAAAAGTCTTAGGGCAGATAAGGTCCAGTGGGTTACACATTAACATTAACACCATTTATCAGCAAAGATGAAAAATTTTCAATAGAATATCAAAACACAGATTTTAAAACTATCAAAAAATTTAAAAGATAAAAGAGTTGCTACAGTTGAGAAAATCGAAAGATGTATATGTATACTATTGTACAATACTTATATTAATGACGAGCTTTCCCGGCTTACTTCGTTACGCCATAGAATATAAGATACTACAAAAGACTTGGCTCTATAGCCTATGTTCTTTTGCCTGCCCATGATGGGCTTGATAAAAAAACAAACAACAACAACAAACCACCTGTCAAAATATGTAAACAACGGAAAAAATATTGCACCTTGGGTTACATTATTTGAGTTTAGGTAAGGATCCCTAATTTTTTTGAAAATCTAATATAGCCTATGACACTCGGGGTTAATGTAGCTTCCTACCAGTGAAAGAATTTTTCAAATCGGTTCAGTATTTCCGGAGCCTATTCGTTACAAACAAACAAACAAACAAACAAATCTTTCCTCTTTATAATATTGGTATAGATTAATAGTAATTACCTACCTACGAAACCTCGTAGGTAATTACCGTGACGTTGTCAACATTATTAATAGGGATTTCAATACAGATTACTTTGCGTCATGTTTCACAGTAATTACTTTGTCATGTGTAATGTGTCGAAGCTATTTCATTAGCGGACGATAAAACTGCCACAAAATTCAACAAAAATAGTAGAGTTTCCTTTAATTAAATATACTGCTTGTGTTTTTTTTTTGTTTACTGTTACTGGAATAAAATGTTAATCATCTAAACAAATTTCAATATCAAATATGTATTTAATAAGTAAATATGTATTTAACAAATACTTATAAGGTTTTGTTTAATTTTCGTTAGATTTTTTATCAAAATTGATAATAATAAATGTAATCGACTTCGACTGCTCCGTGGCTCAGTTATGGCAGTAATGTGGACTGACTAAGCGTGTGCACCTGGGTTCGATTCCCGCGCGGGGCGAATATTGATACGATGAATATCGATGTTCGTTTACGGTCTGGGTGTAATGTTCGTCTCTGAGTGTTTCGGGTACCCTAGATACGGGTTCTTCCTAGTTAGGAGCTCTGAATGTGATGTTTTTATATATTAATCTTTCTTTCTTTTATTTTTTTTCTATTTTCAAATAATTCCTGCAGCATAATCTGGAAACTTTTCCTGTTTCCTATAAATAGCCATCAAGCTTAAAACTTTGTATCTCTTCTACTCTTTATTTATAATGCCGAAAAAGTAATTTAAAAGTGAAAGAAGAAGTATAAAAGTTAAATAACTTATTTATAATTTATATGTTTATCTATGAAGTTATGTTTTTTCTTTTTTAATATAAATAACATATCACATTTCCTAATTTTATATTTTTATTTTATTTGCACTCTTTCCAGATACTTACACTTCGAAATCCGTTTCTACACGTCTACAAGTGCTTTTCCGGAACTTACGTTACGAGAATTGAAGAGAATTGGTAGATCGTAGTCGAGCGTAGCACCCTCGTAGCACCACGTAGCACGTAGTCACAACTGTCGCGTACGTTTTCAAGCGCAGCATGACAAATTTTGTTGAAGCGGCGCTAAGGGCGACGCGCTGCCCAAGCCACGACGACTCATCAGCGGCGTTATGCAAATTTGTGCATATAGGTATAAATATATAGATCACAACCTTCTAGATTCAGGAAACCTTTACTCCAGAGTTGTGTATCAGGAGAAGAAAAAAATGCACATCTCAGAACGAGTCAGAATCATATGTGGTGTACCACTTGAAAGTGACACAGTGTGTGAAATAATATGAAACTTTTTGAATCAAATATAGCTTGCGGACACCTCTCTATAGACATAATATTAAACCCGTTTCATTAGCATAAAAAAAGCATAGACATAATCTCAACTTATTTATTTCATTATGTGCACAGTTAACAAGTTATTTTATTATACATCGTATATTTTTACAGATGGAGAAGACGTAAGAAGTAAGGACCACATTTGGAAATACATAAATAAAATATTTTTTAAATATAACATTTAGTAAAGATTAGTATTAACTAATATAAGAAACACAAAAATATGTATTAAAGTTGGATGCATGAAGAATAGGTTGCTAAAGCCGTTATATCGCAACTAACACAAGTTTGTCAAACAAAAACGATTTTATTTTTATATTAATTAAAATATAGTTTAAAGCTCCAGTAAATATGTAGTAAATTATACTCTGCGACAAAAGATTATTTAAACAAGAAAACTTTCACTATTAAATAATAACAATACTGTTTCAATACTTTTCTAAATAACATCAATTCTGACTTATTTTACTTAATTTGTTTGTTGTCAATACTGTTATGATATATTGGGCACATTTAACGAAATTCGAAATGATTATGTATCTATATATATAAAACTCTTCCGTTACTGACTGACTGACTGACTGACAGACAACGCAGCGCCGAAACTACTGGTCGTAGCGGGCTGAAATTTTGCATGTAGGTTCCTTAAGGAGTGTAGGTGAGCACTAAGAAAGGATTTCCCGAAATTCCCATGGGAACGGGAATAAAATGGATTTTTGTGTTTATAAGAAATCTACGCGAGTGAAACCGCGGGGCAGCCTCTAGTATTCTATAATTTGTTTAAAGGTTTATTTTAAACGCCACAAAGTTAAAAATGCTACGTTTTTATAAGTGTGTAGTATTTACATTACAATTACAGAACATATCGCGATGAAACAGATTTCTAGATAACAAATAAATATAAATGAAACAAAGGTGTATAGATAAATACAATTCTTTGCTTTTCTGATTTTGATTTGTTTTTTTTTTTGATTAGTTAGAATGACAACATAATATATTTTGGTTAGGAATAAACATATCTTCGATGTAGCTACATTTTTATGATAAATTATAAGTTTGTTCCTTAAGCCTACTACATGGAAGCACACACAAATACCTATAGATATTTAAGATAGTAGCTATGTACAAATTATACATCCACAATAATATATCTTAAGTGATAAAGTATAATTATGTTATATTTTACCCAAAATATGATTTCCAGGTAAGCGATATTACACGTTACAGTAATTTGGTACACGCCCTGTCAAACTTTCTTTACGTATTTAGCAACAATAATTTAAAACAATCAATGTAGGTATAGTAAACCATCTCGTATTTGCATAACCAGGCGATCGTATCTGCGGACAAATATAAAAAACAATGAGGAATTCATGTAATTTATGATATTTTTTGCTGCGGAGAATATTATGTAAATATACATAATTACCTAATATTTTTTTAAGTTTTTATTTATAAAGCATCTTCTAAGATAAATATATATAATAGATAAATTCTGTAAAAGCTGTCGTTTTTTTTTAAAATGAAATTTAATGCTAGATTATTAGAATTATACACTGCATCACATTATACAGATACCATCAATTAAATGCAAAAAAATCCATTTTTAATTTTAAAGTAAAACTTAAAAGCTTATCAAACTAGGTACAAAGGAATATTAAATTGAACTCACCTGTAAAAAAAGAAAGATCCAGCTTAGACTTGAAACCTAATTTGATATCCGGAGATATTGCTTACGCTGAACCTATATCAGAATTCAATAAATCCCTTAAGAAAATCCTTCTGGTCCTCTTGATAACTACAACAGATATGTTATTTCTATACGTATTTACAATATGGTACAAGTTTGAAGCTTAAGGCCTGGTTCACGTGATTCTGGAACACGAGCCCTCATAACACTTAAGGCCTGGTTCACACGTGCCAAGAAAACCTCCGCAATCCTCGCCCAGTGTTCGCGCGCACACTTTGCAACATCTGAAAATAAATGATTGTATTAAGTTCTGGGACTCTAAAGAAGGACATATTGGTAGAATAATTTTTTATTCATCTGCAAGTGCATTTTTTTTTATTTTATTTAGATGAACGGAAGAAGTTCCTCTTAATACGGCCTTATTAGCGGGCTGGTGCTAAGAGCTAAAGTGCTGCTTAATGCAATCACTTTTTATTTTATTTTAAAGGTAAGAAACAGAATAACATTATCTATAATTAACTTATTAATGCAAAGATACCACCGCCTAATATTTTACATAACAATTAACAATACAATAATTAAGTTCTGCCGATATTCCTGACAAACCATTTAGCAATACCTGCTGGGGAATTTTCACTGAATTAATTGTTCCCTTTAGATTAAGCTTTACTAAAATTAAGCAATTAGCTTTCAGACAGAACAAGGTCAGCTGTAAAACTAAACTCACGGAATGGGCCAAGGCCCTGCCACGTTTACCGCAATTAATATTATTGGTAAGTAGGTATAATTATGCTGCTAAAGTTTTTAAGGGGCGAACGGGTACGATAGTACAACATGGCCTTAAAAATTCTAAGCAAGATCTAGGGCGTTCAGGCCGCATATTTTTGATTTCGTCCATAGTTTAGAAAATATTATTAATTTATTGGAAGTGGCGCTAGTATCGCGTCACACGAACCCGTGTGGCCCCTTATGTAATGAAACAAAAATACAGCGGCTTTGGTTATCTGCTCAAGTTTCAATAGTTATTACTGTAAGCTTCTCGGCGCTTTTAATTCAAAACAAGACTTTAAGCTGAAAGATGTCCACTGCTGGACATAGACCTACCCTGCTTTCACCGGTCGTCTGAGCACCATGTAGGCAGTCTGCTTACTCTGCGTCTTTCGGTTCGCGGCCGCCATTTGAAAACCTTATTTCAAAGAAAACAATATGAAGTAATTACAAAATCTAACCTGCAAGGATCCCAAACAACGATACCCAAGCCTGGGCAGCCACTGGGCTCGAGAGCCTCGCACTCGCGTGGGTTGCACACGCAGTCCCACGCGCCCACACGCGCCAGCACCATCGCCGCTGCGATCATAGCCAGCCACCGAGCTAGGCTGCCTCTTGTCATGACTCTTACATCACAGAATCTGGTAGCTGATTGGTCAAAAGCATTTTTTGAGAGTCCTGATTGGTTATTTTTATGCTCCTGCTGGCATTCTGAAACAATAGAATAGTATTTTTAATATCGTGTACTTTTTGTTCCTTGCCGGTAAAGCCATCAAGTGGTCCCATTTCCCTGGCGATTGCTTGACCTCTACGACACGACATTCTATTGGTTGGTCAAAGAAATTAAGGTACTTTAAAATAAGTTTCATCGAATTATTTATTCGACAAATTCTTAAGACAGGATACAATAAACTAAACTAAAGATTTATGAACTTTACACTTCAGCTTAGCACATTCTTAAGGAGACAATTTATTAACATTTTACTTGAAATACAGCTTTAATGAAAGACTTAAAGAGTTATTAACCCGTGTTTAAGGGTTTAAAAGGATGAATTTAATCTACCAGCAGCAAACACTTCAATCCTTTTGACAAATAATTAACTTTCGATTGACTCACAACTTTCGTAGAATCACTCTCTAGAAATGTCTTTATGAATTGTAGCGTTCAGTCGGTCTGTCGCAATATAAATAAAGTTCCCGGTTTCTAATTAAAACCAAGACACTTCAATCTGAGAGCGACTCTGGCTGGTCAACAAACCGAACAAGATTGTACTTAATTTCCACCTTCAGGCTACTTTATTTTTAAATAACTTTAACTAACTACAAAGTTGTCCTGTTTGTCCTTTAAAATTTTCATCATCAATACACAGTATAAAATAAAGTCGCTTCCCGCGTCTGCCCCTATGTATGTATGCTTGAATCTTTAAAACCACGCCACGGATTTCGATGCGGTCTTTTTTAATAGATAGAGTGATACAAGAGGTAGGTTTATACATATAATAAATGCAAATAATAGTAATAAGGTATGGTTGGGCGTTGGTTACCATAAGGTTGGGCGGTACGAAGTTCGCCAGGTCGACTAGTAATTAATATAAATCAAAAAGTTTAAATTGTGGCCTTTACTTAGCCTTTACTAAATATATTCTATATGATGATTACTAAAATTTTAAAAACAGTGTAATGTTTTAAATATTTTAAAATGACTACTCGGCTTCTCAAATACTTTTTTAATTTATTTAGTCCAACAGTTGTAGAGCAGCGGGCGTCGTAGGGTCTGTGTATAAGTTTTGCTCATAAAATTTTATTAATCTAGACTTAATAGACTACTGCTTGCTCCGAGGTAATTTACTCAAGGATTATTTGCGGTAGACCCAGAGAAAGTTAATGCTTTGATCTCTATAATTTTGTGTAGCGATATGTTTAAGATTACTTATTTAGGTTTATGGTGATAAACAGTTTTTTAAAATATTAAACTATGTAATTATTAAACACGTAGTCTGAACAAAAAATATGAATCAACGTTACTGCTTGATAATAATAAGAGGAAACGTATAAACAAAAAAGACTTAGTTAAAAAGTATTAAAAGGGTCCCTTCACACTAGGTTGTGAGCAGCACGAGGTAAGTAAGCCGCAAGCCGCCCGGTACCAAGCAAATGCCTTCAAGCTTTCCTATCAGTACTTGTGAGCAGAGCGACCGCCGCGCTGCTTGCGACCTTGTGAGAATCTCTTACTTTCCAGAATTCTCTTGTTAATCCCCGCTTAGTGGAACCATAACGAACCTTTCAATCGAATTTATTCCGCGAAATAATATCCCGCATCAAAAAGCTTAACGATGTAGGCTTCCCCGATAAACCCATTGCTTCGGTACAGAAGTTCATTAACTTCGTCCCTTAATGGCTGATCGACTATCATAATCCGATTTTGGTACCAGCGAGCGGCGCGGTTATACAAATCCTTATTAATCTAAACGTATAAACAAAAAAGACTTAGTTAAAAAGTATTAAAAGGGTCCCTTCACACTAGGTTGTGAGCAGCACGAGGTAAGTAAGCCGCAAGCCGCCCGGTACCAAGCAAATGCCTTCAAGCTTTCCTATCAGTACTTGTGAGCAGAGCGACCGCCGCGCTGCTTGCGACCTTGTGAGAATCTCTTACTTTCCAGAATTCTCTTGTTAATCCCCGCTTAGTGGAACCATAACGAACCTTTCAATCGAATTTATTCCGCGAAATAATATCCCGCATCAAAAAGCTTAACGATGTAGGCTTCCCCGATAAACCCATTGCTTCGGTACAGAAGTTCATTAACTTCGTCCCTTAATGGCTGATCGACTATCATAATCCGATTTTGGTACCAGCGAGCGGCGCGGTTATACAAATCCTTATTAACAAATCATTCACTTACGGTTATGATAAAAGCAAATCGCTTAATTTTTTCAAGATTTTATAAACTGTATTTGTAAATGTAAGTATCTGTTATAAATTTTTGGCGATAATAATAATCAAAATGTGATCAGTAAACCCATGTCAAGCTGTAAAATTGATAATTAAGGAGCGTAGCTACTATATTAGCTTCATAGCAAATCAAGCCCCCAATCGATATATTAACCTTAATCGATTCTTTAAAAATGTCTATTTACTTTTATTAAGGAGACCAAGATCTATTTGAAAATAATGAATAATTTTAGTCCCTTTTTTCTTAACGATGTCATCAAAAAGCCAGAATTGGAAGAAAATGTATTTCACGCATCAGCAAACGACAAAAAAGATAAGTCTCTGCCAACAGGGCAATGATCCGGCGATAGAAAGATGGCCCGATTTATGCCCTAGTTAGGGTGTAGTATAGTAGGTATTTTATATTATTTGTATTTTATTTAGCTCAACCTTGCTTGTAGCTTTTGATATTATTCTAAAACGCAGAATACTGGGGCCTCGAAGAGATAATGATGACATTGTAAATCCAATAATGAATATTATAGCATTATGATGAGAAAATTTTATTCAGATCCTTGGCTGGAAAATTACATCAAAAACGAAACCTTACTTCGTTTGTTTTCTAAGAAATTTGCTAAATCGCTAATGAGGTATCTTGTGTTGTTCTGGTGGCTCGCTAAATGTTTTATGTTGTTTTCATCGTTATTTATAGAATATTATGAAATTTTATTATCAGATTTAATATTAAAAAGCAACTTGGTATATTAAATTTATTTAAAAAGAAGGAAAAATGTAATCGAATTTCCTTTATACTACGACTAGGTTCTTAGCTGCTACAAATATACTAATTCAGTTGCAGGATGCACGGGATGCAACCAATTTAATTTAGATTCAATTTCAATAGGCACGTAAGGTAAAAAGCACTAAATCTGTTGAATAACACATGGCTTTAATGAACGGTGCTCCCGAGAAGAATATTGAACAAGCGTATACGAGTTACATAATTCAGTTGATTTAAAGACTCCAACAGACCTATGTTATTTGTCATTCCTATCAACATAATAGATGGTACTCGAACGACGTCATAATATAATGATAACCGAAGCATACAAGTTCAGTTAAAAAGTTATAAAAAAATAAAAATATTACACTCAAAGTAAAGACTCGAACTCGAATCGGGTCATATTTACGGTAGTTCAGTAATGTCGCTTATTTACTTTTTTTAAATCATTTCTTTTTCTCATTGTGTCCGCTCTACCAATAATTTCAAAACGATCAGTTAATTCGTATAATCTTTTCGATTCGAATGGGCCTTCATAGTTATTGCCTTGGGCAATAACTAGAAAACTTTAATGAATCAATCAGTTGATTCAAATATGTTGTATACATTCGAGTAATTTTTCGATTCTAGTCCAACATTAAGTAGGTAACAATACGATATATGAAAATTATGTATTCTGGGATTCAAGGCACCACTCCCTCATGTATATGTATTTACTTACGAACGAGGATACGGATACGGCTCGGGCGTCACGTGTGAAGTCTTGATTTGGTCACCGGAAACCGCTAACTAGATAGATTACTAAGTAGAAGCTCCGAAAGGTCTATGAGGGCCTCAAAATTATTTACATTCTTAAAATAGTAACATCAATTAGTTGAGAGTCTAACAGTAATGCCATAGAAGGCAATGAGTACTCTTCAAATATTTCAGAGGAAAACGTTGACTGTTGGACACAAGCCTCCATCAAAGATTGCCTTAACAAGTTCAAACATTGGTGGTAAGGTTTGGCTATAATCGCTACGCTTGGCAGGCGGGTTGGCTTCGCAGTATAGCTGCTAAAATTTTTCAACAAAGGACGCTGCTGCTCCTTCTTAAGGTGTTCCTTGTTGCGTTTTACACAAATCATGCGCACAAATGGGTGTGTTGTGTGTATTCTATGCTGGCACCACACGCCCTTTTACTATAAGGCCTAGCTATTTAGTCATCTGTAAAATGTGTAAACCAATCCACACCTTTCTGAACTTAACACAAAAGTATTATCATAATTGTACACATATATACCAAGCCAACCTTTGATGATAGCAATCGAAACTGTCCCCGTTCAAATACACACTCAATGAACCTGGACGTGGGACAACAAGTAAACATAATTGTAGCACTGTATCGGCATGTATGTATGTACAAATGTGTGCTTTCAACACCAGTGTGCTCCAAGTTTCAGCTGATTGAATCTTCGATTGCATTAGCATATTCTAACTTGCTGTGTTGGGCTCAAATTTGGCGTATGATGATTAACTGTTCTGGGAAATGTTAGGTATCTTGTTTTGGTAGGTTTTTCAACACAAATACAGCCAAAACAGCATATTCAAGGGTCAAAATTAGCTTTATTCAATAAATAATATATGTATTTCACTCGCAGTGTATGTAATGTAAAACAAATGAACGTAGGTACAATCTTTTTTCAATTTTCTTAGACACTTGTCTTCTATCTTTTTAAATATCCTTGAACTTATAACACACTATTTACATGTAAAAGCTTCTAATCTCAACAACTTTCATACATATACTAGTTGCCTGGATTACCAACCAAGTAGCATGCAAATAATACGCCACCATTACACTATGCAAAATGTTTGTAACGAAATCACGACACTGCTCAAGTTTTGATTTAACTTACAACTATGGCAAGTACAAGTTATATTTACAAATTTACATAGTAATTTAAACTACATAGGTACATTATGATTCGTGATCTGTCTTATTTTGACGAATAAACAATTTAAAGATGTAGATTATAGTTATAGAATAAATAAGTTAAAGTAGCTTTATATACCTACAAGAACTTCGAATGGTTGTAAAGTAGGTACTTAACTAACGATTAAGGACACATTCTGAAGATTACCTTTGGCCGGGAAGACATAGTTATTATTATTCTATTGTTCTCAATCGGTAAAATAAAACTTCTATATAAATTACGAGCTTTCCCGGCTTACTTCGTTACGCCATAGAATATAAGATACTACAAAAGACTTGGCTCTATGGACTATGTTCTTTTGACTGCTCAGAATGGCCGAATAAAAAACAAACAACAACAACAAACCACCTGTCAAAATATGTAAACAACGGAAAAATATTGCACCTTGGGTTACATTATTTGAGTTTAGGTAAGGATCCCTAATTTTTTTGAAAATCTAATATAGCCTATGACACTCGGGGATAATGTAGCTTCCTACCAGTGAAAGAATTTTTCAAATCGGTTCAGTATTTCCGGAGCCTATTCGTTACAAACAAACAAACAAACAAACAAACAAACAAACAAACAAACAAACAAACAAATCTTACCTCTTTATAATATTGGTATAGATTCTCCACAGAATATCTAATCATATACATAACAAATCCGCCTGCAAAAAAGTGTTTCTTTTGTCTAGATGAATAAGAAATTATTGTAGCCTTTTTATAAGTTAATTGACACAAGGTCGAGATTAATTTCGCTAGTGCCAGTTGAATGTAAAAGTTTGGTAACTACTATTTATTCGGATCAAAACTTTTGATACAAATACGCGGTCGATAGCGGAGCGGCGCTAAAAGCCCTGACTAAACTTTTCGCTTCGTTCAGTTTTGTCAGGATAAATTAAATGTGCGTGTGCGTATAATTAATAAAGTTCTGAAATGTACACAAATTACGTTAAACATTTACCGTCTTATTCATAAAGATACAGTAGATTTTAAGTCGCCTTACTGGAGGTCTACTTCTCTGGTTTGTTGTATGGTCAATACGTGACATCCAGTCTAAATTGACATTCGTCAAATTACTAAAATGCTCTTTAACTTTTTATGAATAAGAGGGTTAGTTTATAAGTATACTTTTTGTTTAGGGAGTAATTAATATTTTTGTAATTAATTACTACCTAAATGTTGTCCCGGTTCTGAGTTTCAATGAGTAGGAACACAAAAAAGTTTGTTTTTTGCTAATTTGGAATAACAATCGTTTTCATTTATCTCTTATTCGTTTATCTTTTAAAAAAAAGCTCTTAGACAGGCTGTTTAAATAAGTGACCTCAATATTATACTGGATACTAAAAATAATAATTCAAATAAAATAATCCATAATAGGTACTTAATGTAATTAAGTTTTAGTGTATTGTTTAATTTATGGTACAACAAAGACATTGACATTAATCTCAGTCCCTAAAACAAAAAAAAATTAACAAAGATAAGTGTTTACAATAAATAACGTACGAAATCATAACGCATTCTCCTGGTAAGCAAGTAATTGATTAAAATGGGCAACCTGCATTATTAATTCTAATCCGACGGCATTGAGTCACGAGCACCCCGATACACAAGAAATACGGGCTCTCGCCTGCTAGTCGAGCCCGATATAATGTTCCCTGAAACATGTAGTCAGAGAGAGTTCTGAGTTATGTTCCAGGTTATTTGTGCACAAATATGTCTTAAAATGATAATGATGGATTGCTATAATATTAAAATGTTTAATACTCTTGGTAAACTCGTGGAAATAAAACTAAGATTTGTATTTTTCCTCTTACCAAGCTCTTTGTCTAATTTAAACTTCTTATTAGTCTTAGTTTCAAATAAGTAACTAAAAAAATGCACCCATTGATTTTGGAGCCATTCTACTTTTAAGCTCTTTTGAGTTCAATTTTCTTGAAAAGTCTAAGGGCTAAAATGCTTTACGTATGTATAGTCTACGTCGACGCTCGCTGTTTCGTAAAATATAATGGCCGCCATATGTTTTTGTTTCCCATCAACATTCTCTTAAGACACTACACCAATGCAATGCCACGTCAGAATTACTATTCAGTGCGGCGGCAAACGGCCGCCTTCGGGTGCACATAATTTAGCGGATTTGCAACTGTAATGCGGCCGCTGATTGTGCGAACAAAGTTAGCCGTCTCGTCTCGGAGCCGGCGCGGCGGTGCATGCATTACTGCAGGTCACTCGACACGCTCGGGACGAGTGGCAAGGGAGAAACGCGTCGACGGAAAATATAGGTAGACATTTCTAGCAGCGATAAGGTTGCCACTACTGAACTTAATTATGTACTGTTTGTATAATAAAGAGATGATTCATTCATTACCACAGTATAATAAATAGTACTGCCATAGAAAAATGCCTGCCTCCTTAAGCAAGTGCGGTTCCCCCGCTCTCGATTGCCTTTCAGTTACCGCTCAGAACAAAAGTCTTATATCACTCACAAAAGCATGATACGCAATGCACGAACACGAGTTTCGGCTGTGCGCGAAGCAATCAACGCGCTCTTTTCTATGAAGTGTCCGAATTGTGCCATTACATTGTAAATTTAGGCCACATAATTCAAGTATTATTAAGGACCTAAATTATAAATTTGGTCAAGTATTTCTGCCCAGAATCTACAATTTTAATTAGCTTTTGCAAAGAATTCCTGGAACTGCCCCGATTACGGTGATGAAAAAGGTTTTTTTATTAGATCTCACTAATTACGGTTAGCTGTAATTTTTGGCTGGCCAATTTTCTTTTCATCCGAAAATCTTTTAACGCTGTGACGAATAGACTTTGAAAATAAGTGAAATTTAAATTAAAAAAAAAAACAAGCAAATGCGCTAGTTACCTAAATCGTTATGTGTGCACGACAGAGCATTGCATGACGTCGGAAGATGAGACTGGGTCGCTAGTGCACTCGCTATTTTTGTTGTATTAGAATTTGAATGTTTTCTTAGAAATTTGCACTTTTATTGCTACTAAAAATCAACCTAACATTATATTTGAAACATAACAGCAAATGAGGAGACGAGAAACAGAACGAGGTAGTTTAGTGCAGGTGCTTTTCAATTCTAAATAAATAATGCAGTACGCAATCACAAGTAATTACAAACAAAATATATAATTTCGTTGGTCTTTTCAGGCACAGAGCAGAATTATTTTAGGTATCATCTGTTCTGTTTTATTAACAGGCTTCGGCGACATCAAACAAAGGCTTTAATTGGCTACTGAATTTGATATGACGTCATCATTCATAATGTTTAGTAGCTCTATTGTTAGAGAGCACTTTACATTATTTGAAAATTTATATCTAGGATAATTACAAACATTATATTCATTTAAAGTGTATACAAAATTACTAGATATACACCATGAAATCACATAGGTACTTACAGAAAACATTACAAGCGGACAAACGTTAGTAATAAATTAAAATACACATCTTTCATTATAGAATCAAAAAGTATTATGTTTTCTGCAGCAAATAAACCATTCATTACCCTAAACAACAACCGGCAGCTCGTAGAAGCTGCTTTGCAATTGCAAGGAAATCTGCAATCGCTGTCTGAATTTACCCCTTTATTATCTTTTAAACGCACTACAGGATTTACATTTAACACAACAAGACCACAACCTACCTAACTTTGTTATTCAAAAAACTTGATAGGTAGTATTTAATTTGATATTTAAAGGCTGATATTATTGATGTGATGTCTTTAAAAATACTTGATTAGAAAATCTAAGTAATTCGATGAAATTAAATTACCTTTATTCATAGCTCTGTGGTTGATTTAATTTTATTTCTAGTCAAAATGCTAATGGAGGCTGTTAGTTAGTTGACAGGGTCATAATCAAAAAAGGGATCACGGATTTCGCCAAAAGGCACTGGTTGCGCATTGTAATCTGGCCAGTGCCTCTCTCTTCAGCAGTCTGCGAAGTTTCCAAACCAAGGTATAAGTATATCTATTGTAGTATATTTTGAGCTAGTTCCGTTGACCCAAGCCACTGCTGAATCCTAATCGCAATGCGAAATTTGCATTCACAGCACCCTCCGTGGAAGGAAAATTATTTTCTGCAAGTGCAAGTTGCATCGTAATTTGAGAAAGTGCATCGCGCTTCTTGTTAATATTTTGTTGGAATTCATATTTCATAACTAATATATCTACCTTAGTACCAGTATGGTGTGACAATTGTAGATAAACATAATACTATATATTGTTTTTTTAGTTTAAAGCACTTTTCTATCGAGGGATAATAAAGTGTGTTCAGGTTATCTGTTAGGGCTGCTGCTGACTGAAAGCATCGTACTGACGGCGTCCTTGCGATGGCAGGCCTCTACACACGGTACTTCGAGATGAATCCGTAAGACTGGGAACGCAAAGCCAATATTATTAAATAACTAGAGGCTGCCCCGCGGTTTTTCCCGCGCAGATTTCTCATAAACACAAAATTCCCGTTTTTCCCGTTCCCGTGGGAATTTCGGGAAATCCCTTCTTAGTGCTTACCTACACTCCCTAAGGAAACCACGTGCCAATTTTCAGCTTTCTACGCCCAGTAGTTTAGGCTCTGCGTTGTCTGTCAGTCAGTCAGTAACGGAAGAGTTTTATATATACTAGAGGCTGCCCCGCGGTTTTTCCCGCGCAGATTTCTCATAAACACAAAATTCCCGTTTTTCCCGTTCCCGTGGGAATTTCGGGAAATCCCTTCTTAGTGCTTACCTACACTCCCTAAGGAAACCACGTGCCAATTTTCAGCTTTCTACGCCCAGTAGTTTAGGCTCTGCGTTGTCTGTCAGTCAGTCAGTCAGTCAGTAACGGAAGAGTTTTATATATACTAGAGGCTGCCCCGCGGTTTTTCCCGCGCAGATTTCTCATAAACACAAAATTCCTGTTTTTTCCCGTTCCCGTGGGAATTTCGGGAAATCCCTTCTTAGTGCTCACCTACATTTACTAAGGAACCTACATGCAAAATTTCAGCCCGCTACGCCCAGTAGTTTCGTATCTGCGTTGTCTGTCAGTCAGTCAGTCAGTCAGTAACGGAAGAGTTTTATATATATTGATTGATTAGAGTGCAGCAAAAGTATTCTTTGTTTTATTTTAACACCGCAACTTTAAATTCTTTTACCGCGGTAAATAGTTGTTATTACCCTCCTAGTCGTCTCGGGCAAAGTTGGTGCATTTAACGCAAGTTCCTAACGGGAGACCAAAACAAAGACGAGCTTTGACAAATTGTTAGGCTAAACAGAAAGTTTCCTCCCACTGTCCGCCATCCGCTGTTCGACGGGCCGGTGAACTTTGCCAAGTTGTTACATGACAGATAGCACTAGAGATTATTTAGATGCTTCATTCTTGAACGACACTTTTTTAAAACTGCAATGATTTTAAGTGCATATAATTTTTTTTTTTTTTTTTGTTAGCCTTTTATGTGTCCCACTGCTGGGCAAAGGCCTCCCCCTCTCCTCTCCAAGTATCCCGATCCTGTGCGATCTCCGGCCAATCCTTAAGGAATTTGTCCAGGTCGTCCCGCCATCTCCGCCGCGGTCTACCACGCTTTCGCCGGCCGTCTTGCGGTACCCACTCAGTGGCAATTTTAGCCCACCGGTCCGGGCTCATGCGGCAGACGTGGCCGGCCCAGTTCCACTTGAGTCTAGCAGTCGCGACACCAACGTCAGAGATGCCTGTTATGGAGCGCAGCTCAGTGTTCCGGACACGGTCTGTCCGTTTTACTCCGATTATGCTGCGCTCCATAGCACGCTGACAAATCTTCAGCCTTAGTTTCTGATCTTCGGTCAAAGACCAGGTCTGGGCGCCGTAGGTTAGGATGGGCAAGATACACATGTCGACGAGCTTGCGCTTAAGGGTGAGTGGGAGCTCACCCTTCATCAGCTCCTTCATGGACCAGTAGCTCTTCCAGGCGTTCTCGGTGCGACGATCGATCTCCTTATCTTGCCTGTTTTCGAAGCTTACTATCTGGCCCAAGTAGGTGTACTCGCCGACATAATGTATTTCCTGCCCGTCTACCTCGACCCTACTCTTTTTGTTATTGCTCATAACCTGAGTCTTTGACCGATTCATCCTCAGCCCAACATTAAGGCTAGACGCGCTTAGCTCTTGTAGCCCGGGTTCTCGACCACCGACCACCTCCATGCAGTCAACCAGATAATAGAAAAGAGCAACGAGTACCACATACCGCTCTATCTGGCCTTTGTGGACTATTCAAAAGCCTTCGACAGTATCGGCCACGACTCCATATTTACTGCCCTTCGCAATCAAGATATTGACCCAACCTACATCAACATTTTAGAAACCATTTATGAAAACAGTACTGCAAACGTCAAACTCCATATGCCAGGTCCGTCGTTTCCAATACAAAAAGGAGTCAAACAGGGAGACCCGCTATCGCCAAAGTTGTTAACTAGCACTTTAGAGGAAGTTTTCAGGAGTCTGGCAGTCGCATGGGAATCGAAAGGCATTGTCGTTGGCGAGAAGAGACTTACAAACCTTCGCTTCGCCGACGACATTGTACTGTTCGCACCCACGGCGCCAATGTTACAGGAGATGCTACAAGAGCTAAGCGCTTATAATATATAGAAGTAATTTACCAAAAAGAATCTGTTTTTTGTTGCAATGTGCAGAACAGAGCTTGAAAAAAACGTGGTCACTGGACTCGAAATGTTACGAATTGGTAATCGCATACTGGAAGACACAGAGTAGACACAGAGTAACTGGTAAATCTTGCGGAAATACAATGGATTCGTGTCGCTCAAGGCCGGTCGGTATGACGATCAGTGGGGGAAGTTTTTGTTTGTTCAGCTGTGAACTTATTTTACCTGATATGATGGTAAAGCAAAAATGTTTTTTATTATTATAAAAATAATTCAATAAGAAATTGAAACTATTACAGTTTAAATAATTTCTAATATCAGGTCCTGAATAATCAGTTTGAATCAATTAACAAAGACAGGAACTTTAAGAGTCCATACATATGTACATACCTATGAAAGTATAAGTTTATTACTTTGTGCTCGGGAAGGCGAGCTGAGTTTACTAACTGAGCTCTATGAAGATACCCGACTCTTGTTATATAGAGCTGCCAATAACTATCCTCGCAACTTCATTAAGGAACAAGGTATAAGCTTTCCTTACAATTTAATTTAAAGTACAATTCGGTAATAGGAGACGAAGGGTTTATAAGAATTCTGGTGGTTTATAATACAGACAACCCTTATTAGAATATTTACTTTAAACAAATGGTACGGTAAAAAATATTTTTTTTTTTAATTAATTACACTGCAATCGCTTTAAGTGATAAGGTCGCATTCGGTTCGAATATAATTTCAAAAGCTACAATTTAAAGGTAAATTTATTCAGGCTTTGATAAAATAATCACTTGGCAATTCCGCTTCATTCTTTTTTACGGATTTATAGCTATATTATTTAATAATGCAGTAGTTCTTTATAAAAATATTTAGTTACAAAAAAAATTTAACGAAAAATGTATAGTGGAATCATTTAATATTTATTATCAATCATAAACCAAATATCGTTAAGGATTCTATGTTTGCCGTGAACAAAACATCTTATCATGCAATAAATTAATGACAAATGAATGTGAAAATGAAAAAGACCCCTGTCATTTGGTTTATTTTGTAATAATTTTTTATACGGTATTCATATTATGTAGGAACATTTATTTATTAATTTTTAAAGCTGTACGACCTGACTACGTATAAACTCAATCGACAAAGGGATTTCATTTTGCTACGCGCTACGGATGAAAGCTACGAACGTTGCTACGAAGCTACGTAGAACCGTAGCACTGGCTATAAAATAAATAATAGCCGTCCGATTGCAGCTTACAGTCGACTTGAGTTGTGTTCATAGAGATCGGGATTTTAAAAGCTCTGTTGAAGAGACTATTATTTTTTAGTTCAGAGCCAATACGGTGACAGTTCAATAAAGTTTTAGTGTTCACTTTAGATCTTTATTTCGTTATGCTAAATCGGTCTTGTAACTTGACCTAGGATAGGTACTAAAATATCGTATAGTATCAGTAATAATGTATGTGTGTATGGATCGAAAATCTGAGTTTGGAGTACAGATAAAAATATATTTATAGGTGATATAACTACAAGCTATAAGAAAATAACACTGAACTTAACACTGTAGATAAGATAAGAGAATTCTTTTTTCAAAAAAAAATAAAACATAAAGGTACATAAAAACAAGTTACAAATATCAATGCAAATGGCGGCCTGTGTATAGACACTGTCGGTTAGAAAAAAAATACGTTACTTAGGCTGCTAACTCACGGGATGTCATGGCGACGTCGCTGGCTACGGTATCCAAACACTTTTTATTGAAATGTATGGAGTTAACTCAGAATTTGGAAATTTATTATTAACAGTTTTATTTAGATAAATTGATATTCCGCAAACCCTCGTCATATTAAGAATTACAGTCCAAGTCAGAAAATAAAATAAAAAATGTACATTCCTTCGTATTTGAAAAGGGAAGTATCAAATCAACCATCTCATTAGCACAATACTGTTAGATGATTCAGAACTAAACTAAAAGTGTGATAATTTCGTTTGTTTTATAAGTAGGCGAATCCTTGGAGCCTAAATATTTGATGTAACACTCTAGCCCAGTGCTCGGGCTGTTATGACTGCGTGCTCGTGATAAATAATAAATCAAATAACTTAACTTAAGTGGGACGTGGGACACTCCCACGTCTCCTATCCTACAAAATGCTTTATGGATATTTTATATCTGTCGCATGAACATGGTAACGGTCTTAATATTATTATTTCTTTGAGTAAAGTATATCGCGTCTTTCGCATCAGACTGACATATTTTATTGTTAATATGAAAAAAAAAAATTAGTAAGTTCGTTTATCTGAAAATTTTCTTTTATTGCATGATAATTTATACATCTCCAAAGATTTTAGATTAAATTACTATTTTATGTATATAATATTGTATTGCAATTTTTGCAAAGTATATTTGTATGAAAACTCATTACTTTGTGCAATTGTCCAGGGCGTAAAGCGACTATAGTCGATGTGGGCGTGTGTCCATAAAAATGAAAGAACCTTTGTTATGTGGCTGCATAAATGTTTACAGAGAGCCGTTCGGTTATTGGCAACATGCGCGTCCGACGCGGGAGGACGGTAAATATAAATGGTTGGACAATTTGATGTTTTATGTTTTTTCATTTTTTGTCGGACCAACGTTTGGGAAACAGCTTGGACTGACGTATGATTTACTTTTATTCCAGAATAACATGAATAATTTTATTCTGATCTGTTGAAAATCGGCATGATGTCGTACATGTTACGTTTGTGAGCTGGTTAATAAAATAAATTTACATCTAAACACAAACGCAGATGTTCACTAAATATAAAGTAAGTATAATAATTCAGCACTAAAACTGCTAAAATAAAAATTACATAAAAATATTAAATTTTCATCGCAAACGGAATCGCTCGAGAGAAATAAACGGTTCCATTATCGATACAAAACATACAGACTGACGCACGGTCCCTCATCAGTAAATCTGAGCAGACAATAATAGAAGGAATTACATTTCTAGTTCGTTTAACTTTGTTCCCGTTTTCTGATTGCATCCATTTTGCCCCGCCTCTCCTTTTATATGGTATTATAATTTCGTTTTTACGTCATTGGTTTTATTATAAAAAAGGTTTGAACAGAATAAAACATTGTATGGACTTCAAAAACTCAATATTCTCCAAATAAAATAAAATTCGGTCGGCCATTATTAGTTAATTATACATTATAAGTATTTAAGTTCGAATATTGTTAGTAATGTAAATTAAAAACAAAGTAAGTGAACACTAGAGTGCGAGCCAGCTAAGTCTGCGCGCGAACAAAATATGAACCAATTAGCGATCAGTCAGTGAAATAACAATATTTTTTTAATGGTGGGTGAAATACGTATACAGCGCCCCCAGCCGCGAGCAGATTTAGCTAGCTCGGACTTTACTTAAGTGTGACTTGAGTACTTACATAAATTTACCAAAATAATTACTTCAGTAATGCGCTTTTTTTGTAGATTCGATAGTAAATACCGATCTTCATTCAAACAGCATAAGACAAGAAGAGAAAAGTTTTCATTAAATGTAAAGAGCGTCCTATTTCAGACTCTTTCACTTGCGGCGGACTGAAAAAAAAAACGTTGGGCTTTTGTCTTTTTTCACTTCGAAAAGTCGATTTGTTAAGAGTTGCTCGCAAAATATTGAAGGTAAAAGAAACGATAGTTTTCCAGACGAAAATGGAAATCTTTACATGTAGGTACGTAAACTTACGCATTTGTTACGGAATACGATATCCTAGTTTTTGCGAAATGTGAAATGCTCGTTATTAAATCTGTCGCGACGATTTTGATATAGTTTTACCAGCTCCGTGTACTAACTATCACGAACTTACTTTAAAACTATTTTTTTTTGCTTTTGTAACCACTTCTTTCGTAGCTTTTTAGCTTTCCTATTCGTAATATCAAAATTATTTTGTTTATCTATTAGTACATTAAATTACGTAACAACATTGTAGGAGGTCTATGTCAATCACTGGACATCTTTTAAACTGAGGAGAAGTAGAAATTAACAGACTTGAATACAATTTGCCTTTATCTACGAACAACAATTATACTAAAATTCTTATAGTTCTACAAAAAATGTACGGAATGGGGTGAACATACCTGACCGCGATGTCGTGAATATTTCACGTGGGCAAATTTCTAATTCTGGCAACGAACAAGTAAACTACGTTATTACCTACCGTGTGGGCCCGTGCCAGTTGGACGTGATATTTTGTTTGTACAACCTTATTATATCGCAAGTTTTAACCGAAACCCACATTAGCCCATCTCAATGTTTTAATTTTTTTTTTTGGTCGACTGAGTTCACCTTTTTTTAAATTTAGTAAGTATTTTTAATCCTCATTTTATTTCGAGTTACATCCTTACGGTTCTGAAATGATTTTTGAATTTACGCCTCCGAACTCACAGCCCGAACTTTGTTAATATTAAAATATGCAAATCATTACATTTCCATGTCCTCCCTGTCGCTACGCATATTGACATGTTTTTTTTTTTTCAGATGTATATTTTTGTATGTACATGCATTAATATTTCCATTTACGAATTTATTGTCCGTTCACAAAGTTAGTAGTTAGTAAATTATAGAACTGAGGTACTTACCTACCTACCCACGTACTTTATTTTATCCGCGTGAGTGTAGTCGATAAAAGAAAAAAAAGAAAAATAGCTTGTAGGGTCCGTTTAGTACAGAAGGCTATAATTTAGGTCTATTGAATATCGATAACATCTGGCTTAAAAAAGGTCTTTGAAACAAACTAAGGTTGTTTCTATTCATTGCCATTAAGAAGTGGAAACAATATAATGCCTTTTTACCACCTTTTTACCTTAACGACGCGTTATTTATACATGTAAAAAGTAATGTTGGTATGTTTTAGAAATAGTGTGATTTAGAGCAGATAAGACCAAAACGACAACTTGGTTTAACCCTGTACCCTAGACCGGACCTCTAGGTAATGCATTATTAAACGATGACCTTAAACCGTGCCACTCTGTACACAAAGGCGTCATATTACCACACGCCGTAAACACCGCTTACAGGTTAAACCTGGTTAAAGCCAGTAAATAATTCATGGAGCCAAATGCTGCAGATATTTACATCAACTTTTCAGTGTTCAACAGATTTTATGTTAAGTTACTTACTTTCGTATGTAAGATTTGTTTTTGTTAAAATAAATCATGTTCATGAAAACGTTATAATAAATTTTAAAATATGATAAATCAAAAAGGATTAAAAGTCAAGAGGGTTTTGTGTTATTACCAATTGGTTAATTTTGATTTAAAGTCGATTACCGCATTAGTAATGTTTAATACAACGCGACTTTTCTTAGGCGGAAGAGCGGAGAGGAGAGGTAAAGGGTTTTACTTGCCTTAAATTGGTTTACATTGATATAAATAAACAACTGAATCTGAAATATATTTAAAAAGATAATTGACAAGTCGATAAATAAAACCCAATGAACTACGAAACTTTTTTACTTACAGTAGAAATAGTTACAGTAAAAATTATACTTCAGGATTTTTTTCTCTAAAACAAGTACCTACTTCCATTAAAAAAAGGTAAAATAAACTGAAATCATTAAACTGCGGTGGTAAAAAAACTATTATAAAAAATGCTACTCATACAAATTTCAAACCTTTCATGTTTTGCATAGTAGGTAAACCGTTTCGTATAAAATGTCTATTTTTACGTGCACATCATCACAGCGACTTATTCATAATTCGATGATTAAGGTCACTAGTTTTGGATCAGTGGCTATTTTTTATTGCGAAAAGTTATATACTCACCTCAATAAATTTCGGCAACACTCACAAGAACTGTTAAAGTTTTCACAAGAAAACTCAGCACTCAGTTATATAATACGTCTCACCTCACGCGGAAAAACTCGTCGATCGACAAAATTCTAGAAGGAAACGCACCCACTCCGCTCGGCTAGCAAACGGGCACTAAAGCTCTCGTCAACGCCACAACGTTTCAGCAAAAGGCAGCGGTGTGAAATGCGCAAGTCACACTGAGCTTAACTTATCTGCCTACTTAGAAAATTCAAATTGTCATATTATTCTTTCATGCCTCACCGTCTCGCATGGGACTTTATACAACTAGGGAGTGACAAATTTATGGTAGTGTATGCGCAGAACTGATTTTGCGGAGCAGCTGGCCTGAAACGGGCCGTAATTGAAAAGTGTCAGAGCCTTGAAAGTTGGATGCTAAATGCGCGCTTGCCTCGTTTTTTGGTCGCGTAATTAATCGGTGCCAAGGTCTGGCGAGAGATCTCGGCTGCGCTGGGCTATAAGTTATTTTTTTGCTGTTTTTTAAACCGTAGTTTAAGATTTTTCATTATTTTTCACCTTCTACCTATCAAAATAAAGACCTGCCCCGCCGTGGGATTTATATGAGATGTGTGTGTGTTGTCATGAAAAACCTTAGTTAGATTTAAAAAGCTACCTATTTATTTTTTTATTTAAAGTAATACATTTTAATTATCCTTTGACGTTCTTAGGATAAAAATCGAAGATTATCTCATCCAAGATATCGCGAGAAAAACAGCAGTGAACCCTCGATATCAGTATTTTCCTATGATATGATACAGGCTTTATAGGCAGGCTTTATATTTATAACATTATTTTGTTTATGTTGACATCGGCGTCGGTCGCGCGGGAGCACCCGCTACACTAGTAGGACGGAAAAACGTAAGGGAAAACGATACATAAAAGTTATTAAAAGATTAGAAGAAATGTATTATACGAAATAGTAGCCAAGTGTAGTAGTACTAAGTAGAGGTGATCAAGTCTAATAATTATACTTATTATTAATGAGTAAAAGTATCCAAATGACGCTTATACATCTATTGATAGAATTCGCGGGCACATAGATAGACTGCTCCGTGTGCATCCGGGTTCAATTCGCGGGCGGGGCGAATATTGATTTGATGAATATCGATTTTTGTTTCCGGTCTGGGAGTCATGTTCGTCTCTGTGTGTGTTACGGGCACCCTAGATACAGGTTCTTCCTAGTTAGGGGCTCTGAGTGTGATGTGTTATTATTATTATGTTATTATTATAGTAACTATAACCTAAATATATGTATATAGGTAGGTATAGTAAAACTCAAATTACTTTAAAAACGTTATCTTATTTTTTTTCTGAATCAAAAAGGTTTTATCGTAAAAAAAACTCATGAGATTACCTTTTGTCAACGACCACTGATTTGACCAGCTCCGTGGTCCGGTAGTACGGGTTCGATACCCGGCAGGGAGCACTGTTATGAGTATCAATATTTTTATTTTTAGTCTGGGTGTGCTATGTCACTATATGAGTTGCGGGCATCCTAGAGCAGAGCTACTGGATACCTAGTAAGGGGCTACAAGTATGATACGTTTTTATTATTATGCTTTTGTCAATACTGTGTATTTATTTATTTAACTTATGTTTTTTATACTATTCTCTCCCAATACAGCTTGTAAGCGCGGAAGAGTAAAACTTACTTTCTTTCTTAACCTTACCTATATGACTTGGAAAAAATGCAAAGAGATAAAAACACAACAAATCAGACGATTTAGAATTTTTATTAAAAGGCGATTCTATTCTATTCTATTCTAATACTCTTATGGTTTTTCCTATTCACCGTCTACAAGCTCAAAACACACCTATAAACCAGCCTGTTTAGATCTCCTCACCCCATGGCCGTCACCCCCGACGAGGAGGGACCAGTGAAGCGTCCGATATCACAAATTTATAGCCGTTCCAGACCTTTCATGCAGCGATACAGTACTCCCCGAGGAGCCATCAATTGCTTATTTCGAAGGCGTGATCTCATCATGATAGACTGGCTGAGTGACGCATTGCCGTTATTGGTTGGCTTTAAGCAGTTTATATGCTGCCTAAACTAAACTTATACATCTCTTATTATAGAAGTAAAATATTATTATTTTTAATTTTTCAACGTCAAAACCTGGAGTCAACGCAAAAATTACATGTTATGTACAATATAAACTATTCTTTATGATTGACGAAATCATTAGGTATATGCATCCCAAGTAGCACTGAAGAAATTTGTTTAAAACGCATATATCTTAACAGTGCCTGTATTGTGATTTAACTAAATAAAAAACGATTTCATATAGTCACATATTTCTTAAAGGCTATATAGTATTTCAATACCGCTTTTTGAGAAAATAAAGATTATACAAATCGTAGTTAAATCATCTTAAACCTATTCAGTATTAATTAAGGTTTCAGATAAACCATAAAACTCTCTTTTCACTCAACTCTCATTATTTGTAAACTGAATTAAATCATTAAGGGATAGTTGTTCGACTTATACAGTCGCACTAATGCAAAAAAGATTTGCTATCCAAACTAAAAGCCATATTAAGACGTTTGTCCTCAAATCAGTTTTTGCTAGGCAAAACACAAATAAATAAATTATTATTTTATAAGTAATAATTGATTTAGAGGGACGGTTTGTACAAGATGGAGAAAAATTAAATTAGCAAAGACGTTGAAAAATTAAAAAAATAACCTTTAACACAGAAATGTCCCTTTCCCATAATTTTCCTTTTACATAATGTCCCTTTCTAAAATTGTATTTTCCCAAAATGACCCTTTCTCAAAATGTACCACATCGAAAAAACCTTTGTCGTTATGTCCCTTTTGCTTTTATTTTTTGTAGACAGTTTCGAAGAAATATTTGCGAACGGTGCATTATGGGTCTAAATTGTAGGGCCTTTCACTCTTAATCGATGCAAATTAGGTAGGTATTTACGGTCACGGACTCGTTTAGCATAATACATTTTGTATGATTAGTCTTTGAATAAGTATTTGATACACTTAAATAAGTTAAAAGTATTAGGTTGCCAATGCAGGTAGTTTATATATATTTTCCGAACTAGCTCTAACACAGCTTTCTTAGCTAAACAAAATATGATAACTCGATGATATGACAGCATTGAAAACCATTGCTGATTTTCTTATGGTATGTACTTTTGTGGTTCTTAAAAAGCAGCAAAAGGCAGTGAAATAAATTATTACAACAGTTTTTGTTTTGCCAAAACTGTGTGTGGCAAGTATTTCTATCAGACCATTGTGTGAGCAGAATGGTCTGATAGAAATACTTGCCACACACACTTGACTTTATATGCAAGCTCTGCTGTTGTTTAAATGCACTTTATTGCTAAAACACAAAAAAATAAATAACTTTCTTTGAAAACCATAACGCTTTTAAAGAATTCTCAAAACGTCCTTTTCGCAAAATGTGCTTTTCGCAAAATGACCCGTTCGAAAAATGACCATTTCTCCACTAGCTCAAGTTTACATGTACAAAAGGGACACTATAAAAAAAAATCATTTTGCGAAAGGAACTATAAGCGGAAGTGATGAATACTTACAAAAGCTTGAATTCGAAATTATCCTTTTAAATTCTGCCATATACACATAGCCAAGTCACGTCACTTCCTACCCGAATCGCCAACATGCCAGCCACAAACATAGATCATATTAATTCGTTTGAACAACCTTGTAATGCATTCTGATAAACACAATTGTACATAAACATCTAATTTATGTGTCTAATAATATTGCATACGTCTATCACTTTCAACACTTACACTTGGTATTAGAAAAACTAACTCTGTTGCAAAACAAAGAAATCTTGATTTAAGAAATCAAAGTAAATGATCAAATAAATCAGAAAAGTATTCATGAAATCAATTGGAAGTATCACTTAAATCGTTGAGGATTTACTTAATCAAACTAAAGGATCACTTAATACTGTGAGATAACGTCGGCTCCGTGCTTAAGTGTTCAAACTCCATTTTGGTCGAAAATGACTTTTTGATGCAGGATTGTTAACGATGTAATTTAGGTCCAGAAGGTCAAGTAAAAAAAGGCTTTCCCTAGAAAAAATACAATAAATTTCACGTTTTAAATTTTAAAGCCCACATCATCGTAACAAAAATTCCGTGCTTGTTTAGCCAACCTCCACAGCATTACCCAAAGTCCCGCATCGAAATATTTGTTGCGTGCTTGAGTGTTCAAACTCCAGCCGGCCGACCAATCACAGCACAGTACGTCACGCTACCCGGCCATTTTGTTTTTTCTGTGATGAACTTGGTTGCTCCTTTAGTTTGCTTGCAAAAACCTAATAAATTAGTTTTATTGTGTTCAAAACTAAGAAAACAAACTGCGAGTAACGTTAAAAGCTGCAGCAGGATGGCGAGTACCAATTTCAAAACAAGCAAAAGGCGTACTTTGGCGACTTTCGAGCAATAAGCACTTTTTAATAATGTTCATTTCCGAATAGAAACTTAAACGTACTGATACAGGATGTTAATAAATTCACTTTGTAATAAAACGGTTGAGAATTAAGTATATTATTATTATGTTAATTCTGTTTGATAGTCCTTTTGTCTGTCTTTCACAATGGTTCTACACAACAACCAAATTTTTAACAATAATTAAGTAGGTATATTTTATCATTTCGTTATGTTTATGTTATTATTACTTGAGTCTAATTTTTTTTTTTTTATTTCTTGATTTTAATTTCTTATACCTTTTATCATCTAAAAACAAGTTTTTTTACGAAGTAATTTAATCATCCTGTATATGGTATTAGGAGGTTGGACAAACAAGCACGCAAGAATTTTAAGGAACACTGTGCTATCTCCATGGCAGGAGTGTTGTATTTCCATGAACGAACATTTTTATTCGCAGTTTTGTTCAACCTCCATTTTAAAAGTATGATAAAATACGTAAAATCACAGCATCGTAAACAAATTTATTGGCAATTCCATATATTAGACTAAAAACTATAAATTTGCATTTATCATTCCTGAAACTAAACATCTCGTTTGATAATAAGTAAAAAAACCTTCTCCTGAACAGTGTACAATATGGAAGTTGAACATTCAAGCACGGAGGCGGCGATAAGAAATCTTGATTTAAGAAATCAAAGTAAGGGATCAAATAAATCAGAATAGTATTCATGAAATCAATCGGAAGTATCACTTAAATCGTTGAGGATTTACTTAATCAAACTAAAGGATCACTTAATACTGTGAGATTTAAATGTTACTTACGTTTGATTTAGTAAAACGATTAAGTATTAAGTGAGATTTGAGGAAATCGTTTTTGAGTAAAACATTTCTAAAATAGCATTATTTCAAATCGAACTTATTAATCTTTGATTTAATTGATACTCAACTACCCTTTTGAATCCTTACTTTTCTAAATTCAGATTTCGTCAAGTAAAACAAGATTATACGCCATTTTGAACTTTAAGAAAACAAAACAACAAAACAAAATCGAAGTGATATCGTGAAAAAAGTGTGGATTTCAGTTAAATGTGACTAGTGTATTAGTTTTTACTGAAGAAATAAGTGATTATGTGATGAGAAAAGGTAATATTAATGACATAAATGATAACTTTATTTTTATTCCATATACAATTATTCTTTATTTTATTGTTATTTCAAGCTATTTCGAGGGCCCGTTTGTTTTATGCCTCTTTCTATCGATTTTACACGATAAATGGTCATGCGTTTAAGATTTTTATTGCTTACGACGAAATAAAACGGATTTCTAATTGTCATATTTACTTATAGTTTACAAATTCTTAACACTAAGTAAAGTTCTTGTGT
Organism: Euspilapteryx auroguttella; assembly: GCA_951802225.1. Lineage (NCBI taxonomy): Eukaryota > Metazoa > Arthropoda > Insecta > Lepidoptera > Gracillariidae > Euspilapteryx > Euspilapteryx auroguttella. Next base: position 3,676,738 of record OX637649.1, on the reverse strand, counting down.
TGTAGCATAAAATGTTCACCATATTTTCTTTATTATGATTACTTAAATTGAAAACGTTTTAAATTTTTCTTCGCTTAGCAAAAATTGCATTAGTGAAATAGATTATAAAACAGTTTTAATTTTTCATTTAAATCTATTTTGCTGCCTTAACTTAAACTTCAAGATATCGCGAAACCTTAGATAAGGAATCTGGAAAACCCTATTAAATCCCAATTGCTTAAGTAAGGTTAAAGTATGATTTAGCAGTAGTATTAACTCCCCCTTCGTATTCTCCTAAATACCGTGCCCACTTTTTCTTAACTGACCCTCCAAGCAAGTCTTAGGGATATCTTGAGGGACATAATAGTTTTGGCCAAGGCAATAGCTGGAATTAGCCATGTTGCCTTCAAGAAATCTTCAATACTCAGTTTAATCTATCGGTTGCTACTTGGGATTGCAAATTATATACAATTCAAGTAAGTAAACTACTGTGTTGTGCGCCCCGCAGCTTTGCCAGTGCAATTAATTCCCCTTCAAACCGAAAAATAAAAAAAATTCGTTCTTGTGGTATTTTCGGTACAACAAGTATCATAGGTCCGTCTTTTGATTCTAAGCTATGCATCTACGTACCTGCCAATTTTCAGCCATATTGGTTCAGTAGTTAAGGAGTGATTGTGTAACACACAGCCAGACAGAGTTACTTTTGTATTATATAATATTTATTAATATAGGTTAAACGAGTATGGATAGTCTCGTTCTTCTAAGAAAACAAACGTGGAATACAAAAGCTTAGGGTAGGAGTTCATTTATTATACTTTCAGAATAATTACCCTTTTCGGAGAATAAGAACGATAAATTTACCAGACAACAGAAAATTATAATTTTCCGATGTATGTATAATAAAATTGCAAAAAGGTGTATGCGTGTAACTTTAAAACATCCTTCGATGAATCGAAAACCATTACTAAGTGCGAGTAAAGGCCTATTTTTAAATGTTTTCATAAAGGAGAACGGTCATCGATCGCACCATACGAAAAAACCCAGGCCCGACAGTAAAGAGACATAATATCTCATATTTTTCGTTATTAGTATAATGCCTATTTTAACGTTAACGTATGTGAGTTTATGATGATACAATAGCTATGTTTGACTTTATGGCTCGGATTTAAATATTTTTTTCAATGTACCGCCTTAATAAAAGCACAAGGCAATATTTTGGTGTTAGCCATCTATTTTAAATATAAAAATATTTTATTTCTACCATATAAAAAATAACAAAAAATATGAGATATGTCTCGTCGTAAAAAAAACCCAGGCCCGACACCTGGGTTTTTTTTACCGTTCTCTTGTATGGGGATGGAGTAACTTTTTCATAATTTGACTGCTCCGTGGCTCAGTTGGCAGTGATGTGGACTGAGTAAGCGTGTGCACCCGGGTTCGATTACCGGGCGGGGCGAATATTGATATTATTATGAAGATCGATGTTTGTTTCCGGTCTGGGTGTGATATTCGTCTCTGTGTGTGTTTCGGGCACCCTAGATACAGGTTTTTTCTAGTTAGGGGCTCTGAGTGTGATGTGTTATTATTATTATTATTATTAATTCCAGTCAGAATTTCTTCTTTGTATTTCTGCTAAACTGACAGACAATATAGGCTTGGTAATACTTTCGTGCAGATTCATAAAAACTACGCAGTTAAAATTTTAATCTATTTCATATTATATAATTTTAAATTATGTTATATTTTTTTGCTAAATTATACGTAAATGTTATGTATAATATGTTCATTAGATGTGCACTCAGCCAGCAACTAATAAAACTATTTCAATAAAAGTTTTACTAGAGCAAGCAGCAACCTCCCATCTTCTATTCAAAGGCTCTTATATGAGAGTTATTTAAATTTCGACATCACCTTCAATTCAAGCAGTAGCGTGCCCAAACTTTAGCAGACTAATACGAAGATCTACTTTTGTGCTACAGTGTGAGCGGTAAGAGACAACGGTGACTGGAGCAGAAGCGAGAAAATCCTTACTTGCTTGTGCCCAATCTCCTTTGGGGAGTAAGGGGCGAAAAAATTGTTGACCCTCGCACCGGTCTTGAGTGATGTCGCAGGCTCTATGAACTCCAGATCCTCCTCTAAAGCGCTCTACCACATGTTTTTGAGAGTGCCGATTCGCATTTTAGGAAAGCAATCATATAGCGTTATAATTAACGCAGTAAACCATATTTTATATTATAGAAGATCCACATCGAAAACCAGATTGTTCTGGTAACCTCTGTAACTGTTGGTGAGATGAGTTTTGGGGGTTTATTGTGTTGGCTATACATATAGGGGGGGGCGTTTGTGGGGCCTATTACGGCCACATTTGCAACATTGCTTTTCGTCCTGTAGCTAGCGTGTCATAGTCAATACAAAAAAAACAAAGAGGACGCAAAGCAATTTTGCAAAAGTGGCCGTAATAGGATTCAGATTAGAGTTAGAGAGTATGTAGGCCGGTTTTAAGCGTTCTACTAGCTGATTTTGAGCTAGCCATCCCCAACTTATTTGCTCAGAGTCATGGCAGAGCCTGTTTAGCACATATCATCAAAATAAATTATACAATGCAAATGTAAGCAACGGGCTGGGGTAATCACGGCTGCCACAGGGTTACTCTCGAATAAATATATGGTTATTAACTCTTTGCACCTGTTAGCAAATATTAAGATTTAAATAACATTTTTTTCTGACTGAATATTATGACTGTTTAGCTAGTTGTACATTTATTTTCTCAACTTACATCTAAAGCAAATAAAGAAAGATTTTTAAGGTGTTTTAATCAGGTTACACAATGCTGTTGGTCCTTTAGCTAGATAATGGTTATTTTAGTGTCAAGGCGCGTTTACTGTCTGAACAATACTAAACTCTCATAATCTAGTAAACTTGAAAAATCTTACTGGCTCTAACTTTTTTTGGCAAGGCTTGAAGCCTTAATACAATTGTATTTTTTTATTAATTAGGTTAAGACCGTTAAGATCACGTCTATCTGGCGCGTTATGCAGATACACATAATAACGTTTGCGTGTGAGAAATCGAACCATACCAGAACGTGCATGCAGTATATGTTTTAATTAATCCCTATTAGATTATAATGGTTTCTATGTACATGCTGTGAATTCATAGAATTTAATCTCTTCATTAATAAGATGGGGTACTCTTAAACTTGTTCAACTAGGATAATATTCTTACTCTTTCTCAAGCAGTTAAAAATAAAATGTAATAAAACACTAAGATAATTCAGTGCTGAATTTGCCTGTAAAGTTAAACTGAATAAATCGTAAGGCTTAGTTTAATAATCCGAGCATTACAACCTTAAGAAGAATTTCCACTTAGCTTCAAACCGCCAAATAAGCTGAAACAAATTGGAATAATTACTAAGACGACGTAGAGCGCGCTAAGCTGCCGGCATAATTGCATGAGCTTCGCGGACGCAGGGCCGGTAGGTGAACCTTCTGTTATAATTGGATAACATATAAACATAACATAACATAATCTCACGCCTATATTCCCCGAGGGAGTAGGAAAAGGCACCAGCTCATTGGACCCGCGTTTGGACCCGAGTTAATATTTATATTTGGCTTATTTTCAGAATTATATAGCTTAATTTCTTATAATATTTGGGTGGGCCTTCCTTTATGAATTTCTGAGTGAAAACCCCTGTGACAGCAATAATGTTAAATTTAGTCTTTAATTACTTTGTATGTTGCCGCTATTAATCCACGTTAATCCGGGATCAGCATTTTAGTTCCTTGTCTGTCGTGTCGATCAGCCGAAGTTAGAAACTAGATAGAGAGTATGATTGTGGTCTGAGTTGAGATACATTTCCAATACAATCATTTTACGCAGCGTTGCATTGATCGCTTGAAAACCGACTGTGCGCCACCGCGAAGATCCCTTATGACACTAAACCTCCAGGATAGCCTAAATAGGAGCCTGAAGGCGTTATTTTACTGGACGTGTATGTAGGTCGTGTATCTTCTTCTTCTTCTTCTTAAGCACATATAATACCACTGCTGGGCGAATGCCTCTCCAATTATTTTCCAGTTCGCTCAATCTTATCCAAGTCTCCCCAGCAACAGTCTTTATATCGTCGACCCATCTGGCTGGTGGTCTGCCTACACTTCTCTTCTCAACTCTTGGTCTCCGTTCAAGGACGGCTTTAAGTAAGTCGTGTATGCCCGCTTGGTATATCTGGTACAGAGGCTGCACTATTTAATGCTCTTTAATGATTAATCTTAAAAAATATATGAAAAAAAATTACAAAAAGTTTAACTTTAATCTTTTTAACAATGCACAAGGATTAAAAAGTAATCCTTCAAAACACCGGCCCCGCGTAAAACGAATTCACTTGCATCCACGTACGTGACTCTCCGTTCCCCTTCACATCGCAGTACTGTGTTACTCCAGGCGGGGCATTACGTAAAATGTTGTTTGAAAGTTCTAAACTCTTCAAGATGCGATGTAGGAACAGCAAAAAATAACAATAGAACGTTATTTTTATATGTACCATCTAGATGTGATGTGACTTCACGTAAATTAGGGCGATTCACAAAACTTTTTTCTCTGGTAACAGATATTGATAAAATACCGTCTGTACGTTTATCCAGGCTACGCTGCTGAAGATATTTGTAAAAATTTTAAAAATGATCGTCCAGTGGTTTCAGAGAACAGCGTGTAGAAATACAAAAATTGTATCTCTTTATCGCATACAATTGTAATTTAAAGTATCTAATTAACCCGTCGAACAAACTTGCCCTAAGAAAGGTGGGAAGAATTAAAATCTCAGATAATCTAAGTTGTTTGGTACTCGTTTGCTACGAATTCACTGAATTGTCAGTTTATGTTTATACCTTTTTTAAGTTATGTACTAGGTAAAAAGCTGACACCGCTGTAACGGATTGACGAGCCTGACGAGCTACACACCATTAACACAAATTAAGTAAATCTCGATGTTAAAAGTAATTCTCAGCTTGCAGACATGTTGGCAGACTGGAGCAGCTTAATCCTAATTTATATGCTCTTCGTGCATTATATACTTGCTCTGTTTAAGTTTAATATAACTTCGTTTAAGAGAAGATTTATTATGCTCCTTCTAGCTCTTTAATGCCACTTACAATTAACCGCGCTTATTAGGCGTTTACATCCACGGTTATAGAATTTTACTTTTTAACTTTAAAAACATCTTTTTCATAATACAATCCAAAAAAGATAAGTGAAACCCGAAATTTATAGGCTAGTAACAGAAAGTTAGGTGTAGTTCAAAGTCAGCCAGCCAGCCAGCCAGCCAGCCAGCCAGCCAGCCAGCCAGCCAGCCAGCCAGCCAGCCAGCCAGCCAGCCAGCCAGCCAGCCAGCCAGCCAGCCAGCCAGCCAGCCAGCCAGCCAGCCAGCCAGCCAGCCAGCCAGCCAGCCAGCCAGCCAGCCAGCCAGCCAGCCAGCCAGCCAGCCAGCCAGCCAGCCAGCCAGCCAGCCAGCCAGCCAGCCAGCCAGCCAGCCAGCCAGCCAGCCAGCCAGCCAGCCAGCCAGCCAGCCAGCCAGCCAGCCAGCCAGCCAGCCAGCCAGCCAGCCAGCCAGCCAGCCAGCCAGCCAGCCAGCCAGCCAGCCAGCCAGCCAGCCAGTCAGTCAGTCAGTCAGTAACGGAAGAGTTTTATAAATATTGATTTATTTTACATGTATAGAAGGCCTAGCTTTATTGTTATTATGTTTCTCAATACTCTTCGGTATCACGGGATGGAGCCCGGTCCTTTGAGAGGCGTGCGAGGGGACGAATCCAACTCGTAGAGGCCCTTTCGAGAGTTTTGCTATATTGTATATGGATCACCAACCAAGCACCGCCACTAAATGCACAAATCGATCATGCACCCAGAGGCGGTACCCAGTAGGTGATAGGAACTATTGTAAAATGGATGACAAGAAATGGTTTATGGGGGTGAACTGTTTAATGGACCGGTTAACTGGTGCTATGGAGTGAAATACCGGTACGCCTGCCTTTAATGCAACATTTCACTAATTATCATGGCAGGCGGTGACTCGCTGTCCACTGGGTGGGCTTCCATTAAGTCACCGATATATTGGCAACGGGTCGCAACACTGGGCGTGGACAGCTAAGGTTGTCGAGAGGTGAGACTGCGGGCAGCATAAGATGCACCCGGCGTTATGACATTTTACACTTCCAACCTGGAGCATAGGCTTCGCTCTTGCTACTCCACTCTGGCCGGCTGGTGAAGGCAAGCTCAGAGGCGGGGGGGTGTGTGTCTGTGATGACTGCATGTGAGTGTGTGTGTGATGACTGCGTGTGTCCCCCTGGAGGTATAGGGTCCGTGGTGTCGCCACTCACCATCGACTCGCCACAAGCCGTCCCTGCGGTGACTAATTGCAATGGAAGTTCCAGACCGAAAGTACTGGAATTTCCATTGGGCGATGGGGTCGTCACATCCATACGCCATTTTATTATTATTATTATTATTATTATTACGAGCCTGTACTGTCCCACTGCTGGGCAAAGGCCTCCCTCCCCTTCTTCCACTCATCGCGTTCTTTAAGGCCAAGCTTATTCAAACAAAATAGTTTACTAATTTAAAGTTAACTTAATCTATCAGACCGAAATAAAATGACCTGCGGTCCTCATTCATAAAGCGTTTTTAAACCATCACTTTAATTTTTTTTTTTATCATAAATTATTGCCTCGACAATTTATTTAAAGAATCTTTTTCTAGTATCAAAGGCGATCTAACACTTATAAGAGCTTAAGCTCCAAGTTCGTTCACATTATTGCTACTAGCTAGGGATATTATGTCTTTGTAAATTATTTAAGTATTTTTAATTCGAGTTCTTTTGTTATTTTCAAATAGCAATTTCAAAAAATAAAGTAACAAATTACTGAAACTAAATCGTGACTTGAAATTGTAATAAACAGAGCCAGTTAGCAAAATAAGTAACGTTTATTTTCACAAAGAATTCTGAGTTATTGCCTTTCTGCTTACGAAAGTCCTTTGTGTGAGCAATCTGAGTCTGATATTTGTTTTTATAAATACAAATAAGCTATATGCGTAACTAACAAAAAGAAAGTCAAGAAATTAGTTAACTTAATTATGTATTTGATGATTTCAGACCAATACCAATACTTTAGTAGGTACTATAGTTATTCACTTGACTTGTAACATACTCCCACCTGTTAAGCGTGCCGATAACGGGAAAACCATTCACATAATATTTGTACTTGTGGTGCTTAGTAAGGGAGGCTAAAAAGATACAAAAAAAAATCTTTTAAGTATCAAAAAACATCTAGTAGGTATAATTCACCTATAAACTTTTAAAATAAAAACTTGGAACACAAATGGACAGAAAATAAACTTTTGAGTAGAATATCGAGAAAATATTATTTCTCAGATCAAAGGCTGAAGAGATTTTCTGCATTCGGCAGCACTTTTAAAGAGCGTTAAAGGCAACGTGCCGTTTGGAGTCGTTGCCTTTAGGGTTGCGTAGGTATGTAGGTAAAACCCCTTGTGTAAAATTCAGAAAATATCTAGGATCAAGAAATAATCATTTTTTATTATTAATGCTAAAAGTTTTCATATACGAAACCAATTTCTCCGTTTCCTGAGCCACAATGGAAGCAAGATCAGTCAATGGAGTTTTTTTTAAAGAGTTATCGAATTAATAAAGATGTTTACAAATCTATGATCAAATTCATGTTATTATGTCAACTAGCAATCCCTCCATAATAGAACCTCCTGCACTGGTAAATCAATTACACTCTTGACCGGAAATTCTACAAAAAACCAATACCTTATCCAGCGAATTGACGCTCGTTCGATTTAGATTTTCGTCTACTTTTACGGTGGTGTAACGGAGTAAGCTTTTGAAATTGCCGGAAAGTCAGTTAAACAGCAAGTACATAACTAATTACAACAGTATTATAACTATAATATTTCACCTTAGTTACGTACAGTTGAGTATTTACTGAACAAAATCTCATTGTAATTTATTCAAAAATGTTACTGCTACTCAAGGTATTCATAAAAAGGATACCCTAGGACCTATCAAAACAAACGAACATTTAGTTATATATAAGAATGTTTCTGCCAAGGGCTTTAAGCGTTTAGAGATGTGGAGGAGGCAATATCAATACGGCGGCAGTACCAGTATGTTAGGTCTCGGAATGTAATAACGCAGAGATCGCGACGTTTTTCCACAGCGAAAATGCCCACAATTTCAAATCGCGAAATGCCTCTCAAGGCTATTGTTAAAATGTTTTAGGATTCCTTGAGCAAAATGAATTTCATTTTACAAAGAAAACAATGCGGCGAACACTTGGTATTGCAGACCAAAATATTTACGATATTAAAGATAAAATATTGTTGATTTAAGTTAGTTTAAAGAAAACAATAACGACTTCATTTTGAGTCGATCGGTTTTTAACTTTGAGCTTCGTTACGTTAGAAATAAATGATGATTATATCAAATTTATTGAATAAAAATAACGGCACTACGTAAAAGCTTGTCGTGCTTTATGTGCACCAATTAATTAATTGTGTACTTGGATATTGGCAGAACACACCGCCCGTAGTAAAAAATCATAAAATATAAAATTGAAGTAAGTGATGAAAATCAACACAATTCCCTCAATCGCTTGCTAAATTGGTCGCGTTATACGAAACTCGTAATTTGTACTCACGCCTTTTAGCCGTTTATTTTTGTTCTTAAGCATGGAGGCTTTATTGTGCGTTCTCATAACAGTTGCCGTTACAGCCGTAGCGTCGCGTCGGTTAGCCACTTCAAGATAACGTTGCGTCGTTTTGTTACCTGCCTGAATATTATCACAACGAATTTTGGCAAAGCTGGCTTACATTTGGCAAAAGAATTAATAAAGTATATCTCTGTTACCTTAGAAAGAGACCTTAATTGGCATCTTACAATGTTGCGCTTGTTGTTATCATACATTTAACGTACAAGTTTAGCACTTAGCTTGAAGGTTTTATAAATTACTTGAGTTACGTGCAAAATCTTGTACGTGTGCAGTGGCGGACACGGTCGGCGTAACACTTCCGGTTTTTCTGTATTGCAAAATAGCTCTTGTCCTTTGGTAATACAGTCTAGGGCTGATGAAACCATAGACAAATCTGTTACGGCCTCCTAGTCCGTGACTGTACGTTCGAATTTCTGATATTTGTCCTAGTCTAGTAGTTACGATTTTTTGTGTAGCCACTTGAGCGCTCACATAGTAGCTTCTTTACGTGTAGCTTCTTAAGCTCGTAGCGAACTGGGCAGTTATTTTGACTAAGACATACGTATGTTAACGTTGGAATACTTTACTTAATTTTTCCGATGCTTGGTGTTCTTTTGCCTTTATTTGTATATGTTTCGGGCACCTTAGATACATGTTCTATTTATGGACAGGATCTAGTAATTTCATGGGGCAGTGTGTAAAATAAATATTACTTTGACAAAAATTGCAGATATCTTTAGAATCCAGCCAAATTGTTATTAAAAAATTTTAATCTCTAAAAAAAGGTAATTAATTTTCATTCTTATTATTCCACAGAGCTATAAAATGTTCGCTAAGCAATCATCATTCCTATTCACCATTAAAATCAAGTAAAATTGCCTCGCTGTATCTCCCAAACCGTAAAGTTTGGGCCTCCCCCAAGGTGGCTGTTTCGTTAAACACTAATCAACTATTCAAACACTCGATGAATATTCCCTTGTATAAATACAGCTGTATCATTTACCCAAGATGTTAATTTGGCTATTTATTTTGTACTAGCGACCCGTCCCGGCTTTCCAAGGATGTTATTACCTTTTATATCATTGTTTAACCTTCCATAAGGAAGCTAACTGACTGTGTGACCACATCAAAATCCATTGCTTGATTTGGATGTTATAGGTCATGCGTATTGGTCATTTTCTGTTAGTAGTTGCAGTTCTTTAGTATTGTGTAGAATCTGCGAATAGCATTTTTTTTTATACTTAAATTTTATAAAATACTAGAGGCTGCCCCGCGGTTTCACTCGCGCAGATCTCTCATAAACACAAAAATCCATTTTATTCCCGTTCCCATGGGAAATTTCGGAAAATCCTTTCTTAGTGCTCACCTACACTCCTTAAGGAACCTACATGCAAAATATCAGCCCGCTACGCCCAGTAGTTTCGGCTCTGCGTTGTCAGTCAGTCAGTCAGTCAGTCAGTAACGTAAGAGTTTTATATATTGTGATAAAACTATCTTCCCTACCCTACCTTCTCTGTTATTTTAAGCTTTTTTACATAATTTAAAGAAAGATAAAACAGAAATCAGGCTTCATTTTGTTTACAGAACTGAAACTACCTTGTTAGGAAGCTATGCAAAACACGAGATGCCAGCGATCACGATCGGCGGGAAGGAATAAGACGGTTATTAGAGTAAACGAGAAATTTTCTTGAAGTAAAAAGCGATGCAGTTAAGGCATTGTATTAAGGGTCTCCAATTTTAAATAATAGAATTGAAAACAATTGAATAAAAATAATCACAGTATAAGTTGAGTAGATTTTCAGTTAGTTTCCAATTGGTATCCAGAAATGAAAGGTTGAAGTAACACTCGTGGTTAAAATATACTTTCTTTAAAAGATGATTTAGTATTTGCTCAAATAGAATTTCAATGCAAAGTTCAATAATTGTACTAATTTTCATTAAAAAACCTCGTCAAGTCTGCGTCAGCACTAAGGCAGACTAAGTTTTAATTTCAACTTTTCCGCAGATTCCGTTTAAGAGCTGTTGTCTAACAAGATCTTGGTACTTGGTGCGCTCTTTTGTAGTTGGGCTTGGGCCCGAGTTGCCGGGGGCTGGGCCAATTTTAACTTGTTTAATTTAAAAATATTCTTGCTTACCTTGTTGGCAGCGCTGCTTGGTAGACTCTTTGTCGTTTCTTTCTTGTACGTTTACTTTACGTAAATTATCTCAACTGTCTATAGCAGTACGTCTCCAGCGTACGTACAGACGTACCAAGTAGTACGTCTCCAGCAGAAACAAGTGTTTGTGAATCCTTATGTACCCTGCAGACTATATACTTCGTAACAACATAATCTACACTGTCTTTATTTTATTTGAAAAAGTATGAATAATATGGAATGAACTAGAAACCTATGTATTTTTAAAGAAGTAGGAAAAAATAAAGCGTGGTCGTCCTTCCACACTTTTTTAAATACAGAGAAATATTATCATTAAAATATTTAAGTATGTAACCATATTAATTTATTATTTTATAAGTAGTTTGATATCTTCAAGCACAGTCGTCTTTCACTAAATACATACCTGACAGATTCTCGTAAAGGTGAGGCTGTGGTCTTGGCATAATGCCAGCAGTTTTGTAGCTTCTCTGAAAAAAATGCAATACATGCTGAGTGTTGTGGTCTTTCATATCTTCATTGCAAACACTTTTGTGTATTATAATCGTTTGTTCATACTTTGCATATACTTTTAGTCGTCAGCTTTACACACAACATACACTTGGTAAATGTCAGCATTTTTTCCCTCTCAAATGTCGTTAGAATGAAATCATTTAGAAATCCAATTGATACACTTTATTCATTCTAGAATTGAAATAGGTATTGAAGCTTCGGGCACAATATTTACAATCCCAAAGCGGCTGCAAACAGAATTGTAGAAATATGTGTATTTTTATAAACCGATTCACACGTTGTGTGGCGGTCGTTGGTGAGCTTGAGTGCACACGCTGGCGTCTGGACCGAACTTTGGGTGATTTGTGCTTCTTATCTCTATATATTCACTATACAGTTATGAAGCAATTGTATCAATACATGGTATAAAACAAAGTCACTTCCTGCGTCTGCCCCATGTATGCTTAAAACTATGCATCAGATTTTGGTGCGGTTTTGTGTTATTGTTATTATATAAGTTAAATAAAGTTTTATCATTTACCAAAACAAAAAACGCGTTCTTGGTATCGCCAAAACACTACCTACCTTTGTTATCTGTTGTTTTAATTTCGTCTTTATGTCACTGTACGTGACGTACTTTTATATGACTAAGAGATTACAAAATGGTTCATATTTTTACCGCGCGCAGACTTAGCTGACACCTCACTCCAAGGACCATGCTGTATGGAGTTGTGGGGATGAAGTAGTAGGGGCTCCCACAGTAGCCCGGAGGATGATCCAACCACGTGTCCAGTCCCGGAGAGTAAATCAAACACCAAATTTCAGGAACAAGTAAAACGCTGTATTGTTCAGTCCACAATAATAGTTAGGCACTACGCTTATGTATATAGGTACAAACAGCTGGTATTAAATTATTATAATTCGATAACTCGATGTGTCACGTAAGACGCGTAGCGGTGCACTAAACTAGTTTTTATAAACATGTCGATCTACGTAAATATGTATAGCGCGGCCGCACAGCGGCGTATTCTAAACAATGCGATTAGACAGTTTAAACATCTACTTACATACTTAATATTAATAAGACGATCGCCACATCAGCCCCCACGGAGACCTTAAGGTCGAAAATAATTCGGAAAACGGACTTTCCGACCAAAACGCGAAATTCTTACATCCTTTTCAGGTGTCGTATTTACTGGTGCGGGAGTTGAACTATGACTCGTCGTTGTAACGATATCGTCAGCTTTTTCACAAAGAACATATGCGGGCTTCAACCTATCTATCGAGACCACTACGTTTTTCCCACCGACTTCGATTTCAAAGGTTTTATCATTACGTTTTAAAACTAAATGCGGCCCTGAGTACGGTGGCTGTAATGACCTTTTTACGGCGTCACGCCTAAGAAAAACGTGTGAAACAGAGTACAAGTCTTTAAAAATAAATAATTTCTGTGTACCATGTCGTTTAACCGTAGTTGGTTGTAGCTGTTTCATATGTGATTTGAGCCTAGCAAGAAAATCTGTATGATCGATCACCGCATCGGTCGTCGGCTGAAAGAAATTTCCGGGAAGACGCAATGTTTGACCGTACACGAGTTCTGCGGTCGTAGCTGACAAATCTTCCTTCCAGGCGCTTCGAATACCTAACAAAACTAACGGTAATACTTCCGTCCAATTTTCGTTATCATGGCACATTATAGAAGACTTTAACTGCCTGTGAAATCTTTCGACTAAACCATTTGCAGCCGGGTGATAAGCCGTGGTTTTCAAATGATTCGCGCCTGTCAAAGATGCTAACTGCTGAAATAAATGTGACTCAAACTGAGTACCTCTGTCTGTCGTAATACGTTCCGGACAGCCAAATCGCGATATCCACGTAGATATGAAGGCTTTAGCTACACTTTCTGCCGTGATATCATACAACGGAACTACTTCCGGCCAGCGAGTGAACCTATCCACTGCCGTCAAACAATATCGGTATCCGTTTGAAATACACAATGGGCCGACTAGGTCTACGTGCACGTGAGAAAAACGCGACGAAGGAGGAACAAACTGATGAACTGGCGAGTGTACGTGTCGAGATACTTTTGACCTTTGACATGGTATACACGTTCGTGTCCAAGTTCTACAATCCTTTTTTATTCCTGGCCAAACATAACGCTCAGTGACCATTTTAATGGTAACACTAGCGCTAGGGTGGCTGAGTCCATGTAAACTGTCGAAGACCTGTCGTCTAAACTCGGGCGTGATATACGGGCGTGGCGTCACTCCGGTGACGTCACAAACAAGTTTGAGTGTGCTGTTATTCATAACTACTTTTTCTAACTTAAGAGAGGAACCATTATTTAAGAGCATACGTAGTTCGCTATCGGTATTTTGCGATTTAGACAATGCGTCAAAATCAATGCTGTCTGAAATCGTCTCAATTCGTGATAACGCGTCCGCAACAATGTTGTCCTCGCCCGCGATGTACCTAACATCGGTAGTAAATTGTGATACAAAATCAAAATAACGAAATTGTCGCGGTGAGCAATTTTCTGGCACTTTTTGAAAAGCTGAAACTATAGGTTTGTGGTCCGTTAGTATAAAGAAAGGCTTTAGTTCGACCATATGTCTAAAATATTTAACGGATTCGTAAATAGCCAACAATTCGCGGTCATACGCGCTGTATTTTTTCTGAGCCGTATTAAGTTTCCTAGAAAAGAAACCTAATGGTTGCCAGTCGTTGCCTACCTTCTGCGATATATGTGACCCTATGGAAACCTCGGACGCGTCCGTTACGATACATAACGGAGCGGAAGCTACGGGATGCGCTATCATAGTTGCCTTGACAATACTTTCCTTGCACTGTAGGAAAGCGTTGTCAAGGTCATCCGTCCACGTGATAACGCTTGTGTTTTTCACAGCTGGACCGGCTAGCAACGAGTGTAACGGCGCTTGCACACGCGCGGCATTTGGAATAAAACGGCGGTAAAAATTAATTGTTCCGAGAAAACGTCTCAATTCTTTTATATTTTTAGGTCGCGGAAAATCTTTTATGACCTGTACCCTATCAGTTGTAGGCTTTGTACCTTCAGGTGTGATAAGATAACCTAAGAATTCGATCTCGGAGACCCCAAAAACACATTTATTAACGTTTAAAAGAGTGCCATACTGGTTCAACCTTTCGAATACTATTTTCAGGTGTTCCAGGTGTTCTGCTTGATTTCGGGAACTCACCAAAATATCATCAATATAGGGATAAACAAAGTCTAGGTCCTTTAAAACTTCATCCATAAATCGTTGGAACGTTTGTGCGGCGTTCCTAAGCCCAAAACCCATGTAAGGAAATTCAAATAGCCCAAATGGAGTTGTTATCGCTGTTTTATGAATATCTGCCTCATTTAAAGGAATATTATTGTATGCTTTTACCAAATCTAATTTAGAATGGGTAGTACAATTAGTAAGATTGTGTGTAAAGTCTGCAATATGCCTTATAGGATATCGGTCGGGTATGGTGCGAGCGTTGAGCGCGCGGTAGTCGCCGCACGGCCGCCACCCCTTATCTTTCTTCGGTACCAAGTGCAGAGGGGACGACCACGCGCTATCTGACCTACGCGCGATTCCCGTGCGCACCATATCCTCGAATTCCTGCCTAGCAACTTTCAATCTATCGGGGGCTAAACGTCTTGGTCTCGCGAAAACAGGTGGTCCCGGCGTAGTGTGAATGTAATGAAGCGTTTTATGCTTAATCTTACGTTCACACGGGTTACCAGTCGGTTTAGTAATATCCGGGAAATTTTTAAGAAGTTTATGGTAAATCGAATCACCGGTCATGACTTTTATCTGAGGCAAAGACGAGTCATTAGTGTTAGAAACTACTGTAGCGGCTGATGTGAGTGACGTCGTCGCGTCAATTAAACGCGAGTTACGAATATCAACAAGCAAGTTATAAAACTTTAAAAAATCGACCCCAATAATGGGTTTACAAATATCCGCAACTACAAAACGCCAAGTAAAGGCTCTTCTTAAACCTAAATTTAAATTTAAAGTAATCCAACCGTAGGTACTTATCGAAGTACCGTTTGCCGCGTACAAATCATAGTTAGTTTTAGGACGTTTGTCACCACGTAAATATGTTCGCGGATATACACACAGATCAGCACCGGTGTCCACTAAAAACTGAGTTTTTGTACCTTGATCGGTCACATACAGGCGGCTGGATACTGCTGAACAGGCGCTCGCCGCGGCTAGCGACTGTCCATCTCGTTTTTTGTAGCGTAATTACATGGGGTACGACACTTAGCTGCCTTTTCCGCGAAGATCCGGTGATACCAACACATCCCTTGCTGCTTGTCGTTGCCGGCACCTGCGCGGCTGTTCGACCGCTGACGTCCATGCTGGCTGCGAGACCTGGATCGGAAATTCCGGCGTCCACGGTCTGTCGAGAGAGCTTCTACACGTCGTGTGAGTGCGTCTATCTTGCGGTTCAGCTCGTGAATAGGGTTCATCGGCGAAGAAGATGAAGTGGCTGCCACCTGGTGTGCAGAGATAGCGGAACCTGATGGTGTAACTTCGTTAATCTTGTCGGCGAGTTGCGCGACTTCATCTAAATCCATCCTGGATTGTGTAGCAATAATCGCTTGTAAATAAGTAGGGAGGCGATTCGACCACAGAGTGCGGAGAAAGTCGTCTGGAACTTCTGTACCGGCCAAACTACGTAGGTGTCGAAGAAACTGGCTCGGCTTCCTGTCTCCGAGCTCCTCGTGAGATAACAGTTGCCTGGTCTTTTGTTCTTTGGAGGCGGAAACACGAGCTATCAATTCCCGCTTCAAAGTGTTGTACTTATCTTGGGCTGGCGGATTGGTAATAATATCCTCAACCTCCGCAGCGTATTTGCAGTCAAGCACCGAAATAGCACAATAAAACTTCGTAGCATCCACTGTTAATCGGTTTAACTCGAACTGTCCATCTAGTTGAGCGAACCAAAGGGCCGGCTTGTCGGGCCAAAATGGCGGCACCTTCACGCTAACGCGAAACACATTTTGTTCCAATGCATCGGCGAATGCATCGGCTCGTTCTGGTTCTGGCTCGTGATCAGGCATCCTGTGTTCTTTTTTCGTCGAAACAAACACTGTCGTGGTCACCAGTTGTGGGGATGAAGTAGTAGGGGCTCCCACAGTAGCCCGGAGGATGATCCAACCACGTGTCCAGTCCCGGAGAGTAAATCAAACACCAAATTTCAGGAACAAGTAAAACGCTGTATTGTTCAGTCCACAATAATAGTTAGGCACTACGCTTATGTATATAGGTACAAACAGCTGGTATTAAATTATTATAATTCGATAACTCGATGTGTCACGTAAGACGCGTAGCGGTGCACTAAACTAGTTTTTATAAACATGTCGATCTACGTAAATATGTATAGCGCGGCCGCACAGCGGCGTATTCTAAACAATGCGATTAGACAGTTTAAACATCTACTTACATACTTAATATTAATAAGACGATCGCCACAGAGTCTATAGACTAGGTAAAATAAATAAAAGAAATACGTAAGTAAACTTCAAATCACCATTGTGAAATAATTTCTTTACTACTCGCTACTCGCCTATGAGAGACTATGATGGACTATGACCTACTGTACTTTTCTAGGCACTCACAAAGAGTTTTAATTAGATACACTTTATTTAGTTCGAAGTTCGAACAAGATTTTTTATTTCGCAAGCAGCCAGTACTTTCCGAATCCGGTTTTCCCGCGTTCGCCGCGTGGCACATCCATTTCCGGCGGGTGAGGAAGCGCGCGAAACAATTTCCTCAGCTATCGTGTCGCGAGCGGGTTCGTGTAGATATCGCGTTTCACTTACGATAAATAAATCGGCCTTTTTCGGGACAATTAATGATATAACAATAGTTTCTTTATCCCTTAGTAATACCCGATATAAATTTCTAGCATAATATTTATTCTTCTTACAAACAGTTTGAATGTCAAAATCCACATCCAGTGAAGATTTTTTAGAAACAATGAGCTGGGGGGATTGTTTTTTTTTATTTCGCTATATACCTAGCCTAGGTAGTAGGCTCTTGGCTATGTGTGATTTTAGTACTGGTAAACACGTACAAAAGCCATACAAATACTCTCTATTAAATTTATTGACAAAATATTATGTGTCGAAACCTTACAAAACCTATGTAGGTACTATGTAGATCAACAAACAGTATGTTACGGCTATGGTAAGGGGTAGCCAACAGAAATGTGCGCACGTGATTTGTTGCAAGTACGAGTACCTACGCGTATGAGCAATAGACAGACTGTGTGTGTACTCAGACGCTTTCAATCGAGCACGGTATGCAATGTTCGTCATAAGAAATAAATTCTTTTTTTACTGAATAATAATCGAAGCATAACATTTAACCTTGCAGGCATGCACAAAATATGTATCGTACATCCTATAGATAGGCACATATTTGACGCGAAATCTAATACATTCTGTTGACATAGTGCCGTAAAGCTCGGCCATGCGTGGTATTGGAAGGAATCGCCGAGTAAGCTCTGGAGGAGCTTTTTATGAAAATATTGAAGCAAGCAATTCGCGTAAGCACATGCATATTTTATACAGAAAGGGTTTTCAAAAAGATGCGATGTTCGGTATTGGCAATTTTTAACCGACATGAAAAAGCAGATTATCAGTTTGACTTGTATGTATGTATGTATGTTTGTTCGCAATTATTTCGCGTTTGGCTAAACCAATTTTGATGCGGTTTTCAGATAAGTATTTGTTACATTCAGAATAATTTATTACCTATTTTAACCGACTTCGAAAAAGAGGAAATGCTCTGTTGGTGTGATGTAGGTGTCAGTTTATTGAAGGTGGGTTCCTTTTTTGAAGATTCACAAGATTAAAAAATTTATTTATTTCCGCATAAAACTCAAAACTATTTCCATATTTCCGTCTAAATTAAGTAGATTTATTTATCTGTCTGACTCTAAAACAACGGCACAACTCCGACACTTTGCATTGCAAATGACTTGAACGTATGTGAATTGTTAAACATTAGTTTACACATGTATTTCGTAATTTAACTACTAGAAAGAGACTTATGTTGCCATGCACTCTCAACATTTCATATCACTTATCTAGGAAAAATGCACTAAGGGTGCGTTAGCGAAGAATAGCAACGAGCGACAAAATTTGACAGATTTACTAGGCCAAATTATGTGTGTCCCTGTGTCCGCGCAGGTATTTTCTATACTTTTTTCGAACCAGCGCTAACAAGCGCTTGTTACCAGCTTTGTACGTTAATGTACACACATGGGACCATCAGATTGCGAGTTCACCTCGCTCTTTACTGATATTTGGACCGCTAGATTGTTAATAATAAATAAAGAAACGTACCATCACAATTCGCACGAAAGAGGCTAAATTGAAATTCCGTGTTGTGATAAAATGCTCCCTTTAGGCATACTGGAACAAAATTTCATACTACTCTTGATATGTAGCACAATACGCCAATGTTCCGCTTTTTGGAAGTACTACCTACAATTTACGTAGTTACATTTGGATTGTGTGGGAAATATTAATTACTAGCTGTCCCGGCGAACTTCGTATCGCGCCTTACAATTTTATACGGAAAAAGGAAATTAATATTTTTACTAATCAATCCCCAATTCTTCTATATTTTCTCACCTTTTAAATCTGCCCTGGACTAATACGAGCATTTCAAAACAGCTTAATCAACCCGGCCGTTTTTGAGTTTTAGCGAGACTAACGCACCACGATTCCTTTTTATATATATAGTAGAAGTACCTAGATAATTTGGTCTTAGGTACTTTCTTACTTAGGCTTTCTCTATTGAAATACAAAACATAACTTCTGAGTGAATTTAAAGAAAACTTTTTAGGGCTAGCATGAAATTAACATACAAACAAACAGTGCAAATGGTAAATGCATCCCGAAACCGTAACAGCAACGTATTTTGGTTGGCCAATATACCGCGACCAAATTACCTGCTACAACAATTGCCGATGAATCAATAGATACCGATTTAATTAAAATTGCTTTGTTTTAGTTTCAGCTTCATCAACATTCACTGCTGGACACAGGCCTCCCCCAGAGATCATCACAAGGTCAAATCTTGTGGGCGGATGGGGGGTTTTGCAAAATCGACACGCTTGGGAGGCGGGTTGGCGATCGCGATATGGTTGTTTAAGTTTTTCAACGAAGGACGATGCTGCTCGTCCTTCGTAAATTCCCTTAGTCGCAAAGGTGCTGATTCGCAAACATTTGCGAGATTATGGTTTGCGAGTTGACGACCCCCACGGGAGGAAATAGGATGGTAGAATTCTATGCCGCCACCACACGAGAGTGGTTTAGTTTAATGTTAATTTTATCTTAATAATTATTTATTACGTATCTACTAGCTGGCCCGGTGAACTTCGTATCGCTTTACAATGAAATGTTTGCTCTTATTTTATACCTTCCCTGGAATAAATGGGCCCATACTAACAAACCACGATTGATTTTTGTTATTATTCGGTGCTACGAGTACGTACTAATACTAATTTCATTTATTTTTAATAGTAAATGAAGTTTATTGTTGTAGTTTAAACTTTTGAGTTATAAATTGGCTTGTGGAAATACCACATCACAATGTATTACTGATTAGGTATTCTGTGATTACTGTGCTAGTAAGCTGTATGTTACCCTATTGAAGTAACTTAAAACTTTTGCTATAAATAGTATTTGTTGTGGGTAAAATCATTCATACTTTATTAAATTGAAAAAAATACAGATTTTTCTGTTTGATGCCATGTAATAGCTAGCATAAAACCTAATTACGGCTTCATGCTACTTTTAATAAACCTAAAAGGGACAAAAATATGCTCCGCAACGAAAAATTAAGCTTTTCGCTCGTACTTTTCATGGCGGCTAAATTAGTTTAATAACTAGGTAGATTTATTTAAAACTAGAGGCTGCCCCGCGGTTTTTCCCGCGCATGTTTCTCATAAACACAAAGTTCCCGTTTTTTCCCGTTCCCGTGGGAATTTCGGGAAATCCCTTCTTATTGCTAAAACTCTTCCGTTACTGACTGACTGACTGAATGACAGACAGACAACGCAGAGCCCAAACTACTGGGCGTAGTTGGCTGAAATTTTGCATGTAGGTTCCTTAGGGAGTGTAGGTGAGCACTAAGAAAGGATTTCCCTAAATTTCCTCAGGAACGGGAAATACGGGACTTTTTAGTTAGTATGAAAAATCGACATCTTTGAGTATAACAACGTGAATTTTGGTGTACAGGTTCCTCAGTGAAATTTAAGAGTGTTGAAAGAAAGAAATTTACAAAATTCCCACGGGAACGGGAATTACGAGACTTTTTTTGTGAGAGTGAAAAATCGACATCATTGAGTGTATCGACGTGAAATTTCGTGTTAAGGTTCCTCAGTGAATGTAGGAATGATAAAAGTAAGGAATTTACAAAATTCCCATGGGAACGGGAATTACGAGACTTTTTTAGTGAGAACGAAAAATCGACTGCCGTGAGCGTATCGACGTAATATTTGTTGTACAAGTTCCTCAGTAAATTTAGGAACGTTGAAAGAAAGTAATCAATATATATAAAACTCTTCCGTTACTGACTGACTGACTGACAGATAACGCAGAGCCGAAACGCAGGGCTGAAATTTTGCATGTGGGTTCCTTGGGGATTATAAAGGAGTACTAAGGAATAATTTCCCGAAATTCCCATGGGAACGGGAATAAACGGGTTTATGTGTTTATGAGAAACCTGCGCGGGTGAAACCGCGGGGCAGCCTCTAGTGCTGAATAAAGTAATTTCTCATTTAGAGTTGATTAATAAAATATACAAGTGTATATGAACGCAATCGTCCATTAAGTTTGCGCTAACGGAACGAAAACGACCATCACGGGTCGAGCCAAAGCATTGTGTAACAGAATACATAATATGTAAGGTATGTAATAACTAAGCATGTGACGATAATAATGTACAAACCACCACGTGCGTAGATAATTCTCGTACGCATACTGCGTTTCTCGCGGTATAATGTGCGGTAAGGTAACATACGAAATCCTAATTATTGCAAAAAATCCATTTTACTAATTGAGGAGCAATGATACAACATGAATTGAAAGTTGTATGAAACTCATCCGCTGCGTCGTCGCCAAGCGAAGTGTGGCTGTGGTGGATAGATGACAGCTATCGCGTGCGCCAGCTCAGTATCCGAATCGCGAAGAAGCGCCCCCAAGCGATCCTTTTGAAACATAATGAGAATCATGCCTCGGCAAGCCGCCCGGCTAATTCCTTTTGTTCTCGGAGGAGACCTCCCTAGGGGCCTATTTTTACACCAAACGGTATTTACTGAATTAATGATGATGGGAATATAAATGTTGAAAGCTTATTTTCGTATTTTGTTTTTAGGGCTACTTTACAAACAAAAGAAAAACGTAGCATTTTTTAATATGCATCCAAGAGCATCTTCCTTGTTCTGTACATCCAATCATAATTTAATTCAGATTTTCCTTGCCCTTTTTTAGGTCCTGTATTCAACAAAGAACCCTTATTTTCGCAGTGTTATTTCGCCGGCCTGAGTGCGTTTGTTGAGATTTTGCGCAAATTTGGAGTAGTTAGACTTTCTTCTTTCCTCTAAGCATATTGAAACAATAATATTTAATTTTATTGAACTACAGATATTTATTATTGCCAAGATAAAGATAATTTTAATTTGTCATTGTTTCCTAAAGCAGTCGATTTTGATACGTAAGTACCTATCCATTTTATTTACCAACACCAACAAGTAAGAAATTAAACAATTTTTTTTATAAATTATCTTTATAATCTTAATATTTATTTTAAATATTCGTACAATTTCTAAAAAATATTCTTACTGACTATGATACAAATACAGCATTATAAAATATTCAGTAACATCAATATTGTACAGTAGAAACACACTTTGTTCATTAAACCCTTGACAAGCACAGTCAGAACCAACTTAACGAGGACTTAATTAAAATGCCTTGTGCATACTATGGCGCCTGCTTTTCACGAAGACCCTGACTGGACGGAAATTACTAACATCAAACCGAACAAAAAAGATATTTCACAGGTCTTCGTGAACTTCAAACACTATTTGAATGAAATCAGTCACTGGTGACTAGAAGGCAGTGAATCTGCTGAACCATAAAAGACAATATCAATGAATTAGTATGGCAATTAAGGCTGAAAAATATGTACAAGATTATTATAAAAAAATGATTTGTTATGAAACTTATTTTTTGGAATTCTTATTTAAAGCTAGACATGTACTTGATGGAGTTCTACCGATAAATTTTATCGTCGTGTGGTGGCATACTTATGAAATAAGGGGCAGGGTGAGGGGCCATGTATCTTACTGATCCAGGATTAGATTGCACCTTGTGGGGCAAGGTGGCTGTGGACAACGAAGGCGGTGGAAGAGTAGCTGCGTAGCCTGGCCATGCCGCACCCCACAAGGGCGTCGCACCAGTAGCTGGACTGTTAGCCAGAGGACCTCCCCTGTACGTGGATGAAGTCATTTTCAACCTAACAATACAAATCACGACGATCAGAATCGCTATGAAAATAACCACGCCACCAACTATGCCTATAATGAGATTATCATCGTTGGACGATGTGGCTACGCCAACCACGGGTGCCCCTTTCGGCTCTCCAGTAACCTTTGGTCTTTCATGCGTAGGCGCAACTGACCAGATGATATCGGGCTCAGCTGAGGTTCTATGCACTAAACGAGGTGGCGGAGAGGTGGCCATACTACTCGAGGATGACGAAGATGTTATTGTAGTTCGTCTTTTAGTATCACAAGTTAACTCATCGTCGCCAATTTCTATCAGTAAGAAACCAGCTAAATGATCTGGGGACGCGCAGCGAACGTCTTCATTGGGCGCATTGGGCAACCAGCGCCTTAAAGCTCTTGCGTTACAGTCGCAGCGAATAGGATTTGTATCCAGACCGAACATTGACAGATCTGCTCGACGGTCATCTAGCGCTACTAGTAACTGAGGTTGTAAAGTAGTCAATTGACTTCCAGCAACGTCTATTGTTATTTGCGATGATCTCGGAAGAGGGAATAGTAATGCCGGTGGCATGTTTGTAATTGATGTATTACGGAATCGTACAGTGATTGCTGGAGCCTTCAATCCTGCTAACACGCCAGCGGAAATCGTCTTAAGTCTTGAGCCACGAATACCTAGTTCTTCAAGTCGTGGATGCAAGATAGAATGCAATTGGTCTGAACCAATCATCGTGTCTTTTACTTCTACGTCTAGTTTCTCCAATGCAAACAGAAGCTGTAAAGTCCCTTGAACATCGAAATATCCTAACCTGGGGAAGCCATAAGCTCTGAGTTCTACCAAATTCGGTAGGGAATGGAATGCGTTCTTTTCTATTCTAGAACACTCGTCTAAGTACCTCATATCCAATACCCGTAAAGATGACAACCCTTCAAAGTTTCCATCAACTATAATTGCAATCGGGTTACTAGAGATATTCAAACGCTGTAGGTTCTTCAATTTAGGCCAAGATACTGCGAGAGAACCAGATACATCAATAATTTGATTGTGCGAAAGATCCAAATCTTCTAACAAAGTAGTTCTCGTAAATGCCTTAGCTGATAATGCACTGATATTGTTGTATGACAGATTTAGTTTGTACAAAAATGGAGTTTCTAGCTGACCCACTTTTCGAAGCCCAGTTCCAGCTAGATTAAGTTCTCTTACAGTTTTTGGTTCTGTTAAGACATTACTTATAGTTTTCTCTGATAATGGGTTGAACGAAAGGTCAAGTTTTTTTATATTCACCATGACACTGTCTTCAGCAGGAATGTCTATTATCTGATTATAAGACAGGTCAACGGCGGATACAAAAAAATACTGTTTCTGGAGAGCCTTTAATGGAGCGATCTCAAATAAATTATTACTCAAAACAATTTTCTCAAGCATGTGAAGACGACTGCGCTCAAAAATATTGTCTGGTAATTCCATCAATAGATTACTCCCGAGATTTAAATTTTCTAATCGGATAAGACCTTCGAAAACTCTATCACCCAAACGATCAATCTTGTTATTTGAAAGATCAATAAATTGAATTTGTGTCGAGTTATGAAAAGCCATTTCACTGATTGATTCGAGTTCATTCCTCGCAAGCAAAATAGTACGAAGTCTCGGAAGGCGGGCGAAATCCAATTCATCGACGTTCTTCAATGTATTCCCAGACAAATCAACTAACTCCAGGTATTGTAAAGTACTTATAAGTTCTGACGGGAAGAAATTGAATTTGTTGTTTGACAAAATAATTTCACGAAGCCTTGGGTGTATTTTAAACGAAGACGGAAACAGGTAACTCAGTTGATTGTCAGAAAGATCTATAACTTCCAGACTGGTTCCTGTATTGAAAAACTCTCCTTTAAAAGCGTTTAACTGATTACCTTTTAAAGACAAGAACTGGATGGACATAACATTAACAAATGCAGGTGTTCTTATGTTGGCGATGTTATTGTAGGATAAATCTAAATGTGTTAAATTTTTCAAATTTTTAAAGGTTCCCTCTGATATTTCTTGTATCAAATTGTTTCCTAAGTAAATCTGCTCTACGTTGAGTGTTCTTGAGAACAAGTTTACAGGAATCGCTTTTAGTCCGATGTAGCTCAAATCAACGACTAATAAAGCTTGGTTGTGGTGAAATACGTTTTGGGGTAACATAGTTATGTGTTCGTTTCGGCTTATGTTCAAATGTGAAAGGCTTGGAATTGAATCAAAAGCATTTACAGGAATTTCAGAGAGTTGGTTATCCGATATATCTAAGAACCATAGATTTACAAATTGTAGTTGCTGACCAGTGAAACCTAGAATTCTATTTTGGCTTAGAGATAAGAACTCAAGTGAAGTTTCCAGGCTGGTAAAAACGTCAGCAGAAATTGAGTTTAACAAGTTTCCAGACAGATCCAAATGGTTAAGAGATTTGAAGTGGTTAAAAGCAGCAGGTGGCAGTTCTCTTATGACATTTCTAGAAAGTACTAGGGAAGTGATTCGTTCAGACACAGCTTTTAGTATATCGCTGGAGAGTGCAGTAACTCGGTTGAAGCCTAAATGAACGGAGACCAAGTTAGGCAGTCGAGATAGAGCTGTAGCTGGGATAAGTAGTATGTTGTTGTCCCTTAGTAGAAGAGTTTCAAGAGTTGAAAGACCATCAAACGCGTCGTCTTCGACCTGCGAATTAAAAATATTATTAGTTTGGTACCCACTTAAGATATTTTAAAAATAAATATAACAATAATAAAAAAAGAACTTACGGTACGAAGTGAATTGACTCCCACGTCTAAGTAACGCAACTCTGTGAGGCCAACAAAAGTTCCGGGTACCAGTTTCACTAAATTGTTCCTGCTCAAGTCCAAAACTTGTAAAGAAACTAGGGCATTCAGATGGCTGTTGTCGATTGTCTAGAAAAAAAAAACATATAATTTCGTTAGTAATCTGAGTTTTAAGTGTAAATTATTTAAAGCGTTTTTTTTAGATCTCACTCACCTTGATCATATTACTAGAGAGATTCAAATGCCTTAGTGCGGCAAATGACTTGAGTGCCACGGTTGGGAAGTCTGCTATAAAGTTTTCAGACAAATCTAACTTCTCCAGATTCTCAGTCCCTTGGAACACGTCACTGTTGAACTTTGAAAGCCTATTGCGGCCCAAGTCCAGGCTCTGAAGTTGGCTCAAGCCGATAAAGGTACCACCTTCTATGGTGGATATCATGTTGCCGTGGAGGTCTATCTCTTCCAATGTCTTCTGGGATGTAAAAGAGGCAGGGCGGAGGCTTGCTGAAATTATTTCAATGATTAGCTGAAATATATTCAATTAAAAATAAACTAAAAATGACGAAGATATTTGGTAAACAAATTTGATAATTTTGGTAAGATAATGCGTTGCGTTTCGTATATAGGTAGGGATTAATGCGTTGCGTTTCGTATATAGGTAAGGATACCGATCCCAAATATATTTTAGTTTTATACCTACCAAGTACCGTGTAGAGTGAACAAACATTACGAGAATCCCAAAGCGAAAATGAAAAAGATTTTATCTTACCAATTCTATTTTCTCTAAGCGAGAGAACCCTCATAGCCCGCGGCCCGTTCAGAGACGATGAAGGTACGGCGTGCATGTTGTTCCTATCTAGGCGCAGAATCTGAAATTTAATATTTATAGTGAAATTATTAAACCAACAATCCAAACAATTAAAATTACGCTAATTATTTAATATGTGACTAAAATATTGATATTAACATTTTGTGGTAAATTAAATTCCTTTTTCGCAACGCAATAATTGGAATGAAATGTTAACATTCAGAAGTTTCCTTTATACCTGTTTTAATAGGCACTTGATAAAAAAAACGATCTATACAAAAAAGGGCAATATTAAATAACACACCATGTAAGTAATCTAAAATATTATTCCCATTTTATGACAATGCGGTAACATCCTGTATAGGTACAAGCTCACGATTTTTTTTTATTATATTTTTAAATAGTATTACGTGATTACTGTTTTGACAACTTACCTTCAAAACATGACACCCGATCATTAAACCCTCTTCGATTCCTCTTATCGCATTACCACTGAGGTCCAACTCTTCTAAAGCTGGCAAGTTGTGGAGCTCAGCTGTAGAAAATATAGGATTGAGGTTGTCTCCAAGAAGGTTATCAGCTAGGGCCAGACGGGTCAGGTTTCCTCGAACTCCTGAGAAAAGGCGGTCTGGTAGCCGACGGAGACTATTGTGGGAGAAATCCAGTTCTTTGAGCGGCAGACCGTGAGAGGAGAAGATCTGAAAACGAAAGGTTTTTCTATGAACATTGCCAACCAACAATGGTAAGTCGACGTACACACTAGGGCTACTCGAAGATTTTCACGGTGCTTGCATGTTTCAGGGTGGTTATGACATTGGTTGGGATTGGCCAGTTCCTCTTAGCTCTATCTAAACTGGTGACAGGGTTCGCTCATGGTCGTGTGCCTAAATCCATATTCGGATTCCGAGAAGATTCTTAAGAATGAAGATTAATAGATAATAAATTGATTATTTTGTTCAGTAATTACCATATTGTATCTCATTCCTATTTAAAATTTTAAATTACCATTCTACATTCTTGATTTTAAATCACAAAATAAGAGCAGACAATTTAATGCCATATCTATCTTTTCATGCTTCCCTGTCTCGCACATCATCCGCTCGCAAAACAAATGATCCAATACGTTGTTTGTATCAGGCGATATCTCAAAACTGGGCTTTCGGTAATGTATTCGAATATTGCGGTCGGCGGTTGTTGCGACTCGATTCAGTGATTCAACGCGTTTACGCATTTTACATGTATTGCATGCAGGGTTGTGATTAAAAATTAATTTTATCGGTGGATTAATCAAAATTTTTGAGATTGAATATGTTGTGACACTTTTAGTTTCAGAAAAGGAATTTATGGCATTTATTGGAATTTAGTTCAAGAAAAGTCTTCTATGAGTAGTTAAGTATACTTACCTCAATTATCTAATTGCTTATAGAGAATAATCACAACGTAGGATTATTTGTACAAAAGTAGGTTAAAGCATTTTCATTTCTGTGTAATATTGCTTTTTCATGAATTAGCTTACTCATGTTCATTCGATTTACTTCAAACCTACTTACAGAAATATCCTGAATGCTAGAAGCGAAAACTTTCCTCATATATTTCCACAAGTTGTGCGTAAGTATTTCGATGTATTGAATATCTTTGTGGGCCTTAATGTTTGAGCTTCAGCTTTCCACAAATGTTAAAAAAGACTGCTCTGCTGGAATCTTTTGTGGAATCTAATAAAACCCAGATGACGCGGAAAACTCATTCGCTATTGAATCCGGCTGCTTGTAAAACCCATTTTCCGGGAAAAGAGGGACGCTGGTAACCCTAATTGGAATTGTATTGAATCCACGTCCGAATGCGGTTATCAGAACATGAAACTCGCGTGCTCGACTGCAAAATAGAAATCGGAAGCGAGACTTGCACTCGATTGTTGACTATCGAGACTTAACGCTGCTCTTTAATTCATCGACTGAGTGATTTGAATCTATTTTTTATTTACGTTTTCTTTTTGCTGAGTCAAGGATCCGCTTTTTTGAAACTGTTCACAGTTACTTTAAAGGTTTTTCTTGACAAATTTTTGCTCACTTGCATTGTTTAAGATGACTCTGACTTTGTAATTTTTTTATTCGTATTTTTTTACCAACAGATATAATTGCTAAGTAATGAAGTCATTAATTAGTAAAAGGGTTTTACACCGTGTATTGAACCCAAAAACTAAAATCAGACTTCTTAATCGAGGTAAAATCATCTAAGTATTCGGCTAAAATACTGTCTAAAGATATCAATTAAAACTCAAAATTACCTGAGTTGGCAAGCTCTGCTGTCCCGCCCACTTCTGGCTAAAGGAAACAATTGGCGCTCCAAACGGCAGTGCAGGGTAGTCCCCAGCAAAGACCATCCTGTCACAGTCCATCAGGATCCCCAACTGGAGCGCCCGGTCGACCTGGACTCGGCAGCGGCATGGGTAGCGAAGGTCGTCGTTGAGCTCCGAGCACGGGACCCATTGCTGCTGGGCTGATGCAAGCGTGACGAGGAGTAGGAGAAGCCACATTGTGAACTGTAAAAGAAATAATAAGAACTCGTTATTTTCTTTTAATGTGCATTTTTATAATATTGAGATATTTTGCATATTTGGATTTGGCCTTAGTGATTTCTAATTCTACACTGTCAAGATTTTTTTCTTTTTTTACGTTCTAGCCTTCCAAATATTATTAAGAAATTGCAGGAATGTTTTTTTCTATAATGTTATTTGTAGGCAACCCTTATTTTACCCGACTGAATGGGAGTAATTGAATTGGTTGTGGTTTTTTATTTTATTATCCAAGCATTCATATTGATAAATTATTAGATGTTATGATGAGATAAAAAATGTGTCGTGTTTCAAATTGAAATCTACAATACAAGTCGTTTTTTAGAAATAATATTATAATTAAGTAACTAAAATAACCTTAACATTAAGTTAAAATTACATAGCAAGTTCTGAAATATCATGTCAGTCACGACCCGACTCTGCCAGCAATGGTCTCGTAAATCTTTGCGTTAATTTTCTCTCTCGTGTTTATCAAATATTAGTCTAATGTCGCAATTTGGCGCGATCCCAAAGGCTCCGGGAGCTCAATAGCACTACGGTTTTTCTGCCCTCGTAACGAAAAACGCAGTAATAGCTATTACTGTGTTTTTACTTTGTTTCGCGAAATGAGTTATTTATATGCAGTTTTATATGTATAAAAAAAATCAGAGTGGTAGACCTACCTGAAACCTGAAAAAACGTAAGAAAATTTGCAGTAATATCACGAAAACTAATGAAATCCTACGTAAAAATGCAGTAAAAGCATTTGTTTCTTAAAAATTCAGTAATATGTTTTATTTTGCTAGGTTAAAACACAGTATTCGACTTCACGTGCTACGGGAAATCATCATACAAAAAATATATGTTTGTTTTTTAACTGTGCCTTATTAATAATATTTTTTATTTTATGCCATGTGAATTCCTTATAATGTATGAATTAGGTAAAAACCAAGTTAATCATTACTTAAAAAAAAAAAAAACTTACTAATTTTGAAGATTGAATCTTTATTTCTTTGCAAT
Organism: Euspilapteryx auroguttella; assembly: GCA_951802225.1. Classification (NCBI taxonomy): domain Eukaryota; kingdom Metazoa; phylum Arthropoda; class Insecta; order Lepidoptera; family Gracillariidae; genus Euspilapteryx; species Euspilapteryx auroguttella. The sequence continues at coordinate 3,646,633 of OX637649.1, read as the reverse complement.
TTTTTACGACGGTGCTATTGGCCATTTTGAACTATCCACAATCTCGAAAACGTGCCGTTATGAAATTCTTTTCTTTGCCAAATGTAAATTTATGAATATAGTAGCTGTCCCGGCGAACTTTTAATCGTATTTTAAGCAAATGGCAAAATTTAACAGTTGTTTTTGATAACTCCCCGTCCATTGTTCCATATTTTCTGCCCCTTTAAAACTTCCCTGGACTACTACGAACATTAAAAAAACCAAAATCAGCTTAATCGGCCGGCCGTTCTCGAGTTTTAGTGAGTTTAACGAACCACGATTCATAATAATAAGTAGATAATAATTACAATAGGGGAATCTGCACCTTCGCAGAAATGTATTAAAAAGGGGGTATCTGAACAAAAACGAGGTCTGGAGAGCATTAAAGACGGTATACACCAAAGACGTTGTTCGTAGGAAAACATTATAAAAACAATGAGCTAATTGTAGGAGACCGGAGATTGGCCATAAATAAATAATAAAATTAAGAATATTAATTAGGAGTAGGTACAAAATATTACAAAGAAGGAACTACCTTTCAAAAAGTATCTGCTGGATGGTGGATATCCAACTTTTTTCAGTTTACAATAGAATTCTACTATTGACGATTTTAAGGGACGATCTGGATCATTACTGAGTATTGTTTTAAGTAAATTTTGTAGAACGATAATTTAATATATAAGTACCTACCATATTTCTTGTTCATGTTTGAAATAAATTTAGGAAAATGTAATCATTCCCAAATGCATGCTAAGATTATGCAAATTTTTCTATTACACACTTTTTTCTTGTGTTAAAGTAAATAAAAATAAATAAAACATTTTTTTTATTTTCAAAATGCATTTTGTATGTGATTTTTATAAGTAAATTACTGCTAACCCTCTGTATCCGATGAGAAAACCTAAATAAATTACTACGTAAAAACACAGTAATCAGAAAATACTAAGAAAAAACACAGTAATCGTTGCAAGTACTGCACTTTTTCTTAGGATCTTCAATTTAAATGATATGGAACTGCTAAGAAAGAACACAGTAATCGACTTTTTTATAATATTTAATTAATTTAAAAATTTCAAAAAATAAGTTTTATATCTATTGATTTATTTAAGATTTTTTAGGCATAGCAGTTTAAGTATTCACACACCGTATCTATCATAGATTTGCAACGGAAAGTTTTTCGCGATTTTCTCGAAACCGCGATTTGGCGATTACTGTGTTCTTCGTTAGGACGGCAGTTTTCTTGTTCGGTTTTTGTTCCATTGCTTCTTTTTCGATATTAAAACATAGGTAAATAAGTTTAATCGATCCCATATCAAAGCTTAACTGAGACCCCCTACTGTGTCTGATCTAACAACTTATTTGATTATTCTGATGCTTATGGAGGTTTAAACCCTTAACCTAAACCGTTAAGGGTCAATCAAAAGTTATTTTTGTGGATCCCAGTGAAATTTTTTTTTTTTAGATTGTCCGAAGGCGACAATATGTTAACGCTCCACCATGTAACGGCCACGTTCCTCACTAATAAGTATTAATAGCAGTATTGTAGAAGAAAATTTAATATGGCAGTAAGTGGGTGGTGTAGATAATGGTTTATATCGAGGGAGAGCGAGAGAGCGAACCGTGGTGATGTGATGGTGTGTAGTAAGCTAAAATTTGTCGGCCTCTGTATGATTGATGGAGTTAACGAATTAAATTATTACAAACAGATTAATAAGCATATAGACCTACCGTCTTATTCATAAAGGTACAGTACATTTTAAGTAGCTTTACTGGAGGTCTACTTCTCTGGTTTGTTGTATGGTAAATACGTGACATCCAGTCTAAATTGACATATGTCAAATAACTAAAATGCTCTTTAACTTTTTTGAATAACAGGGTTAGCATCTACACCTACAAGACAATCGTAATACGAAACGAATATACTAATTTCCTTCCTTCATTCAGTAAGAGGCCATAGTGGCCCGCCTGTGACCTCTACCATAGATTAGTTGTAGGTATGCTAGTTTTCTTCTGGTCAAGTGAAATTAAAAAGCCATTAAAATTAACACAGCTTCTTGAATTAAAAACCCTGCTATTTCTAGTTCTGACAAAAAGTTACTCATAATATCCGCAGTTCTGAAAGTTTCCACATAAATCGAGAGATGATCATAATGTAGCCATTTCAGTAGTTTTACCGACAATGTTCGGTTTTTATCGGAAAACTATTCGTGTTTCGTCGCTCAGTCGCTCAATAGGAAATATTACTCTATGTCGGATGGATCTGAATAACATTAAATAATAAAAATGGATAAAAATGGCTGCTGAAAATTTAACATCTCAACATTGTGATCACCGGATTTCCATTTCCTTAATATGTCTACTTTTGGTAAATACCTTTTTGTTTTTTTAACAGTTCTGCTGTGATTGTTTCTACATCTACGAAATGTATTCAGTTCGTATTTATCAAAATGAAGTATCACGGCACCAGTGGTTATCAGCACATTATAGGCTGTCGAAACTCAGTCACAAGTATCAAATACATGTCCACCAATCCACTCCAGTAGTATTTGTACTAAAATACGTTTTTTAAAGACAAAATAATTTCATTTTTACAAAAAGAGAGCCGCCTTCAATAAATGTACACATAAATAAAATGAGAACTTCCCTCTTTTCTCAAGTCGGTTAAAATAGGTACTAAAACCTTCTCCTAAACGTACCTCTAACAAATACTTTTGTGAAAACTGCAACAAAATCGGTACAGCCAAACCCGAGATAATCGCGAACAAACAAACATACATATACATTACATACATACAGCGGAAGCTGATCACCTTCTTTTTTAAAGTTGGTTAAAAACAGATTGCAGCGGATTCATTATAAATTTTAGTATCATGCAAGTATTTGTCAAATGAAAATCCAAGAACATTTATGGTAAGATAACTGGCCACGGTTGGACAACAGTGGAACGTGCGACTTGCCTGGTGAACCAAAATTTCCACTTTCATGATTTATTATTGACAAGAGCAGCGATTGTTCCCAACTCGCTCTATTTGGCCCATTCCAGTCCCGTTTAGTTCCTTAACGAGCTATTATACTGTTTGAGACGTAATGAGTCGACGGAGAGCGTTTTAAAACGACTACACTTAATTACAGTTTTGTATTTTGTTTGGGTTCATGTTTTGAATTATTTTCACTATTTAGTTATTATCGTGCAGTGCTTCTTTAATTAAAGGTCAAAGTTTTTTATTTATTTGCATTGAGAGATTATAATTTAGCGGCATGTATCAATACATAGTATAAAATAAAGTCGCTACCCACGTCCGTCTCTATGTATGCTTATATCTTTAAAATTATGCAACGGATTTTGATGCGGGTTTTTAATAGATAGAGTGATTCAAGAGGAAGGTTTATAAGTATAATACGTGCACAAGATAGTTATAAGTAAGGTGGTCATTGACCCATGAGGAATCCACGCATATATATTTTTATACATTCAGGTACTAAATAAGTACTGAGTATTACCAGTATTGAAACTCCAAACAAACCCCCTTGGTACCCCCTGCACACCCTTGGTCCCGCTATGACGTCAGAATGGCGGGCCATATATGATCTAGTTTTATTATAATACGAAAAAGGTACCAACTGTGTCGTATATGGTACCAAATAGTAATAACGTAGTATTATCTGGTTTATTATTTTTTATTTATTTATTTTCACCTAACCACACATTTACACTACAGAAAAATCTCACTGTTATAACCACATTTTATATATATACTACTAGAGGCTGCCCCGCGGTTTTTACCGCGCAGATTTCTCATAAACACAAAAATCACGTTTTTCCCGTTCCCGTGGGAATTTTGGGAAATCCCTTCTTAGTGCACACCTACACCCCCCAAGGAACCCACGTGCCAATTTTCAGCTTTGGCTGTCAGCAGTCAGTCAGTCAGTAACGGAAGAGTTTTATATATATTGATTAATACTGTATTTATACATTAACACTTAATAGTTTTGTATACTGTAATGTGAACACTGCTAATATTTTCACTTGATTCTTTATGTATAATATAAGAACACACGCACTCCTATGGTTCTGGCAGAATCATCAGCGTTGCATCAATGCAACTGCATTGCTTGCAACATAAGCTGAGTCGGGGCCATTTTGCGCCCACAACACTTACAATACTTTTGTAAATTTTATTTCGTTATTTGTTCTTTGTGTTTCTTTTACCTAGTTGTTACATAATATTGTGTGTTTTGTGTGCGAAAATAAAGATCTGTCTATGTCTATGTCTATTAAACATGATGCGATTCCGAGCACTGGTCCCGCGATTGTGACACACACCTAAAATGGTCTCGTGCATAATATAAATGCGGCCTCATTACTTTTTAGAACCTGGATGAATCTTAAACCGTCAAAACCTTGCTTAAAAACAGTTCAGGTAAATCGTAAAAGTAATTTTACTGTATAATTTTATCGAACGCGTGACTGCTGTGAAAACATAATAAAATTTTATGACAATGGAGATTTTTATGAGATGGTTCGGAGGATCTCAAATCAATTGCCGGGTTTATTCATTCCTTGAAAATTTACTTTTGCTGTTTATGTGCCTTCGCTCTACCTTTTCTTTTTTTAAGGCGGGGAAACTCCTAACGAGTACCCTGCAGCCCCGGGGGGAGCCGCAAGGTTATGTGGGGTTTGCACCCACTAAAACCCCGCCGGTGTCCTTCTCGGCTGATAGCAGGAGGGTCGCGGGTAAGCCTGTGGAATTCTCCGGGACCCCCCCCCAGCATTGTCTGTATAGCCTCTCCTCGGAGGGACATGATGGTTGTCCCCCCGGAGCGTGGTAGCTTTCCCAACGCTCAACGGCGGAAACGGGACACCCACGTTCCGCCGTCCTTCTCGGGGCCTTCGCTATACCTACCGATATTTTATAGGTACGCCGAGCTTTGAAGAGAATTTTATGTTAAAGGCCAAAAGGTCGATACAAAAAAATTAAAGTAAACATAAAAAATTATGTATCCATTGGCCTGAATCAACATTTAATGAAATAGACTACTAAAATAAAAAAAAACAACTGAAATATAAGATAGTTCATTGAACCCTATCTAGAAAATAGAAAACCTATAAGCTACGTAAATAGAAGGATCGTTTTCCAACAATAAAACAGCCCTTTTTGTTCCATGTTGTATACAAACAAGTTCATGAATTGGAAATTACATCTTAGCTTGCCCAGTGTGGGCGGCACGGTGACGTAACCACATATTTAGAAACAGTAACGAAATATCCTAGTCAATGTGATAAGCAATCTGTATTATTAAGTGGTAATTCAAAGGAAAAGCAAAGTTAAAATATATATAAATAGTAATAACATAATTATCACGCTTGTAAATAACTACTTTTCTAGTCTATGTAAGGTGTATCAACATGATTATTTTTATAATGGAACTTAAAATATGTATTTTAACGTAGATACCCAATAACTATAAGGGCGAGATTTTTACGATTGTCCATGAATTGTAGTTACCAAAAGTGTCTAAAATTTTAACTAATAACCATATTCTTAACCACTACCATTAACTTCTGATGATAATATGTCAATTTGTAGTTATCTATAAATCCTTTCATACTATGTTTGCTGATTATTATATAGCACAGGCACGTCACAGGAATCAAATATCTGACTAGTGACGATTGATTAGAGCGTTGCACGTGGCACCGGCGCGGCCTGGCGGTCCAGTGATGTACGGTCAGTCAGGCGGAACCACCCACGACCTCTGATCAAACCAAACGTTTGCAAATTCAAAAGCGATTGCACGCGGTGCGGATGGATGCCAGTTTTTCATTTTGACAATTCGACATTGCGCACCAATTAATAATGAAAGAGAATAAAAACAGTTGCAGGGATTAAGCTTTGACATTATTTGTTTGAAATAAGTTCTTTTTTATAGAAAATGTTTTTTTTTTTTTCATATATATATATAATAAAAAAAAATCGTGAGCTTGTACTTATACAGGATGTTACCGCATTGTCATAAAATGGGAATAATATTTTAGACTAGAGGCTGCCCCGCGGTTTCACTCGCACAGATTTCTCATAAACACGAAAATCCCGTTTTTTCCCGTTTCCATGAGAATTTCGGGAAATCCTTTCTTAGTGCTCATCTACACTTCCTAAGGAACCTACATGCAAAATTTCAGCCCGCCACGCCCAGTAGTTTCGGCTCTGCGTTGTCTGTCAGTCAGTCAGTCAGTAAGGGAAGAGTTTTATATATGTCGTAGTAAGATTTGATAATAAGTTTTTTGCAAAAAATCTAGGGATTTTGCAAAAACCCAGATAATTTGATATAAGCATTACTTTTTTTTCAATCATCCTGACGTAAAGCAGATTTTTTGCAAAAAACCAGTATAATTGAAAAATTTGAAACCTGCCTTTACTCTGATTGGCTAAATTTATTGCTTGCTGGTAAACTCTTATTCTGATTGGTTCTCTGTAGCGGCAAAGGATATTTTAACGAACCAATCAGAATAAGAGTTTACCAGCAAGCAATAATCTAGCCAATCAGATTATAGGAAGGTTTCAAAGTTTTCAATATTACTAGGTTTTTTTGCAAAAAAACTGCTTTATGTCAGTATGATTGAAAAAAAAGTAATGCTTATATCAAATTATCCGTGTTTTCGCAAAATCCCTAGGGTTTTTGCAAAAAACCTAATTATCAAATCTTACTACGACATATTGTATATTGATTTAGCCACTTTTACTCAATGAAGTAAAATTCACATTTCTCTATAAAACTAGACGTAACGAACGACAGCTCGCCTGCAACGGAGTTATGTGCCGCAGTCACTCAGGCCGCGGCCCTCGATCAAATGATCACCTGAATGTCCCAATTTTTTATTTAAAAGTAATAAATAACTGAAGGATTAATACATATTACATAGCTCATTATTTTCTTTAAAAAGTAACAAGGTATATTATCCCCCCCACCAAATGCTTTGCACAATAAACTTGAAAAAATAATTAAGTACCATAAATGAGTAATATGTAAAACGTATCTTTCAACCTCTATACCATGCACATCTAGTTTATTTGTTGATCGTAGTTTGTCAGCCAACCGGGCGATCGGTTAAAAAGATTGATACTCCACAAGATTTCTGAAAAGCAAACTCGGATGGAGTTGTATTGAAGGCGCCGTCGTCCGCCTGTCGTTCTAAATATTCGAACTGGATTAATGGTAAGGAAATTTAAAGCGAATTTGAGTTAGTAAAGTGCATTTACTGCTGTGGCAGCGGTTTTTTGTATGGTTCTAGAATTGTTTTTAATATCTTCAAAAATAAAACGCTTAGTTATTACGCCCTCCAAAAAGGTTTTCGTATATAGATAAGCTTTTTAGGTTGTAGGTAATAACAAAACGTTTTGCTTCTCCGAGTAAAGCAGATTCAACAAAGAGCTATTTGTTTGCACCGTGCCGCCGCCCCGCCGCCGCCCTGGGCCTATTGCTGATTTAAGATGACACTGTCTTTCTGATCTCAACTTCAAGGGCCCGTTTTTTCTCTCTACACAAGGTAAAAAAATGTAAATTTCCTTTGACGGTACGATTGTTTACTTTAGAGACGACGCCGTGCTCTATCTTCATTCATCTTTGTTTTGTAGAAACTTAGCTTTCGGGACATATCAAGCAAAAAATACTTTACAATATACATAAAGGCACAGTATATTTTTGTTAATAACAGAGTAATGCCACAGTAGTACTACCGTAATGCAGCCTATCCCCCACCTCTGAGCCAACCTTCACAAGATGTTAAAAACTAGGTCTCACAGGTAGTTGTCAAAATTATCGCCGTTTGTAAAGCAAATTTCATGACCGGTGTATTTTAAACCACTCCAACCGTTTCCTTTTTTTTCTAAAAGCGCATTTAAACCCCGTCCCGGCTTGTTCTAAGCATAGAGCTTCGTGCCTTATCGCGAGTTTATAGGCAGGGGTGTTCAACAAAGAGGTTTCCTTTGCGGCAGATAGAGCTGCTTGCAGCGAGCTAACGGAAGCCTAGAGGGAATTTGCAGGAAAACTCAGGAACTACGTATTTTAAGACAATGAAATGAGACTGCTTCGTGTTTTGTTTTTATGCCCAGTTCCTCAGAGAAATAATTATCTTTATCCTGTTCAGGAGCGTTATTTATTACAACTATAATTAGGTTTCAGTTGTGCTTTTACACTGCCTAATATAGCCTTCCAAAATTGAAATTTAAAATGTCTTTATATTTACCACCTAATAATATATCAGCAGATAACTGTCATATTACAAATTTATAACCAACTATTTTAAAAAGAAATAAATGGTTGCAATGGTTTATAAAGAAAAATTCAATAGATATGCGTTACTTTTCTTGTGTTGTAATATTTACGGATATGAGTATTGGTTTCAGTATACGAGTACATGTTTGTTGCCGAATGTTTACAACCTCTGCCATGTTCCGCAACAATTGGATGGAATACGATATTGTTGCGTTTTTTGATAACGAACACCGCGCTTCGATATCAAAGATATTTCCTCAAGTAATCAAAACTTTGATAGAGATAAATTGAAATTCTATCTTAGACTGTTTTTGTCTACTTGGTATTTTCTTTTAGAGAAATATTTATCTTATTTTTCTTGACGTTGTTTGAGTGTAACATTTTATAATAATAAAACTATGATATAGTTAGTAGATAATATAATATGTTAATTTAATTAACATAAAATTTTCAAGTGTTTCTCTACTATACATTCGAACTAGAATTTCCTTGCAATAACACTTTTCCTAACAAAACATGTCTATTAAGTTAAACATTATTTTACATGAGCTCGCCCAACAACGTTTCTTAATTAGAAGCAAACAGCTTTTAAAATGTTAGCGCCCGCACAAGCTCATAACATGTTAGAAACGTAACGTATACCACCTGCCATGAAGGGCGTTGTTCCGAAGGTCGACCCACGAGCCCACGACCCGCGCCGGCGAGTCAACAACCTTCCCTGTCATTAGGTTTCCTACAAACAGTTTAAATTACTTCTGTGATTAAATTAAACACAAATAATTTTAACGAACCGAGCTTTAAAACAGTACAAAACTTTAATTACACTGTTAAAACGGTCCGCTTCATCTGTATTTCCTATTGTAGAGTTGAAAATAAAACTGGTCCTTCATAAAATCCGCAGCCTCATTCATAGTCAAGAAAATGTTCCTACCTTGCTAAAGCGTGTAAATTTAATTTTATTAAAACACACTTTCAAGAACTCTTAAGAATTATTTTCCACGCAGACCCTTGAGAGTTTGCACTTACTGTAGATTGGGTAATATAGAAAAAACAAAAATTCAATCCAAAAGGGAAATAGAGTCGTTATGCCCTCCGCTTTTCCTCGTATATTTACTTTGTGAGGAATTTAAGGGATTTTTTTTACTGATTGCAATAGAGGGTAGAAAAGTACCCGAGGGAAGCTGGCTACTGAAATTTTAATGCTTGTCATGGATTGATAGGATTATGGTAATTTAAAAAGGTCCGATGGGATAATCTTATTGAATGCCTTTTTTGTTTTCTTTGAATATGCCGACGATGTCTTAAGTAGGCGAATATCAAATGTTAAAACGGATCGCTTGTTTTAAATACTGAAACCGGCTAAAATGTTATAATATCCAAGAATCTTTAAATATTAAGTCGTGAACATCAATATTTATTTGTATAAGATAATTTACACAAACACAACCGAAAATTCTACAGTAGATGTTGGATATTACCGGCCTAAGAAACTCAAGTTGTTACTCTGTATCTGCTGTTTGCTTTAATAAATAAATAACAATTAGTAGCGTTTCTCCTTCAAACCAATAATTAAAAAGAACCACAATATGTTTGTCACCGAGTGGATTTCGAAAGTTGGTCGGCGAAAACGTGGTCGGCCCAGGCGGAAATGGCGAGATGACCTCGACAAGTTTCAGGAGAGCTGGTGGGATGTGGCACTGGATAGAGTGGAGTAGAAGAAACGGGAGAAGGTCTTTGCCTAGCAGTGGAATAAATAACAGGTTACTAAAAAAATGAAAACAACAAGTACTGTTATTTGTGGGTTCACTAGAAGTCCGAACTAAAGCACTTCACGGTACATAAAACCTTTATTGAGACAAATGAGCCATCTGCAAGAGTGGAACGACCCTTTAATGTTTTTTACTCCTCTTCTCGGACACTATTATTATCATATTTGCTATTTGTTTTGCTACCTATGTTATTCAGTAGTACCTTTGGTATCTTTTTTTGTCTACAGCCAGCTTATAATATTATTCTCAGCTCACCTTTTATTAATTTATATTTTACAGAGTTCCTGAGCAAGAAGAGTTAGTTTTGAAATTTCTTCTACTCAAAACTAAGTTTCTGCTTGCTAGCATATGACTTTATGATGGGCCCCGCGGTTTCGCCTATGCATTTTTGACTTGCAGGTATATTAATAGGTATAAAATTGGTACCTAATAATAATTATTAATGGTGAACATAGATTGTGATTGTTATATACTTACTGTACATACCGGAGTCAGATCAGAGACGCCTTACACCGTTGTACGCTTCTAATACAACGCCCTAAAAACCATCACGAAAGTCAAACTTCCACTGTAAACATTCACCGAAAAGCGAGTAGAACTTAAAGTCAGCACCATCACGAAGTCAATTTAAAAGCTATTTGCATATTTTGTGTTTTCCCCCGACCCGGCCGCCGCAAGGATAACTCGGGAATACTCGGGATCATGGGTTCTAGAGATAGCGAGTGGTAGAGGGGGTGGCAAGATTGAGTTGAAGAGATGATAAAGGCTGCCATTTATTGTTTGGAGGCTACTCGGTCGAGTATGATACTCGGACAAGTATGTAGTATAGATCCCGAGTACTGATTATCCTGGCTTAGGCTGTTTTATGTTCCGTGGAGCATATTATTATGTTTCACTGTCACGAAGTCGGAACTCGACTATTTGGAGCGGAGAACGAACGAAGCTGGTATTCGAACGTTAAGAAATTGCAACAGTAAAGACAAGAGTCGCGCCTATGTAAGATCAAGTGCGGACGTCGTCTGGCCTTGCGCTCGCGCTACTCCAACTTCAGAAAATTGATCTGCATTGTATCAGCTAAATACAACCTATCTTGCTAAATTATTTTAATTTATTTGGTATAAAATAATACTGAAAGAGGCTAGACGAGCTTATTATTGTTCGTAGTAGCATCTAAACTTAAATTCAACTTATTTTCCTGTGTATGCAGCATGACAAAAGGTATTTGTCTTAAATTTGCAGTATTTACGTGCCTGACGATCAATTTGGGTATTTTATTGTGCGTATATCTTTTATTTCATAAGTATACGTCTCGGTTCTCATTAATCGCGGTATGAACCGTTTAAGTTTCAAAATTGCAAAGAAGTTTTGAAACTAAAATAAGGAAGGTATATATAATATAAGTAGTAAAATTTCATTTAAGTTAATGTTAACTTTTCTCTATTATAGTAGCGTTTCCGAAAAAATATAACAATCGAAAGTAAGGTTGTTTGGTACGTCACGTAAACATTTTAAATAAAAAAGTACAAGTATAAGTAATTTTACGGTTACTTTCCCTTCACTTAACCTACCGCAAAATGATATGGCTATTTTATCCGTCACAATTTTATTTGAGATTTTTGTTAACTGTACTTATGACTTAACTATAAATAGTAGTATTTTACAGAATTTTTATATTCAATACAATGCCCAGAATCAGATTTTTCTTTAAATAACTACTTTAAATAATTACTAATAATCACCATTTTTTAAAGTTTTATTTTAAGTTTTTCAAAAGAAATCATTCGTTATGTTTCACACAGTTAACGTTGCGTATAAAATACTTATTGAGAAAAGTTTTTCTTATTATGATTTTTGAACAACACCAACTTTTTTATATTGCGATTTTTGGTTTATCTCAAAAACCAAAATAAAAGAAATCAGAAGTCTATTAACTCTACGTTTTTGATTCATTTTCTTTACCTTCTCTCTGGTTTTACCTAGAATTCCTTTACTGTGAACGTAGGAAAACTAATAAAAGGAACAGCATCGATCTTCGGTCCAACTAATTTGAAGTAAGCTCTGCAGCCGGCGGCCGGCGGCGCGGAGTGCCCGAGCTGCCGCCATAGCCGCTAGATTGAAATATAACCAACCAATAAAAGTTAGGTTTGGTTCGAACAGCCAATTGAAAAATCAAAAATTTCATAGGACATCGTGTCAAATTTCCCAAAAAAAAACATTATTAGAAGAGGCGAACAATCAGGATAGAGGTTCTGCCTAGTTAGGGGCCCTGAGTGTTATACGTTATTTATTATTATGTACCAAGTTTAAATTTTTTGTCCAAACATAGTTAACTTACTGTGATGTTTCATACAAACTCACATTTCACAGAAAGAAACGCATAATGCGAAACATCAAAGTTGAAAGAGTCTACAATCTCTGGAAGTCAATATAAATCTACTCATCCTCAACACATGGAAAACAAACTGATAGTTTTAACTTAAGTTCACTGACATACTCTACATTGGTATCGATTTTAAATCTTGCACATGTTACTCACATGTTAGCAAATATGACAATAGCATAATCACTACTAACCTTACGATCACAGTCAACCTTTGAAACATTAGCATAATTCTTGAAGATCTTAAGTCTGATCCTCTATTGTTAGTTGTTAGACAAGGCAGCACAAGTTCAGCTAAGTAGCAGGCAAGGCTTGCAACTTTGAAGAGCAAAGTAGTTTTCCGTTGCTATCCTGTTACATCACCGTGAACGAATGAGATTAAAAGTATAAAAGATAGGAAGGTAATTATTTATATTAGTACTAATTATATGGATCACATGATTTCGTTAGATAATGTATGTAACTACGTACGTAGTTCTAAAATTTTAACCTAAAGATCATTTCCAAGGCGCTGTGCACCAACATTAATCAGCCGTTAATGAGCCGATTATTCAAGGTGCACACCGGCTTAGTAGTGTTTGTAGTTAAGCTAAAACGAGTTCAAGAAAAAAAAAATTTTGAAAAGAAATATTTTCCAATCATAAAAAGTTAAGGACGAATCGAAAAGCAATCTGGTTTCATCACGTCGTGCAATCCAACATTACAGTCGCAATACTAAACAAAGTAAGTCATAATCTAGTCAGAACGAGAAATAAAGTTGAATAAGTAGGAACAAGTGACGGGGAAGCTATGAATCTGAATCAAGTGGAGCATCATCAAAGTTTGCCGGCTGCTCTGGCTCGTAACGAGGCTGCGCTGCGGCTACGGGGTCCCATTGGGTCTTTCGGCTACAAATTAACTAACTACTTATTGCTATCATAATATCAATCATGACGCATACGTCCAGAGCCTTAAATTAAAGCTGAAGATGAGTTAGTTAGTACTTTTGAGCCGAGCTGAGTCGCTAGTTTTGCAATAAGCATAGCATTCTACAAAAGTTAGTTTTGCAGACAGTGATAAAATAATACATCACTGAATTTGGGTCAAAGGGTCAGAGGGAAACGAAGGAGGATGGTTCTGAATATTACAATTATTTTGACTTAATTTTGGCCATCGATTTTCGGTCGTTATAGCAGATCACCAAATCACGCTTGCTTTACACAAAAAAAAAACGTAGTCAAATTCGGTTAAAGCCAATGTATAGAAATAGATTGCTCCGTTCGGCTTCCAAAAACAAAAACGAAATGCATTTCATGTTCCAACACTACTGGCAACTTATTTCCATATTACGTAGACGCGACACCCCGACGTTGTTGGTGTGGCCAAGCTTTTTTTCAGTGTTTAATGATGTTGCCAGTTTTCGTTATTCGTTCATTTTAGGATTCCTTTACCAAAAGTGTTTTTTTTTAACCGACTTCAAAAAAAGAGGTCATCAGTTTGATTTGTATGTATGTATGTTTGTCCGCGATTATCTCGAGTTTGGCCGAACCGATTTTAATGCAGTTTTCAGAAAAGTATTCGTATCATTCAGGAGACGACGAAAACGACCTGAAATTTGAAGTAATATTTAGAAGAAATATGTATGCTATTTTTAACACAGCCAGGGAATATGTTAGCACGTCTTTAGTTTATAAACGCAACATAATACCAGAATTATTACTTGTGTAACAATTCGAGAAAAATAAATATTTACTGGTTGATTAAGCGTGGTAGCATCTTCTTAATTTCTTTTTCTTATATTAAAAATTGATTTTTATCTTTGGGTCTGATGCATGATACGTAGCGTTGCAAGTAATAGACTGTAATCCATTTTTTATCAGTAGAAATATTAAATATGTACACGGAACCCGCGCCGCTGGCACTTCTCCATGCGGTCTTTTTATACTGCTCGGTTAGAGGCTAGGCTAGCGTTTTTTGCTTACTTTACTCTGCTTTAGTTTCGTTTAAAAAAAATAATAAAAAAAATTATTCAGTATAAAAATTTCAAATTAAAACAGAGCTACTGTTTTAATTTAATGCAATTTTGTTGTCCGAAGCTTGCGAGAAAATTAACAAAATTACTTTATTGCACTAAAACATGCTTTCAGAAAACGTAAAGCTTAAATATATCTTAAAAAGAGCTAGTCTAAAGGAAAATGTAACCCCATCTTAAGATTTATGACTTTATGAAATTGAATCTTTTTATACTTACGGGACTGACAGTATGTCCTATTATTCTTCAATCATATAACACCTGACCTTTGAAAGCGTGTCATAAAGATGGTTATCACTTTGCGTATGTACACCTAAACTACGGGCTTTTAGAGCTTCTAAGGCTGATTCACAGTCAGTGTTTGGAGGCTACTCGGTCGCGTATGATACTCGGACCAGTCCTTCCCGAGTAGGTACCGATTATCCTGGCTCGAGCCTTCTTATACTCCGTACAGTGTATGTTTCACGGTCTTGAAGTCGAAACTCGACTGTGTATCAATTGTTTGGGGCACCCTAGATACAGGTTCTTCCTAGTTAGGGGCTCTGAGTGCGATGTGTTATTATTATTAATTATCAATTTGGAATTGAGAACGATTTAAAGTTACATTTTGGACACTTTGCAGCACGAGTACGAATACATTATGTCTGAAACAACCTGATTTCAAAAAAATATTTCCTTCGACGATAACAAGAAACTTTATATTTCCACTTCAGTGTTTTTTAATCCACCTGTACCTGAGCTAGCCAAGCTCCCAATACACTAGCGATCCTGCGGGATTAACTCTCCCACGCAAATGGCTGCCGACATAATCGGGTCGCGGAACAATGCAGATATTGCCACTATAAACACTTTAGAGTGAGTTATTTGCTGGTTAACTTGGTAGAAAATTGCTACAGATAACCGAGTATTGGTTGGCTTATTTTTACTCTATAATAAAATGTTCGCTGATTTTAATGTCTGTTTTTTTTTAAACTCTTCACTCTTAGAGCCCGAAAATAGAATTGTCATGTTCCTTAAGTGCCCGAAATAAAAGAAATAGACAGAAACACAACCACCGGATCCGAAAACAAATACACTTATTATTAATTCCAATTAAAACATTGATTAATAAGTGCTATAAATGTTTACGTATAATATTGTTAGTTTAAACATACGCAAAAAGACATCCAGTCTTATCATACTTTTTTATGAACAATATAAGTATATATCGACCACCTCAATCGTGTAAAAATCGACTAGCCAGCACATTGGTTCATTTTTTTATTTATATCCTTGTTCAAGTAGAAAACATAGAAAGAAAGAAAATGTAATATACTTACTTATATTGTTTTTTTGTTGTATTTATTTTTGCCCATCAATTTGTACAGACGAATTTAGTAATAGAGCAGAACATACATTTGTATAGGTCGTTCTTTGAACTGCATATCGTCCATATAGTTCGTAGAACGTCGTACACAAACGGAACCCGTGCTTTACAATGAAATATTGATACTCCTGTCGTTGAAAGCAATGCATCACCCTATTGGAATATTCGCTTCCTAGTAAAAATTTATTCAGAAGCCTACAAAACAATACTAGGTATATTGAGTATTTCAATGCTAAAATATCCAACCATTTTTGCGAAGCGAACATTGTTATGATGAATTTCGATGTTTGTTTCCTGGTCTGGGTGTAATGTTCGTCTCAGTATATGTTTCGGGCTACCTAGATATAGGTTCTTCCTAAGTTAGGGGCTCCGATTGTTATTATTATTATTTTATTATACTGAAAGATAGAACTATCTTTAGTGTACAAAAAACATAAAAAATAGAAAAATATACATAAAAAAGATAACAAAGAAAACTACAGAAAATTACAAAGGAATGCAAATTTTTGTATGCATATTTTAATATTTTTTCTAAGAGTGTATTAGCAACAGAGCTATTATCCTGCATCTTGCCCGCATACTCATATCGCACAAAGAGCGGATAAGCTGTTTATTGCCAAGTCTGCGCGAAATTGAAAATATGCAGCCGTTTCAGGCGAAATTTTAGCTACCTCTACTAGTACAGTGGCGGACACGGTCGGCGTAACACTTCCGGTTTTTCTGTATTGCAAAATAGCTCTTGTTCTTTGGTAATACAGTCTAGGCCTGACGAAACCATAGACAAATCTGTTACGGCCTCCTAGTCCTTGACTGTACTAGTGTTTAGATTTTAGAAGACACATGAAGAATTGATGAACTCAATTAAACTTGACTGTAATACAACAGCAGAAAGACTAGATTTTTCTAAACAATTGGGAATTGAAATTTGATTAGTTTGGATAAATTTAATTAATTATGTAGACAATTTACAAATAGGTAAGTATTACATTTCTAACGACGAATAAATTACAAATTTTGACTCATACATAATATTATAACTTACTTATATTAAAATGAATTGAATACAAACCGTCACTTAACTGATTTATAAAGCAATGCCATTTAATCCAATCTCGCAAATTAACCATCAGCGGTAGGTTCATGCCAAAGTTCACTTGAAAATCAAACATAAGTCGCGAAATTGATGAAATTAAAATAAATCTCTACTCAAACTCCAAATTCGAGTTGAAACCGAAATTCGCCACTATCTCGCTAAACGACTTGTGCAAACTGTTGAATATTCGACAACTATTCTTGCCCGAGTTGAATTAACACGCGTTGCAGTGTGGTGTGTTTACGCCAAGGCAGCAGCAACGCTAGTTCAGATTGTCTGGACTAGAAATGTCCAGGATCAGTTATATTCTTTGAATGCACGGTTTTACGTTTTGTTGAGTTTTATAATTCATCAAATACCCTTATGTTACCATAGGACGTTAAAGTAGCTGTTACTTTAAATAAAAAATTATAACTTCGAAACTAGGACAAAAAATGGAAATGGCATTGTGGTTGTGCCTAATACATCTTATCTATGGCTGACATTCACAGTCGAGTCTCAGCTCAAACTCGCACTCTAAAGTGTAAAAATATAACTTTAAATCCTTCTCCACTACAAATAGATATACACTGTCGAGTTCCGACTTCAAGACAGTTAAGCATACGCTCGACGGAGTATAAGACGGCTCGAACCAGGAGGATCAGTACTCGGGAACGAAATGTCTGAGTATCAGACTCGACCGAGTAGCCTCCAAACACTAAAGGTCTTCGCACATTACACAACTCAACACCGACTCCACTCCAACTCAACTCAAAGTACGGCATAGAAATGTAAGCTTTACGTCGTGTCGTCGTCGTGTCGCGGTCTGTTGAGTCTTAGGCTGACATTCACAGTTAAGGTCGCAACTCTACTCACACTCTCGATGTCGGCGACAGTCAATAGGTGAACAACGCGTGGACCACGCGTCGTCTACTCGTCTTCCACTTTTAACTGACACGTGTACTCGGCTTCCATCTTCCCTATAAATGCTAGTCTCAAGTTCCGCACTTTATGGATGTGTGCAACAGGGATATGTGCTTACTTAGACTTAACTTAACTTAGAGATGGCAAGAGTCAACCAAACTGAGCCCCGTTTTTCGATCGTGATTGCCTCGTTACCACATTCGAATCAATCTAGAGGTGGCCAGCCCGCCCTGGCATTCCATAGAAAACATAAAATTATGTAATATATGCATACGAATATTATAAATGCGAAAATTTATGAGGATTTTTGGAGGTCTGTCATTCAAAAACAACTTAACGCAATTTTGATAAAAAAAATTACATTAAGAAAGCTTATACATCGAAATATTAGCGAATAAAACTCTTGGCTAAAATAAAGTGAACCCGCTTGCAACAAAAATATTCATAGGTACCTACTGTTGTATTTTTTCCAAATAACAGCGGAATGGGGCCGACGACGATGCTAGCCAAAACGACCGCAACAGTAGCTCCGTCACAAGCTTGCTGCCTGAAATACCTACCAAAAATGAACAGTTTTCGTATACCTGCGAGTTTCAGATAACGAAGCGTTAACCTTACTTGTCGTTTATAAAATGCTTTTATCATTATCAGTAAATCAAAGGCTTTTGCAATATTATACAAAAAAACGTCGGAACGAGTTGTGTGAGTTTAGTAACATGCCATAGTAACCATAGTATCAATGAGCAGTTGACAATGCCTATAGCAGCAGTGGTTGGAGGTGACATGTTGATGGCATGTATCCGAAATGATGCGGTTTAGTTTAGGATCTCTGTATCTGATTTATGTACCGAAAGCAGTGTGAGTAACAGCTCTAAAGCTTAGTGGTTTAGAACTGCTGTAACCCCAATAAAATTAAACAGTTTAATAACAGCTTAACTATATTATTCTTTGCAATACATAATATGCGTTTTATACAATGCCTAGGCAAAGTTAAAAACAGAGACAGAATTTCATATAGCATCAAAAATGTCTGAGCATGTATATTCTGTCTGGAAAAATATATTTTTTGTGGGTAATGTATAGAATATCTGCATTAAATATATTGCAGGCTTATTATGTTTCAAGGCAATAACTACATAAAAATAAATATTTAAAAATCACTAAAACCTGTAGTTCAAGTATATTGTTCATTTATTTTAATGCACATTCTTTAGCGCTCAATTTTATGTTCTCTAAGAATTTAACCGATGCCGTCCGGTGTGACTCCTGAAACTGGGCATAAAGCAAATTCGTCAAAGGCGAGCTGAACACCGAGGCTGGTGCCTGCTTTGACAAGCTGTAGCACAAAGCCACTTGACCGCCTCGCAAAGGACTGTTGTTACCGTAACTAAAGTTACTACTATCGAAGTTTAAAACAAAGAAATATAATTGTTACTGCTCTTATTGGAAGTATCATTATTAATGTAGATTTATGTTATCATTTTTTTGCACCTGTCTGTAGGATTTATAGTCAGAATAAGTAGGTACTTATAATTATCTTTTGAAATACGTCGTCATTTGTCACACCTTTGCTAAAACAACAGATTCTAAATACTTAAAAGTTAGATGTATTTATAAACTAAAGATAAGTATAATATAAGAAATGTTTATTTTATAAACTTATATTGGGGCCTTTCCTGTTCCTAGTCTACATAAATGATCTCCCTTACATGTTAGATAAACTTACTGATGTTGTCCTCTTTGCGGACGACACCTCTTTAACATTTAAAGTTAAACGAGGTGACTCACTCAACTTAGATATAAACAAAACATTAGTGGAGATTTCTCAATGGTTTACTTCTAATAATTTACTTTTGAACGCAAAGAAAACTAATTGCATTAAGTTTTCCTTGCCAAATGTGACTGCTTATGATACAGACATACATTTGGACAATAACAAGCTTAATCTGGTAAATCAAACTGTATTCCTTGGTATCACTCTAGATTCGAAACTTCAGTGGGGCCCCCATATCTCAAATCTTGCGGCAAGGCTCAGTTCGGCTGCGTACGCAATCTGGAAAATCAGAAAATTAACTGATGTTTCTACCGCGAGACTTGTGTATTTCAGTTACTTTCATAGCTTAATGACCTATGGCTTGCTTCTATGGGGAAGAGCTGCAGATATTAACGTCATTTTTATACTACAAAAACGCGCAATTAGAAACATTTATCAGCTTAAAGCTCGCGAGTCCCTCAGACAAAAATTCAAAGAAATTGATATTTTGACGCTTCCGTCCCAGTACGTCTTTGAAATTATTATGTATACTCGTAAAAACTTACATATGTTTGATAAAAAATGTGATAAAATTAAAGACCTTAGAACGCGTAGCAAAAACAAACTAAGTATTCCACAGAACAGACTAAAACGGACAAACAAATGCTTTATAGGAAACGAAGTAAGATTTTATAACAAGATCCCTGAAGAGATTTTGATCCTGAATGATAATGAGTTTAAAACTCGTATCAAAAAAGGTTTGATTAAGAAAGCTTATTACAATGTTGATGATTATGAAAACGACAAAGACGCATGGAAGTAGTCTAGCTCTGCACGATATTTTCATTATTTCATGTATGTACTTTAAATCTTATTAATTTATGTTCTTTGTATTGTAAATTGAATTGTAATGTCACATATATAAGAACAAAAAAAAAAAAAAGAGAGAAATTGTAAAGTAGAGTTTGTTACCCCTTTCTTCTCTACGCTGTAAAATCATTGCGAAAGGGAGTAGAATCATTTGACAGAGGAGGGCTCGTTTGGGGGCGTCTCCAGGCGACCATTGTCGTAAGGCAAGGCAAACATTGTTTGCCTGAGCCAATTAGTGGGCACCCTGAACTACCTCGCCTCTATCAGTATAGGATACTTTACGAAATAAGGTATCAATATTAATTAGATTAGTCTAATTGACTTTCAATAAGCGATATCTTGTATCCTGTATTGAATAAATCATTTTTTACTTTACTTTTTACTTTTTACTTTATATTCAAATATTTTTGCTTATACTCTTTCTCATACTGAGTCTCATACACACAGCTCACTCCGACACTCGGGTGAAGTACAGTTTTCAATTTGCAGCCTCTCCCGAGCGTATTGCTGACGTCGAACAAGAAAAAGATCCACTGACAATATTCAGTCAGATACGTGGCATATAGTGTTGGATGGTTTTATGCAAATCGTGCTTATTCAGAACACAATCTATTTTAATAAACAACTACATTGGTAAATACCCACCAGTCTGGTGTTCCTTTTATAAAACAACTAGAGGCTGCCCCGCGGTTTCACTTCGATTTCTCATAAACACAAAAATCCAGTTCTTCCCGTTCCAATAAGAATTTCTTAAAATCCTTTCTTAGTGCTCACCTACACTCCCTAAGGAACCTATATGCAAAATTTCAGCCTACTACGCCTAGTAATTTCGGCTCTGTGTTGTCTGTCAGTCAGTCAGACAGTCAGTCAAGGAAGAGTTTCATTGATTTGCTCTGTTTTTTTTTTCTAAAATGTCTAAGGTTGTTCTGTAGTCGTCATTCCAACGTCTTACCGACTTGTGTTGTGCGACAATCATGGGTTGTAGGTAGAGTTATTGATAATTGATGCTTAAGCTACAAGAACGAGCACAAATACAATAATTCTACGATGAATACTATCTGTACAAAGAAAAGTAAGTGTTAACCCAATTCTGCTTAAAACGTAATGCTTAACTATCATTAAAACAATCTTATTTTTTAACGGTAGCCTTTTTTTCATATTTTTAAAAGGATTTTGCCATTTCATCCTTATAAATTGTCTGTTCATAAAATATTATATTTTATCTCTCAGCTTAATTTAACACTTGACACGAGTAGAGTATTAACAAGCTATATGACTACTTAAAGCAGACGTAACGCCGTTTTAAGCACACGTTATGCCAGTTAAAGAGCTAAATTATACCACTTTAATGCTTTCGGCTTCTTACGTAAAATAAAGATTCATCTAAAATCCGTGTGCGGCAGAACCTACATACTTTTGCAGTTTGGTAGACCAGTTTTGGTAGGTACTAATGGAAGCCAGTGACTCTGTGTTTGACCTAGTTTAGAATAAACTCAAATGCTACAGTAAAATTGCCTTACTGGCCTTTGAGAACGATTTATGATACGATGAAATGTATTGCAGTCCGTTGTACCTATGTGAATTTTAATAGGTGCCAATCTGCTGAACATTCCGAACAACTATTTTAAGAAATAATTAATATATAAATTGGGCATTTTATGTTTGTTTTTTTTTTATTAACACAATTACTTATTAAGTATAGGAAATAAACTTTTTTTATGAGTGAGGAATAGTTTGCGATGTTGAAAAATCACTTTATTTTTTTAACAGCAGTTAAAATAATATAATACAAATAGTGTAAGTAGTGTCTTTGCATAGCACCACACCAAATATTGCAATGTACGAGATCCGAGGCGGTTAGAGTGCAACTATAGAGGGATCGGTTCAAATAAATATGCAATAAGAACAACCAGCATTCTACAGTACTGTTAACTTGAAAATCTTATCAAACGAAAAAACTGAAGTAGATAACGGTACAGGCTGTTAGCATTTTGCCTTCCTGCCTAAATATTTGTAAAATAAAAATAAATATATCCTACAAAGCTAACCCTACTTCAATACGAAACTTTAATCTTTGGCCTTGTTGTGATCGTCTGACTAATGGTTAGGACCCTCCATACGTTGTGTTTTAAATCAAATATTTACAGTGCTAAAGCTCCTTTGAAAATTAAAGAATAATGAAAATAACCTTGGACTTATAAAATTTCGAGCCAATGAGCTGTACGCTGACAAATAAATTCTTAAAATAAATGCGCGCTAAACACGCGCGCTAGCTCGACCTCGTCAAGCGACTACCTAGGTATCCTAAACAGACGTTCCCTAATACATTACTGCAATCGTCCTTCTAAAGAATGATTTAAAAGATTGAAAACCCTACTGTTGTTCCTAGAAGAGGAACCGCGTTCAAGTGTATTATTACGGAAGATAAACTTTGTTGAAGTGTATGACAACTAGCCCCGGGTAGGACAGTTCCTTCGCCATGCCCCGTCCGACTAGGTTTTGTGTAACCTTATGTTTGTGTGAAGAAAGTCGACTTTTGATGACCATCGATTCATGTGATAAAGGCTTAAGCCAGATTAATACAAAGATAATCATGAAGTTATGTGCAAGATTCTCAAAACGAGAGCTACGGTGTAATAACCCTGTTGCCAATCCGTTGGTCTTGTACCAGCACTTTTCTTGGTTAGAACTTACTTAGGAATGTATGTCTTGTGGTTTCAACTATCACTCCCACCATGATAGCACATCTCCTGAAGTACCGTAGATCGTTAGGCAAAGCATTGCACTTAAAAACCAAACAATAGCAAAATCTTTAGAACAAATCACAGCTCCTCTGAAGTTCATCCCCTAACACAGGACGATCGCTTCTTTACGCAAACGAGCCTAAAGCCGCATATTATCAAATGTTAGAAAAGAGATCTCGCCCCTGGTTTAGTTTATCGCGAAGTTAGTTCTTACGGTTTAGTGTATAACGTGTGAATATATATAATATAATATAAGTTTGTATAAAAACAGACCCTCCCTTGATACATTCATTCTACCTAACACAGATTCTTTCTGTCTCACATACATTCTTCAAGTCCTATCAGCTGATAATGGTTGTGGTGTAAGTTTAGTGTAATAGAATTATCACGAATCTCTAGAATACGTTATCCAACGAGTAACAAACAAAGTAAGCAGGCAAGCTTCGACAGGATATTTTATATTTGGTTAGAACGATTCGGGCCTCATTTACTCAACAGGTATTTCTTATTAATCAACTAATCGTACACCGTAGTGCATCGTCAAGTTTGATTAAGTTGTTCATTTGATCTCCATGCCACCGATCATGGGACCTTGTCTAGAACTCTTGGTTCTTTATATTCTCATCATTCTACTATCTCGTGCATCGTAATGCATTGTCAAGTTTGATGTGAGGTTTTAGTTTGCTCGTCTGATGTTCATGCCAACAATCATGAAGTCTTGTCTAGAACACTTGATCCTTTACTTATATCCTTTGTCTTAGCAATTCCGCATTACATATGTAAGCCACCACGCCTTGATATCGGCAAACTTGAGATTATTAAGTGTGATAATAGAGGATTAGACTTTCCCACAACAAGCATCCATTTCGCACAATCTACGATTTACAATAATTGATTAACATCGTGAAAGGCAATCAAGACACAAGAGTAGTAATCGTGCAATCCTTCGTTCGAGTTTGGCACACTAAATAGACTGCAGCGAATAGATCTCAAAGAATATGATTACTCAAGTAATCTTTCAAATCAAAATAATCACCGCTATCCAATTTTGTGACCAGTGTAAAGTGTTCGGTTATGTATTTAACTATACATTCCCCATCTAACTACTTTGATGAAGCGAGTACCGAGGCCGGCCGCAGCACTCCCTCGCATCGTCCGAAGGTGCGAGTACATATATATAGCTGTATTTATGTCAAATCAAAGGAAAACAAAACACAATCTCCGCGCGCTCGCCGAGACGCGGTAGCCGTTTCTAGGGATCTGTCGTCGAATCCATCTAAAAGTATAAAATATATAATTTTTGAATTTAATAAAGCTAAAAACTGTACGATATAGGAAGGATCGTTACAAGGCGTATTGTATATTTTAAAGATAAAACTTTAATTTTTTGATTGCTCTCTCTTTCAGAAACTCGTCATTATGGCGATCTGTGAGCCAGGCCTCGGCCTAGTCCATGCCCAGCAGTGGACGTGTTTCGGATGAGATGATGAAAATGATGACCGCAGAATACATCATTATAATGAAGATGTAGTTTAGTGTATGCTTTTTTGTAGGTACATAACAAATGTCATCTAAAAAAATTATATAATAAACCATAACAGCAACATGGTAAAATGACAAGGGAAGGGAATCAACAGAGGAATTAAACATACAGAATTTAATTTCAGTATGTGTTATTATTATATAGTTTACGACGATATTATATTACCTGGCAGCCTGACATAGAACAATAAATACATCATCATCAACATCATTATTTACTTATTTATTAAGTCCCTCATCAAGGGCATAGAGCTTTAAGAAGTGTTTTCTATTTTTCTTGGTCTTGGGCCACAGTTTCGAGATCACGAACTATAAATATTGTCACGAAAATTCCAGTTTATATTTTTCCATGAAGCTGCTATAGGAGAATTGCAATAATATGGAAAATACTACATGTTGAAAGAAGTTTTTACGATTGTTGAAGGGACTTAAGACTTTTTTTAAATAATTATAAGTATAAATCAATTACAGCCCATTTCACGCAGTTTTATATAGATTAACAATAGGTTAAATTAAACGAAATAATAAAAAGGTCACATATCCAATATGAAACATTGTGATCTAGATTATTTGCAGATACGAGTATTTCTTTAGACAAATACGAATTGGAATCGAAAGACACCTTTTATTTTCCCCGCTACGGACAGATTGCGTCAGCGATCTAGGAAGGGTATTATTTCTTAACACGCTAAGCTTTGCTAGCTGAGCTTTTAGATGAGAATAGATTTTATTTTACTTAATTGTTTAAGGTTGCAGTCAGTCGGAATAAAGATTTGTACCTCGCAGTTCCCTCTTCAATTACTATGAAACATTTTTTTTTAAATAGACTAAACTGTGTCCTACTTCTAGAATTCCCCCTCTCGTATGTTCGTTTTCCTCTCCTGTGCCACATTTATTTTCTTAAAGATCTCCACTACGTTTTTAGTGCTGGCTATATGCCTTTTTTTGCACCTAAAAACCTGACTTACAGTCGTAGTAAGGAAAAGATTCCTTAATTACCAGTCTGTGTAAATCGATATAGAAATAGTCCTATAGAAAGTTATAGAACCTTCTTCAAATCTAACCCTTATATTGAAAGACAAAATCTTCATAGGATAAGTACAGAATCCTCCTGAAAGCACTCCTAAAATATATTTTAAAAAGGAAATCAAATATTAACACGTGTATAATGAAAACGCTTATAGAAGCAACAATGTGTCATGATAAAAATACGTTTCAGTGGGCGTATTCCTTCATATTTATAGGTTACGAATCGTATTTCCAAAAGTTGAGCTTAGTTTTTAATGGGATCCAGCACAGAAGTCGGAGGAGCCGTTTTGTCAGTATCCTTTACAAACACGACCTCGATACCTAAAACAACATTCGGACCAAACACACAATCACACTTGGTCATGAAAGAGTATTGAAGTGATACTTTGTGATGAACCTTCATCGCCGTTGCTTTGTTTCAAAGTTTAGGGATATAAACTTAGTTTATGGATAGACGCGGCTTGGGGTCTTCCACGAGCCTCTCCTTTTATTTTGGTAGAATGTTTTTTTTTTTCATAGAATTCATTAAAAAGTGTTAAGTAAGTATTCGTTAGCCGTCTCATTGAAAATATGGACTTAAAGCAGCTGCTTTCCACAATAATCAGCATCACGCGACACCATGACTATAAGTTCCAAATGATGTCGATGGTTGTCGAATACGACAAGAGATCTTTTAATTATTAATTTAACGTTAAATCCATAGTTATTGGAGTTTTTTATGATTTGTACAAGTATTGTATTACAACAATTGTGTTACAGAAGAAGGTTTTAAACTTAAAATACGAAGACTCCTAAAGTCATTGTAAATCTGGTAATTATCACCAGCCACTGTCACTACAAATTTTCTCTTTAAAGTAACGAACCGGTAAAGTACTTTGTACCATTGTGTGCTTTTAGACTACATCTTATGTGTTGGCCCGTACAACTCGGTAGACTATCCACTGAAGCTAAAATTCATAGCGCCGCTCGACTCTGAGGATGCAAATCAATTCTATAGTCAAATTCAATACAGAGTCAAGTCTGTAGAATTCTGTCTCTGATCATTTTGGTAAACGTCAATAATTAATTGTTTCAATTTTCAATAAAGGTGAAGCATCAGACTTCAGTGTACTTTTTTTTTTTTTTTGTTACGAGGAGAAATGCCTTACGCACTTCCCGCCGCTCGGGGGAACGACGGGGGTGTGTGGGGCTTGCACCCACTAAAACTTCCCGGTGGCCGCCTCAGCGATTTGGAAAGGACCCCGGGATTCGCCTCAAAGCCTTCCGCTAGGATCCTTCCCACGCATAGCTGCATTGCCAGCTTCTGCCTCGGGGAGGGTATGTTTTTCCCTCCCCTGCACCTCCACTGGTGTTGCAGCGGCACAGTGCCACAAGCTGTGCCGCCGCCCATCTCGGGGCCGTTATAATAGATATGTAGAGCCCCCGCTCTACACACCCACGACCCCGGTGACCCCTTTTAGTCGCCTCTTACGACAGGCAGGGGCTACCGTAGTACTATTCTTATGCCCGGAACTACAGGGCCGTGATGGTGCTCAGTCCCTCGCACCACCACGGCGACCTCTCCTCCTGCGTCGGGAGGGGTCGGCCGCTTCTCGCTCGCGCTCCGCGGTTTCCTTTGCAGACATAACGTGCTCGCAAAAGAAGACCACAGCGCGCCATGCCTCCTTATTGTCCAGCATTGCCCTGACGACCGCAGGCAATGACAGGTTGGCTCCTACGACGGCTACAAGATCTCGGCGCTCGTCGGCCCAAGCCGGGCATTCTTCGATTGTATGTTTGGCAGTATCGATCAAACACCCAGCACAATGGTGGCAGGACTCGGAGTCCTCCCTCCCCAGCCGACACAGAAATTTTCCGAAGCAGCCATGATCTGTAATAATCTGCGTCAGCCGGAAAGTGCGGAAGACTTCAGTGTCCTAGCTTAACTACATTTCAGATTATCATTCGTAAATCAAATTGTACTTCAGTAATGTCTTAGTATAATTTTAAATTATTAATTTTCCATCTGAACTTAAAATTGTATCACGAACAGCAAAATATGACAAAGACCAGACTAATCGACTGATCCGACCAAAATTTTACTGATATATTATTCAAAATTACAAAGTTTACACACACAAATTATTATGAATATTTTTTTCGGAATAACCTAAAAAGAAGAATGTGTAAAGGATTTTTCGAGAAAAGGATTTTTCGAAAGACACATTCTTTCGAATGTCTCATTCAGATGGATCTCGCCGCTTATCGTATTTTATGACATCCCCATTCATTCGATTGAAACGCGAAACGGAGACGGCTTTGAGTTTTTATTGATTGATTGCTGAAAATAAGAATAAGTTATATTTAGATTCGGGCACGGTTTTATTGCCTCTCGACGACTGTACGTTGGGTCTGACTAAGACTTGATGAGTGAGAAAATACTACTTAAGAGTTATACTAAAGATAACATAAGTTTTAAAATTAAAAGCTTTTTCTGATATAAATTTCAGCATCATATTTATATAGCTTTTTTTCTTTCCACAACCTCTATTTCTTGAGCAAAATGATTTCCTAATATTTCAAAAGAAAATTTGGAGGAAAAAGAAAAACCGTGACTTCAGTAGTACGAGCAAGTAATGCGTGAGTGCCATTTCACGCCTGTTTTCGTTCTGTTTTATGTGTTTTCGACCTTTCTACCTCTATAAAGAGATAAACATAAATGCGCAATAAAAGGATCCTCCATGAATTACATAAAAGAAAAACTACAAAAATCAAAATGACAATCTTTGCTACGGTTGCAAAGTCTTAGATTTGTATGCATGTAACTTTACTTTATTCAATGTTTTTATTAAGTATGTTTTCTTATTTTTTGTACAGGTTTAAGTCTCTTCTGAGAATGTGAACAAATCCGTATTAATATAAGGGAACTATATTTTCTATCACCAAAATTTATATTTGTCATCAAGTTGTATCACCTAATAAATAGATCTATCGCCACGAAATATTTTCGTTCTCAGATAAACAAAAATTGTTCCCAGGTATGAATTATCAAATTAATGTTAATATATGTGTATAATAAAATATCGATAACCAATAAAATTATTTTGCATTACATGAATATAAACTTCGTTCTTATAATAACAGTTTTGTTACTTAAATAATAGCTCTGTGCTCAGAATGGTAGATCTGTCACTATTCTGCTAGCCATAAGCCAGCTATTTTAAACCAGCGCTGATTGTTCAGTGGTAATTATTTTAAACAATAAATATTGATTATTTTGACTTTTAATTGTTTTATTTACTACTCTGCTAAAATTTTTATTTAAATATATGTTATACTTCCAGTGGAAATTTAGAACCTTGGGAGTCTAGTTTAGTAGCAGAATCTTTTGGTTGAAACGATGATGACAACCCTAATTTTTTATTTGCACTTAATGCAATTTTCTAGTAACATAATATGATTTATTGGTGATCTCTTTAAATTAGTTTGCTTAAATACTTATTAGGACACACCTATTATAATACATACAAAAACATTTATTTGGTACTAGACCTAATATCTCAGGATTTTAGGTGATTTATTGTGGAACTGATTTTGCATTGTTTGGTGACTACATTTTGGTGACAGATCTACTATTTTGAGGACAAACCCTATTATTTAAGAAACACAAAACTAATTAAATTGGTGATAGCTTAAATGATACCCTTAATATAAGAAAATCAAAAAACAGCATAATATACTTGTTGCACAAAACTTGTTTTTATGTTTTTTACTTTGTTTAAAATAGTTTTACTTAATTTTTTGATTTCCTTTGTTTTGCTTTTATTCTTGGTTTATTTTGTTTTGTTTTTATTAATATTTTGTATGTGTGTGTTCTGCTGTAAATAAATACTTTCTTTCTTTCTTTATATAGCTACTATTGTTGTATTTCTATGCTAAACATTTTCAATAAACAACATTGAATTGCACACAGTACTTAGTAGGTAGTAGATTCTGTATTATTTAACATGGAATGCTATTCTTACACAAAAACCCTTGAGGCATATTTTATATTTTTTTCTGGTCCATCAAAGGACGTCCCTAAAGCAGAGTCGTACCCAGCAACATCGGTAGCCCTCGTATGCAAAGGCGCTCTGTTTATTAGCCCGAATAATAACTTATTAATTAAATAAAGGAATCACGGCTTTATTGAAGGAAAATACAGGTGATTCAATTAGCGACAAGTCAACAGCATCAAAAAGCAATTCCAACGAAGCGGAAAGTCACAGTCGCTGAATTAATATAAATTACCGAGGAGCAAAATTAATCAGTGCTCATCCGTTTTCCGATTTCCATCATTCTTAGTAGCCCCTGACAGCCGTTCCTTTGTTAACATTATGACCGTTTATTTGTCTCATTAGCTTGTCCTCTGTTTTTTATTTTAGTTCAGTTGTTATTATTTGCCTTATACTTACAAGAGATATTAAAGTGTTCTAATCTAACCTGCATTTATGTAACAAAGATGTCGTTGTCCTTTAATCCATTTTAAAATAATGTTCTGATTTACCCTGTAGGTGCCTGTGATAAGTATAGAATCCTGTTTGAAACGATAAAAAAAATATTTTTTAAGTAAATTAAATTAATTTAATTAGGTATGTATATAGTTAGTTATACCACAGAATACCTAAAAATACTATTGTAGTTATACTAACCTTCAATCTTCAGATGGGAACTATCCAAATCTGAAAAAAAATAAAAAAAGATTTTTAAATTTATTGCCGTATGACATTTTAAAATCTAGAATATAATATTTTGCAAGCTTGGCCGATTGTGCAATGAGATCCGCTATTGTTAAAGGAATTCAATGTCCCCTAGAGAAGTAAAAGTTTCGAAGTTCAAAGCTCGACATTTGTTTTTAAAAGCTTTTTATAACAAAAACCCTGAAAATTTTGGTGTTAAATATACACCTTAAATAATGCTTCCCAATCGCCACCACCCGACGGGACGGTGCCCGCAGACTGGCTGCATTTCCTCGTTGAATGGCATGCATGACACGCTTTCCGAGGTACGAGCCAGAATGCCGATCATCTGAATGGTCTATTAAGCGCGCCGAAATCTCTTTAATTTATAATTTGATTGTGTTTATTGACATATTTTTAAATGCTAACGTTTAGGTTAATAAAAGTCTCCACACTTTTAATAAAAGATCGTCACACTCGTTACGTCTTGCGATGTGAGCGTTCCATCAATGTAATTTTGTATTGATGACACGTGCACAGCAATAGTATTCAAATGGCATCGCATGATCTTGTGAACAATTTTGCAGATTCAAAACTTGACATCGACTTTATAGGTCACGTCTACATCACTCGTCTTAGTGTCTATCAACCGTACTGTGATTCTGTGCTTCTCACACGTCACACGTTACTCGGCTGAATACGTAAATTATGATGTGGCATGTTGAGTAAGTGTTTAATAATGATTTGCAATTCGATGCTTAATCTGCAGCATGTCTGCAGCTTTATAAAATACGAAGGTACTAAAACTTGAAATATAATGTAAATCATTCCTCTCGGTCCCAAAACTAATCAACAATCGCTAAGTGTATATAAGTTCTATAATAAACCGATATAGCTAACTTAACTGTATTGAAACTTGATGGAACTTTAAAGTATGTGGTTAAACTTAATTGATGTTCAGGAAAGGAAATTGTCGAACGTTTATAAAATAGAGACAACATACAGACATTTCATATAAATATAATTTTGCAACATTTACTGATAAAGGCGGTCCCTAGTTTAATTCACATTGTTTTTTTATTTAAATTATTAATATACCGTGTTTAAGACTGGGTTTGATTTTTTATAATTGAATTTAACAAGCAATCTTTTAGTTAGTATAAGAATGTTTTTCCTTCCGCATAACTTAATATCCGGTAATATGTCACAAGCCGGGATGGGATGGTCTGCTCTGATCCTAAGCATACCGCACCCTACACTACAACCACATTAAAGTTACTTCGTTAATTGAAATTACTAGTGGATACTTCACCTTCAGCACAGATAAAGTTCGACAAAATATTAATAGTAAAATGTGTAGTTAATTCGATTGGATTATAACTTGTAAAGGATTTTCAGTCGTAGCTGGAGAGACATAGCAGAACCGATCTAATATTCAAAAATCATTTTTGTATTTGAAAAACTTATAATTAAAAAAATGATCCAACATTTTCAAAAACTGTACCTAAATTATACGGGATTCCGAAAACGTTTCAGTCTGGTTAGAATATTATTGTGTTATTTAATTAAATCTTCTAACAAAAACCACAGCTGACTGAGATTAGAATGGCGGAGGATAAACCATCTGAGACCGTAAATTTGTTTCTTATTTAATTTTATATTTGCAAAGTTATGTTTGAAACAATTTTTGTTTTAAAGTTATCGTTACTTTCTTTTCAAAAAAACTTTCTTCTTCTATTGAAGATTTAAGGTTCCCTTACGGTTATCTTTACCCTACTTTTATCATGTAGGTCATCATCATCAGCCTGTAAGAGCCCACTGCTGGACAAAGGCCTCTTCTCTCGCACGCCATTTGTCCTAAACTCATTAGAACCGATGAAACAAACTACTAAACTGCCTACATGCGGTGATTGCTCCGCCGTATCTAGAGACCAGCATTCATTACCGCACAACATTTGCAACTAACGCGGTCAATTAGTTTTCAATTCCGATTCTAACACACGATTTGACTGTCACGATACATGTCCCTGAACCGTGAACGAGAACATATTTACACGGCCCACGGCAAATAGTGTTCGACGTTGTAATTCTACTGATATTCACGTCACGCCGTATCATATCTATTTGAAGATACACCAAAACTTTGGTATTTGGTGAAGAATTCAATAGTATAAAGAGAGAGTATCCTATTCTGGATTTTTTTGTGGTGGCGGCATAGCAATTCATTATGCTTAAAAGCAAAAGAAATGTCATGATATATTATTATTTAATTGACTCTAGGCACTTATTATCACCCTTCGTTAGATTATGACATATTATGGTAAATATGGTTTCCTATTTCCCTACCCTTACCTGACTCTATGCATAGATAGATTTTATCTGAAATTATCAGAAATTTTCTTAGAATATTATTTAAAATTACTTAAAAAGTATTCCATGTGAACCTAACAGATATATAAATTAGTTATCTACTACAAGGATGTATGTTTAACAAATCATGAATTCGATGCAGCATAGCTCATGAGCTGCGTCAAATCCAACTATTCATCAAATACTATAATCGATTTTATCTTCATTAACTCGTATGACACATCGAGCATACGCGTCGAGCACCGAAGCCTGCGTCCAGCCATTGTCCAACGCAACGCAATTAACTGAACCGTTTCCAATGCAAATAAAGGTTATCGGATACTGCTGCCTCTATTAACATAAATCAGGATGCAGTGTTTCGTGTTCGACCGACGTTATTGTCGTTTTAATAATTTTCCGATATCGGAGATGAATGTGTCGTTTGTACTTTTTTGTTTATTGCAATGAAATGAAAGAGCACCTGAAAAACTGAGTTCACCGGACGATGTCGAACTTTTAACTGTGCGAGTTATTGAATAAACATTTTCAAAATTTAAATCGGTATAGTGGTACAGTGGCGGACACATTCGGCGTAACACTTCCGGTTTTTCTGTATTGCAAAATAGCTCTTGTTCTTTGGTAATACATTCTAGGGCTGACGAAACCATAGACAAATCTGTTACGGCCTCCTAGTCCGTGACTGTACAAGAAGCACAAACAGCAACTGTAACCATGTTAATGTGCTCGACGCTCGTGACTATTCTGCCTACAAAAATATTCCAAAAAAAATCATTTGCAACGATTGTATATGAAAAAGGGCGTAGGTGTAGGGCGTACCCTATTTATTATGATTTAAGATTTATTTTCATCTAAGCTAAGTGTAACAAAAGATATAATAGTATATTATTTTATCCATATTTAATGAAGATAAATGTCAGTTTTTCTTTTGCTTGTAATATAAACGTTTCTTTACATAATCATAAGCGATCCCATGGATTACAAGGGTTGGATTTCCTTGGATTAGCTGGTAGGTAGGGTTTCATTTAGCTCAGCGCGGGCCGGCGGAAATTTGCAAATTCGTTCACCCTGATTCATAATTCTTCGTTAACGCTGACTTAGAAAAGTAAATGAACACTCATTTATTCATCTGAACTATAGGATAATCGACTTAGGTATGTTATACTAGTCACAACCACTGGGTCTCACTTACCTCAGATCTTTTTAAAGAACAAACAATCAGTACTGATTTTACCCGTAGAAAAAAGAGATGTGGAGTGGAGTTCCTTTAGAGAGGGGCCTTACGAGCCGAACTTTAGCTTAAAATTACTTTCACAGTTTCCTCTGAAAAGTAACTCGGGTCAACTGGAACCACCGGTACAGTTTCAAAATTTAAAAACTATAAAACAAAACGTTATTTCACCGCGCTCGCCGAGTCTTACTAATAACTATATATGAACTACTAATATGATATTTTACATAATCTTAAAAGCAATCTCATCCAGCAAGCCACCTGCGCGGCCGGGTGGTATCAGCATGGGAAGCACTCAAGCTGCCGGAATATGTTTATTCCCCTTAGAATAGAGTTATCCATGTTTTAGCGGGTCTCAAATCGAGTTATATAGCCCGTGTGCAGTACAGTTCGCTGCTTTAATATTATTTATTAATTCCTTCTTCTCTTAAGCTCATGTCTGTGTCCTAGTTTTAACAAGGCCTCTCTATAAAAGTCTATGAAATTATCAAATGCATACTAATTCAATTGATAACGAAAATTCGCGCTCTGTTCTGTCTGTTTAAAATAAATTGCTATGCTTTCTGTACATCCTTAATGTAAATGTAAGTTTCCTGAAGTTCCTGACAAATATTAAAAATCTTTTTCAACTGACACATGAAATAAAATTAAGCCAAAGATTACGCTTTGGGTTCACATATCAAATGCTGAGGCAGTGCCCTTTGCAACAGTGGCATATTACGTGTGTTTTTTTTAGTATTTCGTTTGTCACTTTTTGGCAATAACCGCTTTTTCTTTCTTTTCTAGATTTATAACTAGCAATATGAAATACATCTATACCAATATTAGAAAGAGGAAAGATTTGTTTGTTTGTTTGTAACGAATAGGCTCTGGAAATACTGAACCGATTTGAAAAATTATTTCACTGGTAGAAAGCTACACTATCCCCGATTGACATAGGCTATATTAGATTTTCAAAAAAATTAGGGATCCTTACCTAAACTCAAATAATGTAACCCAAGGTGCAATATTTTTTCCGTTGTTTACATATTTTGACAAGTGGTTTGTTGTTGTTGTTTGTTTTTTTATTCGCCCATTCTGGGCAGTCAAAAGAACAAAGTCTAAAGAGCCAAGTCTTTAGTAGTATTTGATATTCTATGGCGTAACGAAGTAAGCCGGGACTGCTCGTATAAAAATATATACCCTACTGAACTTTCCTACCTATACTGGATGTACCAATATTTCCCTTTGGGATGAGTTCAGTATATAGTTTAGCTTCTCCACAGGTGCTCGCTTCTCGTTGGATCTCACAGATAACATGGGTAGTATACCTATATTTAAAAACATATTTTTAACGTTAGTCTTTAAAGTTAGACTTGTGCTTAAAGTGCCTTTTGAAAACTATGCAAGCTCAGCTCGTAAGAAAAACACTGTTTAAAAATAGTAATCGTATTAAAGTAACAGTTGTTCGGAAGTGGGTGGGACTGAAATGATTTCAGGTTCTTCAGGGACATGACTTTCATTAAGCTATTAATTAGTTAAAATGATCAATTCATCTTACTTTTTAAAAGAAACGTCAGGCGTGATCGTTAACATACCTAAGTCATCTTTCACAGAGCATAAAATAATAAAGCTAAAATATTTTTTTTTTGTCCATCTAATTGATGCCTAGTGCCTTCTAAGAAAATCTATGCAGACGTGACTGCTTTGAGATTCTTTACGATCGTCAGCTATTTGTTTTTACTTAGTATACAACTAAGAAAAGACTTGTGATAAAAGCTATCATTTTCAATACTTACCCTACTTATTTTATTACTTCTTGACTTAGGAATGGATACTTTAAAAGTTGGTTTCATAGATAAAACAAAACTTTTTAATTAAAAAAACATACCAATGCTTGAAAATGTTTTTTTTTGTCATTTCAAAAGTGACAAAGCGAAATTTCCTCAAATTAGTCGTAATGATTGATCACATAAGTATATTAGATAGTAGATCTATACGGGACTATGCAAGGCGGACACTAGGCCTACATGCTCTTAAAAAGCCATCGAGAGTGGATCTCGACTTACCGTTACCACGACCTTCAAGCAAACAGTGCCGGACGCTGCGATACCGTGAATGGCGACCCGTGATGAGAAACTAACACGTAATTCTAGTAGGACTTCTTTTATGGCACTTTGTGTAAAAATAACTGTTATTACATCAAGTGGTCGTCGTCGTGGAGAAGTGTTAAACTTTTACGCGTAGAGAAAATAGGAAAATACAGTGTTTGTTTAGCGCTGTTGCTAATTGGTGCAGCACTCAGATTGCTATTTTAGCAAGCGTTTGTTGAAACACCGTTTTGTTGTTACGTTTAGTTTGGATTAACTCTCATGTATTAAATACCTTCTCTATATTTACATATACCTCATATTCTATGGTACAAAATACGCAGAATATAAGTCTTCAATACATAGTATAAAATAAAGTCGCATTCAGCGTCTGTCGCTATGTATGCTATTAAGAGTAAGGTTTATAAGTATAATACATGCACAAAATAGTAATAAGTTAGGCGGTACAAAGTTCGCCGGGTCGACTAGTAATGTATATTTAAACTAATAATGGATATTGAGCAAAATTTATGAAGCCTATTTCCTATCTCATTGCTGACCAATGGCCTTCCTTCTAGTAATCCAAGACTTCTGATCTTATGCCATTATATTTCCAAAAATTCATCCATACATTAAAAAATTACTAAAACATAACTAAACAACAAAAAAGATAAAATCCTGTGGAGATTATTTTCGTGTCGGTAATATTTTTTCGATTTAACTGCCTACTATAATCAAAAATTTTCGTGTCTGTCTGCCAAGCCAAGTGAGGCAATCCTGACGCTAACACACTAACGCCACCCTTCATAAATATAAATTACCCTCACGTCACGGCGATGCACGCCCCGTGTTTTGCTTATTTATTTTTTCTTACAGAACCCAATTTTTCATGGTATAATCTGTAAACTTTTTTTCCATTTTGCAGGTCGATTCTACACACATTTGTTTAAAAAAATCTGAAAAAAGGTGTAGTTATTCTGGAGATTATCCCTTACATCAAAACATACAACAAACAAACTTTAACTCGATCGATGTTGTAAAGTACAGATAACGGATTATTTAATCAAAATGGGAAGCATACAAGCGGTCAAAACTTACTTACTAGAAATCCTTTCGTTACTGAAGTCAGACAACGTAAGCTAAATTTCAAGTCTCTATCTCAAGCGCAAACCGCTTTCCAAATTTGTAATGACGGTTACTTAAGGGATTTTGGATCGCACTAAGGAAAAAGAAATGCTTACGGGAAAAGAAAAGAAAGGAATTTTGCCATAACCGATAACCTGCTGCAAATATTCAAGTTCCTTAAAATACTTGCTTTTTTAAAATAAATTAGTGGTGCTAGTGTATTCGGCTCGTCTTAATTGCCTCAACCGCGTCGTAGCTGGGCCGGCTAGGCTGACGAGCGCACGGCCCAGTTCACTATGAGCCACCAATCTGCTCGCGCCGTTTATTTAGAATTTTAGATTGTTCAACTTGCAGATGGATTGTGATGTTGACTAAAGAAAATGGAAGAATGGGAGTTTTTTTAAGTTGGTTACCGTGCAGCGTTACAACTTGCTACCAAAGCGATCGTTTGTTCGTTTTCTTCATCAAATTTATGCACGGATCTTGACTAAATGCCTTGTCATGTCTTTGTATGGTTTCATCTCACTTCAGGGCAGGTTTCCCTTAATTTGAGTTTGTGGTTAATTAATAAATTATTCCAAAATACGATCCACCGACTATTTTTTTTTTAACATTTTATAGGTAACTGGTGGAAATCTGCTCAGGACAGGGAAGTGTGAAAAAGGGAGAAGTGTTATTTGCCCAGAAATGGGACAGCTTTGGCTGATAATAATAATAAATAATACCTCAAATAAATAAAAAAATGGTTATGTAACACTCAGAATGACCTTCGCTTGGCATGTCGTTGCAATTTTGCATAAAGACAAAAATCTGCGAAATTCATTCATATAAAAATAACAAAATGGTAGCAACTTTGTAAGTATCTCGTTCCATGCTCAACTGGCTCTGTTAGGCTTAGTTTTAATTAGAGCATCATACAGCCGTGGTGCTAGCCTCATATTCCCACTTGGCTGCGATTCGAACGTCATTCAAGGCGGAGCCAATGAACCACGATTATTGGCATCAGTTAGCAGATTCCTGCAAAAGGTTTAAAAACTGTTTTACCAAATTTTTACAATGATTTTTAAATTGAAGTAGAAATCTAGAGCCGTCTGCAGTACGTAGCCGCATCTCTTTAGTAAATCATAAAAAAAACTATATCAGCACATGCTAAAACTATAGTAATATAACTAATATAACACCATTCAAACACCACCACAACACAGAATGTTTCTAGTTTAGAGGTCATTGTTAAAACAAACGCATGTAAAATATAGTTATTAAGTGGTTTTTTTTATGCTCAACTCAAAGCTGCCTGATCCCACCACATAATAGCATTGCTACGCTGTATTGCTATTTGCTACTGAAATAAACTATTTTTTAGTAGACAAACGTATACCATTTTGTTTCTATCCTATCAGCCAATTTACTAAGTTATATTTAACACAAATGTGATTAATCAAATTCAAAGTGAGCTTTGCTATAAATTAAAAGGTGCTAAATTATATTAATGAGATACTTAAAGCAGCCGGGGTATAATAAACGTCAGGCCAAGTTTTGCTATTGAGGGTTACAAATTGAGTAACTTGTCTGCTAACGTGCTTTATGTTGTAATAATTATCTTTAAAATACTTTAAAATATTGTTAAAACTTTTAGCAAAATACGTTAAGTTAAGAGGGCCTTTGTGTAAGCTCCATTGTTTTCCTGTTAAAAATGTTTCAGAAGAGTAAAATTAGGTTAACCAGCATGTCGCGATCTTTTTGACTAAATTTTATCGAATAAACCTTTGCTTAGATATACCTATTTTGAATTGGAGATTTTGCAATATTTATATCCCAACATTGGCGATTCGGCTTTAAAAAGCAGCTTTATAAACTTTGATAAGTAACAAATTACTCGGCAATTAACTCTCTAATTGATTATTGAAATACCTACTGACAAACAATTATTTTCAGTTTTAAAAGTTTTCTATGCAGGTCATATTAGGTTATATCATATTAAAGCGGTTTAAGTGAGCCGTCATTATCACTAAATCAATTGCCAGAACAGTAAAACCGGTCGCGATTTAAATAACTGTTACCGAATGTCGGACCCCGCCCGAGGCTGCGGTCAGAGCAACGGTGAAACTTGAAATATAAGAAACAAAAAAAACTTTGGGTGGGTGGGACCCGATTCAGTAAATCAGTCATATTCGATTGATGTGATATTAGAGCACAATAAAACAAATCTACTTTTTGCACTCAATTTAGGCCCTGTCTGGGTGGGTACCGTGATGTTTTTCATCAAAGGACGCTGCTACCCGACCACTGATGGGAGGACATGGGGTGGTATTTTGGCGCCACCACAATGCATAGTGATAAAATTTAGCAACGAATAGATATGAATATTGTTTTCTCTAGCTATTTAATATGATAGTTAGTAGATACTTTGTTTAATTCTAAATAAATTTTAGTACTGTTGGTTTAAGAAATACAAGGCTTGAATGAACGAAATGGAGAAATAAATTTTGGTTTGCGATTTGTAAGTTTACTTTTACATATTTTCTTAAACAAACATGCAAAATAAAACGATTTCTATACAGATAAGCATTTTGAATTAATCTTGCCGATTACCACTCAAATGTTTTATCTGAATATTAAAATCTCACAGATTTGATGCTCTGAATAGGAATAAATACTTCTTTGTAAGTGGTTTCATATTATATTTCACATATTTATAATAATCGTTTTGGTGAAGGCAAGTATTTTGCATTTGAAAATATGGTAAGAAACATAATTTTGCTTCATTTAACACCTCGAATTCGCAAAAACTATTCAGTTGGTAACGAAACAAAAGCTCTCTGTA
Source organism: Euspilapteryx auroguttella (assembly GCA_951802225.1). NCBI lineage: Eukaryota > Metazoa > Arthropoda > Insecta > Lepidoptera > Gracillariidae > Euspilapteryx > Euspilapteryx auroguttella. Next base: position 3,606,568 of record OX637649.1, on the reverse strand, counting down.
AATTAAACACTAAAACCCCCGGACTGGGGACGCGTCTGATAGATGTAAACGAATAGTCGTTAAAATTCATCCACACAGATTTACACTAACTGAGCCGCGGAATATTTCATATCAGAACAAAACGTGCTCGCAACTCTCCCGCCTGGCCCGACGGAAATCCTGCAACTTTTTAATATTCAAAATGCCCGGAATAGCGTCCTCTATATGGCGAATAGTGCTTCCCGCGGGACCCTATCTGGGTAAAATCTGACTTAAACCGTATTACAGTACTCTGGAAATTTTTGCCGTCCGAATGTGAATTATGGCCTGTGCATTTGGGATTTACTGCACGCTTCATCATCTTTTTCATAGCAGAATCATGACTATATAATTTAAAAAAATATATACTTATACACAAAAATTATATGTACATAAACTAAATGTTTTTAACGTACAAACTATTTTAAAATTGTTTAAGTTCCTAGGTATCTCTTTTCAAAATTTATATAGAATAAGTTCAAGCCGTTCCATAACTACTTCGAATCTTATACCCTAAGCAAAATTTAATTTAATGGTTATGGCTAGGTTAACACCTATTAAATGTTTATTTATCCGAAAACGATTTGAACCTACCTCGAGCTAGTACAGTGGCGGTCTAGGACGGCGTAACAGATTTGCCTATGTGCTCGTGCACCCTAGACTGTATTACCAAAGAACAAGAGCTATTTTGCAATACAGAAAAACCGGAAGTGTTACGCCGTCCTAGACCGTAACTGTACTTCTTCACTGCAAGTTTTCAATTTTATTATAATCGGCCAGATAGCCCTATGTGTTTGCCGAGCACTGTACGCTGCCGAATACCAAAACGCAACCGACGTACCCACCGCTGACCGCTGCTGTGTTTGAATTTGCTTCAGCCATTGCAATCAGCCTACAAAGGAATCAAACGCTAGAGTCCTACTTTGATCTAGATTCTAGTAGTAGGTATGTATTAAACTTTAGATACACGAAGCCGAGCAAGAAAAACTTTTTATCAAAAAATTAAACCGCCGAAAAAACTGAAAAGCATTAAATAATTGGGAAACATTTTCTATTAGGACTTAATTTACTCACTTCTTAAAGTAATTTTGGTTAACCAAGAAATTTTAAGTCGGTGCCACACCACACAAGCAAATTACTTAACTACCTATAGCGCGATGCGCGGCGGCACACGTTTTTCGGTTATTTCTTTGAATTTCAGGTAATTTAGTGATCGTTATTCGTTGATTCTGTGGCACCGACTCAAAATTTCTTGGTTAACCAAAATTACTTTAAGAAGTGAGTAAATTAAGTCCTAATAGAAAATGTTTCCCAATTATTTAATGCTTTTCAGTTTTTTCGGCGGTTTAATTTTTTGATAAAAAGTTTTTATTTTTTGCTTTTCAGTTTTTTTTGGGCTAATTTTTTTGACCCCAGCCAATCACCCTCCTCAGGGTGGTCGCACCCCACAAGGTGGCCACACAACCTGGTGAAGGTTTAGGGACTAACAGAATGAGGTTCGATCACGACCGGTCGGTGAGGCGATTTTTGAGGGAGGCCTATGTCCAGCAGTGGACGTCTATCGGCTGAGATTATGATTATTAACATTCATATAAAAAAGACTCATAATTATACCTAGCAGTTATCATGTAAATCACAACACGGCAAAACAATCTGTGAGTGAACAATAAAGTCACCCCTATTTTTCCACCCTTAGGGTTGGAATTTTATTTTCAAATTTTTATGGGACCAACTTCAAGGTATACCCTGTCGATTAAAAAAGGAATTATCAAAATCGGTCCACACAGTAAAAAGTTATGCGTGATCATACATAAAAAAATAAAAAAAAATATACGCGACGAATTGAGAACCTCCTCCTTTTTGTTTTTTCGTCGGTTAAAAATCGATAAAGCAAAAACGAAACTCGTTGGCGAAGCTTAGTTATACCAAAATAGGATGTTTTAATAATTTAAAAGAAAATATATTAAATACCTATAGTGTATTATGCTAACCAAAACCACGCCTGGGCAAGGTGAGTCAGAAACGAGGCATTAACATTACCAAATTTAATCCCCGACGGTCAACCAGTTCAGGTATTCATCGGACCTGTTGTAAAGCCGCAAGGCGTCACACCCAACGACCTAGGCAGAACATTCCTTTTGAGGCATTTGTAGAATATTTTTTCGATGAACCTTTCTACGGAACATAAAGTGAAATATTACTTTGTTTTCTGTGATGATGCTGCTTTCGTATCGCAACTTTGTTATAAATTGCCAGAAGAGGGTTGAAAAAGTAAAACATAGCCCATTAACCCTTTGCGTATAAAAATAAACCTTCAATTTTCTTTGTGTTTTTTTTTTTATTCAAAGCTTCCACCGCATCGGAAGTGTTCACAAAATGGGTCCTTTGGTAGCGGAAACAGGCCGTTTAGGCCACGATACGTGATGGACCGCCTCTTCAGGGCTGGAAATGAACTCTTACTTGAATAGGGTTAGGATTAAGGACATTGATGACAAAATCTATGTATACCTAACTAAAAAGAAACCTGTTTTTTTTTTACCGAATTCCAATTCATCCTAGATTGTATCTCGATGTACCTAAACGAAAAAATATTAAAAGGGACATATTTTTTGCGGTGGCACACGTTCAGTTGCTAGCCCACAAACCTTTCCATTTTTCTCTAAATCTACGCATTGGTGGGATGTGTAGGTTGGCATTGTATAGGCGTCTGTCTGACTCTTATTCAGCCACAAAAGTCTTATACTACGGCCTCATTTGCTATAATCATTTTTGTCCTCTAGAGCAAAAATTCAAAACAAAAAAACGCGAAGAGGACGAAAAGACGAAAAGAATATTGCTATAGTGGCCACAAAAAACATCTAGTGAACGCATCTAGTTTATCCCTGACCTCTCTATCGATCTTTTGACCAGTAAACCTACTTTCTAGCTGTTAGTCAATAGCAAACACAAGCAAGCCTGTGTTTACCTCTGTTCTGTTTACTAAGACACGTATTGTCTGGGACCATCTGACCATAACACCGTTTGAGGCTTTGCACCGCAGTCACGGACTAATTTTGATGTGTACATGTACATAGCTTCATACATGTATGTATCTGCAGGTTTGAGTATACTGACAAATATCGGTATTGCAGGCTCAAATTAATTTGAAAAATCTTCAATTTTGAAAATCGTCTCTTTTCATTCGATACAAGTACGCAGTCGAAATACTGGACGAAAATTTTCGGGAAAACATATTGGCATCTTCCTCTAAGTGGCAACAACATAACACGATACAAAACACCATTATTCACGATTATGTTAAGAACATCCTTCATCATTAAAGGTGATGAGACGGCCAACTTTTAGCGTATCCTAAAATTGAATGACACCAATTTTGTGCCATTTTCAGCCATAATACCTTAACATAAGGTGCATGAGGGTTCACAACCATATTTTTCCTGTCGAGGGTCGTAATGACAATGTTGAGGGAAAATGTAAAGTTGTAAGGGCCGGACACCCGATACTTCTCAGATGAACCTTCAGGTTCGGGCCCTCATATGTTGTTTATGATGGCAATTAGAAACATTAGTTATCCTCGACGACGTAGCGCGATGCTGTTGTTTTATTTTTTTGAAAGGTTAGCATTTTGCACACCTTTTTCCTTAGTATATTTCTTTTTCGAGAAATTATTGAATACTCGTAAATGCTTTAAAAATATTATTTTTATATCATTGTTGATGACGTTGAAATGTTTCGTAAAATACTGACATAAGCTTAACTGTAAACTGGTATGGTACCAACATGGTACTTTTAAACATCTTCACAAACTTTCGCATTTACAATATTATAGGAAGGATAGGATACTGTTAATGACCTCGCCGAATGTATAGTAACATTTCCTACACAATCACACCCAAAACTTATGGTATTGGTATCTCAAACGGATAAATCCAGTCACGTCACGACACGTGAAAATACCTGCGTTTATAATAATAATTTGCCTTTTAGGAAGCTCAAACGAGTACTCTTTCATACAAATCTTTTCAGGAAGGAAAATATTAAAGTAAACCCTACCCCTAATACGACGACGGTAACAAAGGTTGACAGGAAACTCTCACTAAAATTGTTATTTTAGTAAAGATTTAAATTTATGGACGAAGGAATATAGTAACTACTAACAATATAATTTTCACCTAGAAACTGGGTTATGTATTCATACAATGCTTTACTGAAAGTGATTGATGCCAATTGTATCCCTCTCGAAATAAGTTCCTCTAACAAAGAAATTCGTTACATTTTGAAGTTTTATTTCAAGAAAGGGGAAAATCCAACAGACGCATTTAAGTATAACACAAGCCGCGATTTAACTCAAATCTCCTAAGGCACGAACTTTTTTTTTTAAGGCCCTTGGATACTTGATATTGAAATGCAGTTCAATGCGACTATATACTTAGCTTGGTAACGTTTTAATCAAAGGGACTTTAACTTTAAAGGGCAAAAATGAGAAATTGCAATAAGTCAACATTTCCGTTTTCAAGCTGTAAATAACTCTCTTTGATTTATTTCCAGTTTTCCTGGAAACTCGATAAGTCAAACAGTTGTAACTGATATCTGTCGACGCTTAGCGAATGCCGCAGTCGGATCGGATCCAACTTTTCCAATAAGCCACCGCGAACCAGTTACGCCAAATACTTTGATAAGCGATTTATAATCATTGTGGAAGATTACACGACGAGGGTAGGCTTCCGAGCGCTGCGAAATCGTCGAAAACCTATAAGTTACACAGTAGAAAAGGCCATTCCATGATACACCCATAATGTAAGCAATTTTGTCTTTTAAAGTTTATGTAAAGCTGACGAGACCTTGACCGGTTTGGACCTAGTCCATATTTTAGAGTATTTTATTATAATTTGGCACCCTATGTATTTAGTCCTCAGTTATATATTTGTTTCTACGTGTGTTTCAATTCTCCGTGCGTTCTATTCTATATGCTCTGTTCTATAAATTACTTGTTATTATCCCAAATTTCGTTTTGTCCTAGCTCAGAAAAGCAACCTAATCATCAATAATTAGCGGGTATAGGAACGCGAGTAAATATTTGGCTTCAATACAACGGGAATGTTGAACATTCACTAAAAATCTGATACTTCCTATCCTATAAAAGATGCAAAATTAAGGATTTTTTTTATTTTAAAATAGGTATTATATTTCGTGGTTTCATTTTCGATATAAATCATTTCACTAGGTAGTCCTTTCACCTACAAGGCAACATTCGCACGTTCTTACAAATAACTATTAGTCGATCGATTTAATCGATATCGATTACTCGATTAATTTGAAATTTACCCATGCTCCCATCCCTACCACTCTACGCGCCCATCACTAGCAGCGTCCGCCAAGCCTGTCATTCTTTTTCCGTGCGAGGCAACGAAAGCACGCGTTCGGATCTTGTTCGCAAAAAATTAATTTTTCAAGATACCGAATATTTTAACAAAAAATTAAGTGAGTTACTTAAACTTTGATGGATTTCATTATCCTCATACTATAAATCGAGAGACAATGTCTTATGTTACGGTAAGTTCATCTGCTTACCTACCTTCAAAAAAAAAATTTTTTAGACAGAAATTTCGAATTGAAATTCTGCATAAACTTACATTTAAAAAGTGTAAAAGAAATATTTTTGCAAAGCCATAGATTCGAACAAGAACCAGGCTGCCATACTGCCATAGATTCCAATAGGAACGCGGCAAAATTTAAAACTGTACATCAGTTTTTATCATTAAAATAAATTTTTTTGCAAAGCCAGAGATTCAAATATGAACCAGGCTACCATACTGCCATAGATTCCAATAGGAACGCGGCAAAATGCAAAAATAATAATAATTATTTTTCATGCAAGTATAAAAATATAAAAAGCATAATTTTCTTTTTTCTTCTTATTCCAGTAGGCGAAACGCCTTTACAATGTGAATGTGCCCAGAGCAAATATCATTCGAATATGAGGATATATTTCTAGCCGAAACTATTCCCTACAACCCATGATCAGGTCTAAATGAGACTGAATCACCAAAAATCATGATGGCGACATACCAAGTGCCAATTGCCACCACTGCATCAACAGTGACCACTTTCAATACCGTCACCAAAAACAGGTCCAAGCACCAGCAATAACTTCCTTATTGGAACTGGTAACGGTTACAACAACCAATTGAACTCGGACCCTGAGGCAAAGTTTAAATTTCCGGAACTGGACCCATAAATTTTATTAACCCTGGGCGAAGCCCTGGATGATGAACTAAAGTTGTGTGATTGAATCTACGATAATCTCTCTCAAATGGCTAGAGAAGTCAAGGAAAAAATCCTTCAGCAATATACTATACCTAGCAACTACATATTGGTTCAAGCCTCAAAGCTAAATACTAAAATACTCTCATCTCAACTTGGACTGACTTCACATCACATCGGGGAGTAGGGCCATGGCCATTCTCCTAACTCAAGATATAAAATAGAGGCAATCAAGATTCTAAGCGAGGGCTCCCGTAGTTCATGCGACCTTTATAGCTCGGAGACACAAGCTCGCATTTAAAAGACTGCACCAGTTCTGACCAAGACGTTTTTGAATGTCTTTCAGTACAGTAAACGAGATGAAGCACTGTTCGGTGCCAAATTTTAGAGAAAATTAAATAAAGCTTCAAAATTGAACAGCAATGCCTTCAAATCAGGAAGACAGTAGTCTTCCCAGAAATACTGTTGCTTACACAACACAGCCGCCTCTACGAGCTCCACGGGCACAGCTTGGCCGCAGTTTCAGGAAAACTCAGGCCCTCCTCGCTTTGCGAAAAACAAGGGGGGGGCGTGCCAGGGCCAGAGTACGAAGATACCACTCGTCAAGCTCCAAATTACAACGACCCATATACCGACGCAGTCGCACGTTTAGAGAACGACCCAAATCAGGCCACGTGCTCAACCACCATTCTGGCAGAATTCAGTACAATATTTTTAAAATGTGTTGGTTGTATATCACAAACAATAAAGGTATCCTTAATTGGATTTGTAACAGTATAATTAAATCTTTTTCTAATTTTCCACTTGAGCAATAATAGGTTCCTGTTGTAACATGGTTAGCACAGTAACAACAAGAAATGTCAATCGCAACTAATAATTTGCTAGAACTCGTATCTAAAACCTTTTTGACACCAATTCAAATGGAGGTAAGAGATTTAATTTTAACCTAAAACTGTTAAATAAATTTGTAAGTAACTAAACTTCATTTCGAAATGGCAGAACAGCATGCAAGCTATTATTACATGGCATCTATTGACCTAAAATGTCTCGTAACTTTTTATTTCTGTCGCTTAAAACTAGCGTAAATACTTACCTACGTTTCCTGTTTAAAGATGTGAACACACAGAATCTTGTTACCCACCTATGATTTCAACTCAATGCCTTATCTTATTGGCTCACGATAGCGCCTAGAACTTTTACTAAGATTAAAGAAGGGGTCGTAGGTCACTTGCGTTCATTTGGTCAAAAATTGGTAATTTTTTGTATGTGACGATATCCTTTACATAGACCGTAGTTACATGGAATATTTAAATTAAGTTAGGTTTTCACTCAAATCACTCGAGTGCTTGGGCTTTTTTATAAACTATGAAAATAGTAGCTTATAGCCACAAAATAATTACAAATTTTCAGGATTTAAGTAGATGACTTAAATATGACTTTATCACTTACAAGCCATAAACGTAATAAAATAATAGAATTGGTTCTGAAGTGTTCTCAACTACCACCAGTTACAATCAGAAAATTTTCACAAATGATTGGCATCCTAATGTTCGCTAGCGCAGCATTACAAAAGGCTGGTTGAATCCAAAAATACTTGAAAGGCAAAGGTACAGGTACCTTCTACCTACCTTCTATTCAGAGAATACTATGATAATTATTTTACAGGACCTGAATTAATGAGATAATAATATTAAAAGCTCTTAAAATTTCATTAAACACAAAAATATGAGTCATAAGTTAACACGGACTAGAGTCGTAAAGTCGTAACTCAAACTTACTATAGTAATTATATGTCGTATTATTAGCAATATACTAAGCCTTAGATGCCCCGAAATTTAAAAAAAATTGTTAATTTTTGTTTTGGGTAGATAACATATTAGCTATCAGCTACATTACCACACGAAGTTGCATACAATTTCCTAATTTCAATTAACTTACCAGATATATTTGGCCTTGGTTCGAGAAGCTAGCTAAAAATCTAGCTATTAGCATTTAGCATCCTATATTACACGAAATATAATTTAGAGGCAGATCGAAGATTTAATTTAAAGATGCTTTTCAAACAGTCTAGCGCAAAACTTAAGAAATACTTTTCTTTGAAACAAGACCCAGATGCTACAAAGGGGGCATGCATATTTTTTCTATGCCGATCCTTCATTTTCCGTTTTTCTTAACGGCCTACAAAAAATTACTGAGGACGAAACGACCAGTATTCTAGTATTCCCTTCTAGTACTTCTATACCTGCCTGTTATCCTCCATTGATTGATATAGTTATTTCGTAATAATCACTTGAGGGCGTGACGAAAACCTATGTTGTCTACTAACAGGGACCGTCACCCTCTCCTACTCACGCTTACCCTGAGTGCCGCAGTATGCTCGAGCAGGCAATGCCAGGTCTCATTATCCCCTCAACAGCATCTCATCAGCATCTTATACTAGCCTCACTTTCTAATATTACTATTCAACAATATCAATATAATGTTTTTCAATACTATGATTAAATTAGATTCTTTCGAATGTTCTGTTTTTAGTGTAATTACTTTTCCCTCCGATGTCTTCGAAAAAGACGCATCACAGGATTCACAGGGCATCATCATAAGAGCCACCGCTTTATCTCTGCTTTTAGGCAGAAATATTTCTTCGGATGATTGCATCAGCACCTTCCTTAAAGGTGTTATAAACTAATACCCAATCCACCAAAGTACACAGGTACTTGGTAAGTATCCACAATTGGTTCTCAAAAATCTCTAAAAATTTATACCAAACAAGAATGAACTTATCCTAGACAAAAGTAGCTTTACTAACATTATCTACAGCCTACAGCACACATGGTTGAAAGTCTTTCTCTAAATAACAGATTATTATAAATAAAAATAGCAATGGCATTAGAATCTTAAAGTCAATGTAAATTTTATCAAAACTATAGGCGCTAAATGCAATCAAAAGCTATCAACCATTGTTAGTTTTACTTTATCTTACGGTGAATCCGTCTATATATAAGACGGTTATATAACCTTAACTAAATAAATCAGACCTAAATAAGCCAATCACCTCTTAACAACTGTGAAGCGTAACGTCCTCACAGGAACACAACAGCATAGTCAATAAGCATGTGGATCAGGCAGATCCTTGCGGAGTACGGCACACACAGCAGCACGCGACACGCCGCCGCCACATCGGCTGCTCATGCTACCGGCGTCAATCTTGATCAGATCAAAAGACGGCCGCCTGGACCTCTACCTCTAACAAGTTTGCTAAATTTATCAATGACCTATGATGATTGATTATCAATTTTTTATCAAATCTCTGACCAAATTAGTTCATCAAAAAATATACAATAAGTATATTAGTATGTTATAAATTAATGTAGCTGAGTACCTACCTACCAAGTACTTACCTAAGTAACTACGCAATGTTAAAATTTGAAGTACTCTTTAAACTAACTATAATGATTACTTTTATATGTTAAAATATAGTGTTTTTAACTTATAAGATGAGTAATTATTTAATAAGGTTTGTAGGTACCTATACTAAGAGTTTAAATAAAACTAGCAAAAATTACATCTTTTTAATTAATATTGTTTCATTATCATGAAAAAATATAGACAAAACAATGTCTCTAAACATCTACCTAGTGAAATGATTTATATCGAAAATGAAACCACGAAATATAATATATGATCAAACGAACTTCTCAAGTGAAGTTCGATCAATATTATATGAGTGGTTTCATTTGAAGATATAAATCACCCTCCCTACCCAAATCCCGAGTTTTGTCAAAAAAGTCAATAAACGACGTAATTTATGCCAGAAATCTATCTCTAAAAAGAATGACAGGCTTGGCGGACGCTGCTAGTGATGGGCGCGTAGAGTGGTAGGGATGGGAGCATGGGTAAATTTCAAATTAATCGAGTAATCGATATCGATTAAATCGATCGACTAATAGTTATTTGTAAGAACGTGCGAATGTTGCCTTGTAGGTGAAAGGACTACCTAGTGAAATGATTTATATCTTCAAATGAAACCACTCATATAATATTGATCGAACTTCACTTGAGAAGTTCGTTTGATCATATATTATCTTATATTGGCCATTCGTAGTTCCTTCACGACTGGTTTATAAGAGCATTTCTCACTGAAACTTTAAATACCTTACTCTTAAATATAAGTATAAATATAACTTTAAAGGTAGGTAGGTACACTGCTATCACAGCCCTAAGATCTTTGAGTTATTACAGAGTTTATTAGCAAACCCTATTTGAAGACAAACAAAGTAAAGACCGAACTAATAAATACGTAATTAAACTTTAGGTTTTGAAGCTTCAAAGACGGCAGGTTTTGTAAATTGTTTAATAATTTTATTGAGAACTAGTTACAAACACAATTATTGTATTTGAGTAACTTTGAAACAATTTTTCTATTCTTTTAAATGTGCTTTAAATGATACGTTAGAATTGGTAAAGACTCAATTAGCTACCTAAAACCAATAATGCAACCGTTACAAACTAATTAAAATTATGTATAACCCTATACAACCACGCACATGAAAACTGATTTATTTTTTAAATAGGTAACAGTTGTATGCAACGACTAGTATGACTATTGAAAAATTATGTTTGATATGAATATCATGTGGAAAAAAGCACGTAACATACGCGTTTTATGGTTTCTTACCTTTGTATTTTCTTTAAGTTTTTTTTTATTAATCGAGTACTGGGGAAGGTCTTCTGTCTGTAACTAAGTTATTTTTTTCGTGGTTTTGGTCATTCATATATTTATTTTGTATATAGATATTAATAAAAAATTAGGTTATTATGTTGGTACTACTACGAATGCTAATAAGAGATGTCTTTCAATTAATTTTTTTTTAATATTATCTAAATAGTATACAGTTTTGCTTCTTGCGGTGTTGCGAGAAAATTATAGGTACGTCGCCATTTCTATTACGGTTCATGCATTTCTAAGTAATATCACGCTTATAGCTTCGTTTAATTACTCTGCGATGATTAGTAGTTGCGATGTAACAGTATCGTATACGACAACTGAGGGGCTCAAAGGCCCTTGGAGAAACCATACTATCTCTGTCTCAAGCCAAATGTTGTCAAATCTATGTCTGCTTGAGTACGATTGTTAATGACAATCGTAAATATATTCTCTCTTTTTACGTTGCCGTAAAATTACTTAATGTATTTTCATTTTATTACATTCCTTCATCCCTACTGTAACATTGAGTGCATGATTAAGATGCATTTTTTTTTAACAGAGATCATATTCATTCAAAATATTCATAGGGTTGCTAATTTATGTGTTTATTCCATATTTGCTGCCTTAAGCAAACTTAATTTCTTATCCAAATATGTTGTCGAATAAAATGTAATATCAAAATAATACCATTACTTGTTCAAGTGTGTAGTGTGGTAGGATCGTTATGGTTACTTAATGTTATCGTTATTTAATAATCACCTAGTCTTCAGTTATTTGTTGCACAACAAGCCGTTTGATAACTGTTAATTGAATTAAGTAAATATAACCTCGTTTTGTTTATAAATCATAATTATTTATGCTATTTAACATCCACTAATGTGAATTGCCTTGATTAAACATACATAATAATAAAATAAACTATTTAGTAATAAAATAAGTTTTTCATTCTCTTCGGTATCACGAGATGGAGCACAGTCCATTGAGAGGAGTGCGAGGGATGAATCCCATAACCTAGCGGCAACACCCAGAAGGTGATAAGAACTACTAAGCTACTAACTTATTGTAAAACTAGAGGCTGCCAAACACAAAAATCCAGTTTTTTCCCGTTACCATTGGAATTTCGGGAAATTATTTCTTAGTGTCCCCCTACACTCCCCAAGGAACCCACGTGCAAAATTTTAGCCCGCTACGCCCAGTAGTTTCGGCTCTGCGTTGTCTGTCAGCAGTAACGTTAGCGTTTTATATATATTGATCGATGACTATGATGATGAGAAAGATACTTTTATATATCGTATATTCTCATTGGTAGGTACATGTGTGTGTGTACAGTGTACTCGAAGAACGTGTATAACATAAATTTATGTCAACTAATTTCGCGTACGTACATAAATCCACATCAGGTAAACATAAACAAAACACGGCCGAAAACCCATTTAAAACTTTTTAGGGCACGTAGACGCGTGTATACTAAATTATTCTAATGTAAAGACATAAAGTTAAACACAACATGCCGAGCTAGCACAACTTATCATAGGTTGTACGTAAAAGAACTACGGTCTATATGAGGAGCTACCGAGTGTCGAGTATCTTACAGGAAACATTTCGAGCCCATTTTAATAAAAAAAAAAATATAGCACTTATACACATTAATTCTGAGTAGGTTATACAGAAAATAACCGACCTTCGAAACATAATAATATTATATACTTATATTACGTAATAACATATTACGTTTAGAGTCTCTCATTAGGACACACACCCGGATCCTGGAAACCACCAGGAAACAAACATCGATAACAATGTTAACCACAATAACAATGTTCGCTCCCTCCGAAAATTGAACAGATTATATCATCAATACATAGTATAAAACAAAGTCGTTTTCCGCGTCTGTCCCTATGTATCTATATCTTTAAAACTATGCAACGGATTTTGATGAAGTTTTTTTAAGACAGTGATTCAAGAAGAAGGTTTATATGTATAATACATGCACAAAATAGTCATAGAAAAGTTCGCCGGGTCGACTATAATAAATACATTTTAAGTATAAAGTATTTTAAATATAAAGAGACATTGCGTATATTTGCAAATCATTACCAATTTATTTTGTAAAATTTATCTTCCTTTAGCCTTTAGGAATGAAAGCTAGCAAAGCCTACCGACTATTTAACATTCAAAACCTTAAGACGTCCGACTCAAATTTTAACTTCAAAAGATCCAAATTAATTAACTGTACTAATCCCTGTTACTACCCGTCCTAAGTAATATTATGAAATGTCTTGGTTTGTCTATTTGTTTGTTAAAAGTTAAAACATTAACGGTCAACAAATTCTTCTTTTAGCAAAAAATATGAAGACGAAGCAAGTTTTATTGGGAATGAGGAGTTAAATTTATACAAAAAATATCAATAAACATCTGCTCCTCACATCTGCCAAGGCGCGGTAAAGGTACCGAACGATAACAAGTTCATTTGAACTATCGCACAGGTTTGCGGACAAATCGCAGGCAGTTTTGAGGCCTGATTTGAACCCTGGGCTACAGAAGACCTATGGGTTTAAATAAGTAGTTATCCTCTCAGTATCTTTACCATGCAAGGCCGGGTGTGTGCTGGATGAGCCGGATGTAACAGAGCACAATGGTTTTTTTTTGTATATATTGTACGTTTCCTTTTTTCAAAATTCGCTATAGATTCAGACTTACATGCCCTGAAATACAGAGATTTTGTGATAAAAAATTGCTCGGATAAAGTAGTTTGTTTGCACAAAATAAAATGTAAATTAAAAAAAAAGGAAAAAGGACGAACCTATATTATTTAATGCTGAAGTGATGGACATCAAAATCATAGTGATTTGCTAAGATTAAGGTTTAACTCTCTCGCGGTTAAAAGGCGACAGCATGAGTTTTTCTTAATATTTTTGCGTTACTATACTGTCCTCTTAAAAAACGCATTCGAAGCTGCGGTAGCATACTAGTCAGCTGTAAGCAGAATCAGAATTAAGAAACCAAACGTAGCAAATTCGTCATTTGGAGCCTTTGTTCTATTACAGAGCGCTTTCATTTCAGCGTTATTGTTCCTGAAATCCCAAATTTCGTTTTGTCCTAATAAATTAAAAGAGTAATAAAAAGCACCGGTCATGTTAGTGATGGACCAAATTGTATCATATTTTCTTTCTGTTTGTACTAACATGGTAACTGTAATTTTTATTCAAAGTCAGTGATAGTTTTTACTTAATAATTTTATATCCACCTGGCTAGAAAGGCTAGAAATCTTATCGGAAGAAAAGCATAAAGACTGTTTCCAATTACTGTGAAAACCTAAACATCACAGTTTATAGTTAAAGAACAGCTCGTAAAAAAGTAGAACATGCTATTTAGGATAAGCTCCGTGTAATAAGCAGAGATAGATAGTCATTGTTACATAGTCGCACCTCTCTTAAAATTCAAACTAACTCGTATGACGACTGTACCCTAAAATGTTATTTTGTATGGAAATATTATGAGATTTTGCCAGCCGAGTGCTCCGAGACGTTGTAGTGCTGAGTGAGATTGCTCAGCCGTAATTCTTTTGCTTGATTCTTAATTTGACGAGACGAAATGTAAAAAAGGTTTTAGGTTATAGCGGTAGGCGGGCGGGCGGCCGCGCAGGGGCGGGCGGGCGCGTGACATAAAGCACGATTTATATTTCTTTAGATGAGATATGGTATGAGTGGGTCGTAAAACTTCACAGTATTTGTACTGAGGCGTCCATTTTTACGTTCGTGAAATTTTCGAGAAATATGCTTTTACTCGTTGAAATTGCGAGCGTCGAATATAGTAGAAGGGCTCTAGCTCGGCTAGATTTATGTGCTCTATTATGAGGTAAGGCAATTCGTTTAAGTTTTTATTAGTATTCAAGTCGCAGTTTGCGAAAGTGAAACGAATGTAGAAAATCAATCGGTGTGAACAGCTGCAGCGTGAGAAGCTAACGGTGATATAACTTTTAATTTAAAATGGCGTTGGGTACTCGAATACCTACATTCAGCATTGTGCTACTGCGGGATGTCAATTTTATGATAACTTTTAATTTACTATTTTAATCAATATATATAAAACTCTTCCGTTACTGACTGACTGACTGACTGACTGACTGACAGACAACGCAGCGCCGAAACTACTGGGCGTAGAAAGCTGAAAATTGGCATGTGGGTTCCTTGGGGAGTGTAAGTGAGCACTAAGAAGGGATTTCCTCCAAAAAAAAAAAGGGGTAATTGCCATGGGAACGGGAAAAAACGGGAATTTTGTGTTTATGAGAAATCTGCGCGGGAAAAACCGCAGGCCAGCCTCTAGTCAATGTATATAAAACTCTTTCGTTACTGACTGACTGACTGACTGACAGACAACGCAGAGCCGAAACTACTGGGCGTAGCGGGCTGAAATTTTGCATGTAGGTTCCTTGGGGAGTGTAGGTGAGCACTAAGAAAGGATTTCCCGAAATTCCCATGGGAACGGGAATAAACGGGATTTTTGTTTTTATGAGAAATCTGCGCGGGAAAAACCGCGGGGAAGCCTCTAGTTTACTATAATTTGTGAGAATCGGCCTGTACTTTGAAGCTTCTTACCTAATTAGGTATGAGGGTCCCCCACCCTCGCAGCTGTGACATGCGCGCGTCGAAATGCGAAATGTCGCGGCAGTTTTAAATTTTATTACTTTTCATACAAGCCGAAGTTAAATCGAGATGTTTATACCTACCGCACAATTTTTCTTTCCGATTTTCGTTTCAGCGCACAAGAATTTGCGTTTAGGTAAGGTATTTGTAATAACGAGTTTTTTTTAAACCATCTGAGAAATATAAAACAGATTTCTTAATTCTGAAAAATATAGATGTAGGATTTAGTTTAGACAAGTTATTAAAAAGTAACAAGATGTAATGAATTTCACTCTGTAGAAATAAATATCAAAGTAAACCCTTTTTGTAGTGTTTTCTCAATATAAATAAAACATTACTGGTTGTTTTAATTTAAAACAAATAACGATATAGTTTGAGTTGATAACTTTTTTTATTTGGAACTAAAATCACACCCTAAGGCCTCCTTTACGAAGACGCGGCGTGTTGTGCGGGATGTCGTGTGGGTTCCGACGCAGGCGCCACCACGGTCGCCGCCGCCGCGGGCGCCGCCGCGGGAGCCGACGCGTTTCCTTATACGATATCGAACATAGGCCTATGCGCGTCTCCGTAAACGGTCTCATACTATTGCTATACATTTGATTTGGGCGCAGCACGCCCCGCACGACGCCTCGCGCAACGCCCTGCGTGCGCTAGGCAGTACATCTCAGCCGCTGTACACATTAACATGCATTCATTTTCTTGTAAATAGTGTACCTAACCATGTGTAAATATATCATCCCTTCTTCAACCTCTGGAGTTATTTCTACTGCAGGCGGGCGGACATAGGAGTTCTCTAAATTGGCGACCTACGACGATTGGATTACAAAAACCGCAAAATTTTCAACACTCGCCCCACCAGTTCCATTGTAAGTGGCGACTACCTGCCTTCTTCTGGAGGACTCTGGGGGACTTCTGGAGAAGCGCCTCGCCGACTAATATAATAATAATCATCATCATCATCTCGGCTGCCCAAATTCAAAACCTAGTAACTGGTGTTTTTGCAAAAAAACCATTTTTGTCATTTTTCGACTTACTAGGCGGTATAGATTTGATATGAACCTTAAAACACCCAGTTTCTAACGTAATTTTAAAAATAAAATTTAATTTAAGTCTACCCAATTTGGAAAAGTTATTGAAATTTCCATGAAGTACATATTCTTAACATAGCGCATGTCGGATTACAAATAAAAAAACCTAGCAACTCAACCGACTTACTAGGTTATGAATTTGAAAGCTGACTTACTATGTTTTGAATTTGGCGCCGATTATAAAATCAATCAAATTTTGATGGAATTTAGTAAGTTACAAAAACAGTATACAAATTTGGCTGAATTAACCACGAGTCGTAACCAAATAGTAAACAAAACTTAATTCTGCCACAAATAAATCATTTGTATAACTTTTAAATGAATGCACTTCAAAAAATAACATTTTTCATTCGAAACGTACAACTAAAAATATAAATTGCTTTAAAAAGTAGAGAATTAACTCAGAGATTGTATTTCAAAACATAGTATTTCACACTTAGTTAATTAACTAAGTGTGAAATACTATGTTTTGAAATTGTTTTCATTGTCATATTTGGGTAAATTAAAAAAAAAAATAGTGGGATCGATTTAAGTGTGACTATAGTCAACAATATAGTCAAACTTTTGGTCAAACACCGAAATCGCTATTGCGTCTGGTTTCTTCGGGGCAACGAATTAAAGTGGTCGACCCGTTTTTTGGCTCTCCTGAATATTTTTGTTAAAACGAGTTACTAGGTTTTGATTTTAAGCAGCCGATCTCACACGATAGCGTCCACTGCTGGACATAGGCCGCAACCTTTACCAGGTCGTCTGACCACCTTCAGGGGTGTGAGACCAGCGTTTGGAGGGTGATTTGAGGTGAAGGTGAACCTTGAAGTGAGGGGGGGGGGAATTCCTTAAAATTAAACTGAAAAGCAAAAAATAAAATCTTTTCATCAAAAAATTAAACAGCCGAAAAAACCGAAAAGCGTTAAATAAAAAGGAAACATTTTCTATTAAGACATAAATTACTGCCTTCTTAAAGTAATTTGAGTAAGTATACCACGTAATATTGTGCTAATGTAATATTAATATTGTGTTATCGGCGCCACAGAACTAACAAAGATATGATATAACTATATAATAAGTAACCTATGATTTAAGTTTTATTTGTGGGAATAAAAAAGGTAAGTTTGTAATGCGACGGTTTTATAAATGTAATATCGGTATCAAAATTGGTTTCTTTCAGCTCCATACAGATCCTAATCAGATGTTATGGTTCATTGTTTTGACATCTGTTGTCAAATTTTGTTTACATTTGAATAAAAATAAAACGAAATACGAGAGCGCGAAAACAAAAATTTGACACAGAACCGGCCTCGGCCGTGGCCACAAGGGTACTGACGGGGTAGGGAGCGGCGCGGCATGGCATCGGACCGCGCGAAAACGATGTTTTTTTTTAGTTTTTGCTGGTTTTTTGTCTTTTCGTTAAACTTAAAAATTCTTACTATAGTAGTATGTCTAAAATTTAAGGTCAGCAATTTTCATTCCAAAAATCAAATAAAAAAAATCAGCGGTTTAAAAATAAAATGGAAAAAACGGAACAAAAAGGGGTAACTTTGAGATTTTTTTCTATCAACTAAAATTAATTAGATCCTATTTCCCTTTAGTATGATGACTAGATTAGATCCTTAACTAACACATATATTTTTTTCAGAATGAAGACATCAATTTTGTATGTCTCAGATTGTTTAAAAAAATCTCAAAAACACAAATTTTTGAACCACCAAGCCTTAATATGACTTGCTCACTCGAGGGGCATGCTAAATCAAGTACTTACATTTTCTTGGCAATCCAGCTTGGCTACAACAACGCGATAACAGAAGTATAAAATTTCACTTTTCTAGATAATATCGTTAGGATCAACACTGTACTGGGACCAGTCGCACAATTCTAGTTATTCCACTACGATTGCATCAAAGAAAGTGAATTTTGCCAGCGAGAGCAAATTTCCAAGAGCTTTTGCTGCACCGGATATGAAAATGTCGCAGGAATATTATTTAAAAGGATTTATAAATATGAGCGAATTTTAAGCTAAATATAATTTTTTTATAATATAATTTTGAACACATGATTTGAGTATTAGTATACTCATCAACATGTCTAGCTAGGGAAATTTTGGCTTTGCTTAGTTTGCCGAAGCTGAAGTTTTTTGATAGTAGCCGGCAACATGTATGTATTTTTGTGGGGCCCATTTATCAGACTGAACTGATCATCAGTTTAGCCTGATAAAAGGGCTTTATCAAGATACAAACGTTTTGTTTATTGTTAAGTTTTCGGTGGATCGAGTGAATCCAAAATATCCCTAGACAATGTTGATGTGTGTATATCCGACATTGTTATTAATTAAGCTATGTAATTTTAATCGAAATATAATCCAAAGTCAAATAGGTCATAATTTATCTACTTCTTTAAAAAAAATACATCGTAGAGTAACAATAAAGTAAACAATGTCTCACCCAAGCGTCTTGTTCATAAATTTCTTAATCCCTAAAATAAATTTATTACTCAATATCTTCACTAACCCAGTCTCACAACGACTCCCAAATTGTTTTTAAAAAAAGTACCTACTAAAAGATACAAAAAAGCTCTCGTCTTTACTTATTTCATAAAGTATGATGTGATGATATAGAGCCTCTAATGGAATTCATTTGGGTAATGTTTTTACATTTTTGTATACGAAATGCTCTGTAATGTGAGTGATTCATCAGGACACTGAATAATAAATGTTCGTACTGGCGTAACGGTACCATCGTTTTTATTTTTGTAATGATTTAGAATTATATTTTATCAGAAACATACTCGGCTCTACCACAAAAAGAGTTAAACCTGGGCCCTATTTAATATAACTTACAAGTCCACAATTGTGAAAAAAAGCTACATATTTGTATGTTTTTTTTACAAGTGCTGTTTAATAAAACTTACGAATAGTAAAAATGTTACAGGTAAAAACCTTACAATTGTACCAATTACAAGTGCTGTTTAATAATACAAGTGCTGTTTAATAAACCCCACAATTTTACAGGTTACAATCTTACTATTACCTATTCCAATTACAAGTGCTGTTTAATAAAAGTTTTCAAGTGTAGAAAACCCCTGCAGATTTCTAAGACAATTGTAGCTACAAGTTTATGCGAAAATAAAAATTAATAAACTTGTTAAGAGTCCATTAACGCGAACAGTGACGCCACTCTAAAAACAAGTCATAGTCGTAAGGCTTTTTATCAAAAAATGGGCTCCCTAGCGAGTTAGATATTAATAATAAAATAATAATAACACATCACACTCAGAGCCCTTAACTAGAAAGAACCTGTATCCAGCCCCGGATCTAGGGGGGGGCTGCTAAGGGCCCGTGCCCCGGGCGCCAAGATCAGGGGGGCGCCGAATTCACATTACAGACGAATGTCATAACTCAAAAATTATTATTTATTCAATAAATAAATAAATAATAATTCTGTATTGTGAGAGGCGAGGTTGTTCAGGGGCGCCCACCAAGCGGCTCAGGCAAACAAATGTTTATTGTTCATCATTCAACAAAACATTTACTTAAACTTGACTAAGCACAGATTAAGTAATAGTACAGAAATTTTATGGCCATATCAACTCGATCGATACCCAAAGGGCGCGGAGCTGACGACGACATACTGCACAAACGAAATGTAATTTACGCGTCACTCCTCGCAGGAATCCCAGATCGCAGCAGCACGCGTCAGTTAGTTACAACTCAAGTTATTCTGCCTCATCATGCCAGGAACCTTAAGGCTTTGTCTAACAGTCGGCGCTGTAGTAGCTGTAATGTCGCGCTAGGGCGCCAGCCTTACGCAGCGCTAGCATCGCGCTAGTCTTACGTGGCGCTAGAGCGTTGACTTGTAATGTAGGTACTATGGTAATATTACTCTGTCATACAGAGCGCCCGGAGCGACGTGCGCAAGAGCACCGCGTAATTCTAGCGCCGCGCTAGGACGCTCTGTCGCCGGGCGTACAGAATTTGTTTTTGCCTCGTCCTGAAACAGTATTATTTACTTGACCACTTCGAGCGAAACTAACACGCAAAAAGTGTTCCATTTCTCACTCCCACTAATTTTGGTCTTTCCTGATAGTTGAATGATATTTCCGAAGACTGAGCGATCTGCTGCACTTAGTGTAAATGCATTGGTAAGTTACATAAAGGAGCGTGTGTGACATCAAAGAGCGCTCTAGCGCCGCGTAACTCCAGCGCTTCAGCGCGACGCTATAGCACCGTCTGATTGTCAAAGCCTGGCTGACAAAGCACTTGGGTGAAATCTCCACGAAATCAATCGAGTCAAAGAATATTAATATATTCTTTGACTCGATTTCGATATAATAAGGATAGGATAATTCCTGGCCCGTTTTTTTGCACTAATTTTACTCAAAAATGGAAAAAAAATAAGACAAAATCCAAAAGAATAAAGCATATCCTGCGCTGTGTTTACTATACTAATATTATTTCCATGACTAGGTAGGCATGTTCAAATGTCGATCAATAACTGGACGTCTGCGGCCGTAGCATGACCAGAGAGAAGTAGTTCAAAGTTACTCCCGTTCTATCCGAGATACGCCTGTTTTAGATTTACCCGCTTGTAAAGAATGTATTTTTAGTGGTCTTAATAGCTTAACTCATTTTGTGTCCTTCAAGCTGTAATCCTCATGATTAAAAGCATCGCTAAAACAAATTCTAAGAATGCAAATAATTAGTCATGAATTGATCCAAATTGGTCCACAAAGTAAAATAATTAGTCCACTTAAACTTAAGAAGTTATAGCCAAATGTTTGTGAGGATTATGGCTTGACGTTCAAGCTGTAATCCTCATCTCTTGTCCAAGAAAACAGTAGGGCCTATCGACTTGGTTCAGGTCTAAATAATTAGTCCTCAATTGATCCACACGACATGCCAAATCTCAGAATTGGTCCTCCAGAGGTTCCGGAGTTATAAGGGCATCTTGGTGAGGATTATGGCTTGAACATTTGGCACCTTCAATTATCTCCGGAACGCCTATAGCTATTGGTTTGAAATTTTGCCAAAAATTAATCCTCAATTGGTCCACCAGAAATACAATCACTTCGAACTAGGTTTTCTTTGAAGAAGTACGTTAAAATCATCAGTTTTACTTTTCCATACATTGCGATTCATGTACAGTAGTGCACAGAATAATTGATAAACATTGGTAGTAACCGATTACATAGGTACCTAATCTATTCTTAGAATTCGTAGTTGTAACAGATTTGTCTATGGTCTCGTGCGCCCTAGGCGGCTTACCTACCAAAGACCAAGAGCTATTTTGCAATACAGAAAAACTGGAAGTGTTAAGCCTTCATAGACCGCCTCTGTACTTACGTTTCGGACACGGACGGCGTAACACTTTTTTTTTTCGCCAATACCAAAGAAGAGCTAATTTGCAATATAGAAAAACCGGAAGTGTTACGCAGCGTGTCCCGTCACTGTTCCAAATTATTTAACCAAAAAAAAAACTATTATTTATATATTTTAGTATATTATAATTAAAAGTTTGGAATAGTTTCTTTACACACACAATATCAAAGTAATTACTTACCTACTTAGTTTTATTTATAGTAAATTCAAATAATAACAAAAAAATGTTACAAGTTACATTTTGTGTCAACGTTTGTAATAAATTGGAAAAGCGCTATATCTACATATTTCGATGTCAGGAATTATGTTCAAAGCTTATTAGAGCCACCCAGCACCAGCAGCAACCACTACGCACCACTTTATTGCTCGGCATCCTTGTGTCCGTCTACACAGCGTTATAACGCGCGGTGTAGCGATTACGATGCATTCTCTCCAAATGTCTGTCCTCGTGGCAATCTGTGAGGGAGACCTATGTCCAACAGTTAACGGATATCTTCTCCACGCGTTATCAATCATCAATCAAACGCGAACGGAGCTTTTGGCAGGACTATTATATCTTAGCCAAAAAATGTAGGTAAGTATTTATTTTAAAATCAACAGTAAAATACATATATTAATGTAAAACCTAAAATATTTTCTAGTTGTCTAAAATACTTATGTGTATTTTTTTATCAGTACAGACATATATCAATATATATAAAACTCTTCCGTTACTGACTGACTGACTGACTGACAGACAACGCAGAGCCGAAACTACTGGGGGTAGCGGGCTGAAATTTTGCATGTAGGTTCCTTAGGGAGTGTAGGTGAGCACTAAGAAAGGATTTCCCGAAATTCCCACGGGAACGGGATAAAACTGGATTTTTGTGTTTAAGAGAAATCTGCGCGAGTGAAACCGCGGGGCAGCCTCTAGTTTTTCATATTAAACTACGTTTTCATTTCATTATAATTGGCAACCTTACACTATTTAGTAGGTAGTAAAGTTTCTAAAGATATCTATTATACAGCATGTAATCTATTTAAATAGTTTAATAATCACTGTTGCTTCATTGCAATAACCATAGTTGTTCATCTTGATATAACATTAAGTACAGAGTCCGCATTCTGATTCTCAACAGTAGCATAGGGTATCATAATGTAAAGAAACAAAAAAAAAACTGGTTTTCTAAAACTCAGTACAGACATACTATTTTTCATCTTAACTCTTAAGTTTTCATTATAATCGTCAACCTTACACTAATTGCTTTAAACACTATTCCCTCATACAATACATTTTAATTCAATAAAAAATACTATACCTACGTAGGTTCCTAACTTATCTAAATCATAGTAACTGGTTATTCAGGCTGTATAAAAATGCATTTGAATCTTAGTATACCTACCAACTGAACCACTCACACTTGGGTTTAAAATATGAATATATTTTTTCGACATTTGACAACCTTTGATTGTTTTTAGGTTATATTTGGTTTTATTGATAACGACAAGCAAATAGTCGTAGCTAACATAAACTAAAGTTTACCCATTGTTTACTTGCTCACGAAGTACGCGTTTTTGTCACGTAAAAAGCCTTCTCATTCATTAATTTCTTCTTGCAGCTATGTTTTCTTATACGTTCCATGCGATACAATACAATACAGTGTAAAATAACAACCACAAAAAATGGCCTGGTTATTGTATTTCACTTGTTTTTTATGGGCCGAACATATAGAGCGTCATCTACAAAAAGTTTTCCTTGTACAGTGGCGGACTAGGATACCGTAACAGATTTGTCTATGGTTTCGTCAGCCCTAGACTGTATTACCAAAGAACAAGTGCTATTTTGCAATAGAGAAAACCCGGAAGTGTTACGCCGACCGTGTCCGCCACTGTACAACCCCATTAATAATTAGGAATATAAGTTTCAGAGACTGAATGGTGGAGTGTAGAATGGAATTCCTGGAGTTGCCACGGGAACTGAAATAAACAAAATATAACATAACATAACATAATCTCACGCCTTTTATTCCCCGAAGGGTAAGGCAGAGAAAACAACCACAAAGGCGCAACGCGCTAAGCTACGGAGGCGGCTTAAACAAATTATATTATTGTAAATAGGTAGATATTTTTAGGAGGATATGGCGGGTGCGATTAGAAATAATGTTTCCAAATTCCTAAGTAGTAAAACAACCAGTAATAACGTTTACAAAAAAGCGCGTGCGAAGCTGCGGGCAAAATCTAGTAGCAATATACTGGGTGTTTCTGACAAGGCGGTAATAAATCAAAGAAGGGATTCTGCTCACCATAACTAACTACTTTCCCAAAGCAACATGGGTCAAAATCTCAAAAAAAATAACAGCTGTTCCATACATTGGTTCGATCAGCTGACGTGGTCAATGTACGGGACGGCTGATTTTTGTTTTGAGATTTCGACCCATGTTGCTTTGGGAAAGTTGTTAGGTATGGTGAGCAGAATCCCTCCTTTGATTTATTACCGCCTTGTCAGAAACACCCTGTATAACAGCCTAGGGCGCATAAAAAAGCAGAGAAAAGTGTATAATGCCCTCCGTGTCGGCAGACATTATTTATTTATTTATACCTGCAATGCAACCAGGGATCACAAAACAAACCCGTTGAAAATACAATTGGTGTGGGCCCCTTCGACGACCCACAATCCTAGGCGGTGTGCTGGTTAAATGACTGAAGAGGGTGGAGGCTTGAAGGAAACTCAGGAGCTTTCTTTTTCTTTTTTTCTTTATTGGAGGCCCGGTGGTCGGCAGGAAGCCCAGACCCCAAAAATGGCCTTAATTATATTACAAACTTACTATGTACATGAACTTAGCCTAGAGCGCGTGTGAGACCTAGCAGGCCAATCGCGGGCGTTTCCTCCCTCACCCCTTCACCCGTAGGTGACGAAGGCGGGGGTGAGGGGAGGCCTGCGAGATCCCACTTACACACAACTACCCTCTCTAAAACTAATACAAATATAAGCTACCTGCTATTCCCTAAAGGTTCATAGCTTATGTACTACTTATTTACTATGCTGAATATCAAGTTATTCTCTATTTATTTCTATATGACTAGCGTTTAACTACTTACTATTTACTATTTAGGCAGTACCTAGCCTACCTAGGTTGTATTTCCTAATAGGTTACCAGAATAATATTACCAATTCCATAAGTCTTTATTAAAACCTCAAAGTTTATACCAAATGCTATTCACAAACTTATTCTATAAAAATGCCCTACAGGGTTCTTTAATATTAAAAATCTTAAACTAATATCTATTTACAGAGACTATATGAGGCCGTTACACTTGTCGCGAACATATACTCCCGCCGCAGCTTGTAGCTGGAGCCCTAAGGTGTTCGCGACCCGGAGTATGGCGAGCTTCTTCGTCGGCCGTCGCAGCACGCCCTTGTTGTTCGGCACGTCCACTGCTCGTACCTCGCCGCCTGGACCCGGGAAGACTGCTTCGACGACTTCTTTCTCGGCAGCGTCTTCGGCACCAGGTTTCACAGGCTTGACGGCTTGGTGGCTGGCTCGTGGCTCCCGCCGGTGTTGGAGCTCCGGCTGGTTTTGGAGCTTCGGCAGGTACTTGCGCGCCCAGCGCGCGCAGATCTTGGCGGCGAGCGGCTGACCCGAGCGGCTTGTGCTTCGCCCGGCGACGTCGCCGTCGGCGCTTCCGCCCTCTAGCGGCGGTCTCAGTCATCAGGCCAAAGTGGTTGTGGCCTGTGAACGAGAAACAACTATTAATATTGACAAAATTACTATTATTAGAGTTGTCACCCTTCGACGGTTGTGCCGGCCGCGCTTTTCGGATGCGGCTGGCCTGGCACATCTTCAGCTGGCTGCTGAAGTCGGGTGATGGCTGGCGGGTCGAGTTGTCGGCCCCGTCGTTTCTTGTCGGCTTGTCTGTGTGGTTGTCTCTCCGTAGCGGGCAGGTTTCGACGCCTCCCGTCGGTAGTCGCGCAGTCTTGACTCTCCGGAAGTGTAGAGCTCGCCCCTCGACGGCGTTGCAGGAACTTTTCGGCTCATCGCCCGGGCTCTCCAGGGCGAAGTGTTCTTGCATAGGCGGCTCTATGTCTTCCTCGGAGTCATCCTGGCTGGTGACTGCGTGATGTACCTGTTGCCGCTCAGCTCTGCTGCGCGGCCCCTTGACGCCGTGGATGACCCAGCCGAGGTCCATCTTCGACGCCACAAGTTGATCTCGCTCGCCGCTACGCGTAGTGTGCGCGACGAGCAGATGCCAGTTGTCTTGTCCGAGCAGGATCGTTGGCGTGTACGTCCCGTATTCGATCTCCTCTTCTATGTCTGCCAGATGCGCGCAGCCCTCTATGTCCCTTCGCTCGAGTGTTTGCGGCGAGAGTCTGAGGCCGGTCATCGTGCGCGCCGATATCTGTAATGAGTCTGAGTTAGGGCCACGTATATTAAAACAGACTCGCCTGGACTTATTCTCACTGTGTTTCGTCCCTCCTACTGTCTCGATGCAGAAGGGTGATGGCGGTCCCGCTGCGCCGATCCGCTTCGCCACACTCTCGTCTATGAGTGTGCAGGTTGAGCCGTCGTCCAGGAGCGCGTAAGTCTTGCAGGCACCCTCTGGACCGGAGACCTCGACTGGCAGCACTTTCAGTAACGCCGTCCTCTTCTCTGTCGTAGCCGAGGCGATGAAGTGCGCCGGCGGCTCGGTCGGCTGTGCTGCGATCACAAGGCTCGTCTCTGTGTGCAATAAAGGATGGTGAGCGTAGCGGCAATTATTAAGTTCACACTGTTTGTACTTACATGTGTGACCCTTGTGGCGAAGTTTGAGGCAGCGGAAACACAGGCGGCTTACTTTCGCAAACTCCCATCGTCTTGAGACTTCCGCTTTCTTGAATGTGTGGCAGTCCGCCACTCGATGGTCGAATTTTCGGCAAACCGGGCACTGAGTTTTTCTATCTTCAGAGTGGTAGCTTCGACCCCATCGCTCCGTAGCCTCTCCCTTTCTGTTTTCTGGCGGCTGGAAAGGGTTTTCGGCCGGCGCGTAGCTCCCACAAAGTTCACTTTCTCGCTCGAGGAAGCGGGTGATGGTCAGCAGGTCCGGTTCCTCGGCGGGCTTCGCTGCGGCGAAGTCGTAGTAGCGGTAGCGGAGAGTCGCAGGCAGTTTCTCCACTACGCCGCGCACTATCTCCGGGTTGTACAGATAGTGCGTCCTGTTGAGCGCCTTCACTGTCGAGGTAATGTTCATTACCTTTGAGGCGAAGGCGCAGATATCCCTCGGCGTATCGGCGAGCCGTGGGAGTCCTCGAAGCTTCTCCATTTCTACGATGACGAGCGCGTCGGGACGTCCGAATCGTGAAGCGAGTAACTTCATAACCTCGGCAGTGGACGTCGCCCCGACGAACAGGCATTGCGCTGCATCGCGTGCGGCTCCTTTGAGACTTCTCCGTAGTCTCATCAGGTTGGCTTGTTCACTAAGTTGATTTGCTGTCTCTTCATAGGCAGTCTTGAAGGGCAGCCAGTCCGTCGCGGCGCCCGAGAACACCGGCAGGTCCATCACCTCGGCGTTGACGGGTTGCATGGAACGGGCGGCCATGGCTAAGGCGGAAGCTAATTCCCTATAGTCGAGCGCTGGCGGCGGCGGTGATCGCTCGACGTAGAGGACGGGAGCCTGACTCTCCAGAGTCGGTTGCTGTATGGTGATCTGCTGAGGTACGTCGTGACGCGGCGGTGGTCTCGACGTTGGCGGCAACTCAGCAGGATCTAAGGGCGGCAGCCCTCCTGAATCAGCGGCGGCGGCGGCTCCTTCGTCCTGGTATGCACCTGTAGTCAGAGCCAATGCGTTGGTCTGGACCCAGGTGTTGGTACGCTCGTCTCTGAGCGTGGCATTGTCATCTATTTCCTCTTCCTCCTCATCCGTCTCCTCTTCTAGGCAAGCGACGCGTGCAGCGGCCAGCTCTACTTGTCGCTGCAGGAGCTCTTGTCGCGCCTTTTCTAGCTCGCGCTTGCGTGCTTTTGATCTCGCCGAGCTGTGTTTGCTTGGTGCCCTCTTGCAACGCGGCGCGGCTGCGGCTGTGGAGAGCACGGCGGTGGCGGCAAAGGGCGCGGCGAAGGCGGAGGCGGGATGCGTGGCGACGGCGGCGGCAGCCGCGGATGGCGCGGCGGCGGCAGCCGCGGATGGCGCGGCGGCGGCGGCGGCAGCGGCGGATATCACGGCGGCGGATATCGCGGCGGCCGGTGAAGGCACGGGCCTTGCGGGGATGGCGGTCCCCGCAAGGGGCGCGGGGGGGGCGGCCCCCGCGTCGGCAACCCCCGCGGAGGGGGCGCTCCCCGCGGGGGGTGCGGGCGCGGAGGTGCCGGCGGGGTTGACTTGCCCCGCGGCAGACGTGTGTGTCGCGGGCCCAGCGGAGGGCTCGGCCGCAGAATGCGCGCTTAGTGCTGCTTCCCTATTGGCTGTTTGAGCGGCGGCGCGGGCAGCGCGATCGAGGGCGGCCGGGTCTGGGCGCGCGACGTACGGCGCCGACTTCTTGCTCCGGGTTATGGGCATCCCGATGTTGCTCCTGAGTTTCCTTCTGTGGCTTGACTGTTTCTTCAGATGCGGCTTGCAGAGATCAGTTTTCGCTGGACCGCTTGCGGCTTGATTCTTCTATTCGGCTCCGGAGGACCAATTTATTTGGTCCTATGTTCCGCTTGAATCTTGAATCTTGTATCCGGCTCGAAGGACCAATTTATGTGGGCCCCTTCGACGACCCACAATCCTAGGCGGTGTGCTGGTTAAATGACTGAAGAGGGTGGAGGCTTGAAGGAAACTCAGGAGCTTTCTTTTTCTTTTTTTCTTTATTGGAGGCCCGGTGGTCGGCAGGAAGCCCAGACCCCAAAAATGGCCTTAATTATATTACAAACTTACTATGTACATGAACTTAGCCTAGAGCGCGTGTGAGACCTAGCAGGCCAATCGCGGGCGTTTCCTCCCTCACCCCTTCACCCGTAGGTGACGAAGGCGGGGGTGAGGGGAGGCCTGCGAGATCCCACTTACACACAACTACCCTCTCTAAAACTAATACAAATATAAGCTACCTGCTATTCCCTAAAGGTTCATAGCTTATGTACTACTTATTTACTATGCTGAATATCAAGTTATTCTCTATTTATTTCTATATGACTAGCGTTTAACTACTTACTATTTACTATTTAGGCAGTACCTAGCCTTCTTCTTCTTCTTCTTCCTCAGCACATATCAGCCCACTGTTGAGCAAATGCCTCTCCAATTATTTTCCAGTTCGTTCTATCGGCTGTCAATCTCATCCAAGTCCTCCCCGCAACAGTCTTTATATCGTCAGTCAATCTGGCTGGTGGTCTGCCTACACTCCTCTTCCCCTCTCTTGGTCTCGATTCAAGGACGGCTTTGCTCCATCTTTCGTCTTCCCTGCGTGACATGTGTCCCGCCCACGACCACTTCAGTTTAGCAACACGAGCACCCACATCTACTACCTTCGTGCGTTCTCTGATAGTGGTATTGCGCACTTTGTCTCGCAGGGAGAGACCTAGCACCTAGCCTACCTAGGTTGTATTTCCTAATAGGTTACCAGAATAATATTACCAATTCCATAAGTCTTTATTAAAACCTCAAAGTTTATACCAAATGCTATTCACAAACTTATTCTATAAAAATGCCCTACAGGGTTCTTTAATATTAAAAATCTTAAACTAATATCTATTTACAGAGACTATATGAGGCCGTTACACTTGTCGCGAACAATTGGTGTCGTCTTATACGTAATTAATTACATACTACTTAACAAAAACCTCTTTCACTCTTCTAAAGAATCGATTAGGTAACCGGTTACTACTAATGTTTATCAATTATTCTGTGCACTACTGTACATGGATCGCAATGTATGGAAAAGTAAAACTGATGATTTTAACGTACTTCTTCAAAGAAAACCTAGTTCGAAGTGATTGTATTTCTGGTGGACCAATTGAGGATTAATTTTTGGCAAAATTTCAAACCAATAGCTATAGGCGTTCCGGAGATAATTGAAGGTGCCAAATGTTCAAGCCATAATCCTCACCAAGATGCCCTTATAACTCCGGAACCTCTGGAGGACCAATTCTGAGATTTGGCATGTCGTGTGGATCAATTGAGGACTAATTATTTAGACCTGAACCAAGTCGATAGGCCCTACTGTTTTCTTGGACGAGAGATGAGGATTACAGCTTGAACGTCAAGCCATAATCCTCACAAACATTTGGCTATAACTTCTAAAGTTTAAGTGGACTAATTATTTTACTTTGTGGACCAATTTGGATTAATTCATGACTAATTATTTGCATTCTCAGAATTTGTTTTAGCGAAGATTTTAATCATGAGGATTACAGCTTGAAGGACACCTCATTTTCCCAAAATTTTGAGTCCGTCACTTTGTCATGATTTTTTTGTAGTAGGCTCAATAGGCCCAATCCCTTAACCTAAATATAAACAGAATACTGACTGGTTGATCAGTGAGCGATCAATCATTCAATACGATAGACTGCGTGACGCGATTTGACAGACAGCTTTGCTGCAAAAAGATGAAAGGGCCTTTGTACATTCTCTATTGCAAGCAATTCGCGGAAGTCTCCTATGATTATGTCGAGGCAACGAAGTCGCGTTTCTCTCGCTGCGACTAGTTTAAGCCGTTCCCCTCCCCAAAGTGCATACTGGTTCCATCCTTTCCGGGTTGAGCTCTCGTGACGTGAACACCGACTGTCCTCCAGGCAGACCGAAGACACGTCATCGTCTCCATCCCGCGTCTGCAATGACGAGCATGTCCGTTTACACAGGTTAGTACCAAGTTCTCGTAAATTGTTTGCTATTCTCATCAAGTTCTAATGCTACTGAAGTTTGTCATTCGTCATTCCATCTTGGAACCATCCCCTTTTGTCAACACGTGTCTGAGCCAGTGAATTTCTCCACAGATCTTGTATGAAACGTAGGACCTAGAGCGTCTACCTCATCGCTACAACCCCTGCAGGAGCAACGAATCTCCAGGATTCAGGTTGGTCCCAATTTTAAGAGGTTATCTTTACATCCGGCCCGCATGTGTAGCCACTAGGATGATTGAGTCCCTCGTGTCCCCCTTACCATGGAACTGATCTGGTCACGCCATAGCGCTGCCTTGAGGAAAAGATTTAGAGATTTAATTATACCATAACCTCAAAGTGTAACCTCAAGTGGAGCACATTCCTTTTACCTTAGTCATCTGGCGTTAACCACTTCCTGTATTCCGCAGTGTAAGGCCAGTACATCTGGAGAAGTTCAACAGCCCGTCACCTGTCATCCCGATCTATTCGGTGAGTGTCTTTGTTAATTTGAGTGAAGAGAATCTATTGTAAAATAACCTCCCGCTCCATGCCTCTATATGTGACCTGGTGTAATAGTGTGATTGAAATGTGCCGTATGCCATTTCAGGGTCTGGTGCTACGGTCAGTGATTGGTGTGCTGCAGACCAGCCAAGTCTCCCTTTCTTCGGGCTCGCTCAGGCCACAGGCAGCTGAGTATAATTAATGCAGATCTCGCTCGTTATGTGTAGTTGACTGAAACCCTCGGTTAGAGATACACTTCACAGACACCCACAAACACCTACACACCATTGTGGAATTGCAGCGTGCAATCCTTTTGTTAATGTGTAACTCCTTTCGAATTTATTGTACCATCAGCGTGTTGGGCCGCTGTATAGAATACCCCAACTCCGTCTCTGCCCGCGGATGTCGTAGAAGCCGACTAAGGGACAAGTCATGAAA
Organism: Euspilapteryx auroguttella; assembly: GCA_951802225.1. Taxonomy (NCBI): domain Eukaryota; kingdom Metazoa; phylum Arthropoda; class Insecta; order Lepidoptera; family Gracillariidae; genus Euspilapteryx; species Euspilapteryx auroguttella. The sequence goes on along the minus strand of OX637649.1, from coordinate 3,574,736 downwards.
CTCCAGTTCTACTGATGACACTGTAAATACTTTGTGCCAGTCCTAGTTCTAAGTTAGAGTAAGTGCGTCCGCCCAGACATTCGTGTGTGTGTTTTCTGAAATACAGATTGTAGACCAAGATAGTTTATGTGTGTGAATTAAAAGAATATTTAACTTTACTTTTCGGATTTTATTTACAATTCTAACAAGGGAAAATTTGTTTGTACATTACCACTTGTGTATTAAGTTTAAAAGGCGCCCAATATCTTGTTGAAGAAAAAGGTAATGTCTCTCAGCCGGCCAACTAAAATCTTATCCACAACACCACGCCCTATGCTCTACTGCTACCAGACAGCCTAGCCGGTTTGCCACAGTGGCTGCCCAACGTGTGGGGCTGAGAAAATTTTCCCAAATTTTGAATTTTGTTTTGTATTAGTTTTGTATTGAGAATTTTTCCTGGAACAAATTAGAATCAAATTTTTGTGAACCTTATGTCTTAACTTGAGTAGGTAACTTACTTTACCACTCTATTGGAGTAACAGCGTCTGAGCGGACATGTAGAATAAGTGAAAATTTTATGTAATTTTGTTGTTGTTTTTTTACTGTTGTTGTTTTTTTTTTGCGTTTGCGGAAATTTGTTGTTGTTTTAAATTTTTGTGTGCGGCTAGATGTAAGCATCGGTAAATGTTTACAAACTGATAAATTTGTAATAGGAAGAATTAAAATACGATTAAGTGTTGACACATTTTCACCATACACACAAATACTCTAAATACTACACCATGGACGTATCTTTGATAGGTTTCCCGATTAAATATTTAAATAAGGACGAATTGCTATACGAGCTGAGCGTTATAAATTTCCCCTGCAGCTCAGATGCATCTAGGTACAGTCTTAGGAAGCAGTTAAGACAGGTTTTGAAACTAGCTAGACGAGATAACATAGTTCCCTCGTCAGTTCCTCAGAAGCTCCTTGCGCAAGACCTCGAGCTTATGCTAAATCAGGTAAGTGTAGTGAAAGCAGCATGCCAAGATGCGAAGCGCTAATTTCTATGCTCGTAGCTATTGTAACCATTTATGAGTAATGTAATCTTAGTGTTGTTATTGTGGTGTCGAAATTTTTAATTTTTGAAACTTAACCTTTAGACTGATTAAACCTTTGAACTGAAGTAACTTACTGTGATAATATTTATTGAGATAGCTTATTTGTGTTCAACGCGATTTATTTTATTTTTCTTTCTCGTTCTTTGGACTCGTTTGCCTGCGCTTGAATCTAGACCTAGTGCAATATTTTGTTTTGTTGTTGTTGTTGACCGTTCTTTTAACAACCTTGTTGGTAGTCTTTAGTTTTGTTTTGGCTCTCTTGTTCGAAACGTTGTATTTACAAATTATTGTTGATCTTCTTATTGATGGTTGTTGTTTTATTTTGGCAATGGCATTTGTTTAGCTAGCGAACAATTCGGATTTTGTTCATTGGTAACTTTATTGATTATGTTGTTCGTGTGGATATTTTCTACTGATACCCTGTTGAAAATTTTGATGTTGATGTGTTGTTGTTAATGATGTTTATGATTCTGGTTGTTTTATCTATGTCTCCCTTTGCTTTTGTTGATATTAGGTTAAGTTCTTCTTTTGTAAGTATTTATATAGTCACTGCACACTAACCCCTTCTCTTTCTTACTACTGTTTCCTGACCCCTTTCTTGATTCCTTCTTTTTCCTTCCTCTCTGAGCCTTACTCGCCTTCCTGACCTCGCCAAGGGATTGCATGGGGTTACATCCCCCATGGTTCCATAATGGCAGAGGAACAGTCAGCGACTTGTAGGAATCTTTTTGGCCCTTTTGCTTTTGGTGACTATGGTCTCTGGTTCTAGTGATGAATGCAGAGCTCTCTTCACACTCTTTTGGCCCCTTCTAGTTCTTTTCTCTTTTCTGCAATCAGGCGTCATCTTCAGACCAACCTTGCCGATAGTGTGGACTGCGAAGTTGGTGGTGTTGCTGTTGCTTGCTTGCGTGCTGACCTTGTTACGGTTACAGTACATTCGTAGGTCTCAGTGCGCCATCGGCGCCGTTGTTCATGCGTGTGCCCTGGTTCGTTTCTCTGTCTGGATGATACCTGGTTGTAGTTTTCTTTTGTATATATGTAAGGTGATTGAGTGAGCGTTCGGACTGTAGTGAATGAGTGTGTGGTTGGTTGTGTAGTGCTTGTAAATATCTTTCCTCTGTCGATTTTTGGTTTGTTGTTGTTTGTTGTTGTGTGTAGATAGTTTTCTGTTATTTTTGTTGTTTTTGATTTTTGAAATTGTGTACGGTTGAAACTCCTTTTAGTCCGTACTGTTGAGAAGCCTGTCTTTGTCCTAGTTAGGCGAAGCAGAGAAAGGATTGTGAACACCTGTACTGACGCTAAGGAAATCTTGGAATGAATTTACTGAAGGTAAGAATCGTGTAAATATGTAAATAGGATCTTGCTAAATGTTGTAATGTAGTTTATCTTATTGCTAGTAGTTTTGAACTAAAAAAAAAAAAAAAAAATCTAAAAGATTGGTAAGAAAGTTCTCACGGTCAGCGTCATCGAGAAAATTCGGTTCGAGCTCCGTGTAATTCTGTTGTTGTTTTTTTTTTAGCAATCTATTGTTGTTGTATTTGGTCAATGTACTGGAGTTGAACAACTTTGTATAAGACTCCAGGCATTTTAGTAGATTCTTATGAACTTTGTGTACCCATACGGGCGATCAGCAGTCTGTTGTTGTTTTTTGGCAAACTATTGTTGTTGTATTTGGTCAATGTACTGGAGTTGAACAACTTTGTATAAGACTCCAGGCATTTTGGTAGATTCTTATGAACTTTGTGTACCCCTTCGGGTGATCGGCAGTCTGTTGTTGTTTTTTGTTAATGTCGTTTTGTTTTGTAGAATAAGTCCTACTCAATACCTGAACGAAAAAAAAATCGTGAACGTGAAGTATAGTGGGCGGTATAAGTAAAGTACTCCCAGGAGTATAACCTAAGGGACAGCTTCGTTGTTGTGCGTGTCGCCGTCTTTTAGTCTAGTTATTCAATGTTGTTGTTAGTGTAATCCTTTTGTGTTAGTATTAGTTTATTTTTGTTGTTTAGATTAATGTAACTTTGTCTGGGTCGCGCGTTCAGTTTAGCGAAATATTTTATTTAAAATTTGAATTATTTTAAATAAAATATTTCTTTGGACAACTTTAGTGGTACTGTCATGATTTTTTTGTAGTAGGCTCAATAGGCCCAATCCCTTAACCTAAATATAAACAGAATACTGACTGGTTGATCAGTGAGCGATCAATCATTCAATACGATAGACTGCGTGACGCGATTTGACAGACAGCTTTGCTGCAAAAAGATGAAAGGGCCTTTGTACATTCTCTATTGCAAGCAATTCGCGGAAGTCTCCTATGATTATGTCGAGGCAACGAAGTCGCGTTTCTCTCGCTGCGACTAGTTTAAGCCGTTCCCCTCCCCAAAGTGCATACTGGTTCCATCCTTTCCGGGTTGAGCTCTCGTGACGTGAACACCGACTGTCCTCCAGGCAGACCGAAGACACGTCATCGTCTCCATCCCGCGTCTGCAATGACGAGCATGTCCGTTTACACAGGTTAGTACCAAGTTCTCGTAAATTGTTTGCTATTCTCATCAAGTTCTAATGCTACTGAAGTTTGTCATTCGTCATTCCATCTTGGAACCATCCCCTTTTGTCAACACGTGTCTGAGCCAGTGAATTTCTCCACAGATCTTGTATGAAACGTAGGACCTAGAGCGTCTACCTCATCGCTACAACCCCTGCAGGAGCAACGAATCTCCAGGATTCAGGTTGGTCCCAATTTTAAGAGGTTATCTTTACATCCGGCCCGCATGTGTAGCCACTAGGATGATTGAGTCCCTCGTGTCCCCCTTACCATGGAACTGATCTGGTCACGCCATAGCGCTGCCTTGAGGAAAAGATTTAGAGATTTAATTATACCATAACCTCAAAGTATAACCTCAAGTGGAGCACATTCCTTTTACCTTAGTCATCTGGCGTTAACCACTTCCTGTATTCCGCAGTGTAAGGCCAGTACATCTGGAGAAGTTCAACAGCCCGTCACCTGTCATCCCGATCTATTCGGTGAGTGTCTTTGTTAATTTGAGTGAAGAGAATCTATTGTAAAATAACCTCCCGCTCCATGCCTCTATATGTGACCTGGTGTAATAGTGTGATTGAAATGTGCCGTATGCCATTTCAGGGTCTGGTGCTACGGTCAGTGATTGGTGTGCTGCAGACCAGCCAAGTCTCCCTTTCTTCGGGCTCGCTCAGGCCACAGGCAGCTGAGTATAATTAATGCAGATCTCGCTCGTTATGTGTAGTTGACTGAAACCCTCGGTTAGAGATACACTTCACAGACACCCACAAACACCTACACACCATTGTGGAATTGCAGCGTGCAATCCTTTTGTTAATGTGTAACTCCTTTCGAATTTATTGTACCATCAGCGTGTTGGGCCGCTGTATAGAATACCCCAACTCCGTCTCTGCCCGCGGATGTCGTAGAAGCCGACTAAGGGACAAGTCATGAAACTCCAGTTCTACTGATGACACTGTAAATACTTTGTGCCAGTCCTAGTTCTAAGTTAGAGTAAGTGCGTCCGCCCAGACATTCGTGTGTGTGTTTTCTGAAATACAGATTGTAGACCAAGATAGTTTATGTGTGTGAATTAAAAGAATATTTAACTTTACTTTTCGGATTTTATTTACAATTCTAACAAGGGAAAATTTGTTTGTACATTACCACTTGTGTATTAAGTTTAAAAGGCGCCCAATATCTTGTTGAAGAAAAAGGTAATGTCTCTCAGCCGGCCAACTAAAATCTTATCCACAACACCACGCCCTATGCTCTACTGCTACCAGACAGCCTAGCCGGTTTGCCACAACTTTCGTTCTAAAGGTGCGAGATGGGATCGCTACTCAGAATCATTGTGCATAATCGACCATTTGTCGAATCCATCTGACACTTTTGACATATAAATGCGAGAAAATCTATTGAGATGATGTAAAAGAGTTAAAGTTAAAGTTAAAAGTTAAAAAACACTTTATTGCATACAAAAAATACAAAAGAACATTATACAATTAATGGTAGACATATTTAAATTTGCATGCAATGGGCGGACTTATCGCTAAAAGCGATTTCTTCCAGGCAACCCATGTGAAATGTTTGCACATAGACATATTAAATTGGTCGTAGGCGATAGAGTATTGTAAGTAACAAAATTAAATACTAAAGTTTTATTTTTAAAAATACATACATACAAATAAAATATTCAAAAATAAACATACATTCAACTAACTTACTAAATATACACATACATAAACACTAAATAAACATAAATACATAAACAATACATAAAAATAATAGACATTTATAATTAAATGACATCATAAAGAGGACAAAAACAAAAACTCTAACATATTGACAAGAAGTGCGATTTTACTGCCTCCTTGAAACGCGGTAAGCTCCGGATTTGTCGGATACTGACAGGAAGAGAGTTCCACAACATAACGGATCTGACCGTAAAGGAGTCTTTGTAGAAACTAGTTAGTTAGAGTTCAAAAGTGACAGAGAAAAACTCAACAAATGGTCGGTCATGCTACGTTCGCTGACAGGTAAAATTATACACATAAAAAACGTAAAATTAAATTATAACTGGGCAGGGGGGGCGCCATTTTTCAGTTTTGCCCCGCCTAGAGAAAATTGAAGATCCGGGGCTGCCTGTATCTAGGGTGCCCGAAACATACACAGAGACGGACATTACACCCAGACCGGAAACAAACATCGATCGATATTCATCATATCAATATTCGCCCCGCCCGGGAATAAATCACCTAAAGATTGATGCACTTAATTGTAAATATCTGACAATTTTACTACAATTTACAAATATGTAAACTTTTTATTACAATTGTGCGGTCAATAAAACTGTTTTCTTTACAAATATGTAAGTTTTCATCTGTAAGAATAAAACCTTTATTAGACAGTGAATTGTAAAATTGTAGCTACAATTCTACAATTAGTAAATTTTCTACAATTGTAAACTTGTAACTCGTTATTTTTATTAAACAGAAACTTGTAAATTGTAGCCTGTAAATTACAATTACAATTCTACAATTTGTAAGTTATATTAAATAGGCCCCTGGTCTAAATCACCAGACTAGGTTTAAATCACTATTTCGTCATACAAATTTGCGATTTAGACCGGTCTAACTTTTTTGTGGTAACAGGGACTAAGTTATATGTACGTATGAGTTTGTGTATTGTATTGTGTCATGATTTACCTAAGATGATAGCATCGTTCGTGTTATCATTATTATTAGTTTGTCGCTGGCCAAAAAGTTCTCGACTAGAGATCGCGCACAGCGCGCAACGAAGGACACAGAGTAGGCGGACCCTGAAAAGTTGCAAGACGACCTAGTAAAGGTACTCCACTGAATAAGATAGCATAAGACAGGTCATTATGGCGATCTGTGGGATAGGCCATCTGCCATGTCATGTCCAGCGTGTACGTTTTTCAGCTAAAATAGGTGCAGCGGGCCCATCACAACGCTTGAAAAGTGGATGTGCTCAAAAAAAAAAAACTTATTGTCATGATCAAGAGTTCCTCTCAAGTATTCACATGACTTGATTAGCTTCATCTTGTTTCCCACTGCAGGGTGCGGCCTGCCCCTCGACACGCGAGGCGCGCGTGACGGGAATCTAGAGGCCACCTTCGTATTGTAATGGGTATTATAACACAGCGAGAGATTATTCAAAACACGTTCTTTAAGAGAATTCTTATGTATTGAGATAAAAGCATTATAAAAGAATCTTATGTTACATTAATACAAAATTAAGTTGTTATTTAGGTACGTACCAGGTGTTAACCAATCTACCGTACATTGTAGCATTCATAATTGCAATAAAATGTAATAAACATGTGCAGTTACTTTTATTTACTTTTCTTTTCAATATCTTATTTTCATTAGAAAAGCTCCGTTGATAATATCAAAAATTTGACTGCTGGTCAAAAAGTTCTATTCCTAGAAACTCTTGTTTATTTTCGAATAGTTTTCTTTAAATAATTATTTTCAGAATGGTTAGGATGCGTAAAAATATGAAAGTAAAAATTTGTTATGAAGCTTTTGATACCTATTCAAAAGTACGTATACATGTAAGTACGTATACATTTGTAATCAATTAATTTACAAAAAACGCAAAATATTTCTTTTTATTTCTGTTTAATTTGCTTCTACAACTTTCAGTGTTCCTAGCCATCTAATCTAAGAAATTGCCTACCATCCAACTTCCCTTTCCCATTCCTCTTAATTAATTTAATTAGTTTAATCCCCATATTGTATTTATTCGTATGGCTGAACAGAATATGCTAGTACAATTGCTAGTACCAGTATGTCAATATTCCTTACATATTTAATACAACAGTGCGCCACAGTCTCTACTATACAGGGAGTGTGTATTTGAAGCTAGACATACATTTCGCTTAGTAAGGTTTCATAGGGATTGTCTCAAATCGGGGTCTTCATAATAGGATAGACTTGAAGTATCCAGGCGTTGCATGTGCATAACAATACAGCTACCATATTTATGGCCGCATAAAGATTAACTTTATTTGTTCATCTTACTTTTTTTTTGTTTTGACATTTTTTTCTAGCTAGATAAATAAAAAGAATTATCGCAAATGTGGACGTATTAGAGTTTCAGTACATATAGGTAAGGTACCTACCGAGGTGTATGGGAATATGTAATAGCCAACAAAGGACAAATTCTCCTGTAATCAAATTTCACAAAGCATTAATTTATTTGCGACTTGTTACAAATTTTCGCCATCTGTGTTACTTTAAACTTGAGTGGAGGCGAACACAACTTTTAGGTGGATAATTTAACATGAAATATGATTAGGTACCTCATATTTTTCAACGATAATCGATATGACACAAAACAATTTTTATGACGAAGTAACACGAGAAAATTTATATTTTCAATAAAGGTAATATAATAATGAACGTGCCTACTAATCTTAATCGGGCACAGCGGCTATTTGCGTTTTAAACTAATATTAAGTTACATGTTAAAATTCTTTAAAAAAAACACTTCACTAAGGAGAAAGCAGCAACAAAAATAAAGGTACGAGTTTAAAAAACAATGAATCAAGCATGACAAATCAAAGCAGCGTATCAAAAGTTAGTTGTGATGTGGTGATCTAATCGTCTGTCTCCGAACGACGAATTTTTAATACTTATTGGATTTTTCAATAACTTTTAGCTAAAAAATATTTGTACTTCTTAGGAATGATGATATTTATCACACCTTCACTTCTTAAATTTGAGCCTAGACTTAGGCTACGAACGCACAGGCGGTTTGATTTCCGCGCGGTGTCAAAGTTTGTTATTTAATTTTCAACCTTATTCATAGGCCCCGAACGCACAAGCGTGTTGTTACGGTTTTTTATCCGCTGGTGCGCACACTTCCATAGGATTCAATTTGTTACATAAAATCCACGCGGCAAAAAACCGCCTGTGCGTTCGTAGCCTTAGTCTTAGTAAATTTTACTTTTTCGTACGGTTGTATAGTGTGGTCTAGGACGGCGTAAAGGATTTGTCTATGGTCTCGTGCGCCATAGACTGTATTACCAAAAAACAAGAGCTATTTTGAAATATAGAAAAAACGGATGTGTTACGGCGACCTAGACCGCCACTGTACTTACCTACACATAGTACATCGTATGTTGTCGTAAGCATTGCCGAATTATAATATTTTAGACTACTTTGGTTTGGCCTTTGTTAGACTTCAATAAGTTACCTACTACCTATTTCATAATAAGTTTCTTGTCTAGTGTGTTATGTAGGTAATTCTGGTAGAGTCGTTGGTCTGCTCTCTTTTGTGTGTAATATAACAACTAAAGTAAGAAGTGGGTTTGTTTCAAAAGAGTTGGCTCTCGTGGAAAGGTTTATTTTGCGTGTTTAGTCACGCTCACGCACGCACGACACGACCTAGAGTTTTAGTACTTATACAATACTAGTCGACCCGGCGAACTTCGTACCACCTAACCTTTTAGTATTTTGTGCATGTATTATACTTATAATCCTTTCTCTTGAAGCACTCTATATATTAAAAAATAACCGCATCAAAATCGGTTGCGTACTTTTAAAAATTTAAGCATAAAAAAAATTATACTATGTATTATGTATTGATGATCTACTTCAGATACCTATATTTTTACTTTTAGCTTATACTTTTCTACCCAATACACGTGAAAGGTAGGTGTAATTATAGTTTCGAGACCATAAGCAATAAAATAAACCTTAGGCAAATCCTACATACAACTTCATATTTTAAAATGATGGTAATTATGCAAAACTAATATACGATGCAACTAGAATTAGATGTTTAAATAGCTCAACAAGATCTAAAGCTAAACTTAACCAAAATTCCGAACCTCCACCGCCAATTTAGGTCGCCGGACTAAGCTAAGTTTATTTGCTGCCCCACTTCTGTGGTCCGTTAGGACGTCGAAATAGACGAGTTCATGGCCTGGGTAATTAACTTGCAATAAATGTAGGCTTTACGGAACTATTATTTTAAAAAAATACGAGCTTTCCCGGCTTACTTCGTTACGCCATAGAATATAAGATACTACAAAAGACTTGGCTCTATAGACTATGTTCTTTTGACTGCCCAGAATGGCCGAATGAAAAACAAACAACAACAACAAACCACCTGTCAAAATATGTAAACAACGGAAAAAATATTGCACCTAGGGTTATATTATTTGAGTTTAGGTAAGGATCCCTAATTTTTTTGAAAATCTTATATAGCCTATATGACACTCGGGGTTAATGTAACTTCCTAACAGTGAAATAATTTTTCAAATCGGTTCAGTATTTCCGGAGCCTATTCGTTACAAACAAACAAACAAATCTTTCCTCTTTATAATATTGGTATAGATATATGAAATGTAGAGGTACTGCTATTTATTTGAGCGTTGGTATAAGACCGTGACCTCTATAAAGTTTTGACGATTCACGTTTCGAAACCGGTGACCCGAAGCTTCGTCAGCAAAAACTAAAAGATACTGTTCCAAAAACTCACGCTTCACAGTAAGCGGTTGGTTTCTAAATGAAAACATTAAAATGTTATAACGAAAAAACAAAATTATATTATGTAAGTTAAACTTAAGTATATTCTTCTTTTCACTGAGTACCTAAATAAAGAGAATGTAGAATTTCGAGATATTTTCCCCGTACTTAATTTAATTAAAAGAGCATAGCTACCACTTTCATTTCGCTATAAAACTATTTTAAACACGGTTACTTTAGTTATTTAGTTAAGACAAGTGCGTTTTTAAAATATCTGAGGTAAATTTAAAGTCGCCGCTAGAATAAAACAAACAAAATGGTAGAGAAAACACAAAATGTAAACCTACGGGCTAAACTATTTATTCCCACACGTAGGGTTCATTCCCGGGATTTCTCGGGTCGAGAATTCCCGGGAAATCCTTGGTTTCTGTTCCCGGGAAATTATGCTCGAGAAAAGTCGAGAACTCGAGAAATCATATTTGAGTCTATGTAGTGCAAATAAGTTCGTGAATTACGTAAAAGATGGTAAATGGAAATGTACTTTTTACTTTTATGAAAATGGAAATGTACTTTTTACTTTTATAAGCATAATGATGGTACGCGGTGGAGTCAAGTCTCGTAACCAAAATCGATCGACTCGTAATCGTATTACAAGCGACCGTCTTAACCATTGCTGGGGGCCAAGTTTTTTTAACTAAAAACGAGTGACTCGTAATTGTCTTGTTAGCGATTTCGTTAACCATTGCCGCTTTAACAAAGGTAATTTCTGTTGCACGCTCAAAGAAAACAGCAATGGTTAACTAAGTCGCTAACAAGACAATTACGAGTCACTCGTTTTTAGTTAAGAAACTTGGCCCCCAGGTTTCTTTAGGAGTATAACAGAAATCGACTTTACAAATTGGCAATGGTTAACGAAATCGATAACAAGGCAACTACAATTCGATAGAGTTCAACGACGAAGCTTGACGGTGTACTGCTTGTAAATATTTTGTGTTTTATTTTATCAAATTAAATTTATAAACTTATGAATTTCACAGTTCACTACCTACATCTGAGTATCAAGTCGCTTACTTATTTATCAATGAAAATTTGATGTAAGTGACAGCATTCGAAAATCATTGCAGCTTTTTAAAGACGACAACAGTACAGTAACAGTCTCCCGAAAAGCAGCAATAGTTTTCGAATGCTGTCATTGTCATCGAATTTTCATTGTTTATTTAGCTAAGCGACTCAGGCCCTTCTTTTCTATAAAATTTTCTTTAAATTTAAACACTTATTTTGAAGTATAGTTTTAGTTTAACGTTGACTATTTCCTAATCAACAAGCCGAAATTTGTGCATTTTTTATTAGTTAACGGTATAGTAGGTAGATATTGAGATAAGTTAATTTTTTTCAAGTTTTATAACTTATATTTGGCAGAAAAACCACTCAATTTATTGGTTTAAAACAAGTTCTTTTTATTATGATTCACATTGTTAATTTTGTGTCAGCTTTTTTCATTATTTGAATCGAAAAGATATGCAAAAACATAGGTAAATGTAAATTTCTCGACAACCCGAGAAGACCCGAGAAATTGGCCTCGAGAATTCTCGAGACCCGAGACACTGAAAAGCTCGAGAAATCATGAACCCCCTACACACGAATTATGTCAATAAATTAATCAACTTTAATGAATTCTGCTCTGCTTCATATTATAACTTTTCAAATAAGTACAGTAGGCTACACATCAACATTTATCCAAATTTTTTTATCTTATAGTAGGTACCATTTTGCTAGGTACTGTACTTTTTACCATATATCCTATTTTATAAACCAGTTTTTTTTAATACTCAATTGCCACTTTTAGCATATTTTTACTCATCATCAAGTAAACAGATAAAGGGGCTGTAATTATCGTGCAGAATCAATCTTCTGTTTCATCGTTACAGTGAGCGTATGCTGCGAAGTTCCGCAGGTAAAGATTAAACATATTTTTTTATTTAGAATAAAGGTGTGTAAGTAAGGGAAGTAGCGAAATTAAGAAGTAACTTCCGAAATTAACAAAACGGGAAATAACGTTTTAAATTTACAAAAAAAAACCGCAGAAGATACTGTACGGCGCAATAAACAGTTATAAATGTTCACGAATGTGTTCAGAACTGAGAGCTACGTACAATTCAGGATACGCTTACGCTCTTCAGATGAGACCAGTTAGAAAATCGAGGTCCGTGATGCGTGGACCATCGCGTGCTAAAATGGAGACTTGGAGTTTTGCTTTATTATTGACGATCTAAACAATAAACTGTTTAATTTAAAATGTATGTTATCGATAGCAGAGTTCTGCATGTGAAATGCTTATTGAAATAAAACGGAAGTGTATGTTCATATAAAATGCTTTGATTAACGATTAAGTTATTCAATATTATAAAACTCATAACTGATTGACAGATAACGTACAGCCCAAACCACTTTAGACAGGGGTTTACAGTTTAAAATGATGGTTCCTAAGGGGGAAAGCAGCAATTTCGGAAATTCCCACGGAAGCGGAAAAACGGGATTGACGTTTAAGGAAAAATACGCGGACGTGATGTGTGTCTCTCAGTTCGTAACGTAAAATCTGGTAAGTACCTATATAGTTATCTTTTGAGTGCGTACGTGCATAACACAAAAACCTTTATGAAAGAAAAATACAGAGAAATAAGAGTTTTTACTACTGGTTATAGCATTGTAAGTAGAATTAATGGCCGTTAAAATTGCTTCTGTGAAAGTTTTAAATGATTCAACTATTTATTTTAGGAGAGTTATCAAAATAATGAATTCAAACCGTAAGTTCTGGAATGATTATTGTTATGATTTTTTGTTTTTTTTTGTGAAATTATATAATTTAAAAACACTTCCTCGCACCTTTAATCATCGTGTATGTGTTTAGTGAGTTACGTTCAAACGTTGTTGTTGAATGAAACAATGGAGCTTTTATACATTGTTTGTTTTTACAAATTCATCCAATGAGGGGTTTTCAAAGTGACAGAAAAGAAAAAAAAAAGTTTCATAATACGCCGGTAGATGGCGGTGTCTAAAGCTATATAAGAGAAATGGGAAATTGAGTATTGACTGAATCTTTGGATTGGATCATTTTCTGCTAAGTATAAATCTACCTACTCCGTCACTTCTTCAGTTAAATTTTAATTTTTATGTTTCATTTTGAGCTATTGAATCATTCATTTTTTTATATTATTATATGCATTACAAAAAATGCCATTAAATTTTTCGCAAATATCGGGTTTTTTTTAAACCAATGTAGAGTTTTTGCTAAGTACGTATATATACGCGTAGTACCTAGGCTGAATTCTACTTAGCAAACATGTTTACTAGGTGAATGGCGCGAATGGCACATTAGAGAACCAGTCCCTAAATATGTTGGTAAAGTTTAAGTGCGTCCTATTAAGTATAAATAATAATGCCATTACCACAATGCAACCGGAACGAGACTAGTTTTTGCTAATACTTACGTTACATTTCGTAGAGCATTGCATTCTCAGGTACAATTTTTTTGATGATCCATTTATGATCCTTTTGTTAGATTTTAGATTTTAGTGTTCATACCACGTGACTCTACTAGGTCATTTGTTTTTCTCCCATTCCCCAGACTCAAAGTAACGGGCGATCTGTATGAAATTGCTCAGGTCAGCCGTGTCGTGATGCAAACTGTGTCAGATGCCGACCATATTGCAATCTAGAAAAGCCGGCTCTACCTTTGTCAATAAATAGAGTAACTATTTGTTGCAGCTGCTGGAGCTATGTTTGCTCCTTTTGGTAAAGCCTTTTGAAATTCCATTCAGCCCAGTTCACAGCCGCTAGAGTATTAAAATATATGCACAATGACCAAAAGTTCATTACTCTTGGCTCGATACGGCGACGATGCTGTCGTCGTGGGAACGTCGAACGTTAATGCTATTAAAGGCTCAAACGCTTGCAAATTTGAAACAAATATATTCAAAAGACAAGTCCGCTTGCTGAAGACTCTCATTCATATTAAAAAGGGCTCAGCACAACTGTCACCTCACCTGAATCTGCTTCGCGTACCCCGTCGCCTCCGTCACCGTTCAATAATTCACAGAGCACTTTTCCAATCAAATCAGAAACGGAAAAATCACGTCTCCAATAATAATAAGCATTCACTGAATTTCCATAATTCACAACATTTCACAAATCATGTTTCCTCAACAAAGTTCGGGTTTGATCTTCTATAGGTTCGTAGTTACGAAGCCTGGCTCATTTAAAACTTCCTGCACTAACAAGAAGTTCCGCTGCTTCCGTTTCAATTAATAAAGTCGAAGTTTTTTGTTGTCACTGTGATGCCGGAGGAATGCGGTCTGTGTGCGCGTAGAGCTCTGCTGCAGAGGGCAGGGACCTCGGAGCGTGGTGCCGTCTCACGCATCGGCGCCGACTGCGCGCGCGCAGCCTAGTACCGTTGCTTGCCGCGGAGTGGGAGCCCCGGGCTCCGCGCTCAAGGCCTGGCTGAGGTCGACCAGCCTCCGAACTCAATGTGACATTTCCAAGTTATTTAGTTACTTAATAATCTGACGCCTTTGTTGCTCTCTCGATTGCCGACGAGAACAATGGAAGCGGAATTGCATTTATTGTTCCACTTGCTCTTTGTTTGTGAAGACGTAGCCGAAACTCGTTCAGAGATAAATGAGACCTATTAAATGTGTTTCTTTCAGGAAAGTTTTTATTACAGTTCAAATGCTTTATCTCGGAAAGGTTATCGTCACAGACGTGACAGTAAAAGAGAAAAAGCTTAAATAAGGCTTTTTTTGTGAAATAGGACAATACAAAGTTTATATGTAACGTTTTTGAGACTTCTTCTTAATACTGCAAATCCAACTTAGGTATGTATGACTGGGTAGTGTAATTTGAGGTTTTTTCGTTGGCTTGTTGGTACCTATAGGTAGGTTGATTCCCACGAAGGCTTTTGTCAGCCAAATTGCATGATATTGCTGTTACATTTTCTTTACAATCACCACTGTGAGAACTTTCTTTATCTGGGTTTCGGTGGATTAGTGAGTGTTAACGGTAGAAAAAAGTATTACAGGCAGCATTAAGCGATTTTACTACAGCTAAGTATACATAATAAATACTTTTAGCTGTAATTTCATTACCTATGTACCTATACCTCCTTGTTTTATTGTTACAAAGACATAGTTAGTATCGGTTTACTGTCTTTACGGCGCTCTGACGTTACGTCGCTCCGCACCTAAGAAGCACTGTCGGCACGTCGCTCCTGCCTCCAGCGTACTGTCTCTACGTCGCTCCGAATTTTAGTAACTTAAGGGCATGCTCAATTTTATTTTAGTAAATAAAAAAAACATAGAGAGGAAAGAAATTATATATTTATCAATAAATTAAGTAGTCTTTTTTATAATAATTATAATGAATTTTAAATTACCTAAATGTAAAAATCACCAAACTATCTAAATAAAATGATAAATTTATGTAAAAAATAAAATTAAAATCAGTAAAATAAAAAATATTTAAAAAAATAAACAAAAAATTTCAAACATGTAAGGTGCAGTCTTGTAATTGCAACTGTCTGGTAAATGCAATAACTTCATAATAAAACCCTCTACGATGGCGGGTTAGTCCTACAACTTGGTGTGATGTTGTTCTGCTAAACATCTTAAAAATAATATATAAATGGCGCTGATAGGTCAAGAATTGTGTGAGTTACAGGGCTTTATAAAATCCCTTCATTTTATAATTGCTGGCTGTGAAAACATGGGGTTATTAAATTATTAAAAAATATAGTTTTTTGTGTTTTCTCGCAGTTGTTTTGACAAGGATTGTATAAATCAACCACGTTAAGTCGTTTTGTACTTACTTGTTTGATTATACGACAAATCTACTTACATTGTATTGTAAATGTAAATTTTTAAATTTTTAGGCTAGTTGAAATTGTCTGCCGGTTTTGAAGAATGAAAATGCTAGTGATGTGATGATGGATATGAATATGTCGATAAAACGAACTAATATTATTAGAAAAAACCTTAAACCTTAAAAAACTCTTAAAAGTAGAGTTTAAAATGTTTCCAAAATGTTATATACTAAATTGAAGTTTTTTTTGTAATTTCTTTTAGTTTTATTTATTAATATCAACAGATGCAACAGCTGTACATAGAGGTATATACCTAGATACAAAAAAAAATATGTAGTTGATAAAAAACATCAACATACTTGTCGGGTGCTTGTTCTAGGGTTTTATTTTTATTGAAAGAGCAAAATTAATGTACGGAATTATTTTATAATGTGCAGTATGATTTGTAGGATTTTTAATGAGTTAAATGTATATTTAACTTTTATTAACATAGATAGGAAAAAGTACTACGACTTCACCGATAATTTGAAAAATATTCTAAGTTTTTCTGTCACTTGATGATTTTGGACTGGCAAAAATTTTACAACTATAAATCATTACATATTGAATAAACAGTGCATTATATTTCTGTTAAATACATTTTAGAAGAGTTTCCCCTTAATTAATAAATTTTACGAGCGACGTTACGACAGTACTTGAAGAATGGAGAGCGACGTAGTGATAGTAGGTTTAAAGCGTGGCCCAGGAGCGACGTAACGTCAGAGCGCCGTAAAGACAGTAAATCTTAGTATCGCCCCTTTTCACACACTCACGAAGAACATTACGTGAAAGAACATACTGTACCTACCTATTAAAAATTATATCTTATTTTTGAAACAAAATTTTAAATTTGTAATGTCTTTGCCAGACACAAGATCTTCGTAATTTTCAGTACAGTACTTTTCCGATCAATTATATTAATGAGTAATGAAGTTGATAAGGAATGAAGGAAAACCAAACACCTATTAACCTATTACCGGTATGCAAAAGGTAACTTTCGTAACTTAATTTGCTTTGACGTTTACGTAAAAACATGTTTTCTATTATTAACCTTGCTGAATAAAATATAATATTACTACCTCAACCTACTTTAGCAGAAAATATATTCGAAGAATCTAAAGAACACCGCAATTTTGAAGTACTTATAAATTAATCCTTTTGCAGAAGCTCTCCTCTTTTCAAAGTTAAAAGTAGAAAATCGTGTTATTTTCCAGAGGATTCTAAATTTATAACTGACCTACACTTTCACGCCCCACCACGGGGAGCGTCCTTTTAGAATATTTCCGATAAGAGAGGATTTTCCGAAGACACTTTTCCATTAACGAAATTGTTATTTACAGAGTAAGCCGTTGAAAAGTGTAGATAGAAAGACGTCAGAAGCTCAGAACAAAGTTTAAGGCGTATGTTTCGGGTCGAGCGAGAAGGCAAAGTTCACGTCAGCGGAAAGATGGATTCGGGCGTTTAGCTCTACAGATCTTGGCTACAGTTGGCTGCTGGAATCTGTTATTGTAGTAAAGTACCTGAAGTTTGAAACTAACCACAAAGTAGGTACTTAATGTAAAATCAATGGTCTGTAATGGACGAAGTCTAGAAGGTATCTTAGTACGTTGTCAAAGTGAGTCAGTATAATTGTAATATTTATTTATTTTATTTAAGTTAATAATAAAAAATGCCTTAAATATAAAATGACAAAAATAAATTTAAAAAATGACGAAAATCAATACATCATCATCAATCATCAATATATATAAAACTCTTCCGTTACTGACTGACTGACTGACAGACAACGCAGAGCCGAAACTACTGGGCGTAGCGGGCTGAAATTTTGCATGTAGGTTCCTTAGGGAGTGTAGGTGAGCACTAAGAAAGGATTTCCCGAAATTCCCATGGGAACGGGAAAAAGTTGGATTTTAGTGTTTTTAAGAAATCTGCGCGAGTGAAACCGCGGGACAGCCTTTAGTACATAATATAAAACGAAGTCACTTCCCGCGTCTGTCCCTATGTATGCTTATATCTTTAAAACTATGCAACGGATTTTGATGCGGGTTTTTCTAAAGGATAGAGTGATTTATGAGGAAGGGTTATATGTATAATTCATGCACAACATAGGAAAAGGTAAGGCGGTAAGAAGTTCACCGGGTTGACTAGTTAATTATAAATAATAGATTCTTCTTCTTCTTCTTCTTAAAGCTAGGCTCTTGTCGGTGGAGCGTCTTCCACACCTCCCGTTTCCCCGCCAGCTGACCTCTTGATACGACACGACCCCTATCTTTTCCTTTATTTAATCAAAGTAACTCTCTTGGTCTTGGTCTTGGTCGTCCCCTCTCTCTTTTCCCCTCAATCTTCCCTTCAATAATGTTGGTGATGAAGGTGTCGTGTCGTAAATAATAGATTACATGTCAAAAATAAAAAATGTCAAAAATATAAAATAATTATTGTTATAGGTTATTACACCTTCAAAATATTTGTCCTAATGGCGATCTATGGGAGAGACCTATGCCCACCAGTGGACGTCTTGTGGTTGGGATGAGTGCGATTTTGTTGTAAGTAGGTAGGGTGAAGGTACCTCTACTATTTTTTTTTTAATAATTTTCGAATAGTTTAAAAGGTAGGTAACGTAGTTTACAATTTTACATTACGTTCTTACGTTTTGAAGTAAATTAAAGAATTTACGCAGACATAAAATTAAGTTACCCAGCTCAACACAACGCAAACCAGATAATCTTGTTAGGCGGGATGTGAAGATTTTCTTTCGGTGTTTTCTCCTCATTGAACCTGAAATAAAGACACTCAAATGCATAGGCCAGAATTTTATAGCTGGCTGTACCTGTCTATCTACTTTCGTGTTTAATCTTGTAGGTCATGTAATTAACGTTCGTTTTCTATTAAATGCCTACTTACGTTCCCTCAATTACTTATGTTACGTTAAATGCAAAGGCCTTTAAGCCGCTAATGAACGATACAACTTTTTAACAATCCATACTCCATACTAATCATCATCAATACATCATCATATCATCATCATCATACATAGTATTCAATAAAGTCGCTTCCCGCGTCTCACGCGTCTGTCCCTATGTATGCTTAAATCTTTAAAACTACGCAACGGATTTTGATGCGGTTTTTTTAATAGATAGAGTGATTCAAGAGAAAGGTTTATAAGTCTATACTCAAAATAATAATAGGTTAGGCGGTACGAAGTTCGCCGGGTCGACTAGTATATTATAAATGCGAAAGTCTGTCTGTCTTGCTTTCCCAGCAAAACTACTGAACCGATTTAGATTTTTAGTACAGATATACCCTGTTATTCATAAAACGTTATAGAGCATTTTAGTTATTTGATATATATGTCAATTTAGACTGGATGTCACGTATTTAGCATACAAAAAACCAGAGAAGTAGACCTCCACTAAAGCTACTTAAAATGTACTGCATCTTGAATAAGACTGTTTATTTTTAGTCTTTATGCAGAGAAAGGACAAAGGAAAATCCCACAAGAACTTGGGATGTTGCGGTTCGAAAGGAAGTTGAGCTGGCGAAGCAGCGAGGCGCCCACTATAGTGACGAACAATAATTTATACGTACCTACTAAGTACTTTGAAGTAATCTAGGAAGTTAAAGTAAGTACTTAAGTAGGTACTTCGGTAAAAAATCCAGATATTATCTCTTGTTAAAATTCAAGCCGCCTCCGTAGCTCAGAAGCGTAGCGCGTCGCGCCTTTGATAAGGGCACGGAAGGTTGTGGGAAACACCACATATTGATTTCTTAGAAAAGTCACGTTGTGGTTGTTTTCGTGTTGGATAGGACATTGCAGGCTTGAATCACCTGATTGTCGAAAAGTAAGATGATTCCGTGCTTCGGAAACAACGTTATGCAGCTGGTCCCGGCCGCAGTTGTGGTCGTCTGGCCCCTCGTCACGTTGGTATAAAGCATAAACTCGGCTAAACGTGGGTCCGGCTCTTGAGCTAGTGCCTCTCTGCGTAATCCTTTGGGGAATAAAAAGCGTGATATTTTGTTATGTAAAAATTGAAATTTTTTTATTACCTACCTTTTTATTTATTTTTTTCATAACTTATTTGCGTCTTTTCTTAAGGCTATATTTGCGTCTTAAATCTGCATGAGAAAAGTTGGCCAAAAGTCCTTTAAACATTGCCCGCCATGAAAATCAAATAAAAGTTGGATTACATGTAGAACTGATTTTTTTTCGTACCTAAAAGAAATGCCTTTGTATGAGCTTTGGACGTAAGTATATTAAGAAAAAAATATACCTATACATGCATACAAAAAAAAATACTTTCTTTATTATGCAGCGAAGGCGAGCCCCCCACAAGGTGGTCAGACGACTGACTGGTGAAGGTTGCGGGAGTGCACTGGATGAGGTCGCACAAGACCGGTCATTGGCGATTTATGGTGAAGGCCTATATCCAGCGTGGAGCCGAAAGACGGCTGTTATGATGATCCTTTATATTATATTGTATTGCCAGAGGCGAGGAAGCATAATTCGGCTTACAGCCTAGTGTCCGCACACTGCGCCAGCTGCAAACAAAACTAGGCTGTACGGCATAATGCTTTTGCCTTGCCAAAGTAATAAAAAAAGTTAAAAGTTAAAAGTTATTAAATCTCAATCAATCAGTTTGTTTCAATAAAATATCATCAATCAATCAATTAGCAGAGCAAAAAAAACAACAAAAACAAAACAGTGAAGTGAATGTTTTTGATCCGAATTTATAAAATTAAAACTTAAAACATCACGATACGAGATTATAATTAATTACATCGAACAATAATTATTACCTTTATGTGTTATAGAGAAAAACACAGCTAAGACGTAATCTTTGATTACTTTACTGAGAGTATTTTGCTAACCAAATTGAAAAAGCTTTCTTTGAAAATGTCTGCGTTAATTACGGCTGATTGGTTTCAACTTGATTCCTATTACAGGTAAGCCATAATGCTAGGGACTAAAACAATTATTGTATAGTTTTTCTCTTAGACTATACATAAAATAAAATTCCTTATAAATTTCAGAGGATTGCTAAAATTTTCACCAGCACTGGTTCCTCAATTAATTATTATTATTACAGAAAATTTGATATCTACAACATGCAATGGTCCATGGATGAAGGCCTGGACAACATGATAGTAGTTGGAGCACCGTATGGAGGGCCCATAGCCGTTGTTCGGGATAGGAAACAGTTTGTGCGAGTCATGAGCCAAGCCAAACCTGTTATCACCATTTATAATGCAGTTGGGAATATTATCTCTAAAATTTTGGTAAGTTATATGTAAGTGAAGAGATTGAAAAATTCAAAGATAGAAAAAAAACAAAGTTATTGTGAGCATTCTGTTTGGGTAGCAAAGTTTTAGCTGGTCTTTTACCTACCACCTGGACAGTAATGATCTTATCTTAGTTTAGGGTGAGTTTCCACAATTTGACAGCTTTTGTGTCTATTTTTCGTGAAAAAGGGGTAGCGCTACCTCTCTCAATCTTAGAGAAATAGATTACAATGTGACAAAATAAGTTAAAATTACAATATTCAGGTGTGTTTGTAAATGGATAGCTCTAGTTTATAACAGGACTTCCTAATATTTTCCAGTGGAACAGTGGAGTCCTGATTCAAATGGGCTGGTCGGACGGAGAGCAGCTGCTCTGCGTGCAGGAGAGTGGCGATGTCCTCATTTACGACATGTTCGGCGCCTATCAGAAGACATTCAGTTTGGGACAGGAAGTCAGGGATACAAAAGTACTATTAGAATTTTATTCCATAATATGCAATGACTGAATGAAATTCTAAGTAGCATATAAAGAAAAGGCTATAAAACTGTTACAAATAATTATTCTTTTGTTTGATACAGAAAACTCAAAGTTAAAATATTTATTGGCATTTCTTAACAAATGAATCAGCTACTTATTGTAGTCTTAATATTTTCTAATTTTGTTTTATCAGGTTTTAAAAGCGCAGTTCTTTCCCAATCCAAACGGAGTTGGTCTGGCCGTGATCACAACCACCAACCGGATATTTTTAATCAGTAATGTTTCTGAACCGAAGATCAGATCAGTTCCAGACTTGCCTAGTAAGTTTTGGTTATCTATTTAAATTTTAGTCTAAGTTAGTTAAGTACTAGTTCGATTTATAATTTTTTTTAATTTCCAAAATCCAATTTCTTTTTGAATTTCCAAATATAAGGAGGAATATTTTTTAACGTCTAGAAAAATTCCATTAAATATTTCAGCATGCTTTGTTTGTAGTTTATGTACTGACTAGAAGCTGCCCTGCGGTTTCACTTGCGCAGATTTCTCATAAACACAAAAATCCAGTTTTTTCTCGTTCCCATAGGAATTTCGGGAAATCCTTTCTTAGTGCTCGCCTCTACTCCCTTAGGGGCCTACATGCAAAATTTTAGCCCTCTACGCACAGTAGTTTCGGCTCTGCGTTGTCTTTCAGTCAGTCAGTCAGTAACGGAAGAGTTTGATGATGATGATGATGCCAATGAGAAACAGGCGTGACGTGATGTATGTTCCGATATATGAAAAGCAGTAAATAACTGCAAATTGTACATTAGGAGCGAGCGAGCCGATTTGTTCGTGGAGCCCGTACAGCGCGGGCTCGCGGGCGGCGGGCGCGCTGGGCGCGCTGGCGGCGCGCGGCCGCGACCTGCTGCGCTGTCCCCTGGGGGAGCCGCGCGCGCTGCTCGTGGTAACTATATACACCTACTGTTTTTATTGGTTAATAGCTGGGACCGACGGACGTTTTCTTTAAAGCGCACAGCTCTAGAGCGCGCGATCGGATCGCTTTGGATTGTTTGATTGATGGCGGCGCGTGGGCGGTAGTTGATGCACTGTCTACTCGAGGAGCCACGCGCGCTGCTCGTGGTAATACACAACTGTTTTATTTAATCCTCTCCGTGTCTCAATAGCTGGGAGAGACAGTCGGCTCCTTATCAACGCATTGGATCGCTTGTTGTGAATAACCCTCTCTGGGTTTTTGTCGTAGAGCACGTAGGACCTTACAGTAGGTAAATCTACTCTGCGTGTTTCGGTGCGCGCCGTCGTTCGAGAATTTGGCACTTTTTGGACCAAGTTGTTACCATAATGACCATAATGTTCTTCGAGATATTTGCCCGGTCCTTGCCACTTATGTTTTGCAATTCTTTGAACTAAATCGATGACTCTGCGGAACTCAACATTTCGATTCGATCGAATAATGCCTTATCTATTAACTCTTTAAATTTAAATTTCAGCGTCCAGAAATAAAGAATCCGTACACGCAAATAATATCGATAGTGCCGTCCCAGAACGGTCGGCACGTGGCGCTGTTCACGGACTCGGGCTGCCTGTGGCTCGGCTCCGCGGATTTCAACACCAAGTATTGCGAGGTCGACACTGAACATATTAAGGTGCCTAAGGAGCTTGTTTGGTGAGTTATAAAGACTATATTGTATCAAAGAAATTGTGTGTAAACATGAATAGTAAAGGTTGCGGGAGAATACTGGATGAAGGTCTCAAAAAGCCAAAGGGTATGGCGATCTGTGGGGGGAGGCCCATATCCACGTCTTTTGGCTTAGATGATTATGTATCGAATAGCGAGAAAGAGTAATCTAATACATTACAATAGTCAATAGCGAAAAATGTGTTTGACAAAAAACTTCGAAGGGGCTTTCAAAATTTTTACCTATTTGAGCGATTGGCAAAAGAGAATAAAATAAAGTTGGCACGCGCACACAGCCAAATATTTTCTTTATTATTTTCCAAATACACACACAGCCAAATATTGACTTTTTATGGCTAGTGGACTACTCCGCTAAAATGAGTCTAGAACCTAATTGAAATTAACATAAATTCTCTGATTGTGCGACGAACATTTCAGGTGCGGCTCCCAAGCAGTGGTCTGTCACTGGGACGACACGATGTGTCTCTACGGCTTCAACGGCTCTACAGTCTGCTACCCGTACGACGGGCCTTTCCACATGATACAAGAGATGGACTGTGTACGAGTTGTCTCCGAGTATTCCCACGAAATGATACAGAAAGTGCCCACAGTTGTGCAGTCTATATTTAGGATCAATAGCACTGCGCCCGCCTCGTATCTTCTTGAGGCATCCAAACAGTTTCAAGTAAGTATGAAACGAACTACGACTTTTATTATATACTACCACGCTGCACTACCTGTCCGTGCCGGGAGTTACTCATTGGTGTGCTGTGAATTGATGTCATCCTATCTATCCAGTTGAATGTGTCTTTTCCTCATTTCTCAAAAAATTACGATGTGGTTGTTCAAAATCACCTGATAAAATTTAGATGATTCTGTGCTTTGCGAAGCACGCTAAGGCAATCGTTGGTCCCGGCCGCAGTTAGTGATCGTTATAACCGCGGCGGCAAGTTGGCCCCTTGTCATGATGTAATACACATAAATTCGGCCAAACGTGGGTCCGCCTCGATGCACTAAGGCCTCTCGTGGGCTCAGTCAATGAGTCGGTGGCTCTCATCGATTTACTACAAGACGAAAGGGTTCCATACAAAATCAAAGCATAAAACTGTCCGTGTAAAGAATGCTTGCCAAACTGGTTTACCTTGACTGTGGTTTGTCAGAACCAAACATAAATTATGAGGTGACTTGACTTCCATTAATAAATAAATAAATAAAATAAAAATAAAAAAGCCTTTTATTTGATCCTGCTACAATTATTTCTTACTTACTAATTCTTAACTATAAAACTAAATTTAATTATTAAGCAAGGTCCCCAGATTGGGTAAAGGCCTCCATCGATAACCACTTCTCTCTATCCTGTGCCATTTGCCACCACTTTGAACCAGCGACTTTTTTTATTTCGTCCTCCCAGCGCGTTAATGGCCTTCCTCTCTTTCTTTTTCCTTGAGGTCCTCTCCATATGGTAGTGCTGTAGGTCCATCTCTTGTCACTAAGTCTCGCTATGTGACCGGCCCATTTCCATTTTAATTTTTGTACATATTTTAAGGCATTAGTTGCTTTTGTTATTTCCCTTATCTTTACGTGTCTAACTTTATCTATTTTTTTTTTATTTTAAGCATGCTTCTCTCCATTCCGCGCTGGCAGGAAGTTATTTTTTCTTTAACTCTGGATGTAAATTTCCATGTTTGACATCCGTATGTTAAGCATGGTAAGAGGCTAGAGTTCATAACCTTAGCTTTCAGTTTTATTGGCATGTTACTTTTGAAAATTTCTTTCATACTCCAGAATTTATTCCATGTTCGCTGTACTCTTCTTTCGATCTCTATTTCGTTGTTTCCTTTATCAAAGCTGATTGTTTTTCCTAGGTATATATATTTTACTGTGTACTCTAATGGATAACCATTAACTTTTATCTGTTTCTTGAGGCTGTTAGTCATTGCCATGGTCTTAGTGAGATTAATTTCAAGCCCTACTTCTATGCTAGCTGAATGTAAGTCATTGATCATTAGCTGTATTTCTGGGTTTGTCTCAGATAAAATTACTATATCATCGGCAAAACGCAAATGGCTCAGAAAAGATCCATATATGTAGATTCCTTTTTTGTTCCAGTTTAGTTTATTGATGATGCTCTCGAGTATGGCTATAAATATTTTTGGCGACAAGGGGTCTCCTTGTCTTACACCTCTCTTTATTGCAAAGCTCGGCCCCAGTGTGTCCAGCTTTATTCTGCCCTTGTTGTTTTTATATATGTTCTGCACCACTTTAATATAAACTTCGCTGACTCCCTGTTCTTTTAGGCTTTGCCAAACGTTTTCGTGAGTAACCGTGTCGAATGCCTTTTGGTAGTCGATAAATACGAGATAGAGTGGTCTCTTTTGTTCCCGATACTTCTCTATAATTAACTCTAAGGTATGTATATGGTCTATCGTAGAGAAACCCTTACGGAAACCGGCCTGTTCTACAGGCTGTTTTGCTTCGAATACGGGACTAATTCTCGAGTTATAATCGCTGAGAAAAGTTTATACAGAGTTGTTAGTAGGCTTATCGGTCTATAGTTGCCTATATCTTTTGGGTCTCCCTTCTTATATATTAAAACTAGAAGTTACCCCGCGGTTTCACTCGCGCAGATTTCTCATAAACACAAAAATCCAAGTTCCCGTGGGAATTTCGGGAAATCCCTTCTTAGTGCTTACCTACACTCCCCAAGGAACCCACGTGTCAATTTTCAGCTTTCTACGCCCAGTAGTTTCGGCTCTGCGTTGTCTGTCAGTCAGTCAGTCAGTCAGTAACGGAAGAGTTTTATATATATAGATTATGTTGGATTCGGACCACTGTGCAGGCGTATCAGAACTTTTAATTATCAGATTGAATAGTACAGCAAGTGGCGTAGCCAGTATATGGTAACCTGACTTTAGAGCTTCGTTTCTTATGTAGTCTTGTCCAGGAGATTTTTCTAGTTTTAGCTTTTTTACTGCTTCTATGACTTCACTTTCGTTAATTGTTTTTATTTTTATGTTGTCTTCGTTGATCTGATCACTGTGGTCTTTATACATGCTTATGGTATTTTTATTTTTCAGTGTAGATAGTTGATTTTTATTGCTATATAGATGTTTATAGAAGTTTGTTGCTATGTTAATGATGTCTTCTCGATTGTTTTGATCTTTGCCGAACTCTTTTAGTCCTTCTATCCAGGTTTTGTTTGTTCTGAGTTCTTTGTATGCCTTTTTTGCGCTGCCTGAGAGGTTTAGATGTTTTTCTAAAATACTTTGTCTATATGTTGAATAGTCCTTTCTTATATATTTATTGACTAGCTTGTAGAGTGCGGAGAGTTCGTTTTTCATAGATCTCGATTTGTTTTTAGCTTTTTGAAGTTTCTTTCGTCTTTGTAAAAGAGCTGAAGTACGTTCCGATAGAATCTTGTGTCGTTTGTGTTCCTTACCCGTCACTTGGGCTGATTTTACACTTGTGGTGATTGCATTTGTGATGTTATCGTAAATCGTTTGTACTGAGGCGTTTCCGTGGTCATCACATTGTCTAGATATAATTCCTGACAAGGATTCCCTGTATTTAGCTATTTTAACTTCAGATTTTAGTTGGTTTGAATTACTACTGTAATTAACTCTGCTTTTCTTTAGTTTAGTTAATATTACTTTTGATCTGATTATTCTATGGTCTGAGGGGAAGTTCAAATTCATAGTACCAAGATCTTGGAATAATCTCGGTTGGTTTGATAATATATAATCTATTTCATTTTTAGTTTTTCCATCCGGAGAACTCCATGTCCATCTTCTGCTTGATAGAGATTAAGAAGCCTTGAAAGTTCATGTTTAGTACAGCAACTCTTTCCGTCATGCCTGTAAAGCTCTCTATATTGTTTTTATGTGCTTTATCAATATATATAAAACTCTTCCGTTACTGACTGACTGACTGACTGACAGACAACGCAGAGCCGAAACTACTGGGCGTAGCGGGCTGAAATTTTGCATGTAGGTTCCTTAGGGAGTGTAGGTGAGCACTAAGAAAGGATTTCCCGAAAATCCCATGGGAACGGGAAAAAAACGGGAATTTTGTGTTTATGAGAAATCTGCGCGGGAAAAACCGCGGGGCAGCCTCTAGTTTACTATAAAGCCTACTCCATATAGGCCGGGCGTGTGACCCACGTAACAAAATATGAAGTTGGCATGCTCCTCTATGTTGGTACCTAGTCTTCTTGTTTCGGAAATTCCTATAACATCGTATTATTTCTTTTATTGATTCCTCTAATTCTAATAAGCGTGCGTATGACGATAAAGTTTTAACATTGTAAGTTGCTATGTGTATGTATTGTGGTTTTTCTTTGTTTATAATCTTAGTCTTTGTAGTCTTTGTAGTATCTATTTTTGGAGGGTTGTGTTCATACTCTTCCACGGTGACCGGCCGGATTGGAAGATTAGTTTGTTCGTTTCTTGTTTTTAATTGTGTATTTGTTTGTTTATTGTCGGAGGAGGAGGTGCTCAATTGCTATGCTTGATTGTTATTCTTGTTCGTTGAGTTTTGCACTACGTAATTTAGTATTCCTTGTTTTAATATTCCTTCAGAGAAGCTGCTGGACCTCCTGACCGATGCAACGATTTTTTGTGTTTTGTTCTTTTTATTTATTTGCATATTTTTCTCTGCATTGTTTTCGGTGGCAATCTCTGGTGACAAAGGCAGCTTCCTTTTAGTATTATTTTTAGAAATAATCAGTTTATCATATTTAATTTTAGCTATGTTCCCCTTTTCTCTTCCCTGTTGTAGTTGTTCTTGTAGCTCTTTTCTCTTCTCTGGTACGTACTTTGGATAATTTTCTTTTATGTAATAATGTGTATCTTTTAATGCTCTTTTCTGTTTCAAAATTTTTATTTTTGTGCCTAAAGTTGTGAAGGTCACTACTATCGGCCGTACTTTACCATCTCTCTTTCCTATTCTTTTTATTTCTTGGATATCATTGTAGTTTATTTTGAGAGAGAGATGTTGTTCCGTCCATATTATGAAGTTTCTTTCTAGGTTATCGTATGATTTTTCATTCTCTTCTATGCCGAAAAAAAACAAATTATTTTTCCTTACTTGTCTCTCTATAGCGTGTAGTCTTTTTTCCTGGTTTCCTACGACTTCTTTCAAATTTTCGTGGTTTTTTTCCAATACTAAAAATTTTTCTTCAAATATCCTGCTTATATTTTGTGTAAACTTCTCGGTAACAGTACTTCCCATTTCTCGGATTTCATGTCTTTGATTATCCAACTCCTTCTTTATTACCTCGAGCGCTTGCAAAACTTCGTCCATTATTGTAAAAATACTCGTAGCGCCCTCTTGTTGTTATTGGTGGCAACTAGGGTTCATTCCCGGGATTTCTCGGGTCGAGAATTCCCGGGAAATCCTTGGTTTCTGTTCCCGGGAAATTATGCTCGAGAAAAGTCGAGAACTCGAGAAATCATATTTGAGTCTATGTAGTGCAAATAAGTTCGTTAATAACGTAAAAGATGGAAATGTACTTTTTACTTTTATGAGCATAATGATGGTACGCGGTGGAGTCATGTCTCGTAACCAAAATCGATCGACTCGTAATCGTATTACAAGCGACTGTCTTAACCATTGCTGGGGGCCAAGTTTCTTAACTAAAAACGAGTGACTCGTCTTGTTTGCGATTTCGTTAACCATTGCCGCTTTAACAAAGGTAATTTCTGTTGCACGCTCAAAGAAAACACCAATGTTTAACTAAGTCGCTAACAAGACTATTACCAGTCACTCGTTTTTAGTTAAGAAACTTGGCCCCCAGGTTTCTTTAGGCGTATAACAGAAATCGACTTTACAAAGTGGCAATGGTTAACGAAATCGATAACAAGAACAAGGCAACTACAATTCGATAGAGTTCAACGATGAAGCTTGACGGTGTACTGCTTGTGTATATTTTGTGTTTTATTTTATCAAATTAAATTTATAATCTTATGAATTTCACAGTTCACTACCTACATCTTAGTATCAAGTCGCTTAACAATGAAAATTTGATGTCAGTGACAGCATTCGAAAATAATTGCAGCTTTTTAAAGACGACAACAGTACCTACATGCCTCCCGAAAAGCAGCAATAGTTTTCGAATGCTGTCATTGTCATGGAATTTTCATTGTTTATTTAGCTAACCGACTCAGGCCCTTCTTTTCTATAAAATTTTTATTCAATTTAAACACTTATTTTGAAGTATAGTTTTAGTTTAACGTTGACTATTTCCTAATTAACAAGCCGAAATTTGTGTTTTTTATTAGTTAACGGTACTATTTTTTATTAATTAACGGTATAATAGGTATTTATTGAGAGAAGTTAATTTTTTTCAAGTTTTATAACTTATATTTGGCAGAAAAACCACTCAATTTATTGGTTTAAAATAAGTTATTTTTATTATGATTCACATTGTTAATTTTGTGTCAACTTTTTTCATTATTTGAATCGAAAAGATATGCAAAAACATAGGTAAATGTAAATTTCTCGACAACCCGAGAAGACCCGAGAAATTGGCCTCGAGAATTCTCGAGACCCGAGAAACTGAAAAGCTCGAGAAATCATGAACCCTAGTGGCAACTCTTAACTTCCAGACTTCCATTATGCGGTGTTATTTGCCGAGGCGTTTCTCGGGTACCTATATTTTTTTTTAAGTATCATCTATCGATGGTGCCTTTGCATAACTTTGGGGAAATATTGGTTACGTAGAAGCGCAGTCACCGCGCGGACGAGTACACGCGGCTGGTGCTGGGCGGCGGCGCGCTGGGCGCGGCCGCGGCGGGCTGCGTGGACGCCGCCGCGCTCGAGTTCGATACCGACGTGCAGCTGCAGCTGCTCGCCGCCGCGCAGTACGGCAAGGTCTTCCTCAAGGATGCGGCGCTTACTGAAACATACGTCAGGACCTGCAGGTTACTGTACTGCTGGGCTTCGTCCCCAGTACGCAAACTGTTAGCGCCCGACTGAGTAGGCGTATCGGTTCCATTATGTATTTGAAATAGAGTGTCCACGTTTTGCTACGCGGCTCACTTTACAGGTTCTTTATACTACACTGACTTAGACGGCCGCTAACAGTTTACCTACTACGTACACAGCCTTATGCTAGACAAGCTGCCACGGCGAATTTCGTAACGACATACTATATAAGTTTATGCAATATTATTATTTATAGCCTTTGTTTTATTCTAAATATTTTATAGCCAGACTACCTGAAAAAAGTTGCTGGAGTACATTGTATGAAAGTCGCTCATAACCAGTCGGTGTGGCGATTCGTGAAAGGGAGACCTATATCTAGCAGTGGACGTCTTCAGGTTGAGATGATTAATATGCCTATGTTATCAGGGGTAATATAAGATTCCAATAAAAAATTTTCAAATTGGTCCAGCAGTTAAGGAGCATATTAAATTCAAACAAATAAACAATTGTGTACTTTTTTATCTTACTTTGTATGCAATAAAGTGTTTTCTATTCAATTCTATTAAAATTTTCCTCTTTATAATGTTAGTGTTGGTTAGGACGGCGTTGCTTCTTAGCCCATGTTTTACCTCTGACCAAACTGAACGTAAATTTTAGGAATTACTGAAAGAAAACTAATAAAAAATTTGAGTTAGTAAGTACATTAGTTTAGAAAATAAATATTAATGTAAATAAAATATTTTACAGGTGGCTTCGTGTGTTAAATGCTTTAAGGGATGTCAAAGTTGCCATGCCGCTCACGTATCTGCAGTATCCTTTTATTTAATAGAACCTATAGCTTTAATTGGCCATTTTTATATGTACTCTACTGACCATGAGAGAGCAAAATGTGGGCTCGGACCTATTTCTCTTAACAGTAATATACGTAACGTAGCTATCTCTGTTTCAGTCGCCACTAACTTACACTTAATATGTATATCTCCTTCTCAACTTCTTCGTTTTCCTCGCTCTATCACACATTTCGTAACGCTCTATCACACATTTCGTAACGCTCTTGTCACGCATTCAACTTCTTACTTCCCAATTTAAGCGCGCGTAACGAAGATTTCAAAAACCGCATCAAAATCGGTTCAGCCAAACGCGAGATAAATGCGGACAAACATACATACAGGTCAAACTGATAACCTCCTTTTTGAAGTCGGTTAAAAATAGTGATACCTTATCAAATAAACCAGAGCTCAGCACCTAGGCGAGCACATACTCCTAGACCGTCTGATCTGGCGGCGGCTGCACTGCCTGGCGCGGCTCGTGGCCAGCTCGCTGCAGCTGCGGGACGGCCAGGCGCGCGTGCTCAGCCACTGGGCTTGCTACAAGGTCACTAGCTTTTACAATTTCGTTTAAATAGGCGCCCACAGCTTCGACTGCGCCTTATACCTATATCGCTCGCCAGGTGACGTTGTAACATTAGCGCCCCTATATGAGGTGTTTGCGTCTTTTTTCTTTCAATCACTGCTTTTTTTTCTAAGAATGTAATATCCTGGGATAATACAGTGCTGCGTGGAGGCGGCACACAATACAACCACCCTATCTCCTTCCTCAAACCTCACCTCAAGGACGAGCAACGGCGTCCTTTGTTGAAAAACTGGAAGAACCCCAACTTGCCTGCCCAGCGTGCGGTTACGGCAAAGCCGACTAACAGTGCTAGTTCTTGTTCCGGTCTGAAGCGGAGGAAGTGAACTGTCTGACATCTTTAGACTGTGATAATGATAACAAATCAAACTCAGAGCCCCATAACTTGGAAGAACATGTATCTAGGGTGCCCGAAACATATACAGAGACGAAAGTTACACCCAAACCGGAAACAAACATCTATATTTGTTTAAAGGTTGTGGATGGTAATTAGTGGACTGTATTTATT
The DNA here is from genome assembly GCA_951802225.1 of Euspilapteryx auroguttella. Taxonomy (NCBI): domain Eukaryota; kingdom Metazoa; phylum Arthropoda; class Insecta; order Lepidoptera; family Gracillariidae; genus Euspilapteryx; species Euspilapteryx auroguttella. Next base: position 3,542,471 of record OX637649.1, on the reverse strand, counting down.
TTAGTTTTATAGGCCCTGGTCTTAGTAAAGAAACACGTGCTCATCGTGCGAACAATTTATTTGAAGAGGAGAACTTAAAATTAGAACATGTCAAATCAAAGAGAATACTCTATACATAGTTCTTTACTTTATGTTGGTAAAGATTCCAACATATTGGGGCCTGAGGAAATAATTTATACAATACAAAGGCCATTTATTTTACTGCAAACATACTGTTACATTAAATTCATAATAAATCATTACGTTTACAATAATTGTTTTAATTTTTCTACATGGAAAATAAATTAAATGACAGCGCCATCTGACGAGGATAAGTGAAATAATAATAGCAAATGTGGGAATCGAGCTATTTGCAAAATAGAAATCATTTACAATTAAATGATAGCGCCATCTATTAATGAATAGTGAAATCAACTTTACATTGTATAAGCCAAAATAAATATTTATGCTTTTTAATACACTATAGAGTGCACAAATTAATACATAAGTATATAATGCTGTCGAAGTTGAACTATGTTTGAGCTTATAGAAACTCAAACATCAAACATAGAACTTACATATTATTAAACATTATTTCGTTTAAGTAGGTAACATGTTAACATTAACCATATCATAGGTTTAACATTATTTGGTGAATAGTTACAATTAAGTATGAATGTAATAAAATAAACTTTAAGATGTATATTTAAATTATTCTAAATATACATGAATACATAACTTTTACATCATAGTACATAAATGTCATGCTCTTAGTCTTTTTGACCTTATATAACAATTGTTTTATACTTATTGCAAATCAATTTTTAACTTACAAAACCAATAAAAATATAAAGGTCTGTATGTCTAAATTTTATCAAATGGCAATGGACTTATTATGGTAATAGATCTTGTGTGTGTTATGCCATTTGGCAATAATACCTCAATGGCTCTGACTTTACCATCAGATCCTGGAAAAACCTTTTTTACTCTAGCCCTTGACCAATATAGTGGTAGCAAATCATCATCTTTCAGTAATACTAAAGATCCTGCCTCTACATTTGGATGATAATCACGCCATTTAAGTCTGCTTTGTAGCATTTTTATTTGTTCGAATTTAATGAGCATATTCAATGACGCATCTAGTTCTGAACTTGTAATGAAATTACTTATATTTTTATGTGCCTTGTCTTTAAGGTTGTTATAAAATCTTAAAATATAAGCTAGAACCCTCTGCCTTTTATAAAGGTCTGAAAATTTATCTAAAAATCTAGGTTCAGGGTGCGGGAGTCATGGGCTGTAACACTTGCTACAACTTTTGATTCATCCCTATTTTTCAGCTCAGGTAAGATACTAGAGACTGAATTGTATGACTTAAAACTGTACTCACTTGATTGGATAGAAGTTGGTCCATAGAACCACAACTCTGCTTGCCCCAGCTTGTAAGGCTGCACTCTTCGACTGGCTAAATCAGCTGAATTATCTGGACTGCTGATCTCAAAGAGATCAGTGCCTGTATTGTGTTTTAAGCCTAACGCTTTTTGTGAATTACTTTCACTTTGAAAACCTAAACTACTTATCAGTTTATGTTCTTCTGGAACATTTTCCAGTATTTCAGGAATGTTGGATTTATGTAATTCAAATCCACCCAGACCACAGACAGGGAGACTGTCTTGTTCTTTAAAAACCTTTTCGCAAACATTATCCGAAGTTTGGTCTGGAAAATTTTGGGAAATATTTTCTACTTCCGAAAATCTGCTGATGCTATCCTTGATATCGCTGTCGCAAGAAGTACAAAGCAACAATACCTTTGGGTTGGCATTATCTATGTCCTGATGTACCTTTCCTGCAACTACATTTCCAAAGCGAGTGTTAAGCAGGTGCAGGTCTTGTAAGTTGTTGGTATGTTCAGGCAGTGATGGCACAATCAGCTGGAAAAATATATCAGCACTTATTAGCAAATGTACTTTCCTTGGCTTATTAAAAGTTGGGTCTGCCAATACAATGCTTGGATGCAAATTTATTTTGTCTATATTGAATGCCGTTTGTGGCAATTTCGTTGTAATTGTCTGCATAATGTTACATTTTGCTGTAATATTGAAATCACTTATAAGTGAATGTACTTTGACATCAACACAGCTATCAAGCGTGCTGGTGACATTACCAATACCTGAAATGTAAACATTGGTTTTACGTTGGGTTAAACCCAGTAGATCTGCTAGCTCCATCGTGATGAAACTTGCTTGGGCACCGCTGTCTAGCAGCGCTCGAACATGATAATGCGTACCATCTTGAGCAATTACCTTGACTTCTGCTGTGGGTAAAATGGCTTGTCCCGATGTCTGAGACATTAGTGAAACAGCAGGCAGTTGCTCGCTCCCGTGCAAAATAGTATTGTGCGGAGCCCTACAGATGTTGCATCTGAATTTATATCTGCATGAAGAGTCATGCTTGTTTAGACAAGTCATGCAAAGAGAATGCATTTTTATGAAATTCATCTTTTCTGCCATAGGCATAGTTTTGAAAGAAGGGCATGCATATAGTTTATGGCTTAACTTACAGGCTGGGCATTCTGGTGTCTTGGCTGGCCTCATAGCAGGCTTCTCCTTGACCCTTAGTGGCTGAAGTGTCGCTGCATGCGTGGCCTTAGCTGGCCCAGGGGTGGTAGCAAAAGCAGTAAGGCGCGAGTCCTCTAAAGCTGTAGCTCGTTTCTCTAAGAAATGTATAAGGGTAAGAAGGGTTGGTTCTTCTGTGGTATTTCTGCTCAAATGGAATTCCCTTACTGAATAGGCATCTAGCTTCCTAGTTAGAATACACACTAGAAGTGCATCCCATGACTCCACGTTCTGACCTAAATTTCTTAGGGCTGCTATTTCCTGCTTAATGTTGGCTACAAATTCCCTAAGATTGGCCGCTGTAGGTTTATTAACTGCTGTAACATCTAAAATCCTACCTATATGCTCATTCTTAATTCTATATGAGTTATCATACCTCTGCTCTAATATATTTTTGGCTTCTGCATAACTTGCATGAATGAGGGGTAGATTTTTTATTAAATCCAAGGGTTCCCCTTGTAAATAACCTTGTAATAGACAAAGTTTATGTATCTGCTGTAGCTTATCGTTGCTGTCAATTGCCGCATTGAACAGCTGAATGAAAGATTTATAATCTGCATAATTGCCTGTAAATTTGTTTATCTTTAATTCTGGCACTTTAAAACTCGGATTTGAGTTAGAACTTTGTGATTCATTGTTTGCGAGTTGAGCAAGACGCTGTTTGATGCTAGTTAAAGCTGTAAAATAGTTACTTTCTGCTTCACCTGGGGTTTCAGTATCTTTGTGATTGGTTTCTGCTATCGCCAGCGTGTAACTCTCGTACTCGGCAAACAATGACCTAACCCTCTCCTCTTTTAGTTTAAGGCCCTCAACTGGTAAACAACTGTAATCTTCCTTTGCTAATTGTGTAAGCTTACCTTTTACATAAGCGCGTCGTTTGATCAGGGTGGATGCCTCTGATGTTTCATTTGGGCTTTTGGACCTGCCCGAACCTGACGGTAGTGCGTCACGGAATTCTTCACCCTTACCCGTCATTTTATCAATTATTTCGACTACACTTACATATTAAACTGAACGTAGGTAGCTACAAATTTAGACGTTAGAAAATTTATGAAAGGAAAATTATTTTGAAATGAGATGTTATTGTGAATGAGTGAATGAATGGAAAAAAAAATATGAATGAATGAGTGAAATTGAAGATTTACTACGAAGTGCGTTGCGTATTCTCCTCCGGCGTGCGTAGTGAATGGCTGACAAGTCTGTGACGCGGAACGTGATTGGTTGTTTCAGTTCCCGCGTTCTGCAACTTCGTGTGGGTCGTTTTACCCTTTCATCCGCTATCTGCTTGAATGGCGTTGGTGTCGCCGTTCTGTCCGTCCGTTAGTTGAATGAACGGAAATTGAACGTAGACCATAAACTTTGTAGACGTAGACGGATGTGGATATAGGTATAACGTCTGGTAGTGGTATCCTTGGTAACCACTTGGAACTTGTAAATAATATTATTATGCTTGAAATATGAAATGATAAAACACAAAGTAATGCACAAACTATAGGTTATACTATCACTGTATTCTGCAACTTGGCTTGATGTAAATGGGATTCTTCTGCTCTGAGGCTATGGCGTGGCTTTTGGTATGCCAAAACGCTAATGAAATTCTGCTATAAAGCTATTATCTGCAATACTGCTGTCTTAAATTTCTGCTGAAAGCTATTCTCTGCATCTGCAACATAGGCAGTGCTGTCTACAATCTCTGCTAAAAGCTATTCTCTGCATCCTGCAACATAGGCAGTGCGTTCTTCAAACTCTGCTATAAGCTATTCTCTGCATACTGCAACATAGGCAGTGCCTTCTCCTATCTCTGCTAAAAGCTAGTGCAACTTACTGCAACATCAGGCATCGCCCTCTTTAATCTGCTAAAAGCTAGTTTTCTGCAACTTAGGCATCACTCTCTAAATTCTGCTTAAAAGCCATCTGCAACACTGGGCACGTATTTACAGGGTCGGATGGACCATGTTTAAAGGAAGAAAAAGAAAAGATTTTCTTATTAAAGAAAACACATGCTCATCGTGCGAACAATTTATTTGAAGAGGAGAACTTAAAATTAGAACATGTCAAATCAAAGAGAATACTCTATACATAGTTCTTTACTTTATGTTGGTAAAGATTCCAACAATATTCATCATAACAATGTTCGCCCTGCAGCGCCGGTAAACGAACCCAGGTGCACACGCTTCTAAGTCCACATAACATCCTACTGAGCTACGGAGCAGTCAACATTTGATGATTTTGAATTAATTATTTCCAGGTAACTCAACCGCACCTGGACAACGAGAGCGCGGCGCGCGAGATAGGCGAGAAGCTGCGCGACGTGCCCGGCGTCTCCTACTCCACCATCGCCATGAAGGCTGCGGAGAAGGGGCGGAAAGCTTTGGCTATCAAGGTGTGCATTCTAATTTATCCTCTTTTCTATTTAGACATGGAAAAACGTTAATTAATGTTTAGATTCAGTGGCGTAACTACCGAGGAACGATCTGGGGCAGTGCCCCGGGCCCTCAAGCTCAAGGGTCACTTCGGGCTTACCAAATTTTAACTGATTAACCGAAGTTTTTCCGGAATATAAAATAAACCATATTTCAACCAATTAATGGAACAATATCGATTAATATTGGTAGACGAAAGTTTAGGCATAGATGAGCTGAATCAGTTCTTAAATGATGTAACGTTGTAACTCAGATCCTGGAGTACGAGAGCCGCAGCAAGCTGCAAGTGCCGCTGCTCCTCAGCCTGGGCGAGGGCGGCGCGGCGCTGCGCCGGGCCGCCGCCGCCGGCGACACCGACCTGCTCCACGCCGTGCTGCTGCAGCTCAAGGAGCAGATGGCTCAGCACGAGTTCGAGGTTTGTGCCTCCAAGGGGCTTTTGAATACATACTTCTTCTTCAAATTTAATTCCTCCGTTTCCCCGCCAACTGCTTGACCTCTTGATACGACACCACTTCTATATTTTGCTTTATTTGATCAAAGTAACTACGTCTTGGTCGTCCGGTCTCTCATTTCCCCTCAATCTTGCCTTTAACAATGTTGGTGATGAAGGTGTCGTGTCGTATCAGATGCCCATTCGTCATTGCGATAAAAAAGGGAATTTTTGAGCTGATAGTCTGGAATAATCAATATCTTCTCACTATCCTCATTTGAATCCGAGCCTCTGTGTCGCTCGCTATATTCAGCAATTTCGACTGTTTATCCGGGTTCGTTTATTTATACTTTAGCGACAAGAGCAAGAGGTTCGACCATACATTTTCTTTTTCAATATCTCTCAGTCACTTACGTTTCATAAAATTATAAACTTTACAGGCTTTACTTTAGTCGTTTGCTCTTAAACACACTCGTTTATTTTACATTCGCAGCTAACAATCCGCAGCTACCCGCTAGCGCACGCTCTGTACATCAAATACTGCGCGTCGCACAACCGCGAGGCTCTACGAAAGGTTCTGGTACAAGAAGACGACTTCGCCGGCCAAGCCGCCACTCACGCTCGGGACGCGCTCGAGACTCGTGATCCTGGCTGTCGAGAAGCCTCCTTGCTCTCGGCAAGAGAGTGCTGCAAGAAGGGAAAAGACGACCTAGGTAAGTTTAGGTCGCAATGTGAGTTGTAGTCCGAGAATCGCAACGCAACGAAGAGAAGCTTCCCTAAGTGAGAATTTACAGTGGCAGCGGCGCGGGTAGCGGAATCCGCTGGCGTGTAAGACAAACAAATAGTTTTGTACTGAGGTGCACCAAGTGCGGGCGGGCAGTGAGCGGGTATTTATTATTGCCGCGGGACAAGCGTGTGTTTCGAGCGGGGCTGGTGGACATAAGTATAGTGCGACACAAAAATCTATAAAATTAAACAATGGGAAACATTGTATGGATATTTTCGTAAATTCGACTAATTTCCAGTTCCATACAGTGTTGGCACTTTTTAATTTCAACTCTTTTGTTTCTGCCGCACTGTAGTTATGTTCTCTGCACACAAGCACATGATATGTATGAATGTCCAGGTGCATCAATATTCGAGGACGCCAGGAAGCTGTGCAAGCAGCAGTCGAGCCTGCAGGAGACGTACGGCGCGCGCTTCGTGGGGCTCTCGCTGCACGACACGGTCAGACAGCTGCTCGACAAGGACGAAGTCAAGTTGGCGGACAAGCTGAGGGCGGAGTACAGGATGCCTGATCGAAGGTAAGATATTACATTTGTTTTATTCATTTAGTAGTAATAAGTTAAAGGATGTACGTTGTAAATGTAAACTCGTATTGTATTCGCATCAAGCAATGCAATGATTGAATAAAACAGATCCACGAAAATCCATGATCCGCAGAAGTATTCCAAAATCAGGGGCGAGGCAGTTTCGAGTGGCAACCCTGCGCCGAAAGACGCAGTGTAGGGATAATTTTATTTTTAACCCCGGACGAAAACCTCAGAGGGGTGTTATAATTTTAACTTGTGCATCTGTCTGTCTGTCTGTGGCATCGTAGAGCCCAAACGGATGAACCGATTTTCGTTTAGTTTTTTTTTTTGTATCATAGATAATTTCAGGCCGAGTGTTCTTAGCCATGTCTAATGAAGATCTGATCAGCGTTTTGAAGATCATCAGCTCTTTTCTAGGTGATGAGGTGAGGGTGATAAGGGTATTGCGATCAGTAGGCCATAGGCCAGCAGTTTGTCGGTTACAATGATCATATAAGTAAAAGATGGGTATTGGTGGGTCTCAGGTACTGGTGGCTGCGCATCCAAAGCCTATGTTCGCGTGACAAGTGGGCGGAGCTAGAGGCGTGGTCGCGCGCGCGGCGGCCGCCCGCCGGCTTCGAGCCCTTCGTGGACGGCTGCCTGGCGCGCGCGCGGCGCGACGAGGCGCGGCGCTACCTGCCGCGCTGCCGGGACGAGATCAAAGTCAAGTACTACGTCAAAGCTGGGTCAGTTGAGTACCGTTTGAGTACTTGCTAAGGATAATATTCTGAGTCTCAGTGCTCAAATCAAGGATCTCCATTTCACTCGATCTTGCGCAGCTACTTCCTCTCCTTTAATAAATCTTTGCTTCTATTGATTTTTTTTCGACTTAGTAAAATTGACAACTTAACTTTTTTTTATTATTTACAAATATAATTAGGTTAATGTTTTAGCGACACAAAGTAAAAACAGTACTAAATACGAATATATTTTAAAGGTTCTACGAAGAAGCGGCGATGGTAGCCTTCGAACAAAAAGACGAAAGAGCGCTGCTCTTTGTACAGAGCAAGTGTCTCCACGACTTGGATAATCAAGCAAAAATAGCCCATCTGATGGAACAGCTTACTACGAGAAAATAGTTGACAGTTTATAGGTTAGATTGGATTTCATAAAGGAATCTGATAGAAATGTAAATAAGAAAATAAATAACGAATAATTCGCAATTCCAGGGTAGGCCGCGCACACATTCAGATTCCGATTATAAATTCTAAATAACGCTTATGCTTTTACTAGGCGGATTCAGATGTGTATCGTAATCCCGCATTAGATTTCTGAATGTGTGCGGCCTACATAATTATTGTTTATACAAGAACATAATTTACTTAAGTAGGTAGTTAAAATAAAATGTAACCAAAAAAAACGATCAAGCTTTCAGTTCAGCTTTCAGTGTGCATTCCTTCTATAATATTGAATCCTTATCGAATTATAAATTTAAAAAATAGTATTATTTTAAATGTTATTTACCTACGTGTTTGATAAGATTCATATAATTTTCATTCGTATGCAAGAATTTAACTTTAAAGGTAATTTTTTTTATGAAAAAAAAAGTGTTTAATTTGTAATATTTGAAAAAAAAACAGATATGAAATTAACTTAGTTGCCTGCTCCGTAGCTCAGTTGGCAGTGATGTGGACTGAATAAGCGTGAGCACCCGGGTTCGATTCCTGGGCGGGGCGAATATTGATATGATGAATATCGATGTTTGTTTCCGGTCTGGGTGTGATGTTCGTCTCTGTGTGTGTTTCGGGCGCCCTAGATACAGGTTCTTCCTAGTTAGGGGCTCTGAGTGTGATGTGTTATTATTATTATTAGTTTAAGAGGCTGATGAAGAAAGTAGACAATTTAAACTTGTTTTTTATTGACTTGTGTAAAACTTTAAACCTGTTTATGTATGTACCTATATTATAATTATGTAAGTATACAATAAAACAACGTAATCGCATTTTTCCATTTGTTTTATTTTTGAACATTTATATCGCACAACAGGATGGGTTTTAATGGGTTTTGAAATAAAAATAATCAAATTAGTTTTACGGATCATTAAACAATCAAATAAAATTTTACATTAATGCACAATCTTAATTATAAACATAAACTGCCTTCAAATCAGCATCATGCATGTCCAACTAAGCTATCAATCAATTACAAAGTATAACACAAAGTCGCTTTCCGCGTCTGTCTGTCGCTTTATATGCGTAAACTCTATGCAACGGATTTTTATTCGGTTTTTTAAATGGATTCTGAGAGGTTAAAGTGGCTTGACTTCACCTTTTACATTTTCTTTATATCGCTCCAACCGATCACTAAAATAACTCTAAATAAAAAATCATACATATTTAATAATTGACAGAACCAGAACTATGTAGATATGAGTTTTGTTCAAAAACGAGTTTTTCTTTTCCTAAAGCCGCTTCTCCGCTAATAGTAATGAGATTGACAAGATTTGTAACCAAGCGGCAGACAGGCCTATATTCACTCGGTTTATTATTTATAAGTCTACAAATTTATCAGCCATTCAGTTTCAAAAACTGTTTGTTTTGAGCATATCTTGCTTTCCAAGCTAAAGTAAGCTGTTTTTTATATTTACAGTTATCCAACCTTTAGTAACACTTTAGTATTTTTTCAATGTCACCGATGGTTTCGTCAGTGCATCAAAATTCAGTCTTTATGTAATTTCTAAAGGCTAGCGAAGTTTTAGGAGCACTTGCACCACTGAAGTTTCACGAAAGCCTTAAATATCTTCAATACTATTACTAAAATATATATTTGTGACTTCAACAAAAATTAAGTATAATAATAGCATCCAATGATGTATTTTTTATTGTATAAAATGTATATTTTCAATGTTTCATTCAATTAAGGTGCAAGTTTGCCTAATATTTGCTAACAAGTAATTTAGAAAAATCTATTAACGCTTGAAGAAAGCGTTCCTTAACTTTGGTTCTCAATCACATTTTTGTTTGTTTTATCTAACTACCTTAATGCAATCTTACAAAGATACTAGGTATTTTTACAGTTCTACATTGCACCCTTCTTTTTTTCGTTTAAGCACCGCGTTCATTTTTTTTTTTTGTTTAAATAGTGTTTTACCGAGTGCCGATATGAAAATTTCAAACATTCTCACTATGTCAGGCTAAATCTAGGTAATTTTCCTGCTTTACCAAAAACAATATGAACAATAAACAATGGAATAAATTATGATATTAATTATGGTTATAAATAAATGAGTAAGATTTCTTCTACAAAAAATGAATTTAAATTATGGAATTAACATTAAACTACCTCTTCACTACCCTTAATGCCTAAACAAAAATAATGTCTTTTCAAGTTATTCAAGCGCTTATACATAAACAAAATTTAAGCGGTCATACAAAGTAGATAATATAGCACGTTTTAAAGCAACAAAAATATACTTATATTTTTTGTTTTTTCTACTGTTCTTGAATACAAAATAATAATAAAGTCGCTCGTATACATACATCAATCAACAATAATTTTTTACTACAACGAACAACAATCAGCCTTAAAACTAAACACTAAGATAATTTATTACTTATCATTAAACAAAAATAATGAAGAAAATTACAATCGATAATTTTTAAAGATATATCCCACTTGCCCTTGAGAACTTAAAGTTTACAAACGCTTCATAGGTTTACAGGCTTTTTGAAACAGACAGCGCTAGAGCGCGAGCCTTATGCGTTGTAATGTACTATGATAGTATTACCATTTTTTTTTTAACGAGGGGAAATGCCTATCGCATTTCCCGACGCTCGGGGGAGCGTCGGGGGTATGTGGGGCTCGCACCCACTAAAACCCCTCGGCGGCCGTCTTGGCGCTTTTGGGAAGAAACCCGGGAACCACACATTATAGCGTCCCAAGTCTTTCCACGCTCAGCTACTATTAGCTTCATGCTCGAGGAGGGCATATCGTTCCCTCCATGACAGTATTACCCTGCCATACAGCACAGAGCGCCGGCGTCAGAGCGTTCTAGCGTCTGTTAGACAAAGAATCTGAAAGAACTCAATCGTGAAACAATTGATGTTTAATAGCCCCAGTTTACAAGAAAAATACATAGGTACGTACGAATTCTTTCTTAATCCTAAACCCTACAGAAACGTTTGCAAACTCCGCTATAAAATTAAGATAAAATAACAAACTGACAAATAGTGGCTCAATTACCACATTTACATAAACATTGATACGAACATTTCGTACCTATTAGTATGTATCTATAATTTCAGGGTAACGGACTTGGAGTTTTTATATGTATTAATAAGATAAATTAAGTATATCACATTTAGAGTCACACTACAAAGAAGGCAACAAATAAATAATAAAATTAAAGAAAAACCTCTCGTTTCAAGAAAATATATTATGCAAGCCTAATATATTTTCTAAGGTCAGTTGCAAATGAATACCATCCAAGTTTAGTCTTATTTTAGGAAGACAATCAGGAAACACATAAAACATTACAAAGAACATTCAATTAAGACATTAACTAACATCAATGTATGAGTAGCAAGAATTACACCTGTCTTGAATAATCATTTGGTATTGATGCAAATATTGATAAATAAACTAAAATAATTGCTTCTGAGCTTCTAATTAAAAAAATCAAAAACTTAATCAGTTATAAACGAACAAAACAACATTCAAAATCAACAAAATAAAATTCTCAAAACAAACCTAAGGCAACTATTTAGAAGAAATTAAATATATTAGGTTCTACATGAGATCTATTCATACAATTAGTTGTGATGTGAACGAACATTGAGTTACACAAACAAATTAATAAAATGTCACTATACATGGAAAAACTACGTACCTAATATGTAAGTACCTTAATAGTCGTCACAAAATAAGAGGCCCGTTGACAAAGAGCCTAAAATTGAACTTCTTGACCTGAAAAAGTAACTGAATGAATAAAAAAAAATTGTTAATCGCCTAGACACCCAATATTTTTTGTTTCATTCAGTAACATTTTACAGGTCAAGAAGTTACATTTAGGCTCTTTGTCAACGGGCCTCTTATTTTGTGACGACTTTAAGTAAAATTACTTTTACTTTTTTTTTTCAGGATGTTTTTTTATATAATTTGAATAGCAATAAATAAATAATCTTTATAGGTAGGTGTACTAGAATTATAATAATGGCATGTAAATTCGTTCTCATTAGAAAGCCTGCTACTTTAAAATTGCAAAAGCAATAGATCTTGAATATAAGCAATTCACCATTCAGTTGTTTTGTATGTTGCTTAGGCCGGTCAAGAAGAGATGACAAGTTTTCAAGTACACTGGTGGCCTGCACAGTAATACGGTAATACTAAAATTAGATTTAATTTAACAAATCAATAATTGAATCAGCAGTCGCGCTTATCTAATAAGACTTAGTAACATAGGTGAGCTCTTTGGTCTGCGGAGGGCCACTGTGAACAGTAATCTTCGGAGGTTTCATTTTATCTTGCGGACTAGTTTCCGGAGTTGCACTCGGGGTAAGAATATTGGGTGTAACCACTTGACTAGAGGTATTGGGTGTAAGTTTAGGTATGAGGGATGGTATATCTTTAGGTGTGAGACTGTCGTAGATCCTGACGAGGTGTGTGGCGTCGACGGTGTCGAGCAGCCCGAGGGCCCGGGGCAGGCCGGCCGCCGTCACCACCAGGCCCGGCATCTTCACGGACCTGTGCTCTATGTGCGGGCTCGCTATGTCGGAGCTAGGGTTGTGTCTAACTGAGTGGGTCTTGAGCCCTTGGGAGCTCTTGTAACTTTTGCCGCAAGGACATCTAAAGCCCTTTCTTATTCTGCAACGATAAATGAGAAGTTTTAAGTTATTTTAACAGTGTTTTTCATTTATATTAACTAAGCAAGAGAGCCAATTTCTACTTCATTTTACACTATAATACACTACACTACAATCTTATCTTTCTTTCAAAAACGGTAAGTAATTACGTAATTACTTATTAAATGTAACAAAGTGGGTAAAAACCAAATATTTAACATCAAATTTAAGGTTGATAAACAAACACCCTACTCCTTGTTAAGATTTAATATCCGAGCCGTATTTTGTAAATTAAAATAAACAATCTTACAAATATTATACACTTACCAGCTCTTCACCTTTCACCAACTTAATTTGCTAACTACAAGAAGCAGTTTTAGTTAGACTATCTATCTATCTACCTACATGAAACTATTTATGTTTTATTTTCATTAAATTTGTACCCATTTCTTCCAATAATATTCCTGAGTGGACGGACGCTTCTTAGGGGCCGGCATGTATTTCTTAGAATAATGGAGTGCAACTGGAATATTCCTATTGGGGGTCCAACAAAAATACTGAATCAAACATAAATAAAAGCTAATCAAAAAATAAAGGAAAATATATTTAGGGCTGGCCCTGCTTTTAAAATGATAGTTTTTAAAATCATATAAACGGCATTCCCTGAATTTAATACACTAAAAATAATGTAATTATTACTAAGTATGAGAACTGAATAGGTATTTGATCAATCACTATCTTTACTAAGTATTATCATTTTATGGGACAGGATTATAGTTTAACATAACTTTAAGAGGTTTATCACCGTGATACTAGCGCCATAGATTCATATTTTTTTAAAGGCTGCGGCAAATATTTTTCTCGCGAATGGCGCAATCGCTGTAATCGTCTTCTTCACATAAATGTTTCAAAAATTCTAGACTGCATGCAAACAGAGGAATATAAGGTGACATCGCTCACGTGCTCCGGCAGCCGTAAAACTAGCCGTTACAAAGTTTGCGTTTATCGCAAAAATAATGATTACTCACTTGCCATCCTTCTTGTGTCCGTTCTTAGAATGATACTTGATCCCGTTGACGTTCTTGTAGCGCTTCTTGCAGCCGGGCACCGGGCAGGCGAACGGCTTGTCGAGCGGGCCCGCGCCCGTCCCCGCGCCCGTCCCCGCGCCCGCGCCCGCCGGCGGCGCCGGATGCGCTGCGTTCATTCTACCAATACAGTATTTAATTAATTTTCTTCTAGCATATTCTATCTTTCTTCTACATATATAATGTAGTTCTGACATTAAATAGCTCACCATAAAAAAACCTATACTATAGGTTTTTTTTTAATTAATTTAATAAAAACCAGACTGTCCTCCCGTATATTCGACGCATGTTACTATAGGTCCTATAGTAACATGCGTCGAAATCTCAATGTAAGTATATACGGGAGGACAGCCTGGTTTTTATTTTGAGATTTCAACTGCACCTTCAGAATAATAATAATAACACATCACACTCAGAGCCCCTAACTAGGAAGAACCTGTATCTAGGGCGCCCGAAACACATACAAAGACGAACATCACACCCAGACCGGAAACAAACATCGATATTCATCATATCAATATTCGCACCGCCTAGGAATCGAACCCGGGTGCTCACGCTTACTCAGTCCACATCACTGCCAACTGAGCTACGGAGCAGAATGTTAGGGGCTCAACTCAAAATTTCGCAAATTTGAGTTACGGTCAGACAAAGGCTTAAAAATTTGCACAGGCTGTATTAATTTTCTTCGGATAGGGCGCACACAGGCATTTTAACGACAGAAAAAGAAATCCGATACTATGTCTCTTTTACACTAGGACCTTCTCCTAGACTTCAACTTAGCAATAAAAAACTTTTAACTTTTTAGCTCAAATTAGCGAAATAAATACTGTCAAAGTTAAAATTTTATTTTGCCGATTTCCCAAAAATCAATTTTTTTTTAATTGCGCCCCTACCGTTCTGAAGGTGCGCTATGTTCCTTAGGGAAAACTGTTACTTTTACTGGTACTGTAACTAAGGTATGCTGTGCCGAATCCCCCTTTTGATTAATTACCATGTTGTTAAAAATAACCTGTACCTAAAATCAATCGTAGTAGGTTTTTTCGCTGAAACGGAATTAAGCTGATTTTTATTTTCTAATACGATAAAAACATATTATTACAAGTAAAACCAACTGACTTAATGCCATGGCGCAGTATGAAGTCCGAGTTGTACTCGTCCACCGTGGTCCAGGAGTCATTGCTGTCTTCAGAAGGGCAGAAGTTCCTCTCGTATGCGTCGTCGTCGTCGAAATCACTCCCTGTAACAAAGTACTAGTTTTGAAAACGCTTGAAATTAAAACACAAGTCGTAATCCATACTCAATACCCACTGGATGTCGGTCGCCCAAGACTTATAGTGGGGTAGCCCATATGCCGAGCAGTGGACGACTTTCGGCTATGATACTTAATGATATGACTCCTTAACAATATTATAAATCAAATGTAACTCTGTCTGTCTGCGTGTTACGCAATGAAACCTAAACTACTGAACCGGCGAAGCTGCGGGGCGCACACTAGTAAATAAATATGCTAGTTGAGTACCTAGGTGATAGAAAATTACAATACCTGTAGGCGTATTGCTACGAACAGAAGCTGGTGGCAGCGGTTTGGGAGTGGAAGTCGAAAGCGGCCTCCGCGCCGCCGCCGCAGCCGCCGGGGCCGCTGGCGGCACATGCACGGCTGGCTTTTTCAGGAACTCCCTTCGCGAAGATTCAGTAAAGAAACGCAGGACGTAACTCAGTGGAATACAAGATGGCTGTGACGATTCCTTCTGCTGGATCGCTTTGGGATCATTGTCTGAAAAGAGTGGAAAATTTCCTAGGTAAGTACCTACATTACTTACAACAAATAGAGTAATTAAATTAATAGCATGTAAGTATAAGCTATGCGTGCATGGCTGGCGTGACGTGTACAGAGGTGTACGAATGGACTAAAGGGGCTGATCATGTTTGTTACTGCCGTATTTGCTGACTAGCGGCACAACTGGCGGTAGCGAGGGGCAGTTCTCGAGTTAGTACTTATTTAGCAACCTTCTTGTGTGACTTATGCGTACTGTGTGATTTTTCGGCAATTAAATTAGCATCCTAATAGTAAAGCTTTTAGATATTAATATGTAACGCAGGTATGTAACGTTAATTTTATTATTTTATTAAATAGAGCTAAACTCATGGAAATTTAAAAATCCCGCGCACGAAACTTTTATCTATCAATGTGTGGGTTTGACAACATTGACGCATTGAAAAGCTAAATTGGTATAGCTTGGTACTTGGTACAGATGAATCATGCTTTAAAATTGCCTATTTATAGGAAATCGTACATTTTAAGTAAACTTACCAATATGTGTATCTTCAATGTGCTGAATTAGATGCACCAAACTAGGGAAAACTAGGCCACAGCCCCTGTATTTACAGATGTTCATCATGAAGACCGCCATCTTGTAAAACGTCATGAGATAATACTTGAGCACATAGGTACCTATCAAATTCAGCACTTAATAAATGAATACTTTATTATAATTATGTTCTTAATTACATTTTTTAATCACAAATAATAAAAACAAAACAAATTACACTTTAACTAAGAGCTACTCATAGCAACAAAACTTAATGAAAATAGGTACATACGTAAACCTAAATAAAGTCACTCTGCGCCAATCAATATTGAACCAACCAACGGAACTCGTCCGTCCGTCACTAATCCCATCCCGTGTTTCAACCAACCAATGGCAGAGCCGTATTTATATTCTGTTTCATTTTCACACAGACTGAAGAATGTAGAAGAACTAAAAGATGTTGCCAATTTCGCAACTTTAAAAAATTATGGCTGGAAGCTTTGGGAATTTCAGAATTTTTTTATGAGTTGTCATAAATATAAAATGTAATTTTTTTTTTCAGCGGCGAAAGTTGCCTGCACCACCATGCATTAGTACTTAACATTAACCATAATGCCGTTGCAAACTGGCTTCACGTCACGGTTCAGTATATCGCAAATGTCAAAAACGGATATTGGGAACGATATTTAGGAAACGCACCATTGAATTTTATTTTACATTATCATTATTTAATCAAAAATAATATTAATGAAAATACTGTAAATATGTAATATACTGTAAATATATTTCCTTTTAATAAATAAACTATGAACATAATAATGAATTGTATAAGTAAAAAATGTTGAGGAGTTTTTATTAATCCGTATTGATATTATGTTATTAAATATTACCTTAAAAAAACTAAAAAAAGACATATTTACAAGTAAAAAATATTTTAAAATAGTATAGTTCTCTCTCTGTCTGAATCTCAAGGCATAAAAAGAAATCAAGGCATAAAGTCAAATCGAGAGTCGATTTTGTAACTTTCATACAAATTTTAATGTAAAATTATGTTTAGAACTATTCCATTAAATTTCTAGAAAATAAAACCATTATTTTGATTGGGAAAAGTAATTTATAAATTAAAGACATTTCTTGTGTTTATTGTGCATACGTATTTAATGCATAATTTTTCAGTTATTTTCTCTTTACCATGGCATATTTCTTTAGATGGAAAGTTTTCATTCCTATGCGCTATGCGGGAATGATCTTGGGAATGTTAAGGGAAACATTGAAGACTAAACGCAGGCACTGGCAACACTTGCTCACAGAATTTTTATTGAACATTCCAAAGGCCGGTCTCCTCCTTCTCGGTGTTCTTTGGTAAGTACGGAAAATAAGTGAAAAGAATCGTGATATAGTGCAAAAATTAAAAGCCATCGCTCGACAAAAAGTGATAATTCTGATAATTACGTGCCCAAAGTGTTTGACAGTGACAATATTTATTTGTGAGACCGTAAGTTGTCAAGAGGAATTCGAATTGAAGTCTTGTCTATTTCGGCCATTTTCCGTCGACTTTTATTTCAATTTCTAAGCAAAAGGCGGTAATAAAACTCCTAAAATTCCCTTTCGGCTGGTAACTTGATAGGAGGATAATTCTGCCCTTGTGTTGTTTCGACGGTTTCGGCTTTCGTTACGTAGTCCCGCGAATTACGTAACTGTGCGGCTCTCGGTCAAACGTCAGGCAGTGTTACAGTAATCAGTCTTCAACTTAGCTAAGTTCCTCCTCTGGTGATCCAATAGACTCATATCTTCTCTCGGTTGCTTTCAGTTGTCGCTCGCCGCACCCTATTAACAGACAAGATGCTGTCCGCCGCTAGATTGATCGCTCCCGCAGCCAGGTCTGCTGTAAGTACCACTTGTAACCTAATAAATTTTATGTGTTCTACCAAATTATGAACTGCGGTTTATTTAGAAAATAACTAGAGCTCTAGAGTTTGAAGTGCTTACATTAGGTACCTATGGAAGTTAGTGATAACTAATTGATAGTGTCTTTGACCTTGTAAATTGAACTGCACCTTGTAAGCCGGTCTGAATACGAGAAGTATCCTCCATGTAAAATTTACGGTTTTAACCTTTTCAGTTTTTTATTGATTGATGGTTTGGTGTTACATAATAACATAATCCATACTTCCCATTTTGATCAATGAGAGAAGCCTAATCTAACAGGAATCTGTAAAATATGGTAATAAGAAAAATCATTGTTAGGTCACATGAATTTCTTCTTTACAAACAATTAGGTACTTCACCAAATTCTAATTTACTTCAAGATCAAACAAGATAACATGTTATGTAAACTTGTAATAAATTTTCCAGATCTTCAGCAACACAGCACTAGTGCGGCCCTTAGCCGCTGTGCCCAGTCAGTCACAGCTGGTCCCGGCCGCCCCTGCACAGCTCTCAGCAGTGCGCTCCTTCCAGACCACCTCGGTTACCAAGGACATTGACTCTGCAGCCAAATTCATTGGTGCAGGCGCAGCGACAGTAGGAGTTGCAGGATCCGGTATGTACTTTATTATTACTTGGGAACTGTTTGCTTTTTGTGTTGCACCATTTGGATTGTCTTGACCTTGGGAATTTTGGGAAATTAACTGGTTTCTTATCTTAAAACTGATTGCATAACACTTAACTTTATTGTATCTGCCAAAAGTTTAGTCTTTTTCCAATAATTCACTAAGATTTGCTTGAAATCTTTGGTTACTTATACATAATCCTACAATCTAGAATAGTTTAATTCTACTTACACGTGTGAAATAATGTGGATCATCTTAGAACCCCATTATTTGACTGTGCTTGTGAAGAAAATTATTGTTTAGATTTTTTCACCATTAACCTTTGACTGAAGATACACTAGACCACAACGCTATCATTGACAATCCATTAAAAAACCATTACATCCCCAATAATAGCAATGTGAATCCTAACTAACCATACTACTTTACTAACCTCTTTAAATTTGTCTATTGCTGTAAATGTCTACTGTAGCTTCGGTCTCAAGCATTGTGTATTGCTTGAACTAACCTTACTTACCCGTTCCTTTTACGTCACCTACAGGTATTGGTATTGGTGTGGTGTTTGGGTGTCTAATCATTGGCTATGCACGTAACCCATCCTTGAAGCAGCAAATCTTCTCATACGCCATCCTCGGTTTTGCGCTTTCGGAAGCTATGGGACTATTCTGCCTTATGATTGCTTTCTTGATGTTGTTTGCTTTTTAACTTTTTTTTTATTTATTTTTATCATGATTTATGTACAGTGTATATTACATGTGGGACTTTTATATTATATTTATGTGGAAGCATGTACGCAAACGTGAAATTTGACGAGGACTGACCTGAAGAGGCTTTGGAAAGGTGTGTTTATTATATTTTTATGTTTTATGTTGTTGTATTTAGTTTTATGTTGCCTTCCTTATTATAATTTTGGTAAATTGTGACTCCCCTCCAGTCCTTGCACTATAAATAAGCCATAGACCTTGAGATAGAAACTGTTGTCTAATGCGGTTTTGTGTTTGACAGGAGCGGGAATCGGGACGGTGTTCGGCTCCCTCATCATCGGCTACGCCAGGAACCCCTCCCTCAAGCAGCAGCTGTTCTCCTACGCCATCCTGGGCTTCGCCCTGTCCGAGGCCATGGGTCTCTTCTGTCTTATGATGGCCTTCCTGCTGCTCTTCGCTTTCTAAGCCATTTACTTTTAAGAACATTACTGCCATCTTACAAGAGGTTTCAGTGAAATACCTGGAGTGCACGGCCATGGAATCAGATGTGTCGAAACCTCAACAACATAGTGATGCGAGGACTGATATAAAGTGTTACACTTGATGCGAATCGGTGTGTCATCAGGAATGCAATTTAATTTAATTATGTAGTAGCTATAAAAATCTGCTAATAAAATGTTGTACGTAAACATTGTTTGGCAAATATTGTTATTTCAATTCCTGATTTGTTGGTAGACTGTTCAATCGTGTACGTTATAGTTGCACAGTGATTGTCTAAGCCGGTGACGATAACTTGAGCCAGTGATGCGTATTTGCGTGTTTCTATTGTCATCGACTTCTACAGTGTATCTGTAAGCTGTCTTGTACGAGAATTTCGGCATCTGTATTGTACATTTTAGGGCAATAAACAGTAAAACCAATTTTATTTGTTTCTCAATTAATATATTAGCAATGAAGGGCCCTGGGGTAGGAAAAGTAAAAAACATAAGAAGACGAATGGGTTGCAGGCTGTTTTATACAGTAGAGTATGGGAGGGTTTAAAGAATAAAAAAAACAAGTATTTGATAACAAGCAGGATAGCCAGGAAGATACAATAGTTTTTGTAAGATTGAGATAGATAGCTTGTCAATTTATACATAAACATAACAGACATTCGTTACTGGTTTTACAATGCTATCGAGATAGTATCGAAATTGCCGTTTCGACCGCGCAACCAAGTTCTGAAATAAAAAAATGATTACGCTCAGATTCTGTCGAAATTTGTCAAAACTGAATGGTGAAAACCAGGCCAACGAAACGCTTCTTAATATGGTGATAACTACTTAACTAAGCTAGACTAAGATATGTTTCATATATCAAATTCTTTGACATTTAAAGCTCCTTAGAATGACACCTAGCTAGACCGCTCAAGCCCACTGCAGCGAGAGAAATTTAAAAAACTTTATCCTACTCAAAAGGGCCACCCTACTTAACAAATTTAAGAGGTAAAGTTTTTTAAATTTCTATCGCTGCAGTGGGCTTGAGCGGTCTAGCTAGGTGTCATTCGAAGGAGCCTTAAATGTCAAAGAATTTGATATATGAAACATATCTTAGTCTAGCTTAGTTAACTAGATAACACCATATTAAGAAGCGTTTCGTTGGCGCGGAATGAAGGTTAAGTTTTTCAGGGATTTTGTGTGACTAACAACAGACATCGGCGGTTTTCGGCCTTCATAGGGTTCGACAAATTAAGATAAAGGTCTGAACACCGATTCCGGCTGTTTTGCACGCATAGTTACGAAAATAATTGAACCTAAAGGAATCTTAATTGGAGGTTCGCGCGGCCATGGGACTGAAGGGTCATTATCTGGTCAAGTATTAGAGGTAGCCAAAATTTTATTACTTCGAAATTTTTTGACAAATTCAACCTTGCTTTGACAAAAAAAAAACAGGTCTCTAAACCTTCCAGAAGTCTAGATCTCAATGTCCGCGCGGTTCCCCTTGTTTCGTTCGCGCGGACACCATCAAACCATAACTTCTTTATTTATGCTTTGACAAATTCCTGGTTTTCACCATTCAGTTTTGACAAATTTCGACAGAATCTGAGCGTAATCATTTTTTTATTTCAGAACTTGGTTGCGCGGTCGAAACGGCAATGTATCGAACAGGGTGTGCGTTTCACTAGAAAAAAAGTTGTGCATACCATACAAGGAATTTATTACTTTTATGATACTCTAGTAGGCGCCCCGCAGCATCAGCCAGCGCATTTTCCCTTGATACATCAAATTTCCCCGTGGGAATTTCGGGATGATAAAAAGTAGCCTATGTCCTTTCTCAGGCTCTAGACTGGTCAGTCCACTTAATTAGTGCCTGGGCGTGTGTGATTCGTGCCTTTGGATACCTTCATTTTGTATAAACATGCTATT
The DNA here is from genome assembly GCA_951802225.1 of Euspilapteryx auroguttella. Lineage (NCBI taxonomy): Eukaryota > Metazoa > Arthropoda > Insecta > Lepidoptera > Gracillariidae > Euspilapteryx > Euspilapteryx auroguttella. Next base: position 3,520,840 of record OX637649.1, on the reverse strand, counting down.
TTTTACCTTTCTTAGTATAACTTTCAAAAATAATAGTAAATAACACATATTTTACGTGAAAGACTGATTAGTAAAATAAAAACAAGATAAGTCAGTAAAACGTAAATACACTATACTGAACATATATAAAAAATAAAATAAATACTTGAAAACTTCCTTAAAAAAGGAAAGTTTCGGGGGAATTTACACCTCTAGTTATAGGCAACTTCAAATTTGGTTTCTGGCTTCGCTACTACTTTTATATCCATATTTATACCCACCCCTTTCGTGAAATGCACCGAATGGTCACCAAATAAAACTTGAAAATATGAGGAATCAACAAATTTATTACAAGAAAAAATCTCTAAGCTAACACCCCCACAAGCTAAATATTTTTGGTAATTAAATTAATTATAAATGTAATGCTATTAGGTGGAAGTACACGCTTAAATAATGAAATTGAGTATACAACTGAAAGTCATGCCTAAATCTGCTATAATAAATCTTGTCTTCATTCTGAATGAGACTTTAGGTACATAATTTGTCATCCTATAAAATATTTTAGAAAATTCTTACAAAGCAAAATCAATACAACTATCAATCAGTAACAGTAATTGTATTTACTTTGCGTTTAAATCTAACACACAAATTTGTAAAAATAAATAAATAACACCTAACTTTCTCAAAGAAATGTAAAAGAAAAAGTTATATACCGTTGTATTAATAAAATCACTAGTACTTTACACTATCTTGTGCTATACACTTAAAATCAGAAATGATATGATGACATGAGGTCCTTCGCTAATTAGAAAACAGCTCTGCATGCCTCTATAACCTACTTTTGAAAAAATACGTTTGTGTCAAAAATTCTAAAAATGCACTGCACTGTCTCTTCTTTACTTACCTTCTTCAGGTAAATAGGTACAATCAAAATCAAAGCAACATCGACGTCGAGAAGAAAAATTAAAATGTTCACGAATTTATTCTTCATGCAAAAATCTGTTGCTTTCATATCATTACTCTAGCAACCATTATAAAATACCTTATTTTCATAATTTAAAATATCCTATTGTATGTATACCTGATTATAATTTAATATAAGGCAATCTGCTCATGGAATGTCAAAAGAAGTTATTTATATAACCAAGTCTACAATTCCTTGAGAAACAATATTGAATACCTTGTGCAGTTAGAAAATATTAAACAAAGACAGCTTACATAATTTCAGTAAAGTTAACAATTCTATTTTATTCATTAACAATACTTGTTGCAAACATTTATACAATAATTTCACTTACAGCTACAGCAAAACAAAATAAGGCAATTTCTTATACATAATTTTCTAGTTCTTCATATTGTACCGGTGGGTACGCTCGCGATTCGAGTGCAGGAAAATAAGAGAAGTTTTCTGAGATCAGATATAAATAGTCGTGATTATATTTAGCCCAAAGTGACCGAAGACTTCACACCCACTTTCTGAGGAAGATTAAAAATTGGGGGACCTTTTCCGTTCAATAAAATATATCGCAAAACTACAAACTCCTCGCGTCTGCAAACTTAAACTGGTCACACACACTAAGGTTTACAGAATAGGTATGCCTGCTCAGGTAGACCGGATCTTGTGCCACCGACGCAAAATCTAATAATATAAAGTGAGGAACTGAGAAGATACTCTATTCGGTAGACCGTAGCATTATTTGTATGTTCTATATAAATTTTTGGACCGACATCACTGAAAAAACTCCATGTTACATCTTAACTAGTCGACCCGGCGAACTTCGTACCGCCTAACCTATTGCAATGTTGCTCATGTATTATTCTTACAAACCTTCCTCTTGGATCACTCTATCGATTACAAAAAACCGCATCAAAATCCGTTCGATAGTTTTAAAGATATAAGCCTACATAGGGACAGACGCGGGAAGCGACTTTGTTTTATACTATGTATTGATACACACAAAACCAAAGAACTCAATTAATAGCTCATCTTACTAACCAATGGTTAAAAAAAGATGATGGGTGAGTGATAGATAGGTTATACACACATAAAATGTAATATACTGGATGTTTCTAAAAAAGGCGGTAATAAAGGAGGGACACTGCTCTGCTCACCATACCTAACAACTTTCCTAAAGCATTATAACCGCCTTGTCCGGTAAGCTTTATGGTTGTATAAAGCTTACCGGAGTAATTGGTACAAAACCTCATTGTACATGAGGGCATAATTTTGCTTATTTTGACAACATGCGCTGCTCTGTAGTCCACGCTGCTGCTGCCAACACGAGTTGACTGATTGAGGTTTGCCATTTGGCCTAGTTTTGGCGTGCCACTTTTAAAGCGCGTGTAGTGTAACCTATACTTACATCATTCTTACTAGCAGAGAATTTTAAAGCCACAGACCATATAAAAGAAACAGTAAACATTTTGATGCACTCGAGTCGGGAGTGAGCACGAGCAGGTTCCTGCAGTAACGTGACCTCGCTCGAGACCTACAGCGCCGCGGTCTCGAACTCGGCGCCGCGGCTGACGAGCAGCGGCCCGTACGTCTCCGCCTGCTCCAGCTTTATCACTTGGTGCTTCTTCAGGACCAGCAAACTGTAGAACTTTTGCGCTACCTGCGAATCAAACAAGATAATCTTGTATCTTTCTTGTTGGAACCAACGTAAAAACAAATAATAGTCAAGTGCATGTTCAAACTAGCTCAACACAGGATTACGAAGCGGCATATATTGGTTGATTTGTTTGTCTATGAATCCCTAAAACGGTAAGGTAGTGTTTCGATTATGCGCTTCTGGAAAGACCAAATCTTTTTTAATTACATCAAACTAAGCGCGGCTGGTGCGCTTTGCAATTGTTAGTCGTTCATACATAATGCTGCTCGTGCAGGTTATCAAATATTCATTGTTTAAGAGCTAGTTTACCGCGATGCTAGATTCTCGAAAAAAAAAAAATCTTATAAACTAAGGCAAATATCAAAAATGTGGCACAGTATGACACTAGATAATCTTGCTTAGTATTTTTTGAGCACAGTAAAGTAGTCCTAACTTAAAAGGACAAAATTATACACAGATTGTTGCTAAAAGTGGCCACTTTTAGCAACACTTTGTATCTTTCTTTGGTCTTTAATTTAAAAGCTATACAACAGTGCCCTAAAAATACTAGGCTATACTGGATGTTTCTGACAAGGCGGTAATAAATCAAAGGAGGGATTCTTCTCACCATAACTACAATTTTCCCAAAGCAACATTGGTCGAAATTTAAAAAAAAAATACAGCTGTTCCATACATTGGTTCGATCAGCTGACGGGGTACGTACGGGACAGCTGATTTTTGTTTTGATATTTTGACCCATGTTGCTTTGGGAAAGTTGTTAGGTATGGTGAGCTGAACCTCTCCTTTGATTTATTACCGCCTTGTCAGAAACACCCTGTATATCTAGTGTCATACTGTGCCACATTTTTTATATTTGCCTTAATGGCGCTAGCATCTCTGTAAACTGGCTCTTAAAAGCAAAGAACACATGAATATGAAAACATTCATCCTTCCTTACAGTACCTACTGTACTCTAGCGGACTAGGACGGGCGGCGTAACACTTCCTCATTTTCTGTATTGCAGAAATTGACAGAAAACCCGGAAGTGTTACGCCGTCCTAGTCCGCCACTGTGCAACGAAACTAATCTTCCTTTAGAGAGAGCGGTAACTGACACAAGCTGTAACGCCGCGCATACGTTGCGAGTTGCGATGTCTGTGCGCGCGCGAGCCCCTGCGTGTACTCACCTGTTTGCGATGGTTGTGTCGCGGCGCGAGGTCGGCGAAGGTGGTGTGCGGCAGCGCGGCGAGGCGCGGCCGCAGCAGCGCCAGCAGCTGCGCGGCGCGCCGGTTCAGCAATCTCTCCTCGAACTGCTCGTCCGTCTCGCCCGCCTCGCGCTCCTGCTCCTCCGCCTGTGAGGGAACATTCGTTAGGATTCACTATTATAACCAAGACAGACTCGTGGTCCCCCTGCGTTGCCTCCCTGGGGGGGCCACGAGGAATTTGCGTTTTACTCGTGGTCCCCCCAGACTGACCGTCGTCGGCTGCTGCATGTGGTATGTAATTGGCTACTTTTTGGTTTGGTAGTATTAAAGAAAAAAGTACCAGGCTAACATAAACTAGTAGAAGATTAAGAACTTCAACATCTCGTGGTCCCACTGCGTAGCCCCCCGTCGTAATCATAACAACCAATAGAGTCACACCTAGAAACGAGTGAATACATTGATTCCATCCTTACTACGTATCTGTAGTAGAAAAGATCTTTTGTAGGTAGGCGACCATTTTGTTTCAATAGATAACTAGAAAAACATGTAATATACAAATAATTCAAGTAAAAGCACTGGTGCTAACTTCTCCTGGCGAACGATAGCAAGAATAAAAAGATACGGGCTCCACAAACAACAAAATAACAGGCAAGACAGTAGGCAAAGTGAAGGCGCTGCTGAGCTTCGTGGAGGAGCTGAGGTGGTTAAAGTAGCGCTACCCCTTTTCTATGCAAAATAGGCACGATAGCTGTCAAATTGCAGAAACTCACCCGTAAACAACTAACTAACAACAAAATAAAGCTGCGTAAACCTATGCATAGTACTTACTTGCTCAACACTGGGTGGTAAATCGTAGTCATGCTGCGGACTGTGGTTGCCGTCGTCGTAGCCTAGATTTGTCATCTGCATACCAGACTGAAACAAAAATAATAATTAGTAAGCAAGCATTCGGCAAACGTCAAAACAACCGCTAAGACGTCCACTGCGGGACATACGACTCCAACATAAATTGCCAGTAAGGTAAATATTGTTGAAGAAATTTGCCTTAATCGCCATGCTTGGCAGGTGGGTTGGCGATCGCAATGGCTCTTGAATTATTTTAACGAAGCCCGTTTGTGGTGTGTTTCTTTAGTCATTTTACGACACCTATAGGAGGGTGAAATACCTCCACCCCATCTCTCATCAGTGCAGTAACGTACGATCGCCAACCCGCCTGTTCGTACTTGTAGAGTTGTGGAGGTCTATTTGCAGCAGTAGACGTCAAAAAAAGTCAAAGGATATCACTTATTGAAAGGCAATTATATACTAATTTAATTAGTATTGACATATTATTTGGTAAAGTATCCTAGATAGTGCGAGAGGCGAGGTAGTTCAGGGTGGCTTGCCTTACGACAATGGTCGCCTGGAGACGCCCCCAAACGAGCCCTCCTCTGTCAAATGATTCTACTCCAGTCCTATCCTCCAGACGTATCTCAAGTTGTGTAGATAGAGGTGGCCGCATACCTGGTCGTGGTCGTAGTGGGGCAGCGCGGCCAGCCCGGCGTGCTGCAGGCCGTGCTCCAGCGCCTGCGACTGCAGCGACGGGTCGGCCCGCCTCCAGGCCGTGCAGCAGACCTGCAGTACACAGTCATACCTGGTCGTGGTCGTAGTGGGGCAGCGCGGCCAGCCCGGCGTGCTGCAGGCCGTGCTCCAGCGCCTGCGACTGCAGCGACGGGTCCGAGCGCAGCAGCGCGCCCGCCTCCAGACCGTGCAGCAGACCTGCAGTACACAGTCATACCTGGTCGTGGTCGTAGTGGGGCAGCGCGGCCAGCCCGGCGTGCTGCAGGCCGTGCTCCAGCGCCTGCGACTGCAGCGACGGGTCGGCCCGCCTCCAGACCGTGCAGCAGACCTGCAGTACACAGTCATACCTGGTCGTGGTCGTAGTGGGGCAGCGCGGCCAGCCCGGCGTGCTGCAGGCCGTGCTCCAGCGCCTGCGACTGCAGCGACGGGTCGGCCCGCCTCCAGACCGTGCAGCAGACCTGCAGTACACAGTCATACCTGGTCGTGGTCGTAGTGGGGCAGCGCGGCCAGCCCGGCGTGCTGCAGGCCGTGCTCCAGCGCCTGCGACTGCAGCGACGGGTCGGCCCGCCTCCAGACCGTGCAGCAGACCTGCAGTACACAGTCATACCTGGTCGTGGTCGTAGTGGGGCAGCGCGGCCAGCCCGGCGTGCTGCAGGCCGTGCTCCAGCGCCTGCGACTGCAGCGACGGGTCGGCCCGCCTCCAGACCGTGCAGCAGACCTGCAGTACACAGTCATACCTGGTCGTGGTCGTAGTGGGGCAGCGCGGCCAGCCCGGCGTGCTGCAGGCCGTGCTCCAGCGCCTGCGACTGCAGCGACGGGTCGGCCCGCCTCCAGACCGTGCAGCAGACCTGCAGTACACAGTCATACCTGGTCGTGGTCGTAGTGGGGCAGCGCGGCCAGCCCGGCGTGCTGCAGGCCGTGCTCCAGCGCCTGCGACTGCAGCGACGGGTCCGAGCGCAGCAGCGCGCCCGCCTCCAGACCGTGCAGCAGACCTGCAGTACACAGTCATACCTGGTCGTGGTCGTAGTGGGGCAGCGCGGCCAGCCCGGCGTGCTGCAGGCCGTGCTCCAGCGCCTGCGACTGCAGCGACGGGTCGGCCCGCCTCCAGACCGTGCAGCAGACCTGCAGTACACAGTCATACCTGGTCGTGGTCGTAGTGGGGCAGCGCGGCCAGCCCGGCGTGCTGCAGGCCGTGCTCCAGCGCCTGCGACTGCAGCGACGGGTCGGCCCGCCTCCAGACCGTGCAGCAGACCTGCAGTACACAGTCATACCTGGTCGTGGTCGTAGTGGGGCAGCGCGGCCAGCCCGGCGTGCTGCAGGCCGTGCTCCAGCGCCTGCGACTGCAGCGACGGGTCGGCCCGCCTCCAGACCGTGCAGCAGACCTGCAGTACACAGTCATACCTGGTCGTGGTCGTAGTGGGGCAGCGCGGCCAGCCCGGCGTGCTGCAGGCCGTGCTCCAGCGCCTGCGACTGCAGCGACGGGTCCGAGCGCAGCAGCGCGCCCGCCTCCAGGCCGTGCAGCAGACCTGCAATACAGTCGACTGCATCAGGGCTACGTTAACGGACTCTATCAACCGTATTGCTAGCTTTGACACGACGATGCATTGATCATATCAAAAGTTAAGTTAAGTTTAAACTACAATACTAACTTTTTAAAAAAGGGGACCCGCCTTCAATAAATTTACACATACATAAACTGAGAACTCCCTCTTTTCTCAAGTCGGTTGATCAAATCAAGTCAAACCAAATAATCAAATCAGCAATCTCGAGATAATCGCGGACAAACATACATGCATACAGGCTAAACTGATAACCTCCTTTTTTGAAGTCGGTTAAAAACTTACCAGCAGGCGTCATGCCACCGTGCGCCAAGCCGGCTGGCGTCATGCCACCATGCACGAGGCCTGCAGGCGTCATCCCTCCGTGGCCTAATCCAGCCGGCGTCATCCCTCCGTGTCCCAGCCCGGCCGGCGTCATCCCTCCGTGTCCCAGCCCGGCCGGCGTCATCCCTCCGTGTCCCAGCCCGGCCGGCGTCATCCCTCCGTGTCCCAGCCCGGCCGGGGTCAGGCCTCCGTGTGTGAGTCCCGCAGGAGTCATGCCACCGTGTTGGAGTCCGGCCGGCGTCATGCCGCCATGATCCAAGCCACCTTTATTAATAATACGGTCTTTATATTAAGCTTTCATAAGTGGCGGCCATGTTAATTATATTAACTACGAGCTTTCCCGGCTTACTTCGTTACGCCATAGAATATAAGATACTACAAAAGACTTGGCTCTATAGACTATGTTCTTTTGTCTGCCCAGGATGGCCGAATAAAAAACAAACAACAACAACAAACCACCTGTCAAAATATGTAAACAACGGAAAAAATATTGCACCTTGGGTTATATTATTTCAGTTTAGGGCCATTCCATGACAAACGTTACCAGGAGCCCAAAAATTAAAATGGTTTTTAGAAGTCTATTCTACGCTCTTTTTAAAGAAAACAATCGCATCCTTTATATAAGAAAAAATAAAATTAAAAAAAACTACAAATTACTATGTTTTTCCGTAGTTGATAACAACGAAAAAAAATAAGCTCGTCTCGGTATACAGGGTGTTTCTGACAAGGCGGTAATAAATCAAAGGAGGGATTCTGCTCACCATAACTAACAACTTTCCCAAAGCAACATGGGTCAAAATCGCAAAAAAAATAACAGCTGTTCCATACATTGGTTCGATCAGCTGCGGGGTCCAATGTATGGAACAGCTGTTATTTTTTTTGCGATTTTGACCCATGTTGCTTTGGGAAAGTTGTTAGTTATGGTGAGCAGAATCCCTCCTTTGATTTATTACCGCCTTGTCAGAAACACCCAGTATAAAGACCAATATTTCACAGCACAAAAAAAAATAAAAGAACTTGTTCCTTTTCCATAAAGTTCACTTAACTTTCGTGTTTAGATTTAGGTCTTCATTAATTAACATTCAAATCTATTAAAAATCTTGTATTTAGTGGTTTTAACAAGACAGTTTTAAAGTGTGGCATCAAAGTAACACCCGAAACGAAAAAGAGGTATTTGTTTGTCTAATTTTTCGCCTAATTAATAAAAATCTAACACGTTTTGCCAAAGTAAGGATATTTTAATAAACTTATCGATTCCCTAACAATAATTGTTATATGTGTGTTCAAAATCTGTTTTAAGCGTTTGCTTTTGTGTAACACCCGAAACGTTTCGGGTGTTACATTTTTTAAGATGAGGTTTTGTACGCTTTTATGACTTCTAGAGCTGCATTTTATGATTCTTCTTGCATGGGAGTGTTACTGGTGTTTGTATTAGTTCAAGGTATGTCATCATGTCCTCATTAACTAAAGAAAAAAATATCCTGAGAAATATGCTGAGCATTTGCGTAAAAAGAGGGAATTTGCGTAGGGAAAGAGACGCTATTAGGAGCCAAAAACACATCATCAGATTCGGAATAGCGTCCTTTTCCGAATTTAACTAAATCTGATCTTTAGAGAACAGTCCAGAACATGAAATTTCAATTAACTTTTATAACTAAGTCGGCTACATAGCCCAAAGAATTACGAAACTTGTGGCAATAGTACATAGCTAGAGAACGCATGGTCGCTGGGACCAAAATGTTCTATAGTGGCGAACGCAAACCGGAAGACGCAGTGTAGGCAGATCCGCCTCAAAGTTGATGGTTAGATGACGTGGTAAAAGCTGCGGGATTACACTGGAAGAGTAGAAATCCGGACAAGACCAGTCAAAGTGGTGACTGCGGTAGGAAGGCCTATGACCAGCAGTAGATGTCTTTTGGCTGAAATTATGATGAAAGCAGAAAGGGATAATATTGATATGCAGTGAATTTTCTAGCGCTTAATAAAAGATGATGATGGCGAGCAAAGTTCTATGTACCTAGTAATTTTTTTAAAGTAGTTGGGAATAAAGCTACTAACTGAAGATGATGTATCCCCTGTGCTTTTTGAGGATATCATTTGTTCCCTTATCTTATTACCTAGTACTTCTTTGCATATGAAAAGTAAAATCACACTTTCTACGAATTTCCAAGAGAAATAACATTCTTCAAGAAATAAGTAGGTTTTCTTTATTAAAACATATTTTTTTGGGTTTTGAGGATTGTTATTGTAATAGTTTAAATTATAAGTGCAATCACTAATAATAAAACTCGTAGTTTTCATATAAATATGTTTGAATTTCGTACTCGTAACACCCGAAACGACCAATGTGTAACACCCGAAACAGGTAGTTTAATTCATAAAAAAATAACTAAAGGCTACAATAACATCTACTTTACAGTTATGGAATGGTACTAGATCTAGTTCATCTTGATTTCAATTAGGCTTGAGGTTGCTTTGGAAAATTCGCTGAATTATGGTCTTTTGTTCCGTCGGTCAGAAGCAATAGGCAAATTCGTGTAACACCCGAAACGGCTACTTTTTAATAATTTTCTCCTAAATGGTATCAAATTTTAATAAAAGTTGTCAATGGAAATAAGAAATAACTGAAATAGAACATGATTAAACCGTCTTAGCAGCACAGTTTCTTTGAATATCATATAAAAAAAATCTTATTTTATGAGTTGAACTGTAACACCCGAAACGATGGAATGGCCCTTTAGGTAAGGATCCCTAATTTTTTTGAAAATCTAATATAGCCTATGACACTCGGGGTTAATGTAGCTTCCTACCAGTGAAATAATTTTTCAAATCGGTTCAGTATTTCCGGAGCCTATTCGTTACAAACAAACAAACAAATCTTTCCTCTTTATAATATTGGTATAGATGACGGCTTTAGTAAATAACTAGTCGACCCGGCGAATTTCGTACTGCCTAACCTATTACTATATTGTGCATGTATAAGACTTATAAACCTTCCTCTTGAATCACTCTGTCTATTAAAAAAATACTCATCAAAATCCGTTGCACAGTTTTTAAGATTTAAGCATCTTAAAAATATTTTAGTACATACATACATACATAACGTCACGTCTGTATCCCATTGGGGTACGCAGAGACAATTGATTTCCACTTGCTACGATCCTGACACACTTCTTTCGCTTCTTCTACAGTCATTAGCCTTTTCATACACGCACGTCGGTTTCGTGAACTCTTCACGCGGCCTTTCCTCAAAACGTCACCAATTTGGTCGGTGAACGTTTTCCGTGGCCTACCTCTTCCAACAGTGCCTTCCGCATCCGCTCTATATATTTCTTTTGTCAATCTCCTGTCATCCATCCGCTCTAAGTGACCACACCACCGAAGCATACCCTTTTCAAATATTTTAGTGTAATTATAGATAATGTTACCGGGTGTCAAGCCGCCGTGGTGCAGGCCGGGCGGCGACAGCGCGCCCGCCAGTCCTGCAACACACCAACGTTATATTATTGCAACAATTTACTACTAATCGCCACCTTAATTTTTTTGTACATATGCGTCGCGTGTAATTAAATGTTTATAATTGCAGTACAACTTTGTTCTTAGTGTTAACATTTCATTGTACGCCACTGTACTTCATTGTTTCGGAACGAAAAGCGATGTATTGTCATATTAAAACATGGTGCTTCTGCGCTTCTAGGTTTGTATATGTATAGTCAATCCTCCGATCTGACTTGACGCCTAACCTAACTCTTCCAAGTCAGACCTAAAGATTCGCTATTTAATAGCAAAAACAAAAAAAAAATATAACTTATTTTTTAAAACACATGATTAGAATACAGAGCTTATCCCTCTTTTCATTGACTCTGAGAAACATCCTGTATAACATTACCTGAATGTAAGTGTTGCGGCGTGAGGCCGCCGTCCAGGTCGCCGTGCTGCAAGCCGGCGGGCGTGAGCCCCCCCGGCAGCAGGGGGCCCGGCGTCAGGGGGCCCAGCGCGCCCGGCGTCAGGGGGCCCAGCGCGCCCGGCGTCAGGGGGCCAGGGGTCAGTGGGGGACCCAACGAACTTAGCATACCTGGATATTATATTGACAGGTGACTATATAGTTTGTGGTTTTTGGATATCAAAAAAACGGTGATAAAAACTGATTCAGACGCAGTTTATTGGTTAGAAGGTCTGCCTTTCACACTATACGAGTATAGCTCTGTATGTGACATTCGCAATGAAATTACAAACTGAGCACAATCATAAAGTGGTGTAACTATTCGTAGATAGTTTGAAATTAACTAAAACGTGTTTGAAGACAATATCTAGAAAAATATGTACAAAATAAAACACCATGCAAGCAATCGTAATGTATAATAAGTTTTTTTTTTAATATAAAAATGGTGGCGGGCAAGGGGAGGATTGTAAGAGGCTGCTCCAGAGCGAAGCTCATAAATTTGAAGAGAAGATGAAGTATGTTATGTAACAGTGCATGCATTTACATCTACCGAGCAAATGCTCATTGTGTCCCTACTCTATCAAAAACATTCGAAAGTGACAAAATAATGAGTTGGATTAAAATGATCATTGGTCCGGTCGATGTAAATGCAGAGTAAATAAGTGAATGCTAATGCAAGTGGTAGTGTTACCGGGCGTGGCTGGCGCGTCGTCGTCGGCGCGCGGCGAGCAGCGCGCGGGCGAGGCCGAGCGCTCCGCTGTTAGTGTTAGTTTAGTTTAGTACATGTTACTATCACCATTCGTTTTATAAAGCTTTATTTTATAAAAGGCATTGTCAAACAGACGGCGCTAGAGCGTTTACTTGTAAAGCGCGCTCTACACTCGCGGCGCGAAAGGTACGCAAACGCCCACGAAACGTGAGTGTAAAGGTCGTTCACGACTTCGCGTAAATGACTTCGACGAGGCATTTTTTTCGCGGCGTGAATTCGCGGCGCGACTTTCTAGCGCGAGCGTAGAGATGCTTTATGTACTATGACAGTATTAGCTTGTCACCCGATCTGTCACCGGGCGCTCTTTGTGACAGGATAATACCAATACCCCACCTCACTGGGTAATACTGTTAAAGTACATTAAAAGTCGACGCTATAGCGCCGTCTGTCTGACAATGCCTTTAATCAATGATTACATACAGTAACCAACAGTGAAGGTATTGCATACGCCATTATAGAAGTTTTGATAAATCATGTAAAACATCGATGTGTCTAGCTCGTATTAAATTCAGTTTGAGCGAATACACACTTCTCTATGGCCGTCAAGTATATTTTATAAACTTGACACGAGTGTTAACCATTGTTATTGTAAATTCGTCTTTATACAGTACGAATTATGGTGGCAGTGTAGGATTCAGTGATGGCTTCTGTACAGTTATGACTTTAAAGTTTTGAATATTATTTGCGAGTGATTCTCCATTTACTCTAAACGCTACTCTTATATAGGAATGACCGGTTGAACCAGGTGTGACGGCTGCAGTGCTAATAAGTGACGTGAGACAAGCTTTTGTCAATAAGACTGTCCCTCTATGACGGGTGAATGTGAGCGAGATAGACTTTGTAATAGAGGCTTGTCACGCGCCTTGTCCTAAGCCCTACTGGTCAACTATATAATTCCTATCAATCAGACCTGCATTTTTTTTTTGTAAAGTCTGGCTAGACTCAACTCGAGAGTAATATTTAATTAAAAACCCAGACTATAAATAGCTTGTCACGCGCCCTACTGGTAAGCTATATAAAACTGACAATTTACTTTAAAAAAATTCACGAACAGAACATTGTTTTTATAATTAAAAAAAACCTTAACTGAAAATAGATGGCATAGCGTTTGAAGTATATTGAGTTATGGAGGTAATTAAGTATGAACTATAGGCTGTTATCGGAAAGAGTTAGCGTTTATAATATAACAAGTATAGTAATATGTACAATAACAGACATAGTATAGTAAAATAAAAAAGCACTGACCTATTGATGGCTCGTAGTCTTGTGGCACAGGCGGCTCGGGCTCCGGCGCGGGAGTCTCCGGAGGCACCAACTGGTAAAAGAATACGCGTTTTATTACTTACATATACATTTACTGCACTACAATTGGATACATAGCTCGAAGAAAAGATGGTCGCATTTTAAACGGTGAGAAAACAATGAAAAATCGCAAGACAATTTACTATCTAGTAACAACATTTTAATTTTCCCAATAGTAGCCTGATAAGGGTTGTAACAGCACCCGAAGCAGAATAGCTTTACACCAGTGTCGTTACTACTATATAAGCCGAGAAGCCCGGCTTGCCCTATTAAAATTATTAAACTGCATTTACACTCTCCTAACTCATTATTATAAAAAAATTCGTTTACGTATTTTTTATAGTTCAAATATTCGCGTGCTTCTCGCTGTCAAGTTTGACGTTGACAGGTCATTGACACATGCACCACGATATTTCACGCATGTGTCAATACCGCTATCGCCGTTTCGCTCGCACTCGTTGGCTTTTTATTTGGCTTCGTTTCGAGCCGTGTTCTCTCTTTCTAACCTATTAAAAATTCGACAATGTACATACATGTAGGCAAGTAGCTATTATGCACTTTACTATGAAATCGAAAGCCCTGCTTGCGTACGAAGTTAGCAACGAGCGAGCCGCTGCGCGAGAGAGAGGAAACACCAATTGGTTTGCTGTTCACTTCAGTTCGATTTTATTTGTCGTGTTTGTTCATTGTTAGTTTTTGTTTTGCAGTTTAATTTAATTAAAATGTTTTCAAGGAGCAAACTATTGTGCAATGTGTTGATTTAATTTAAATGAGTGTTTGAACTTTGGTTGACGGGAAGACGAGAAAAAGGTTAGTGGTTTGAAGTGCATTATTTCTCAAACGAATAAATATACCTACAGTAGGTTTGGAACGTAGGTTCTTTTAGGAGTTGGGCACTTATCCCTTAAATCATAGCCCAGGCTTGCTCTAACTTGAAATCCGAGGCACGCCACTGCTTTACACCCGCGTTGTATAGTAAGTAGTACCGACCTCGTCGTGCTTCCTCTTCCGTCTGCGCGTGTGCGCGGGCTCGGCGCGCGGCTCGTCGTCGGCCGCCGCCTCGCTCGCGCGACTCATGTTGCGCTGGTACTTCTGTATTACATCACACAATTACACTGTTAACAACTAAACAAAGGTACTATTTAGTTTAGACTTAGGTTGTACAGTCACGGACTAGGAGGCCGTAACAGATTTGTCTATGGTTTCGTCAGCCCTAGACTTTATTGCCAAAGAACAAGAGCTATTTTGCAATACAGAAAAACCGGAAGTGTTACGCCGATCGTGTCCGCCACTGTACGTTTTCTAATAGCTATCTCAATTCCAAAAGAGTTTTATATGCATACGTATGGTAAGCTGTCCATATTTGTGGCAACTCTTCCTTTAATTGGCATGTTCATTTTTTAGAATCTGAGAATATAACGATTCTTGGCATTTTACAATATCAAGCCACCCTAGATATTAAATTGTATTTTTTTTTATGCTGTAAAATGCCAAGAATCCCTATATTCGACCTCTAAATGGACCATGCCAATAATATAGGATGGTATGCCAAGAAAGCTGAAGATTACCCTATATTGACTAGAATAATCTTGACAAGCTACGGCACGAATCAACAATAGGTAGCTACCTTGAAGAGTATCCGGCTAGGAATGGGGCGCGCCGACAGCGTGAACAGCTTCTCGACGCCGCCGGTCTCCTTCCAGTGCATGAGGCGGCGCGTGGGCGGCGCCAGGTCCAGCGTGCTCACGATGTCGGCCGTGTTCGACAGCTGGTTCTTCATCTCCTCGCCTGATATGTTCTTCACTTCGTCTACTATTAGCTTGCGCTTGCGTCTCGTTTTTGTTATGCCTGTGGAATGGGGATTTCATTATTGGGTTGGTAGCTGTAGCCTTGAATTTATCTACGATTGTTTTATACATTTACTAGTCGACCCAGCGAACTTCGTACCGCCTAACCTATAAGTATGTGCATGTACTTATAAACCTTCCTCTTAAATTACTATATCTATTAAAATAAACCGCATTAAAATCCGTTGTGTAGTTTTAAAGATTTAAGCATACATAGAGACAGACGCGGCAATCGACTTTATTTTATACTATGTATTGATGATACAACCATTTCCAAGGTAGATGCATTATTGCACTGACTAAAGTATAACCACTGTGTACCTAATAATATTTTAGTACAGATGGCTCACATGAGTTGTTAAAAAAAAGAAAATTCTAGTTGCTTACACAAAAAGAACAATCTATCTTGCTTTTTATATTTTATACCTACAGCGCTATTAGCCTAAACCCCATTATCGCAAAGCATTCATACCATAAGTGATAGTGTCACTACGCGAGAACATGTCTTTTAGTTAAAAGTGGCCGTTCAGAGATCCCCGAATTCATATTCGCGTAAAGCGAGAACTTGGGAGGTGCAAAAATTATGTAAAGCGTGATGAACAAGCATCATGCGGCAACCCACCTCTAATAAATCTGTGCCCACTTTTTTACCACGCGTGGGATCGGCGCACGTACTTATCTACGTGTGGTGTGAGGCAGGAGTGGGAAGGCTACCTTTGAGCACGGTGGCGTCGACGGGCGCGAGCGCGAAGGATTCCTCGTCGTTCTGTAGCAGCGTGGTGTTGTCGTGCGGCGGCGAGCCCGCGCCCGCGCCCGCGCCCGCGCCCGCGCCCGCGCCCGCCTCCGCGCCCGCCGCGTCCACGCCCGCTGCCGACTCCGGCCTTGGCTCCGCTGGGTCCACTTCCTAATATAAATAAGGCGGTAACTCTCGGTATGGCGCGAAATTCAAATTTTTTCGCGTTTTTTAATTATTCTGGTGAAAGTATTCATTTTTAATTAAGTTTTATTGAATTCGCGTATGTAAAAACCATTTCCCACATTGTAATACAAGGTTTTTTGAAGACAGACCTACTGATTTTGTGTCTTAGGACATAAAGGCCAAAAATCAAGTTATGTCCTTAGACACAAAATCAGTAGGTCTGTCTTCAAAAAAAGTTGTAATACAGTGTGGGAAATGGATTATTGTATTAAATAGTAGTAATAAGACTGACCATTGGCCTGACGGAGGGCGGGCGCGGCGCGGGCGGCGGCATGAGCTCGGCCGCGCCCAGCGACGGCGCCGGCGAGCCCGCCCAGCTGCAACACAACATTGTATACTTAATGCTAACTTCTACTTGCATACCACTCTCCTACCATGGGCCACTCATTAGGCCGCGTTCACTGCGGATACTTTTTGTAAAAAAAACTAAAAGTCGGACGATAACGGCAGTTAATATTAGTGTTTAGTAGGAAATAGTATCACACGTGAATGTGCGACTTGATTAGTATCCATGTATCCAAGTGGCATTTGGTCTTATACTCTCTGGATGAAATTAGAAAATTCGTTATCAAGTAAGTACAGATTATCCTGGCTCTGGCTCTCTCATACTCGATGAAGCGAAGAACGAGTTAAAGTTAAATTTTGACACTTTGGATTTGAGGGCTATTCCGTAGTCCGAGTCGACTGCGTATGTCAGCCTAAGTGTAAAGCACAGAGCTCGGCGATAGATTATCATCTGTGGTCGGGCGACACGCCGGCGTCGTACTGGTCGGCGCCCATGTCGTCGTCCGAGTCGGCCGCCTCGTCTCTCTCACCTGTGGTCGGGCGACACGCCGGCGTCGTACTGGTCGGCGCCCATGTCGTCGTCCGAGTCGGCCGCCTCGTCTCTCTCACCTGTGGTCGGGCGACACGCCGGCGTCGTACTGGTCGGCGCCCATGTCGTCGTCCGAGTCGGCCGCCTCGTCTCTCTCACCTGTGGTCGGGCGACACGCCGGCGTCGTACTGGTCAGCGCCCATGTCGTCGTCCGAGTCGGCCGCCTCGTCTCTCTCACCTGTGGTCGGGCGACACGCCGGCGTCGTACTGGTCGGCGCCCATGTCGTCGTCCGAGTCGGCCGCCTCGTCTCTCTCACCTGTGGTCGGGCGACACGCCGGCGTCGTACTGGTCGGCGCCCATGTCGTCGTCCGAGTTGGCCGCCTCGTCTCTCTCACCTGTGGTCGGGCGACACGCCGGCGTCGTACTGGTCGGCGCCCATGTCGTCGTCCGAGTCGGCCGCCTCGTCTCTCTCACCTGTGGTCGGGCGACACGCCGGCGTCGTACTGGTCGGCGCCCATGTCGTCGTCCGAGTCGGCCGCCTCGTCTCTCTCACCTGTGGTCGGGCGACACGCCGGCGTCGTACTGGTCGGCGCCCATGTCGTCGTCCGAGTCGGCCGCCTCGTCTCTCTCACCTGTGGTCGGGCGACACGCCGGCGTCGTACTGGTCGGCGCCCATATCGTCGTCCGAGTCGGCCGCCTCGTCTCTCTCACCTGTGGTCGGGCGACACGCCGGCGTCGTACTGGTCGGCGCCCATGTCGTCGTCCGAGTCGGCCGCCTCGTCTCTCTCACCTGTGGTCGGGCGACACGCCGGCGTCGTACTGGTCGGCGCCCATGTCGTCGTCCGAGTCGGCCGCCTCGTCTCTCTCACCTGTGGTCGGGCGACACGCCGGCGTCGTACTGGTCGGCGCCCATGTCGTCGTCCGAGTCGGCCGCCTCGTCTCTCTCACCTGTGGTCGGGCGACACGCCGGCGTCGTACTGGTCGGCGCCCATGTCGTCGTCCGAGTCGGCCGCCTCGTCTCCCCCCGCCGCCGCTGCCGCCGCCGCCGCCTCGGCCGCGCCACGCACGCCAGCCGCCTCTATCTCCGCCTAAGGTTACATTTTATATTACTGATCAATCAAGTTTGGTATACTACTTTTTTTACAATACTACTTTTTTTTTGTGAGTCTAATCGAATTTTCATAGTTATTTTTGTAAAGCGGCTTATTGCCACGGTTGCCCGGATTGATCTGGCGTCGAATGTATTTAGAGAGGTGAAGAGCGAGCTAATAGCAGCATGGCCACTGGAGGCGCGACCAGTCTGCCGAGTGTCCTGGCCGGCACTGCTGGTGGGACGGCACTCCCGCGCCCCACAGGCCGAGGCCGTCGCCTGAAGCTGGCGAGGCGAGCTTGTGGTAGTGGTGGTGGTGGGGGTGGTGGTACGGCAGCTGTCGGTCGCCGAGCTCGTAGCGTAAATATTAAAATGCGAAATCACTCTGTCTGTCTGTATCACTTTCTCGTCAAAACTACTGAAACGATTTACTTAAATGAAATTAACACAGATAGTCTAGACTACTATCTGTGTAACACTAACTAACAAGCACATAGGCTACTTTTTATGGCGAAAATTGCGATTTTGCTAGTTCAAAGGAAATTTATTTTGCTTTGCTCAATTGCGCTGGCGAAGCCGGGGAGCACAGACTTTATTGTATCATATATAGGAGACGAAGCAATAAACGAATTCATTCTCCGATTGGAGCCCTGGATTAAAAAAAAATCAAGTGATAGTAAAAGTAACGAACCTGTAGCGACTGCGGCTGGGCGGAAGTTCCGGGCATGCCCGGGCCAGAGCCGGCGCCGGAACTGCCGGCTGTGACGTCACCAAACAGGTCACCCTCGAATAAGCCTCCCGCATCTGTATGTAAAAATAAAACACGAATTATGAAAATCTGAATCTGAATCTTATATTCTTAGCTCCAACCCACCATACCATTTTTGTTTATTTTTAATCTAAACAATGGGTTGCCTGGAAGAAATCGCTCTAAGCGAAAAGGCCGCCCATTGCAATCAATGTATAAATTTAAGAAAATTAATTGTAGTTACCTACTGTTAATTGACTGCAATAAATGTCTATACTATTATCAATATATATAAAACTCTTTTGTTACTGACTGACAGACAACGCAGAGCCGAAACTACTGGGCGTAGCGGGCTGAAATTTTGCAAGTGGGTTCCTTGGGGAGTGTAGGGGAGCACTAAGAAAGGATTTTCCGAAATTCCCATGGGAACGGGAAAAAATGGATTTTTGTTTTTATGAGAAATCTGAGCGAGTGAAACCGCGGGACAGCTTCTAGTCTGCGAATAATAATCGCGAAATTACTCCTAGTTGATCAAAAAAAAAATAAGGCGAAAGAAAACGCTTTGTGGACAGGACAGGGCCTGAATATAACCTCTGGTTACATCTCGCCAGCTGTGTGCTGGGCCCTGATAAATAAACTCACGTCCAAAATTAGCGTCGTCTCCGCCTTACCGCCCAGCTCCAGTCTCCAGGGCGGAACCGTCCACGAACGGGAGGTTACTCTGTAGCCACTAGCCACGTTTCACCAACTACGCAGGGATTATGATAAGAGCAGCGACTCACGTCCGAAGTCCGCGTCGTCTCCGATGGTCCCGCCGAAGCCGTCGTCCAGGTGCGCGTGCGGCGCGGCCTCCATGCGGCGCGCGTGGCCCTCCAGCGCGGGCGCGGCCAGCGACGAGCCCGCGCGCGCGCCGCCCGCCGCCCCGCCCAGCTCCAGCGCCGACCCGTCCGCGAACAGGAGGTTACTCTGTTGGACACAATATCACGTAACAACTTTTAATTTAGAAATTCCTAGTAGGGTAATCCGGACAGATTAGATACTTCCTATTATTGGCATGGTATATTTAGATGCTAAATTATTGGCATTCTGAAGCAATAAAACACAGTATTATACATTGTTTTAATTATGACATGCCAATAATATATAGGAGGGGCCAAGAATGATTGTATGCATAAAAAAGTGGTAGCACTATACAAATACCAAATTGCATGACATGTCTGCCGCAGAGAGGACAGTTGGGAGACCCCATGTGTTAAAAAAGTGATGTATATGTAGTGCAGACCACTTGACACTTTCATAGAAAAGCTGTCAATATATTACTATCACTCAAAGCAAATCTTCAAAAACTAGCAACCATCAACTAGAAAATACCTGTTCCATTCCATCATTGTCAATAGCCTCTCGCATAATGTCAGGGTTGTCAGTATCAAAGCCCATGTCTCCAAACCCATCATCATGGGTCACCAGGTTCAAGGAGCCATAGTCTTCACGCATTGTAATCTCTTCAGCCCGAGACTGGTTCAGAGAGAACTGGGCTTCAATGTCAACTTCACTGTAATAAAAAAACACAATTTAGGGCTATGCTTTGGTTAGATGCAGTGTATTAACATATTTTTAATGTAAAACATTATAATCAGTAAGTATAGCATTTGATACTTTAATGCATTTGGAAAAATTTAAACAAAAATATATGATAATATTATTTTCTGAGAAAACATTAACTCAGGATCTTTAATCATAGAAATAGATAATTATAATATTAAAACAAGAAACTAACTAATCAATCAGTGCCAAGACATAAAAGTTTGCAAAACTAACAAAATAAAAAACAATGCAAAAAAAACAATTCAGCATACATAATGAGATGTTGCATTTTTAGAAAACTTACTTTAACTCTGGCATGGCTGTATCAAAGTCATGGAAAACCTCTGGCAGAGTGATAGCATTCATGGCAGCCTCTCGGTGCTCCTCTGGCAGGTCCACCATGCCTGGCCGGAATGCCATCTGTTCAAATTAACACACATTTTATAAGTATACTCTTCATTATAGATATACTAGTGAATCAGCAAACTTTCTTCTGCCTATCCTTTTATGTTCTGTAGATATAAACCTACCACTTATATATAATAAAAACGTATATATAATAAAAAAAAGTATATATAATAAAAAAAAGGAAACAAATCTGTTGCATAGTTTTAAAGATCTGACCATACATAGCAACAGACACTGGAAGCCACTTTGTTTTAAACTATGTGTTGATGTGTTATAAAAATAGGAAAAGTAGTATATGTTAAATACCTTGATTTTGACAAAGGCCTCATTACAATCCTGCAGCAGGTATTTAGCTTTCCTTGAGTAGATCCTCACAACACCGAGCAGTAAATGGCCAGAGGTCCGCAGGGCCATCTTGACCTTGGGCTTTAATATACCGTCCACTGAGGTCTCGATATTAGTCTCGAAGACGTGAGCCTTCGTCAGCTTCTTGTCCCAATGGGCCGCCAGCCAAATCTTGGACAAGGGGCCCTTTTTGGCCAGCACAAAATGTGCGTAAAACATAGTGATGCCGTGATGTTAGTACTTCTGGTTACATCCAAGCTGGAAACCGTAAACATGCTTAACAGGAGATGAACATTCTTTTGATAAAAAAGCCAACGAATAAAATCACCACAAACGGTTTGGCGCCCAATCTTTAGATGAGTAATTTTTACAACAAATAAGTATTTACGAGTTCATAAAATTTACAAATCTAATTCTTTAGGTAGACTGAATTTTATTGCTCGTCAATAATTACCTTGTTTTTCAGTAAATCCCAAAAGCATAATATTATTATAAATAATATTCACTTTGCTATTAGTCAGCAACGTAAACATGACAACAAGCTTTCAAAATGGCGGTGCGGTGCGGAGACAACAGATTCATTATTATTACTAGCACAGATTACGAAGATGCAGCCATGTAAGCGCATAAGGGCCTATTACACCTTTCCTAAATCAGTCTCTGAATGAGGGGTTTTCAAAGTGACAGAAAAGAAAAAAAAAAGTTTCATAATACGCCGGTAGATGGCGGTGTCTAAAGCAATATAAGAGAAATGGGAGATCGAATATTGACTGAATCTTTGGATTGGATCATTTTCTGCTAAGTATAAATCTTAATTTCACCTACTCCGTAACTGACTCAGTTAAATTTTAATTTTTATGTTTCATTTTGAGCTATCGAATCATTCATTTCAGCTTGACCTATTGCTCCTGGCAGAGCGCCATCTGGTAGCAGCTTAATAAAACTTGTTTTTTTCTTCTGAGCTGTCAAATTGAAAACCTCTCATTCCTGAATTCAGTCAGTCCTGATTCAGGACAGTGTAATGGGGTTGTATGTATGTAACAAGGAAAACTTTTTGTAGATGACGCTCTTAAATGTTCGGCCCATAAAAAACAAGTGAAATACAAAAACCAGGATTTATTTTGTGTTTTTCGTCGTTATTTTACACTGTATTGTATTGTATCGGATGGAACGTAGAAGAAAACATAGTTGCAAGAAGAAATAAATAAATGAGAAGGCTTTTTACGTGACAAAAAAGCGTACTTAATAAATGTATATTCTTTCTTTCTTTTCATTTTTCTTTTACTTCGTGAGCAAGTAAACAATGGGTTAATTTTAGTTAATGTTAGCTAGGACTATTTGCTTGTCATTATCTCAAGTTCTCATTTAATTACTAAGGTGTATGGACACAAATTCTTACGAATAAACTAAAAACAATCAAATGTCATCTCAAGATGGGTCAGAAAACTCTGTGCGAGGACTGCAAACCCCCTAAACAGCGATAAGATATAGAATTAGAAACAAACATGTAGTAAAACTAATACTTCGGTAGTTGGAATCTTCAAAATGTCGAAAAAACCTAAATCCGTTCGGTTTCTGTAAAGTTCTTTATACTCATAGCTTCGTAGCCGGGAGTTGTTAGGAAACTTATGATTATCATTTTCCTTACACCCAACAGCTACATAGTGAGTTCTTTTGATAAATAATTGGACTACCAATGCAAATCACATACAAAACTTTGTTTGTTATAGGCCGACCGTACAAACGACACTAGCGGGATAAATTGGCAGTTTTCTTCCCCATTTCATTTAGAGAGCCTGCATTCGATTTAGCCATCGATTCGATTTAGAACAAAGACGACCTTAGGCTACGAACGCACAGGCGGTTTTTTGCCGCGCGGTTTTTTTGTAACATACTGAATCCTATGGAAGTGTGCGCACCAGCGGATAAAAAACCGCGCGGTTAAAAATCCGCTGTCGCGGTTTTATTTCCGCGCGGCTAAAAATTCGCCTGTACCTTCGTGGCCTATGAATAAGGTTGAAAATGAAATAACAACCTTTCCAACCGCGCGGAAATAAAACCGCAACAGCGGATTTTTATCCGCGTGGTTTGTTACCGCGCGGATAAAAATCCGCCTGTGCGTTTGAAGCCTTATGATGACGTCCTAGCTCCAGTGTTGCCAACGGATGAAATAGCAATCCGCCAGATCGGGGGCTCGTTACAGTGAGGTGAGTGAGGACACCTGTGTATCTCGTATAAAACTCGTAAGGGGGGTCGTAAACCAAAATCTTGAGCATTCGAATGTTGGAAGTTCTTTGTGTGTATTTCGAAGAAGCTTATTGTGATTCGAGTGCATAACAACATTAATCAAAACTTGAAAGTAAAGGTTAATTTACGGGAAAACTGGGCTTATAGCAAGGGTTACAGCATTCCAATTCACGAAACCCGTTATGGTAAGATGTTTTAGGGTGTTGAAGAGCGCAGGAACTCTATCTATTAATTAGTATGTTTCGTATTTAGGAAAATTCTATCGCATTTTACAATGAGTCAATAAAGGCAAATTTATGCACAGGCACAGTACGCTCAAGCAAGAACCACGACAGGCAGAGTGCTACATTTAGCCCATGAATTCAAAATTATTTTTAATTTCAACTATGTAGGTTTTGGGTAACATAGGTATTGCAATCCCATTTTAAACTAAAACTAATTAAAAATTATTCTCTTTTCTATTTAAATATAACCTTTACAGATATCTAAATCTACCTGCAATATATCAATTTGTTAGTTATAATTAAGATCTGAAAACTGTGTTTTATAGTAAATAAAATTATTATTATAATTATTATACATAATCTCACGCCTTTTATTCCCCGGAGGGTTAGGCAGCGGTACCAGCTCAAGAGCCGGACCCACATTTAGCCGAGTTTATGATTTTTTATTACCAACGAGACAAGGGGCCAGCTTGTCGCCGCGGTTATAACGACCACTACTGCGGCCGGGACCAATGGCTTAACGTGCCTTCCGAAGCACGGAATCATCTTACTTTTCGGACAATCAGGTGATTCACGCCTGCAATGTCCTATCCAACCGAAAACAACCACAACGTGATTTTTGTGAGAAATCAATATGTGGTGTTTTCTGCGGGGATCGAACCCACAACCTTCCGTGCCCTAATCAAAGGCGCGACGCGCTACGCCACTGAGCTACGGAGGCGGTATTATTATTATTATTATGTTGCATTATATATACTTGTGCATGTTTAAAGAAGGCAAAAAAAACTTATGTTAATAGCTTGTAAGAATAGTCCCGCTGCGGGAAGGTTTGGGCCTGTTTTTGGGTTGAAATGCCTCGCCTCAAATAAGGGGTCCTCACGAGTCCTCAATTTAAATTACTGAAAAACCCATCACTATAAATAGCCATTGACAATTTGGCAACACTGTTCGCATCACTCATCACCAGCGTTGCCAATGTGTGGGGAATTCCCCAAACTGCGGGGAATCCCTTACCCCCTTACCACAAAAAAGTTAGACCGGTCTAATATCGCCAATCTGTATGACGAAAGAGTGATTTAAACCTAGTGTAGTGATTTAGACCCGGTTTAACTCTTTTTGTGGTAGAGCCGAAAGTGATTGGGGAATTTGTGGGGAGAGGCACTGTGCGGGGAATATAAGGGGAATTTAGCATTTTACCAATTCACAAAAAATTACAACCAAATCATACATTGATCAAATATAAATTACTGCCTTTATTTATTTTTATTGATAAAATGGCTTAAACTCAAACTTATCTTCAGGGAAGTGATTATTAACCTTATTCTTTTAAATTACCTACTGAATATTATGGAAATACAATAATGAAAATGTATCACTCCGCCCTAAAATCAGTCAGTTGGTTACTCCTAGTTTTTGCTTAATGTACCTATGTAAATATTTGGTTCTTTTAAGTAAATTAAAAAAGTATTGATATAATGTAGTTTACAATTCATCGGTTTTTACGTATATTTAACCTAGTTTTTAATTTCAAGCCTGAACATAAGAGAAAACCGGAGGAGGATTATAATTTACCGGATGATTTTTAAGTGATATTGCGATTTTTTAGGTGTTTATAAATGGTTGACTTTTAAATTTATACCGTAAATAGTTAACTTTCTCATTATGAGGGGATTTTGTGGGGAATCAGTAATTTGGGGAATTTGACCAGTGATCTTGGGGAATTTGATAAATAGCCATTGGCAACACTGCTCATCACTCACTCACTTTGTTTTTTTTTTTAATTCTTTCACGGTTGCCTGTGGTGTGTGGGACACGTATGTTTTAAATCTTAATTTATTTGTGCTATCTTTTCTTTGAATTTATTATATTTTTGTGCAAAGTGATCCTCATTTATTACTTTAGTGGTTGTAATCCGTATTTTTTATAAAATTCCACAGAATCATGTCCAAAATACAGTGTATCAAATCAATCGACATGTTGTTCGTGAAGGCTTTCAAATCGCTTCATTTGTGGCCAGACCGATGATGTGACTTCTGATCAATCCAATTGGTTTTGTTGCTAGGTCTGCCACAGGGTTTCCAAGATGGGTGCCTACAGATATATTCAGGAATTGTACCGCAAGAAGCTTAGCGATGTGATGCGGTTTCTCTTACGAGTGCGAGTATGGCAGTACCGCCAGCTTACGCGTATGCACCGCGCTCCAAGGCCCACTAGGCCCGACAAGGCTAGGAGGCTAGGATTCCGCGCGAAGCAAGGTAGCTCTTACCACATGGACACACTATTAAATCTACACGTGCTCAGCTCTGTATTGAATTATAGTATTTCAAAGTGTATCTCATAAATTTTAGGATACGTCATCTTCCGCATCCGCGTCCGCCGTGGAGGACGCAAACGTCCAGTACCAAAGGGTGCGACCTACGGCAAACCCA
The DNA here is from genome assembly GCA_951802225.1 of Euspilapteryx auroguttella. Lineage (NCBI taxonomy): Eukaryota > Metazoa > Arthropoda > Insecta > Lepidoptera > Gracillariidae > Euspilapteryx > Euspilapteryx auroguttella. The sequence continues at coordinate 3,494,893 of OX637649.1, read as the reverse complement.
AGAGTCATGGAGTTAACCAGCTGAAGCCCACACGTAACCTACAGTCGATTGCCGAGGTGAGAATAAACAACTATAGTTCAGCAATACTAGTTTAATTAAACTATCCTGACCACATTGGCAACAGTGTAGAAACTGGGTCGGTGGGTCGTTGAACTGATAATAACATGTTCAATCAGTGTGCTTGTAAAATGAATACTATTAATACACTATCCTTTGGGTGTACTATAACTTGGGCACAAATAAAATAAAACCATTATCATGCATTACACAGATCCTGTGAGCAGTGACCACATGGGATTAAAAATCTAGTTTTTTGAGTAGAATGTAGTGCTAAATGTACTTTTGTTATTTTTAGGAGCGTGTTGGTCGCCGCTGTGGTGGTCTCCGTGTCCTCAACTCATACTGGGTTGCTCAGGACTCTTCATACAAATACTTTGAGGTTATCCTTGTTGACCCTTCACACAAGGTAAGGCTAATGTTCTGTATATTGATAAATGTGTAAATAGTTTAGTTTACAATTACTTATAATGATGATATCTGTACCATGCACCAATCTGAAAGGTTATGCTGAATACTCACTCACCTTTTGTCTGATAATCTTTTAAAAACCTTATAAACTCTCAATGAAACACTGCAATGGCTAACTGGCTATAATGACTATCCAGGCCATCCGGCGAGACCCCAAAATCAACTGGATAGTGAATGCAGTGCACAAGCACCGCGAGATGCGCGGGCTGACCTCGGCTGGACGCAGCTCACGCGGTCTGGGCAAGGGGCACCGCTACTCACAGACCACCGGAGGCTCCCGCCGCGCCGCTTGGATCAGGAAGAACACTCTGCAGCTCCGCCGCAAGCGATAAACTTCTACTACTCTACGCTCCTGTTGACTTTCTATTTGAATTATTTCATGTTGGAATGGAAAGCCAATGGTTAATAAACAATGACTTTGTCATATTTGCTTTTGAATTTCTAAATGATTATTATTTTAGTAGGTGGTAGATGACAAACTTGTGTAAGTAACATTTTTATGATTAAACATTAAAAAAAATCTTAAGGATTATATTTAGTTTCCTAATTATTGTTTTTTCCTACAGGGCTTGTTAACTTGATCCAATAAGTGACTTCTTGCTGCTCACACTGCCTATATAGGTAAGATATTGTTACATTTTACACTCACAAGTTATTAATTTTCCTGATATTATTATGATGATAAAATGCCTTATGATGCGCAATCATGATTACCACGCATTTAAAACTTCCTTAGATGGCTGAAAAATACCCACTTGATAAAATTTTTAGTGTATTTCTATATTGATTCTTAGTTTAGTTTTCTTCTCAACAGAATGCAGCTCAACAACCTGACCAGATCAACAACAAAGACTTCCTGAAAGGTGTGTATTTTTCTGAGTAAATAAGTACAATACAATACCGTTCCAATTTCATTTAGTGTTTATTGCTAAATGTTTCAAGCCTTGGCAAGATAATGGATTGGATATAGTAAATTTTCTGTCTAGGTGAGGATGTTGTTAACTAAATTTTCAACAAACCTCAATCCGGCAGCATACATTCTAATTTCTAACCATAACATAGGTACATGAGATTAGTTTTTTGAGATCAGCAAAGCCCTAACTCAATTGCATGAAACCAATTTTTAACAAGCCATTTCTTTCTTTCAGGTTCTCTGCACGTCTTCGACTTTGCGAAAACTGAAGTGGAAGAGTTGTGTGGTTTATTTAATTAGGCACAAGTTATGAAATCATATAGCGTTTAGCGCGTTTGTTTTTTGTAAGTTGTTATGATAAGAAATAAAATGATGAAGATAATTTGTTGTTTAATGTAACAACACTAACAAATTGTGTTGGATAGGTACTGAAATTACAATTTAAACTAGCCGGTTTGCTTCATGAAAATCTGTTCAGCCGTGATCATCAGCTTTCTTCTAGTTCATGGGGGATCTAACTAAAAGTAAACTTAATCTTTTAACCCTCTACTGCATGCATTATGAAGGGGATGAAATAAAAAATATTTGACTGTGAATATAAATTTATTTCGGTACTATTAAGATAATTCAGGAAAAAAAAATCTATCCCTCATATTTTGGTCAATTTTTCGAAAAACCATATATGGCTTCGTATGCATTAGTACAAAAATTCAACTGACCATATATGGCTTTATATGCATTAAGATCCAAAAGAAATAAAAAACAACATATCCTTTTATAAATAAAAAAAAAAAACAAAATCTAAACGTGCAACTGCAACAAACAGTTTCTTTTGGCACTAAGAAACCTTGTGAAAAATGTCCTTTGAGAAAATACTTGACAATTTTGACGATTTTTCTACCACTCAGGCTTATGTCGTATGTTATGTTGTCGTTCAACACCGCATTCAATGCTAGGTCTTGTCGTTTTTTCTGGGGCTTTTCTCGCGTTCTCTCTTAGCGTTCTAGGATTTGACAAGGCAGGACTTCCTTGCCGGCTACTAGACAGTGATCCAACTGCTGTGCTATTTGGTGGCAGGCGACCTCTTTTCAATTAAGGATATTTTCCGACGTTGCCGGAGATTGCAAGCTTGAAATCTAATTATCAAAAAATTAAACCGCCGAAAAAACTGAAAAGCATTAAATAATTGGGAAACATTTTCTATTAGGACTTAATTTACTCACTTCTTAAAGTAATTTTGGTTAACCAAGAAATTTTAAGTCGGTGCCACACCACACAAGCAAATTCCTTAACTAGGTACCTAAAGCGCGATGCGCGGCGGCACACGTTTATCGGTTATTTCTTTGAATTTCAGGTAATTTAGTGATCGTTATTCGTTGATTCTGTGGCACCGACTCAAAATTTCTTGGTTAACCAAAATTACTTTAAGAAGTGAGTAAATTAAGTCCTAATAGAAAATGTTTCCCAATTATTTAATGCTTTTCAGTTTTTTCGGCGGTTTAATTTTTTGATAAAAAGTTTTTATTTTTTGCTTTTCAGTTTTTTTTGGGCTTATTTTTTTGACCCCAGCCAATCACCCTTCACAGGGTGGTCGCACCCCACAAGGTGGCCACACAACCTGGTGAAGGTTTAGGGACTAACAGGATGAGGTTCGATCACGACCGGTCGGTGAGGCGATTTGTGGGGGAGGCCTATGTCCAGCAGTGGACGTCTATCGGCTGAGATTATGATTATTAACATTCATATAAAAAAGACTCATAATTATACCTAGCAGTTTTCATGTAAATCACAAAACGGCAATACAATCTGTGAGTGAACAATAAAGTCACCCCTATTTTTCCACCCTTAGGGTTGGAATTTTATTTCCAAATTATTATGGGACCAACTTCAAGGTATACCCTGTCGATTAAAAAAGGAATTATCAAAATCGGTCCACACAGTAAAAAGTTATGCGTGATCATACATAAAAAAATATATATATATATATATATACGCGACGAATTGAGAACCTCCTCCTTTTGGTTTTTTCGTCGGTTAAAAAGGGATAAACTAAGCCACAAAATTCATGCGTTCACTTCACATAGGTATATCATTTGGAAAAATATGCGTTTGTACCTTTTTTAGCTCCTAACTGTATCCTATATAGACCTAGCATTTAACGTTTAACGTTAATGTTATTTTTCTGGAAAAACGTTTCTTTTTGGTTATTGGTTCGCTGCCGACAAATGTTGAATTGTCCTTGTTTGAATGCATCCGAAGCCATATATGATCATGTAGAAAAGCACTTGAATGCATACGAAGCCATATTTGGTGTCGGCGCTAAACGGTTATAAAATACCAGAAAACTGTGTAACAGTGAAAAAATATTTATTAAATAGCAAAGAAGAGGTTGTGGGTATAAAGCAAATATTTTTTTAATTAAAAAAAACTCACATTTTTTATTTATTTTTCTTGTTTGAAATAGACTCTTGCGCACACTTGTTGTTGATCGTCGACCACCCGCAGAAAAGTGAAGTTATTTTCGAATTTCATCAAAACACAAACAAACAAATTACGTTTTGTTGCACCTTAATGATGCTGCAATACATTGTAATAGAAAATACCTTTTCATTACCCTCAGATAAATAAATAAAAAATCGCAAAGTTGTGACACCTTATATGGCTTCCTATGCGGTAGAGGGTTAAAGATAATTTAGTAAAATTTAATTTTGGTTATTCTATGAACTAGATGCCTTTTTCTATGAACCTAAAAAACTCCCTATTCACACACCACACCACACCAAAAAAAAAATATTTGAAATGTTTTATTTTTTAAGTTTAGGTAGAACTTATAAATAAATAACAATTTAGACCAAAACTTTCACATTTAAAGATAATAATTTTAATGGTTTCTAATTCACATTGGTTAAGCGGAAATTTTAAATATTTTATTTACATTTAGAATACAAATAATTTTCCAAGCTTAGACAACTACCTACAACATGAATACAATAAAAATCTAAATAAAATCTAATTATATTTATGTACTGATATCACAAGATTCATAAAATTAAACATTATTATTACAACATTAAACGCCGAACTTAATAATCTAAATAAATATAAAAACCAATTATACATATTTTTAAGCATTTTTTTTTCTTTTATAGAAAACCATTGGAGGATAGCTAGCTCTGCTGCTGTATAGTTTCTACTTTTTCAAATTTAAATGGATGCATGTCTTGAACAGAACAGCAAACGTCTCAACTAGTCAATTCATTCATTGGCTCAAAATCAAAAGCAAAAGTGGCTGATACTAGCCCTAGCCGCAACGTGGCCAGGAATTTTATCCACCAACACATCTTTCATTAGGACTGTCTCACCTAGTGACATGTAGCGTTTGAAAATAAAATTTCACCTATTAAGAATTTTTGCAACATAAAATTCAGGTTCAGGATCCTACAATATAATTATCTGTTGTTTTTAATATATTTTTAATATAATAAGAGGATCTTTACACCGATACTAGCACCAATTACGAAACAAACTTCTAAAACATTTCAAAAAAATTGTACGCTAAGACGGTAGATAATCTTGCTTTGTATTTTTAGGACATTTGGGTTAAAGTCCAAAGAAATTATATTAGTAGTAGTAGCTTTACTAGAAGTCTACTTCTCTGGTTTTATGTATGGTAAATACGAGACATGTTATTTTATTCTAGGTTTCACAATTACTTTTAGACCTGCTAATGTTTTATATGAAGACATCTATCTGAGCGGTGAAGACCATTTCCCCGAGCACATAGTGGAGGAATCGGATAGAACTAATGAAAAGCGAAAAAATCGCTACAAGCGCGGTCGGTGGTGAGTGGTATGCCGAAGTAATAAAAAACGGCAAGAAAGCAATATAATTTTCTCAAAGTGTAGTGTGTATTCCTGTGTGTATGTGTGCGTGTGTTGGCGTTATTATCACATTAGGAAGGTTACCTAAAGTAATTATTTATAGTGTTTGAATTTTTTTTACTTATTAAACAACAAGCAGTTTTTTTTGTTAAATGAAAGGTAATGCTTTGGCTAAGTAAAGAAATAAGTAGATAATACTTACACTGTTATACGACTGTTATTTGTTTTCTTATTTCTTTAGTTAGTTCCGGTTCCCGTTATTAATTATTTAGATTGGTAGTTTTGGAGTTGAGTAAACCTATAATCACCACAAAAATGGCCGAAACGTGGATCCGCGCTCATCGCGATTGTCAATTTTTCGTGCGGCAGACGAAAGGAAATAATTTTTTTCCCGTCCGACAAACTAAAGGTTAAACTTAGGATTCCATAAAAGTGCCCTAAAAATACTAAGCAATATCTAGTGCCTTTAAATACAGCATTTGTAATGGTTAAGATTCTAAACTTTAGAAGATATTAAATTTTTCGGGATTAAAGCTAGTATTTCTCTAATCTGTGGTATTGGTGTAAAAGGCCTCCAAGTCTTTATGTATATAGGTTACCAGGTACTTACATTAATTCTAAGCTTCTTGATTATGCCACTTCGCACAAACCTACTAGGTATTTTTCTTATAAAATTTCAATGACAAGAGCTCAAATACACCTAAGTATTATATTTATTTTTAAATGGACTTTAGGTACATTGGTATCATACTTAAAATGTGTTACTTAATGAAAAAAAAACATCATAAATATAAATTTTTATCAATCAATGCCTACACAAGTTGGCTATCATTAGCGAAAGTAGTATTTTGTGGTTTCCTTAGCAGAAATGACTAGGGCAAGTCAGTAGTTCTGTAAATAAATGAACCGCATGATAACACATGATTAACAACTTGCTATTGAAAAACGAACTTGGTAAAGCCTAAAGACCACAGATCCACGACCACAATAACTTAACACTATCCGTTCAAAAATGGACACATAGGTGCTCTACCAATCAGAACTTTTACTTTTATTCATTGCCGCACTTAATATAAGTCATTGATTGCACATATTAACTTGGTAGGACGACGACCATTTTGTTTTATTCACACACGCACTCGCAACGAGGCACTGAAAAGAAAAAGATAAAAAACTAAGTACCTAATAAGCTTCAAAAAAAAAAAAGAATTTGCTTGCTACTTGTATGTTTAACATCTTACAGAATACATAGGGCAAGCTAAAGTGACTATGATTCTCGACGGGGCGAACGTTGTGATAGTTTGTTTCCTAACTATTCTGTTCTATGTCTCTGTATGTGTTTCGAGTTCGGGTGTTGAGTGTGATCAGATGTTATTATTCAGCCAGATAATGTGAAACCTAGAGTCCACAGCCAGCCAAAATAACAGAAAACTGTACGGAGACTAAACTAGACTAAAGGTACCTAAACTAAAACACTAAAGACGAATGGGACTTTAGGCTATTATCACTGTAGTTGGAGCGATTTAGATTTTTCTTTATGTGTACAGCTACATTTAACTTTTATTTAAAAACAAAACTTCTGTACTTTAGATCTAAGTATGAGTTTAATGGGTTAGTAAGTATACCTACCTACACTTGGTAGGTTCAGTTGTCAGGCACGGGCAGCGGCGGCGGCGGCGGCGGCGGCGGCGCGCGGCGCTCCAGGTGGAAGGTGTCGGACAAGTAGAGGCCGAAGATGGCGACGCTGTAGAACACGGTCAGCCCGAACAGCGCCACCGACGCCGACGCCGTGAACATGTTCGAGTACTCGCATCTGCGGACCAGACATTGCGAATTGCGATACGTGTCATTGTCGCATTTTGACTACAATTTATTTTGTCTTTGTTTGTCAACAAAATTCTGAAAATCATTTAGTTTATAGACGGGTTGTCTGTTAACATTGTCCCCACACATCAGGGGGTCAAGTTTCTTAACTAAACAATCGACTCGTAATTGTCTTGTTAGCAACTTTGTTAACCATTTTTGTTTTCTTAGGGCGTGCAATGGAACGTCTTTATTAAAGCGGCAATGGATAACGAAGTTTCTAACAAGATAAATACGAGTTGATCGCTTTTAGCTAAGGAACTTGACACCCAGATCTCTCCATTCCCGTGAGAATATAGGGATATTTATTTTTTTCGGCGGGTCACTACTATAACTAGTTAGTGTGGAATTCTGGACTGTAACAAAGTAAATTACTATAACGTACTTGGTCGAACAGAAGGACAGACGGACAGCAAAAAAAAACGGTTTCTAGTTAGCCTAAAAATGCTTCTTGTCTAGTAGGGAGCCATCTAAAGACTGTGTTTAGATTTTTGTAAGTTCAGGAGATCGCACCCCGGGCAGGCGCTCTCCTGACGTCAAACTGACAACGGAGACTCGTCCGCTCCGGGGCACTGGGGATTGATTGTCCAGTGTCAATTATATCGCCCCCAGTAAAGATCCAGACGACGGTGAGCGCAACAGAGACTAGTGTCATCAGAATGTTGCTCGTGCGTGACGCTCGCCGGGGCTTCATCTTGGGCGTATGCAGTCTGTGTGTCCCTGTAAGGTTAGATCTCCCCAAGTAGGGCACTCACCTAAAGAACCAGACGACGGTGAGTGCCACAGAGACGAGCGTCATCAGAATGTTCTCGAGGTCCCAGGCGCGCTCCGGCGCCGCGCCCTCCGTCACCAGCTCGTGAGTAGCGCCCGATGGCGCCTCGTCTGAACTAGCTCGCTGAGGACGGAGCGTTACACGTCTAAATTTAATTTCAAATGTCTATCTAAACAATGTATTAAGAGCCAGTTTACAGCGATGCTAGCGCCATTGGCGAAAAATTAATATCTTCTAAACTAAGGCAAATATTGAAAATGTGGCACTGTATGACACTAGATAATGTAGCCTAGTATTTTTAGGGCACTTCTGTACAGCTTTGTTGAAGGTTGAAGACCAAAGAAAGCTACAAAGTGTTGCTAAAAGTGGCCACTTTTGTCAACAATCTATGTTTTTTTTGTTCTTTTTACTTAGGACTACTTTGCTGTGCTCAAAAAATACTAGGCTACATTATCTAGTGCCATACAGAGCCACATTTTTGATATTTGCCTTAGTTTAGAAGATATTCTTTTTTTTCGGGAATGGCGCTAGCATCGCTGTAATCTGGCTCTTAATGTGTATTGACTGCTCCGTGGCTAAGTTGGCAGTTATGTGGACTGATTAAACGTGTGCACCTGGGTTCGATTACCGGCCGGGGCGAATATTGATATGAATATCGATGTTTATTACCGGTCTGGGTGTAATGTGCGTCTCTGTGTGTGTTTCGGGTACCCTAGATACAGGTTCTTCCTAGTTAAGGGCTCTGAGTGTGACGTGTTATTATCAAAGTATCTATAAGATTTGACTCTATGATATAAGTATATCTATTGCTGATAATTTATGCGCTTAAAATTATGATTAAAATAATTAAAAAAAACTCGAATGATGAAATGAAAGATCCTCTCATCTCTTATTCAAGAGCTGATCATCTTCAAACGGCAGATCAGGTAATGGTTACCTTACCATATACTTTCTATATCATAGATGGTACCAAATTTCAAATCGATCGGACATCAGCCCCCTTACCACAAAAAAGTTGGACCGGTCTAAAATCGCCAATTCGTATGTCGAACTAGTGATTTAAACCTAGTCTAGTGATTTAGACCCGGTTTAAATCTTTTTGTGGTAGAGCCGAAAGAAGCTAGTTAGATCCTCTCATCCATTATTCAAGAGCTGATCATCTTCAAACGACAGATCAGGTCATGGTTACCTTACCAAATACTTTCTATATCATAGATGTAACATGGTACGAAATTTCAAATCGATCGGACATAAGGAAGCTAGTAAGATCCTCTCATCCATTATTCAAGAGCTGATCATCTTCAAACCGCTGATCAGATCTTCATCAGACATGGCTAAGAACACTCGGCCTGAAATTATCTATGATACAAAAAAAACTATACGAAAATCGGTTCAGCCGTTTGGGCTCTACGATGCCACAGACAGATACAGACGTTAAAATTATAACACTCCTCTCTAAATTTTTCTTACGGGGGTTAAAAAGAAGAAATGATATAAATAGATAACAGTAACTCACCTGCTGTCCCTGGGCAGCTGCGGCGGCGGCGGCGGCGGCGGCGGCGGGGTGCACGAGGCAGTGCACGACGCTGCGGTGCGCGAGGCCTTGCGCGCGCAGCGTGGCCGCCTCCGACAACACGCGCCCGTTGAAGATGAGGCGCACGCGGCACTGCGCCGCCAGCTCGCGCGAGAAGTGCCGCCTGCGGACCGTGCTGCATGACACTACTACATGAAGATGAGGCGCACGCGGCATTGCGCCGCCAGCTCGCGCGAGAAGTGCCGCCTGCGGACCGTGCTGCATGACACTACTACATGAAGATGAGGCGCACGCGGCACTGCGCCGCCAGTTCGCGCGAGAAGTGCCGCCTGCGGACCGTGCTGCATGACACTACTACATGAAGATGAGGCGCACGCGGCACTGCGCCGCCAGCTCGCGCGAGAAGTGCCGCCTGCGGACCGTGCTGCATGACACTACTACATGAAGATGAGGCGCACGCGGCACTGCGCCGCCAGCTCGCGCGAGAAGTGCCGCCTGCGGACCGTGCTGCATGACACTACTACATGAAGATGAGGCGCACGCGGCATTGCGCCGCCAGCTCGCGCGAGAAGTGCCGCCTGCGGACCGTGCTGCATGACACTACTACATGAAGATGAGGCGCACGCGGCACTGCGCCGCCAGCTCGCGCGAGAAGTGCCGCCTGCGGACCGTGCTGCATGACACTACTACATGAAGATGAGGCGCACGCGGCACTGCGCCGCCAGCTCGCGCGAGAAGTGCCGCCTGCGGACCGTGCTGCATGACACTACTACATGAAGATGAGGCGCACGCGGCACTGCGCCGCCAGCTCGCGCGAGAAGTGCCGCCTGCGGACCGTGCTGCATGACACTACTACATGAAGATGAGGCGCACGCGGCACTGCGCCGCCAGCTCGCGCGAGAAGTGCCGCCTGCAGACCGTGCTGCATGACACTACTACATGAAGATGAGGCGCACGCGGCACTGCGCCGCCAGCTCGCGCGAGAAGTGCCGCCTGCGGACCGTGCTGCATGACACTACTACATGAAGATGAGGCGCACGCGGCACTGCGCCGCCAGCTCGCGCGAGAAGTGCCGCCTGCGGACCGTGCTGCATGACACTACTACATGAAGATGAGGCGCACGCGGCACTGCGCCGCCAGCTCGCGCGAGAAGTGCCGCCTGCGGACCGTGCTGCATGACACTACTACATGAAGATGAGGCGCACGCGGCACTGCGCCGCCAGCTCGCGCGAGAAGTGCCGCCTGCGGACCGTGCTGCATGACACTACTACATGAAGATGAGGCGCACGCGGCACTGCGCCGCCAGCTCGCGCGAGAAGTGCCGCCTGCGGACCGTGCTGCATGACACTACTACATGAAGATGAAGCGCACGCGGCACTGCGCCGCCAGCTCGCGCGAGAAGTGCCGCCTGCGGACCGTGCTGCATGACACTACTACATGAAGATGAGGCGCACGCGGCACTGCGCCGCCAGCTCGCGCGAGAAGTGCCGCCTGCGGACCGTGCTGCATGACACTACTACATGAAGATGAGGCGCACGCGGCACTGCGCCGCCAGCTCGCGCGAGAAGTGCCGCCTGCGGACCGTGCTGCATGACACTACTACATGAAGATGAGGCGCACGCGGCACTACTACTACTACTACTACATGAGAGGTAGTGGGACTGAGACGCGACATTCTAGGTGAGAGAACTGAATGAGAATGCGAAGAAGCGCAGTAGGGCGCGAAAACAATAATCAATCGCACGGTGGGTGCGGGGCGTGATACGTAACATTTTTACTGCATTTATTCGCATCCGAGAGATTCGCGATGGCTTCGATGCGTTTTTTTTGTATTATTACAAAATTTTGAACAGGCAGCATTATAGCTACATCAGCTATAAAGCTGCTGATTAAATCTTGAGTATTATTTTACTTTATTTTTTTGTTTTAAGATAAATAAACACACTACTTGAAGATCAAACTCACGCTAATAATACAGCAAAAGAAACTTACCATTTAAAATCTTTCAGCAGTTCATCAAGACTACCTTCGACCTCTTTGAGGGTGTCATTCAAGTATTTTAGTTTTATCAGTATTTTTCCCTCCGCTATCGGCTCGCCAGCGCCATCTTCCGCATTAGTGTCTGCTTCAGTGTTTGTTACCGTTGTTGTGTTTGTTGTCTCTTCAACTAGCACCGGGGTTGGGTCTCTGACTTCTGTGAATGTAAGTATACAAAACGTTTGTCTTAAAGCCGTTATTTTATTAGTAGATTAGATTTGCTGATAGCCAGCAATGATGCAGAAATAAAAACAACATGTGGATTTTTTTTAGTAAATTCATAAATTAAAAAAAAAACCAGTAACCGACCACTTGTGAACCACTGCAATAGCTAGAGCGTTTACCGCTTGCCTACCTCAAAGCCCTGTGTCGCAGTAAATTGTGCATCAAACTACTAAAGTCTATAATAAAAAATAAAAGCTAAAAAGAACAATTGTATTGTACTTAGGCCCATTAGTGCTACACCTTCAATACAGAGTTTAAGTTACCTAATTTCTACATCGCGCTAACGAAGTTTCTAACGCAGCTAGCATAAAAAATAATTTACACAGCAGATGCATTGGGAGGTATTGGCCAATTCCTCTTTGCACTACTTAAAGTATGTCTCACCAGGTGTCCTAATAAATGGCTCAGTGGCTTCCATAGCGTGGACGATGCTGTCCATCTCCGCAACTTGATCACTAGCTGCCCCGCCCCGCTCCGCGCCCCCCTCCCCGCCCTGCTCGTCGTCCTGCTCGTCCGGGGCTTCGCTTTCGTCGCTTGATTCCGCCGCGCTCGGTGTGTTTGTTGGTGCTGAATAACATTTTCGACGGTATTGATAACGTCTTATAAATACACTAGCTGACACGGCGAACCTCGTTACGCCACAGAATTTAAGATACTACATAGCACTTGGCTCTATAGACTATGTTCCTTTGACTGCCCAGAATAGGCTTAATAAAAATAAAACAAACAACAACAAACCACCAATTGTATTGGCTGTATAGCCTAAGTTCCTTTGCCTGCTCAGAATTGGCGAATTTAAAAACAACAACAACAACCACCCACTGTCAAAATATTATGTAAACAACGGGTAAAAAACGCACCTTGGGCTACATTATTCGAGTTTTAGTAAGGATCCCTATTTATTTTGAAAATCTAATATAGCCTATGTTACTCGGGGATAGTGTAGCTTCCTACCAGTGAAAGAATTTTTCAAATCGGTTCAGTATTTCCGGAGCCTATTCGTTACAAACAAACAAACAAGTCTTTCCTCTTTATAATATTGGTATAGGTAGATGAACACTGGCTGCGCGCACGAAAGTCTCACAGCCGCATGAGACTAAGCATGCAAGCCAGAGCGCAGAGCAAGCGATAGACCTAATCGGTGGCTTGTGCTTGTGACTTATGTTACCAATGCTCTTTATAATTTTATCATGTACCTAACTCTATTGATTGTAAACCAACTTTAGAAAACCAATTTTTTAATCCCGTGGAAATATCGAGAAAATATTGTTATAAAGCAGAAGTATTCAGTAAGTATTTCGTAAGTTTAGATTTTTGTGTAAACTTTAATTGTTTTCAAATTTATTTATTTATTTATTTATTTATTTTCCATACTTACAACTATCTTTACAGGATCAACCCTAATACGATAGTGAAGCAAAAACACGTAAAACAATATATATATAAAATATTTTAAATTAATTTGTATGAAATTGTATACAATGCCAACCTTGTGAACTCACTCATTGAACAACCAAATAGGTCTATGTCCCCAGCGATAAGATTAAGCGTGTGAAGTGCGCGCGTCCAGGGTGCTTCTTTGAGCAGGTTAGTTCGTCCGCGCGGCACTGCCAATAGGGGCGGCCGCCGTCTTCGCCACACATATCTATCTGGTACACATAGATGTATTTTTTCTAATAAGTCCGCTTGGTGCTGTTTGCCAATTAAAATTTTAAACACACCCTCCGTTAACATTAACTGTCTCCTGACTCTGAGCTCATTATATCCGACCATTCCCAACACAAATAAAGTAGGATACATTAATGGGTAAAAAGGGTACACACCATAATGTCTCATATATAAATATCTAATAAATTTATTTTGGACTTTTTCCAACATATGATTATATTTTAATTCATGTGGAGACCAGATGATTGCGTTAAATTCTAAGTGACTTCTTACAAGTGAATTATACAAAACTTTAATTGCTTTTAAATTATTAAAACTACTGCTCTGTCGTAAAATAAATCCTAAGTTTCTGAAAGCCTTTTTACAACAATTGACAATATGATTACTAAAATTTAGCTGAGAATTAATTGTAAGCCCTAAATCCTTGACCTCCGTAACCCTTCTCATTGGAGTATTTTCAATATTATATGTGTGCTGTTTGCATGATAACGCTTTCGAGAAAGAAATTATGAGGCATTTGGATGCGTTAAACTGTAGTAAATTCTCTTTACTCCATGTGACCACTCGATGTATGTCCTCTTGCAATTTTTGAAAATCTTCTTTGTTTAAAATTGGTAGACTAAGTTTAAGGTCGTCGGCAAATAATAAACATTTTGAGTATCTGACCACCTTAGACAGGTCATTTATCATTATTATGAACTGGAGAGGACCCAAATTGCTTCCCTGGCTTACCCCTGACCGAGTAAAATAAGGATCAGAGCAGACCCCACCAAAGTCTACGTACTGCTGCCGGTTTTCCATGTAATTAGCAAAGAATTTCAGCAAGTGAGGGGTGAACCCAACGCTAGCTAAATTAAATTACTGTAACAATCGCATGACAAAGCTTAACCAATCGCATGAAAAAACTAAGGGTTTCTTATTTGACTATCATCATCATAATCATCACAACAACCTAAAGACGTCCACTGTTGGACGTATGTCTCTTCCACAGATGGCCACAAAAACAAACATGTTGATGAGACACTGACTGTCAAGCCGCCTGTAGAAGTGCAGCCGGTGATGGTTCATCATGGCCATGTCGGCGTCCACGATGCTGTCCATCTCCTGCAGTGGGATGACGCGCGCGTCCGCTCGCAGCGGCTCCTCGCGCACTCGGGTCGCTGCACTTGCTGTTCCAACATTGTCATGTTTACACTAAATTATTAATTTTTTTTTGTGCTGCTTTTTTGTGAAAATTAATATGATATTTGGGAAATTTCTTATAAGCAACATGTTAATCTTTATATTTTGAATCAAGTAAGCCAACTACCTGTTTGTTTCATTTTCAAAACTCAATTCAATACAATTCCAGCTTAATGTGTGCTGTTATTATAAACTGGGTTTATTATACACTAGCTGACCCTTTGAACTATATATTTGACTCAGCTTTCCAGAGTACATACCTTCTAATGCTGTTGCTGGTATTGTATTACTATTTGATGCATTAGTTGCTAATGGGTTAAGTCCTGAAATAAAATTAAAAAGACTTTAAATAATTAAATTGGGGAAATGCATTAGCAAGTGAGCTAAGTGCAGGTGCACTAAACATAAAAATCGAACACGGAATTTTCGCGTGAGGGGTGCACCGATTGGAGCACTAATTGCTATGATGATTAAGGTAAACAGTTGCTTTCTATAATTAACAAATATTAACAAGCTATGCTACTCGCTACTTGTGTTGTTAATTCTGGAATTTTTATATAATTACAAAAAAGGACATGATCACTGGATACTGTCCTTCAAGTCTCATACTAAATTCTTAACCGGATTGCTGAATATCTTTATGATAGATTGCAATAATCAAAGGATATAAAAAAAATAAAAAAAATTCTGGAATGTGTCCGATAAATAATATTAAGTAAATAATGTTTCAAATCACTTACTTGGTCTTATGCTAACAGTAACAGGATGGTTGCGAGAGCGCATCACGAGCACAGTCCTGTAGCGATCTGGCCGGGCATTTGTAGACCACCACGCCAGTGATGCCACTACCACCATCAGCACCACAGCTACAAACTGCACCACCTCATCACCTACACCCTCTATTAGCGTCATGCTGCACCTGCTAATTATAAAACGTAAACATTTGCAAAGAACACAGCAGCTCACGCTTTCTCAAGGCCGACAAGTTAGTCTGCTTGCCTTGATTTGATTTTATAGTTTAATATACTTCGTGACGGATTTAGTAGGAGCATGATTTTGGTAGTTGCTGAGGAAGAACGTGAATATTATGATTTCTAGAGGAAAGTATGGATTAAGTACTTACTGAGTTGGCTAGCTTCCTTGATCGACGATTATTTTTTGCTTATTCAATGTAATTAAACAGTTATGGTCAAACGCATAATATTACCTTAATAATGACGGTTGGTGACCACTATAAAAATAGGATTCTAGAAAACCCCTGACCAAACCAACAAGTCCAAGCGAAAAATTAGTAATCTCCGATCAAGCTCCGATCCGATTTAGGCTACGAACGCACAGGCGGTTTTTAGCCGCGCGGATTTTATGTAACATACTGAATCCTATGGAAGTGTGCGCACCAGCGGATAAAAAACCGCGCGGTTAAAAATCCGCTGTCGCGGTTTTATTTCCGCGCGGCTAAAAATTCGCCTGTACCTTCGTGGCCTATGAATAAGGTTGAAAATGAAATAACAACCTTTCCAACCGCGCGGAAATAAAACCGCAACAGCGGATTTTTATCCGCGCGGTTTGTTACCGCGCGGATAAAAATCCGCCTGTGCGTTTGAAGCCTTAATTTTTGCGATTTGCGAGTTTTTTTGTGCATGATTGTCAATCTCATGAATTGATTGAGAGTAGATAAAGGCCCTATTACACCTTTTCTAAATCAGTATCCCCTTGTCTGTGACGTGGTCGGATGCCGACCAAAATGGCGGGAAACTGTCGCACCCAGTCTGTGGCGTGGTCGGCTGCCGACCACCCGCCATTTTGTTTTTCTTAATTTTCCTTTTTTTTATTAATTTTTTTCGGTTATTTTTAGGCGTTTTGGACTGGTTGCCTTTGCCTCATCCCATAAATACCAGAAAACACGATTTAAAAAAAAAAAAATAAAAAAAAAATATTCCTTATTTTTTTTAAGAAAAACGTTTTTCCGGATAGCCCATGTGACCGTGTCCGCCTGCCGACCTCACAGAAAGGGTAAATCAAAACAAAATGGCGGATTTTCTCCCACACACCAAAGGACTGAATCAGGACAGTATTTATTGCATTTAGGCTTCAAACGCACAGGCGAATCTTTTTATCCGCGCGAATAAAAATCCGCTGTTGCGGTTTTATTTCCGCGCGGTCTAAAGGATTGGTATTTAATTTTCAACCTTATTCATAGGCCTCGAACGCACAGGTGAATTTTATCCGTGCGGAAATTAAACCGCAACAGCGGATTTTTATCCGCTGGTGCGGGCACTTTCATAGGATTCAATATGTTACATAAAATCCGCGCGGAAAAAAACTGCCTGTGCGTTTGAAGCCTAAGGACAGATGTAATTGCAAGCAAACAACGCTGCCTAAATAGTTTCCTAAAAAGGAACCTAATTAGGTTGCTTATTCAGAGACTTATTCAGGAAAGGTGTAATAGGCCCTCTGAACTGACAGATTGTTGTTTTTTTGTACCTACTCGTCTGAGCGAGTGCGGGTTTTGCACAGCCATGTTTTGCACAGCCAAGTTTTTTGTGTACATGGCTACGTAAAACTTGGATGGCAAAAACATTGACGCGCATGAACAGGCCGTACAAAACTTGCACGAAGGTGTCGTTACCACCCAAGTTTTGCACGACAGAGTTTTGTACGACAAGTTTTGCACATCCAAGTTTTTCACGTACGTGTCGTTCATACCCGGCTGTACAGAGGTGTCGTTGGTGTCCCTTCCGTCACAAATTGGATTATATTTGGACCAATCACAACGCTCGGCACATCAATCATATTGTCTAGCTTTGTTTTCATTTACAAAATTATTAGGCTTACGTGTCTATGGTCAGTTACCTTTTTTTTGCAGGCAAAGGAAGCAATTTATTAAACCTTAAGATTAATAATATTACTATTTTGATTTTAAACCAATAGGTACCTACATTCATTACATACAGCTTGGCACAGATAACTAGAAAATAATGGGGGCGCCACTTTGTATGTGTAGACTTTTTATTATTATTATTACGAGCCTGTACTGTCCCACTGCTGTGCAAAGGCCTCTCTCCCCTTCTTCCACTCATCGCGTTCTTGCGCGGTCTGCCACCAGTTTTTGTCTACTGCTCTCAGCTCATCGCTCCATCGCTTTTTCGGGCGACCACGGTGCCTCTTCGCGTCTTTTGGTAGCCATTCTGTCGCTTTTCGGGCCAGAAAAATCAATATGATTGTCGTTTGATAGGTTTTTGGGGTGCTGATAACGAAAATGACAATCATTTTAAAATCCAAGATGGCGGTCAGTTTTTTTTTGAAAAATCGATGTGGGTGTCGTTAAATAGGTTTTTGGGGGCGCTGATAACGCAAATGACAATCATTTTGAAAGTTAAGATGGTGGACAAAATTTTTTCGTGAAAAATCGATATGGGTGTCGTTTAATAGGTTTTTGGGGTCGCTGATAACGAAAATGACAATCATTTTGAAATCCAAGATGGCGGACAAAATTTTTTCGTGAAAAATCAATATGGGTGTCGTTTAATAGGTTTTTGGGGGCGCTGATAACGAAAATGACAATCATTTTGAAATCCAAGATGGCGGACAAATTTTTTTCGTGAAAAATCAATATGGGTGTCGTTTGATAGGTTTTTGGGGTCGCTGATAACGAAAATGAAATCATTTTGAAATTCAAGATGGCGGACAATTTTTGTTTTAAAATATTGATATGGGTGTCGTTTTATAGGTTTTAGGGGCGCTGATAACGAAAATGAAAATCATTTTGAAATATAAGATGGCGGACAAGATCTTTTCGTGAAAAATCAATATGGATGTCGTTTGATAGGTTGTTGGGGGCGCTGATAACGAAAATGACAATCATTTTGAAATCCAAGATGGTGCACATTTTTTTTTTGAAATATCGATATGGGTGTCGTTAAATAGGTTTTTGGGGGCGCTGATAACGCAAATGACAATCATTTTGAAATTCAAGATAACGCAATTTTTTTTTTAAAATAGATATGGGTGTCGTTTAATAGGTTTTTGGGGGCGCTGATAACGAAAATGACAATAATTTTGAAATCCAAGATGGTGGACAAAATTTTTTCGTGAAATATTGATATGGGTGTCGTTCATTAGGTTTTTGGGGGCGCTGATAACGAAAATGACAATCATTTTGAAATCCAAGATGGCGGACAAATTTTTTTCGTGAAAAATCAATATGGGTGTCGTTTTATAGGTTTTTGGGGGCGCTGATAACGAAAATGACAATCATTTTGAAATTCAAGATGGTGGACAAAATTTTTTCGTGAAATATCGATATGGGTGTCGTTTATTAGGTTTTTGGGGGCGCTGATAACGAAAATGACAATCATATTGAAATCCAAGATGGCGGACAAATTTTTTTCGTGAAAATCAATATGGGTGTCGTTTTATAGGTTTTTGGGGGCGCTGATAACGAAAATGACAATCATTTTAAAATCCAACATGGCAATCAGTTTTTCTTTTTGAAAAATCGATATGGGTGTCGTTTAATAGGTTTTTGGGGGTGCTGATAACGAAAATGACAATAATTTTGAAATTCAAGATGGTGGACAAATTTTTTTCGTGAAATATCGATATGGGTGTCGTTTATTAGGATTTTGGGGGCGCTGATAACGAAAATGACAATAATTTTGAAATTCAAGATGGTGGACATTTTTTTTTCGTGAAATATCGATATGGGTGTCGTTTATTAGGATTTTGGGGGCGCTGATAACGAAAATGACAATCATTTTGAAATCCAAGATGGCGGACAAATATTTTTCGTGAAAAATCAATATGGGTGTCGTATGATAGGTTTTTGGGGGATAACGAAAAAAACAATCATTTTGAAATTCAAGATGGTGGACAAAATTTTTTCGTGAAAAATCGATATGGGTGTCGTTTAATAGGTTTTCGGGGGCGCTGATAACGAAATTTACAATCATTTTGAAATCCAAGATGGCGGACAAATATTTTTCGTGAAAAATCAATATGGGTGTCGTATGATAGGTTTTTGGGGGATAACGAAAAAAACAATCATTTTGAAATTCAAGATGGTGGACAAAATTTTTTCGTGAAAAATCGATATGGGTGTCGTTTAATAGGTTTTCGGGGGCGCTGATAACGAAATTTACAATCATTTTGAAATCCAAGATGGCGGGCATAATTTTTTTCGTGAAAAATCAATATGGGTGTCGTATGATAGGTTTTTGGGGGATAACGAAAATGACAATAATTTTGAAATTCAAGATGGTGGACAAATTTTTTTCGTGAAATATCGATATGGGTGTCGTTTATTAGGATTTTGGGGGCGCTGATAACGAAAATGACAATAATTTTGAAATTCAAGATGGTGGACAATTTTTTTTCGTGAAATATCGATATGGGTGTCGTTTATTAGGATTTTGGGGACGCTGATAACGAAAATGACAATCATTTTGAAATCCAAGATGGCGGACAAATATTTTTCGTGAAAAATCAATATGGGTGTCGTATGATAGGTTTTTGGGGGATAACGAAAAAAACAATCATTTTTAAATTCAAGATGGTGGACAAAATTTTTTCGTGAAAAATCGATATGGGTGTCGTTTAATAGGTTTTCGGGGGCGCTGATAACGAAAATGACAATCATTTTGAAATCCAAGATGGCGGACAAATATTTTTCGTGAAAAATCAATATGGGTGTCGTATGATAGGTTTTTGGGGGATAACGAAAAAAACAATCATTTTGAAATTCAAGATGGTGGACAAAATTTTTTCGTGAAAAATCGATATGGGTGTCGTTTAATAGGTTTTCGGGGGCGCTGATAACGAAATTTACAATCATTTTGAAATCCAAGATGGTGGGCATAATTTTTTTGAAAAATCGTTATGGGTATCGAGTTATAGGTTTTTGTGGAGCTGAGAACAAAAATGACAATCATTTTGAAATTAAAGTTGTCAGACATAATTTTTTCGTGAAAAATCAATATGGGTGTCGTTTAATAGGTTTTTGAGGGCGCTGATTACGAAAATGACAATCATTTTGAAATCCAAATCCTGCAGATAGGACCTGAACCAGTTGATGATGTCAGAAGAAATATTGAAAGAGCCTAACAAAGCTTGGAGAATGTCAAAATCGACTGAATTAAAAGCATTGCTAAAGTCCGTAACCTGACCACTGTCCATGCCCCATCGGATATCGTCTGTAATTTTCGTAAGTGCTGTCACAGTGCTGTGACAAAGTCGAAATCCAGATTGAAAAGGGTTAAGAAGGTTATGACTAGAAAGAAAAGAGCTAAGCTGGTTATAAACAAGGCGTTCGAGAACTTTTGAAAGGAAATGAAGAATCGAAATTGGTCTGTAGTCTGTCAGTAAAGATGGTTTATTTATTTTAGGCAACGGAGTGACTGATGCATTTTTCCACAGAGACGGACACGTCGTCACTGCCAATAGCATTTGAAGTAATTTGGAGAATGCTCTTAACAGACTCATCAGTAAACTGAAGGAATGAAAAAGGAGCAAAGTCAGGAGTCGGAATTAAGGAAATGTGATTTAACGTTTGCGTTTTCAAAGGACCATCATATTTTGAAGACGAGGAAAAGTGTTTGTTTAATTCGGTAACGTTTAAATCATTAGGAAGTGAGTTTTGGTGAGAACTTCCAACTCCTTAAGTCCTAAGAAATTTCCAGACTTTCGCTTGGTCACCTTTTTCAATTGAGTTGTGGATGGCATCATATCCTATCATATCCTGTGGGGCGTCCATACACATCTTATTGCAGCGATTTCGTAGAGACTTATACTTGTCTTTGTCTGCATCGGATGGGTCAGATCTTAGTTTGGTCTTGGCACGAGCCTTGCGAACCAAGAGCGACTTTAATTCTTCCGTTAACCACAGGAAGGTGCTTTACCTTGATGGCTCGAATGGGAGCGTGAACGTCGCAAAGTTTAGTGAGAAGAGAATTGAACAAGGAGATAGCTTGTCAACGTCTGCCGCGTTTCCGATCACAATCCAGTCCACTTGTCGTGCATCTTCTAGAAAACGTTCCCTGTCCATGCCACGAAAATTGCGTTGAAAAAGAATTTTGGCTTTTGCTTTCGGAGATCGGAGTTCGTACGATAGGAAAACCATATCGTGGTAAGAGAAAGCGTCAGCCGGGCACTGCCCATGAAAACCAACATGGTGGGGAGAAGATAGTAGCATAAGATCAAGAAGAGACTGGACACAGTTTGGAAAATGATGCGTCGCATCCAGTGGGAGTATATGCATATTTCAAGAATTGACAATTGATTTTACTGAATAAGATCGGGAGTAATTTTTTAACAAACATGTACATGTATTTAAAAGCACCCATTATAATAGAATGACTGTAGGCAGGGATTAAATTATTATGAGACTCTCAAATGAGGCGAAGTAATTATTAGAGCAGGATGGACTATAGAAGGCACCCAACAATACCTTGACGTTCGACAGGAGAACCTCCACGAAGAGATGCTCACCAGCATCCGACGGCGGAGGCTGTGTTGAACTCGAGATGATGGAAAAATTGAATATTCGTTCTCAGATAGATAGCAACACCGCCGCCGACGCTACCTGTGCGATCGTTTCCAATCAGTTGGAAACCTGGTAATGTGAATAACGAAAAAGGAAGACATGGTTTTAGCCAGGTTTCTGAAACGATGATGGCATGGATGTTCTTCCCGTCAAACGTAGCTAGCATGTCGGGAAAGTGGGCCGGAATGCTCAGTGCGTTCATTTAAACCACATTGAAGTTGTTCGGTACATATGAGAACCGAGAATTGATGAGGGTGTCGCCAAGGGAGGGAATACTATTGAAACTATCGTTCAACGTGCTATTCAACTATTCACTTGAGTCGCAAAGAGAATAATATTCGTCATCATCACTTTTGTCATCCGATATCATTTAAATATACAATACTATTTATTTATTTATTTAAATAGGAAAACAAACAGCTATATATATTACATAGTAAATTTTACAACTAGTTTACTCAACAGCCAACAAAGATAAATAAGGTAATATAATAAATATTTATAGTAAATATATACAGTGTGTCCGGGGAAGTTATAACATAATTTTAAGGGTGTATTCTATGATCAATTTCATCGACGAAAACACCCCATATGGGGGATCGCAGCCTCTTCCCCCCCTCAGTATGATGTTTTTAATTTTTTTTTTTGCAAAAGTCGACCCCGCCTACTTTTAAATTTACAGTTAAAGATCTAAGGCTCACAGAACCTTCATTAAGGTCTTGATCGAAGGCTAAGTAGTTAGGCTACCTAAGTTACTAACAAAATAACCAAGTGTTTTTTTATTTTATTATTTGACTAGCTGGTGCCCGCGACTTCGTCTGCGCATATAATATATTGGTATGGAATAAAGATTATTAACTTAATAAAATCTTAAGTCTGCTCATTTTATAACTTATTACATTAACGCACACTTTGGACACGAATCAATTTTTTTTTTCTATATCTTTTGTTTAAACGCACCAATAAGGGATTGTATAATGCCAATGCGAATAGTCTGAGCGCTATCATAATACAGGTCGCCGTTAGACAGTGGATCAGACTGGCGCAGGACCGTGGTGTGTGGCGTGCTAGAGAAGAGGCCTATGTCCAGCAGTGGGCTCTTACAGGCTGATGATGATGATATCATAGTACATACATACTTCAAAGCTAGGTAATATTCGTAAGGGGCGCGCAATAACACGCTAGCAGTCTGAGCACTATCATAGTACTTGTAAGCTGGCAAATTTTTGTAAGGCGCACTCACTCGCGCACTAACTCGCGAGTAGTCCTAACGCTATCGTGTACTTAGCTCGGGAATTTTTGTAAGCCACAATCACTAACTCGCGGGCAGTCAAAGTGCTATATCTGTACATAAAATCTGGGGAATGTTCTGAAGTCACTAACTCGCAAACGTCTGAGCGCTATCATAGTACTTGGCAGCTCGGGAATGTTTGTAAGCCACAATCACTAACTCGCGGGCAATTAAAGCGCTATATCTGTACTTGAAGGCTGGGTAATGTTCTTAAGTCACTAACTCGCAAACGTCTGAGCGCTGTCATAGTACTTGGCAGCTCGAGACTGTTTGTAAGCCACAATCACTAACTCGCGGGCAGTCAAAGCGCTATATCTGAACTTCAAAGCTGGGTTATGTTCTTAAGTCACTAACTCGCAAACGTCTGAGCGCTATCATAGTACTTGGCAGCTCGGGAATGTTTGTAAGCCACAATCACTAACTCGCGGGCAGTCAAAGCTCTATATCTGTACTTGAAAGCTGGGTAATGTTCTTAAGTCACTAACTCGCAAACGTCTGAGCGCTATCATAGTAAGTACTTGCCAGCTCGGGAATTTTTGTAAGCCACAATCGCTAACTCTAACTCGCAAACGTCTGAGCGCTATCATAGTATTTTGCAGCTCGGGAATGTTTGTAAGCCACAATCACTAACTCGCGGGCAATCAAAGCGCTATATCTGTACTTGAAGGCTGGGTAATGTTCTTAAGTCATTAACTCGCAAACGTCTGAGCGCTGTCATAGTACTTGGCAGCTCGAGACTGTTTCTAAGCCACAATCACTAACTCGCGGGCAGTCAAAGCTCTATATCTGTACTTGAAAGCTGGGTAATGTTCTTAAGTCACTAACTCGCAAACGTCTGAGCGCTATCATAGTAAGTACTTGCCAGCTCGGGAATTTTTGTAAGCCACAATCGCTAACTCTAACTCGCAAACGTCTGAGCGCTATCATAGTATTTTGCAGCTCGGGAATGTTTGTAAGCCACAATCACTAACTCGCGGGCATTCAAGGCGCTATATCTGTACTTGAAAGCTGGGTAATGTTCTTAAGTCACTAACTCGCAAACGTCTGAGCGCTATCATAGTAAGTACTTGCCAGCTCGGGAATTTTTGTAAGCCACAATCGCTAACTCGCGGGCATTCTAAGCGCTATCATAGAACAACAGTTAACATGGCAGCTCGGGAAGGTTTTTAAGCCACAATCACAGATTCGAGGGCAGTTTAAGCGCTGTATCTGTACTTGCAAGCTAAGGAATGTGAAGGTCCGGCGCCCGAATACTTTAATCACGTTTATTCAATATTATCACGTTTATTCAATATTATTGAAAATAATTTCAGCCGTTCTTGACTCATAAATACTGTTATTAACACGACTTTCTTTCATATACCTATATAGATTTTAGTGTGCCCCATTCCCAATATTCCCGTGGGAATTCCGGGATAAAAAGAAGCCTATCTCGTTTCTCAGGCTCTAGACTATACATTGTATAGATATAGTGTGCCCCCGCGGCTTCGCTAGCGCACTTTCCCTTGAAACATAAAATTCCCAATATTCGAAGGTTCGAAGGCAAAAAAATCAAGTCCCTTGTATATACACAAAAATCGGCAACTTTGTCTTTCAAAAACGATATATTACAACTAGCTTTTGCCCGCAGCTTCGCACGCGCTTTTTCATTAAAATCGTTAATTACTGGTTGATTTACGACTCAGGATGTTGGTGACATCATTTCTGATCGCACCAATACTCCCTAAAAATATCTATCTTTATTTCAGTTCCCGTGGCAACTCCATAAATTCATTTCTACACTCCACCATTCAGATACTGAAACTTCTAACATTTCTATTAGCTGGTTGGGTAAATGTAGTTGGATATACGTACCTACATACCTAATATATGTACCTACTCGAGTAAAAAAAGTTAAAGATTTTTAGGCTTTATGTTTTTGGGAATGTTCCGTTGCCATGTGGATTTTGGTTATTTTTTTCTTAATAGAACTCTGAATCTAATTACACCCCCTGAAGAACCCGTTTTCCTATTTTTACGTGGAAATACACAAATATATATAAATTGTTTTAATACTAACTAAAGAGTCCCGTTTTACGTTCCCGTGGGAATTTAGTATATTTCTTCCTTCCTTACACTTGTAGACCAAATTTCACGTTGGCATACTCAAGGAAATCGATTTTTCATACTAAATAATTAGTTCTGTAACCCTATTCCCATGGGAATTTAGTTAATTACTTTCTTTCAACATTCCTACATTTACTGAGAAACCTGTACATCAAATTTCACGTCGAAACACTCAAGGATGTCGATTTTTAATTCTCACTAAAAAAGTCCCGTAATTCCCGTTCCCGTGGGAATTTTGTAAATTCCTTTATTTCAACACTCTTTCATTCACTGAGGAACCTGTACACCAAGTTTCACGTCGATACACTTAATAATATCGATTTTTCATACTAACTAAAAAGTCCCGTAATTCCCGTTCCTGAGGGAATTTAGGGAAATCCTTTCTTAGCGGATGCCTACGCCATAACATCTACCTGCATGCCAAATTTCAGCTTAATCCGTCCAGTAGTTTGGGCTGTGCGTTGATAGATCACTATGTCAGTCAGTCAGTCAGTCAGTCAGTCAGTCAGTCACCTTTGAATTATTACAATATAGGAGATGGTTTTTCAATTACGAGAATCACTTTAAACTTTATTAAAAACTAGAGGCTGCCCCGCGGTTTTTCCCGCGCAGATTTCTCATAAACACAAAATTCCCGTTCCCGTGGGAATTTCGGGAAATCCCTTAGTGCTCACCTACACTCCCCAAGGAACCCACGTGCCAATTTTCAGCTTTCTACGCCCAGTAGTTTCGGCTCTGCGTTGTCTGTCAGTCAGTCAGTAACGGAAGAGTTTTATATATATTGATTTAATGAAAATTAACCCCCTCGAAAAAAATTAAAAAATATAAAGGTTTTTATTTTGAAAGTAAAAATATAGCTAAATAGTAGTTTTTTTTTTATTTTAAGATAATTCTCATAATCCGCTTTAAAAACCACTAGCCAATAAATTAAAAAAAAAATTGCCACTAAATGGGGGTTCCAATCCAACCAAACCACCAGATTTAGTGGAAAATCCACTAAGGTGCCAACACTGTGCTTCGATCGCGACTTACTAAGAAAAGGTGTGATAGCAAACTACGCTGCCTAAATAGTTTCCTAAAAAGGAAGCTAATTAGGTTGCTAATTCAGATACTGATTCAGGAGAAATGTAATCGCTCCTTTATATCCCTAGCTAGCTCATCTGTCTACGCTGCGCACTGAGTAGGTAATTGACTTGTATAGGCTTGTTCTTGTATTATTATTATTCTGAGGTTTTAGGTTTTAAAAAATTTGCCTTAGATAAAATCATGAGAAAATGCATAGAGTGGAACAGTGGAACCTCAGAGTGGAAGTGGAACGAAACGGTAATATTCGATTGATTGATTGAACCTCGGGATTGAACTGTGACTGAGCAGTTCAGTGAAACGTGGTGAAACCATGAAACATGAAACCTAACTTCCAATCAATCAAACATACGTAACGAAAAAACGAAAACAAGAAAAAAGACGAAAAAAAGGGCGGGAAACTTCGGACTGGACGGACGCGCTTTTTGAATCTAAAAATTATTTTTTCTTATTTGTAGGATCAGGTTGGAATCCTATTGTATTTATATGTAAATATTCTTTGTATATATTAGTTTTATAATTAACTTCAAATAGCGGTAAGTTTTAGCTTGTAGTTTTTTTTTACCTGGGTTCCTCCATGATGATGGGGGAACCCATAGACCCCGGGGGTGGATTCCCCCAAGTTTCCCACACTGTAGTGGTATCCACTCATGAATCTAGTGTGGATACTGATCATACTGACAGCTCAATTCATTCAATGAAAAGGAGAAGATGTCGAAAGGTTTGCAGAAATTGTAATAAAAGGAAGAAGAAGGATGGCTCTTTGTTGGCTCTGACTGGTGAATCTTGTTTGTGTCAAGATGTTAACTCCAAAGAATTTCACGAGAGAGAACGTAGTCCTATTAAATATCGCCAGTCTAATATACAATCTCAGATCCCCTCCTCTGCTCTGCCTTCAACTAGCTCTGATGCCCTGACTCCCTCCATTCCTCAACCCATTGGTAGGACTTTTTATGTTGAATCAGATTGTTCTCCCTACGTTATTCATGTTCAGAAACAGCAATCTGCAGCTAATGACGGCACAACCTTGCATCCAATTTCATTTGGCAGCTTCCTCAAAAAGAATAAATACAGAAATATCATTAATGGCAGTGTTAAAAGGATAGGTCGCAATCGTATTTCCCTGGCATTTTCCTCTCATTCTGATGCAAATGCTTTCCTAAGTGATGACAACTTAACTGCAAAAGATTATAAGGCCTTCATTCCCACTTCAAATGTTACCCGTATGGGATTAGTGCGAGGGGTCCCCGCTGAGTGGTCCTTGGAGGACATTCAAGAAAATATTAGTGTGCCCATAGGTTGTGGCAAGATAATTAAACTAAGGCGGCTTAACTTCAAGAGCCTGGTTGATGGCGTTCCCCTGTGGAAACCATCCCAGACTGTTGTTGTGACATTTGATGGTCAAGTTCTACCAAAGCGAATTTTTATGTGTTATAACTCCTTACCAGTAGAAATGTATATATTCCCTACCATTCAATGCTTCAACTGTTGCCGGTTCGGACACACTCAGGTGCAGTGCAGATCAAAGCCCCGCTGTTACAAATGTGGAGAAGAGCATACTGGTTCATCATGCAAAGTAGATTCTGATGATGCGTCCTGTTTGCTATGTTCCGGAAATCATTTTGCCAATAGTAAGACGTGTCCTGAACATGACAGACAAAGAAACATTAAAACATATATGGCTCAGAACTGCGTATCATACTTTGAGGCTATCAAATTACATCCTCCTGTAAGTAAACCTTATGCAGACATTGTTAAAATGTCAACTCCTCAGCCTCAAGCTCATTCTACTTTTGCAACCCCTTCAAACCAAAACAAATCATACAAAAAAACTATATTTTTAAAACCAAAAACTCCAGTAATCTCTCAAAAAGGATATGATGTTCAAGCCCATAATCAAATTATTAAAGACAGGGACATGTCATCTTCCTCAGACAATGGCAGTGTTCTCAAAAGTTTCAAGGAAGAACCTTCAGTGAGGGATCTAATAGTATTACTTATTAATTTGTTATCATCAAGTCCGTCTCTTAATCATCAACCGAACAACGCTGCCAATGTTGCAAATGTATTGTCCCAAGTCTTTAAATCTAATAATGGCTCAAGCCAAGATAATTCAGTGGAATTGTCGCAGCATCAACAATAAAAAATCTGATTTAATTTGTTTAATTAACAAACATAACCCATATTTGGTTTGTTTATCTGAAACATGGCTCAAGCCTGGGTCATGTTTCAATGTAAAAAATTATGCCTGTCTCAGAGCAGACAGGTCAGATGGCTACAATGGTGTAGCAATTTTAGTTAAGAAATCTTATAATTTTTCTCATGTACATATTCCATTAAGTTTTGATTCATTTTCTATTATTGCAGCTAGTGTAGATAATATTTGTATAGTTTCAGTGTACATTCCCCATCCTTCTTCTCAAGCCTTCATTGAGTTAGGACAAGTTATTAAAACTCTTCCTAAACCTTGTATTATTATGGGTGACTTTAATTGTAATCATCCATCCTGGGGTAGCTCTGATACAACTAAATATACCAATGATTTATTAAACTTAATTGATGAATTTAATCTTTGTATTATAAACACGGGTACTCCTACGCGCCTCTCACACCCTAATGAAAAAATTAGCTCTGTAGATCTCACTATTTGTAGCCCATCTCTAGCCAGTATGCTAAATTGGGAGATTCTCCCTAATTCTTTTGGAAGTGACCATTTTCCGATTTTGATTTCTCTTCCATTCAAAAATAAACCTATTAGTCATAGAAAACATTTATTAAATCATAAAATTGATAGTAAAAAGTGGGATGATTATAAAAAATGTTTAGATTCTAAACTATCTTCCCTGCCAGAAGTTCATTCCACAAATTTAAGTAGTTGCTCTGAATCCCTTGTTAAGACAATGATAGAGGCTGCGGATGAGGTGTTTGGTACTAAAGATGGATTATCTTCTTCTATTCCTCATCCTCCATGGTGGGATTCTGAGTGCACCAAGGCTGTAAAGAAAAGAAAAGACGTGGAGAAAATCTATCATACAAACATGTCTGAGGAAAATTATGATAATTTACTTTCTGTCATGAATGAAACAAGAAAACTCTTAAAGAAAAAAAAATCAGATAGCTGGAAAATGTTTTGTTTATCAATTTCACCTGACACATCATCATCAGAGATTTGGAACAAAATTCGTTGTTTCAGATCTGCCCTATCGCAAAAAAATAATGTTCAATCGCTTCCCCCATCAATTGCCGAAGATTATTTAGATCACCTTGTGCCATTGACAGACTCTCAAGATAGTTCTTTACCTTTTAGCTGCCCATCATATTGCCAAATTAAGTCCGAACTAAACAACCCTTTTTCCATGACAGAATTAAGAGGTGTTCTTTCATATGTTCAAGATTCCTCTCCAGGTCTTGATGGTGTGCCATATTCTTTTCTTGCTCATTCCAGTGATGGTGTGCTGGATTATTATCTAAATATTATCAATTACATTTTTTCATCTCCTGTTAACTCTATCCCTGACACTTGGTTAAAACAGTTAGTGCTGCCAATTTTAAAAACAAATAAGCCACCTATGGACCCTGTCTCATATCGGCCTATAGTGTTGTCGTCTGTCCTTAATAAATTAATGGAACATCTTATAAAAAATCGTTTAGACTGGTTTGTTGAAAATAATAAATTAATTTCCTCGAGTCAATATGGTTTTAGAAAGGGTAAGAGTGCAATAGACTGCGTTTCCTTGCTGATCACTGATATTCTTTTAGCTTTTTCTTCTAAAAAATCGGTTTTGGCCTGCTTTGTGGATATAAGTGGCGCGTATGACAATGTAAATATACCCATATTGATAAATAAATTATATTCTCTAAATGTTCCTGATTCTTTCATAAGAATGATATTTGATCTTTTTCGTAAAAGATTTGTACAGATAGATGCTCCTGGGATTGTAACTCAGTCAAGAATAGCATGTAGGGGTCTTCCACAAGGTTCAGTCTTAAGTCCTTTATTATACAATATTTATACTCACGATCTGGATTTTTCTATTTGCACTAACGGTGTTTCTGTATTACAGTATGCTGACGATATAGTTCTATATTGTACAGACGAATCAATAGAAAGAGCAACAATTACCATGAATAAAGCTCTGAAGAAATTAAATAATTACCTTTTAAAAAATAAATTAACATTGTCTCCTGCTAAAAGTATTGGGGTTTTATTTACTAGGAAAACTAAGCCTCCTCCCATCTTTTTGTATTATAATGATCAAATTATCAAAATTGCTTCTGAAGCCAAGTATTTAGGAATAATTCTTGATTCAAAATTAACAGGTTTATCCCATTGCTCTTATATATCTAATCGTTGTGAAAAACAAATTAATATGTTAAGATGTCTTGCGGGTGTGTGGTGGGGTAGCCACCCCACCTCTTTAAAGCTAGTTTATAATGCTGTTATAAGGAGTGTATTAGATTATGGTACTTTTCTGTTAACTTCCGGTACTAAGCAATCATTTAAAATTCTTGACACAGTACAGCATAAAGCATTGAGAATAGTTACAGGTACTATGCGATCGACTCCCATCAATGCTTTGCAAGTGGAGGGTGGAGATCCTCCACTACATCTGCGTAGACAGTATCTCTCGGACAGGTTCTTGTTCCGGTTAATTAATTTTTCAAATCATCCGTTATTTGCCAAGTTAAAATGTCTCGACAGTCATGTCCAAAACTCCAGATTTTGGAGAAATAAGACTCCTCCATGTCTTATTATTAGTTTCCGTAAATATTTATCTCTATCATCGCCTTCCTTTAGATTTATATCTTTCCCTATCTATGAAACTGAGTTTAAGGCTTTAATTTTGAACCCGGTTGTTTGTATTGATTGTAACATAGAGAAGGATCCTATTTCTTCTAACATTTCGTTTAAAATCATTGCAAATCAGAACTGGCCTACTGATCAGTTTCATCATATTTTCACAGATGCATCTAAACATTCCAATTCAAGTACGGTTGGTGTTGGAGTGTTCCATCTCCAGTATAATATAGTTCAAAAAGTTAAACTTCCACCAGAATCTTCAGTTTTTACTGGAGAATTGTATGGTATCTATAAAGCTATTGAATATGTTCTTTTAATGAAATTGAAGAAAACAGTAGTTTTCTCTGATTCAAAGAGTAGTCTTCAGGCTTTAAGTAAATTTCCTTTTAAATGTAATACTATAGTTCCCTTAGTTTTCCAAATTCGTTCTTTGTTGTTGAAATGTGAGAATGAAGGCCTTATAGTTAACTTTGCTTGGATTCCCAGCCATTGCGGTATAAAAGGAAATGAAAGGGCCGATGACTTGGCAAATCAGGCTGTTGTTTCTGGTGATATATATCCTTACAAAAACTTTGCGTGTGACTTGCTTTCAATTCCTAAAAAAGAATTGGTTACCAATTGGGATGAGTACTGGTCGGATAGTAGCAGATTGAGAGGTGGTCAACTCTTTAACATTAATAAGAATACTTCTTTAAAACCTTGGTATCATCATATCAGACTCAGTAAAAGAGTAACGTCTATTCTAATTAGAATGAGAATTGGGCATACTTGTACTCCAGCTCATCTTGCTAGATTAGGTATTAAAGACTCAGCAGGATGTGAGTGTGGTGCTGAGATATCAGACATAAACCATATGTTTTTTGCATGCCCTCGGTTTAACAGAGAGTCCTTCCTATATTCTTTACTTTCCTATTCTGTTCCTTTTCCAACTTCTATAACATCGTTGTTATTATTAAAAGAACCCAATATTTATAAATATATATCTTTGTTTATTATAGAAAATAATATAAAAATATAATAAAAATGTTTGTTATATATTTATTTATTCAATTTGAATTATTTCAGTTATATCGGTAATATTATATAGGTATTATATTTTTTTCTGTCCTGATCCTTTTTCCTTAGTCTTAACCCTAACCGCACTAGGACTGTTTTTTCGCGTTTACGTTTCTCCCCTTTCAATCAATCAAATAATAAAAACTTGTAAATGGCTACAGGCAAAGCCTAAGCCCAAAACACAAAAAAAAAAAAAAAAAAAAAAGAAAAAAGACGGGAGGCAATTATTTAATGAAATATGAAAATACATTACCTAGGTATTTAAGAACACAGTTGCACAAAACAATTGAAAAATTACGTAGGCCGTTTTTGCCGAGGTCTCTGCGACTTCACCTTCACGCCCTGCTTAGTGGCTTGGGTCTTTGCAGTTGTCGATGGAGCAGCAGCAGTATCATCCGCCGCTGGGGCAGCTGGAGCTGGAATCGCGTCGAGTTCAGCCAGATTGACTACGCTATGGCGAGAGCCGTCCTGTGCTAATACGAACACTACGCCGTTGCGTGTCCAGGCGTTCTTTACGCCATGTCGCTGCCTAGCCGCCATGAAGACGTCGTGCTGGAAAATTTTACTACCAGGGGCCGGCTTTTTGACGTACCTCCAAGCCTGTGACACCGCTTCAAATCTCCAGCCGCAACGGGCAACTGCAACTTGCCTTCGAGAATGGTTGTCAGCACAGCTAAAGGTTCCTCATCCTTCTCTTCAGTCACGCCATGTATGAGCAGAATCTTGTGTCGTCGCTAGGTCTCCTGCTGATCCTGCTGTCGAACAAGCAAATCAATTTGCCTTTGCAGTGTCGATATTGCAGAGAGAACAAAGGTGCGGAATACGGTAAACTCTGTGGCAACTAAAGATATATTTGGGGTTAATTACCCAAGGGGTAATTCTCCAAACCACGTCATACAACATATTATATCCTTTAGATAGGTACCTACCGCACCTAGCTAGTTGGTACCTATGTGGTATTTTTTTCATGTAGACATCCTTTTTAGGTTGAGATTAATTGCACAAGCTGACAGCCAAGTTTACATTTTACTACTATCTCGCTTTACAGATTAATCTCAACATTAGATGTTTGCATGCTTATTATCTTACAATAATTTCAATAAATGTAACTCAAACTTAATTTAAAATTAAAATTCTATATTTAATTAACAATATTTATTATTTTCTTCTTTTGGTATAATAATCATTTGCAATTTTTTGAAAATCATCTATATAATCACAGCGTTTACCTTTTAAAATTCTATTCGTGTGCCTACACCATGGTTTCATGTTTGCTTGAGGTTTGTTGTATTGCGATTCAAAGTGAGAATGGCAAACTTTTCTGTATTTGAATATTTTTTAGTTGTCTAGTGCCAAAATATCACCAATATAATTTATTTTTTACAAAAATGGAACCCGCCTTTAATATACACTGACACATACATCAACTGAGCACTTCCTCTTTGTCGAAGTCGGTTCAAATAGGTACTAAAACCTTCTCCTGAATGTAACAAATACTTATCCGAAAACCGCATCAAAATCGGTTCAGCCAAACGCGAGATAATCGCGGACAAACATACATACATACAGGTCCAACTAATAACCTCCTTTTTTGAAGTCGGTTAAAAATACTATACAATCATGTGCGGAATCTGTCTGGTTGTCTCTCTGGGTTCGGCAAACCTGAAATTAATATGAATAATTAAGATTTTTGTTTATTATTGTTAATGGTTACTGTACTTTTAAAGCCATTATTATGTTTGTAAAATAAGTTTATGTTTGTCATAATGACCTAAAAAATAAATAAATAAATAAAGCGTTTATTCATTTCAACATTTACAAGAAAATACTAAACATAATATCCGCCAAACTACAGAACAGTTTGTTCTCTAAATTAAATACATTAGTTACCTAATAATTATTATTCAATCCTTTTACAATTCTTAAAGTTAGTTAAGGTAATTAAGTGTTAACTAGTTGATTAAAAAGCTCATCTATTAAATATTTTTTGTATGTTTTCTTTGATACACTTTCTAGAGTTCGCAATGAAACAGGTAATTCATTTAATATAGTAGGCACAAGATACTGTCTTGTTCTTTCTCCATAATAGTTTGTTACCTAATCCCGTGGTGTGAGTTTGATCCCCTGAGGAATGCTAGAATCTTTAAGGCTTGTTGCTAATCATCAGTTCCGTGTTTCAGAAGATATGGTTCGTCCGCCCCATATACTTTACAATAAGTACTTTTCACTGAATCAATGATACATTATGAGCTAGGAAAGAATCTGTCTATCGTACTTATTACTTACCTATTTTATGCCATTATTTGCTGTTTGAATAGAATTATGTGGAAACGATACTAAAATTTAGAATGATAGAAAAGAACAAAATAAACAATTTTATTGTAGGCAGGTTTTATTGTAGGTACTTACGAGTTTTAGAACACCCTGGTACAGCGACCTGACCTAGACCGGGAAACTAAAATCTATTTCATCATAACAATGTTTGCCCTGCGGGGATCAAACCCAGTGTTTCCACGTCTCAGTTCAAATCACTTCTAACTGAGCTGAAAATGACATTTATTATTATTATTTTAATGAAATGGACTTGACTCCACTTCAGTGGAGTATTTTGCCAATGTCAAGTTCACAAATTAAAGTTTATTTAATTATTGTTTTAAAGCCCGCTTACAAAACATGTGGTTTCAGAACCAACATTAAAACAATAATCCTGAAAATGACAGTCAATTACAAACAACATCACTGTAATGCCAAATATTATAATTTTATATGCAAAAAACAGATGTTATGGACAGAATAAGAACATTTGAATTCTATAAAATGTTACATCTAGCAACAAAATACAATCAGATATTCTTTTGTTGTCATAAACAATAGAAAATATTAGGAACATACCCTACTTCACAATCAGTACATATCAAGCTTGGAGATTAATGTATCTGGTAAAACCAAAATCATACAGGGCTGGTATGAAAAATCCTCTAGAGTCAGTGGATCATAATCAGTGGAATGTTTTTCACTACATGTTTTCCAAGAAACTAAGGATGCATTTCCTCATCGTCTTCATCAAATTCTTCAATGTTTGACTGATAACCATGACCTTAAAAGTTGGAGAACATCATCGTACAGGAAACTGAAAATAGTAAAAAATTACTTGTAGATCAGATTAAAACAACTAGTTAAACTGTACAAATGTGATGTTAGTTTGCGTTTGGGCGTTCTTTACTTCGTTATTATTGTAGAAATGTCACTATCTATGAGCAATTAAAGCTTGCGAAAATATTGGCATTCCATACTAACGAGACATTAGTTAGGTATTACCTTGACTCGTAAAGAGATCAAAACCCGTATCCATCTTCACGGCGCGCTTTCAGCTCGGCAGATATATGTTCTGTGGCTTTCAGCTCGCGATGGATCGATCTTTTTTTCTTAGAGAAGAGAGGTAACTGCTTGAACGATCCAGGGCAGTACCTACTAATTGTGTTCAGGTGGTTGGGAAGAGAATAAAAGAAATACATTTTTCTTGGTTTCCAACGTTGTTCTGCGTTCCCTTCAGAGTCTGAGGATCATAGAAAAATTTTACTCTCTAGTCGAGAAGAATGATAACTACAAACTAATTTTAGGTAGACAAAAATCGCAAGTTTGGATAGGGAGGCCCAGAGAGGGCGCGGCGCTGCGAGGGGCTAGAAATACGCGGGAAATTAATATAACCTGATGCGCATTGAATTATAATTTAGTTTGTTAGTTTGGCACTAAACCCAGCATCCACCGAGACCTAAAAATTAAAAAAACAAAGTTCAAAAACACCTTTTTAATTATCAATATGTTTTACAAAAGTGCAATGATTTAGAAAAGAACAAAAAATAAAATATATAATTTCTTTTTTACAAAAAGATACAATAAACAGATACATACATAAACAAGAAGTCAGTTAAAATAGGTACAAAAACCTTTCCCTGAACGTAACAATTATTTTTCTGAAAACCGCATCAAAATCGGTTTAGCCAAAAGCGAGATAATCGCGGACAAACATACAGGTCATACTGATAACCTCCTTTTTTGAAGTGGGTTAATCTAAGAATCTTTGGTCTAAACAGAACTATTGGGTCAATATTAAAAGTTTAAAGTTACAGAACAGTTTTTATGGCAAATTTCATGATCAACATAATTTCAGCCGAAGAACCTACACTGCTGAAAATTATATCAATACATAGTATAAAACAAAGTCGCTTCCCGCGTCTGTCCATATGTATGCCTAAATCTTTTAAACAATGCAATGGTAACAAATAAAGATTCTGATTCTGATTCTGGATTTTTATGCGTTTTTTTTTTAATATAGAGTGATTCAAGTTATACATGAGCAACATAATAATAGGTTAGGCGGTACGAAGTACGCCAGGTCGACTAGTTTTGTGTAAATCAGAAATTAAATTGTTGTTTATATGATCTTAAAAAAGTAAATTTATGTTAAGTTGATTGATTATAATAAAGTGTCTACCCACCTACGACGAACATTTTGAAAAAAATTCAGCTAAATCGGCTTAGCCATGCATGATCAAGTTTTAGCGAATAAGAATAATTTTAGCAATATAGATAAGTGGGAAACTACTACATGAAACTAATCATCAGAATTCGTTTAACCGTTTGTTTAGTAAGTATAACTTATCTTAAGCATCGATTCAATCAATTGGAAAAGCGACCAGGTATACAAAGGTATTGTTAAAACTTAATCTTAATTAATGACAAAATACTAGACACAATAAAACTAACGAATGAACAAAAAACAAGAAACTTAATGCAACTGCAACAATATTATAAGTGCATTTTGTTTAACTAAAAATTTAATAAGTAGATATTACATTTCATTTAATAATACATAATTCTGGAATATTAAGCCCAGCGACGTTTGATAAACTGTTCTTTAAATTATATGGCAAATTTTAAAAAGACTGATTGAAAATTTTAAATTATTCTAAGCTACCTTATCAGAAGTAGTCGAACTTTTGAAGATCTGTAGAGCGGTGATATTTTCTCTGTTCCTTCACATATTCAAATCTTGAATTTATTTCACAGTAGTTTATTGTCTGCTGGTAGAAGTCACAGGCAGGTGTGTATTTTTTCTCGTCTGCTGAGTCTTTAATCTAAAAATAAAATTAAATTTTAGCTCGTAGCCCACTACGTGAAAACTGTAAAACCTGAATAAGTATCTACATAGGTATAAACAGGGTTACTGGTAAGCAAAACGGACCATTTCAGGAGGTGACAAACAGGGTCATTGCCAATAATTTTAACCCTTAGAGAACCCTGGTCAAACCCAACCGTTTCCAAGTTATTAACCTTTTTAGTTTTTTTTATAATATTGTCACTTTGAGAACTTAATTTTTAATTTAATTTGAATTTTCAAGCATTAGGATGTTTCTTTTAAATGCAATTTTTATCCTTAATAAATTGTTTAAATTAAAAATACTCAAATTGCAAAAATAATAATGATAATATGAGTTTTGCAGCCCTCTCAACTATAATTTTAATTTAATTTTAGCAAAGGTAAATTTTTCAGTTGCATTTTGTGAAGAAATTCAACTAGAAATTTAATCGGAATATTATCTAAAAAACATCTATAATGTCCTAAAACTTTTGGTATTGAATAATAATAATAATAACACATTACACTTAGAGCCCCTAACTAGGAAGAACCTGTATCTAGGGTACCCAAAACACACACAGAGACGAACATTACACCCAGACCGGACACAAACATTGATATTCATCATAATATAAACATTCACCCCGCCCGGGAATCGAACCCAGGTGCAGACGCTTACTCAGTCGACATCACTGCCAACTGAGCCACGGAGCAGCAGTCAATGAATGTCCTCTACTATCACCTCCTAAAATGGTCGGGTCTACTTACCAGTAACCCTGTATATAAAATTGCAGTCCCGAGTGCTGTTGTAGGTGCTCTATTTTTATTAGGTATATTTTAATTTCTGTTAGACATTGTTTTGTTTGGCTTCCTGGTATAATCAAAATAAACTTCATGCAGAATCGTATTAATATGAAACTAGAACTTAAAAAGGTTATTTTTAAGATAATTGTTAGGATCGAGAAGATTTTAACGGATTAAAAAAAACAGAAACTTAAATATTTTCCAGGATAGGCCCTAACTGAAGAATAGCTAAACCGATTACATTAATTATTTTTTTGTTATTTTCTTTAAAATTCGGAGTTGGTTTGTACGAAAAGAAAAATTAGCAAAGTTAAGTGGCCACACGTTGCAAAACTAGCGCCACTTCCGATAAATAATTATATCTTCCAAACTAAACCCGATCTTAGAAATATTGTTTTGTTGCCTAAAGTGACCACTTTTGATTTCACAAACGAATATTTTTTAGATCATTATCCTAAAAGCTACACAACAGAGCCTTAAAAATTCAAATCAAGGTTATATAGGGCGTCATTGACGCATGTTGTTGATTTCGGCCATGGTTTAGAAGATATAATTATTTATCGGAAGTGGCGCTAGTTTCGCACCGTATGGCCCCTTGAACAGAAACAGTTGGTCTTGAATTCCACCACTAGAAGGCGTTTGGAGAAATGATTAGTCATTACATCGCGTCAGGTAGTAAAATAATAACAGCAAAGCTAACCACATCTTGAATTTCATCCACAGTAGTTTCTTGTCCACCAGGAAGTTAAAATCCACCAGGTTTGTCATATTTGCCCAAAGTTTGTACCTTAAATTTGATAAAAAAAATATTATATAATTATTCCAAACCCAAACCATCAAAGTCACAGTCGCCATCACTGCCAACTAAGCCACGAAGGCAGTGACGTTAATGTGCAAGCTATTCTATAAGCGAGATCTCGAGGACTATAATACGTGACGACAGGCTGCGGGCGACAATCTTTACTAAAACTATAAATGCGAAAGTTACTCTGTCTGTGTCGCTTTCCAGAGAAAACTAATGAACCAATTTAAATGGAATTTTGTATATGGATAGTGATATATAGATTGATATGAAACTAAGCGACTTTTAGACGCGTATTATCGAGGCATTGTAGTTTATATTTAGAGTCGTGTCGTCTCGACTAGACGCAGAGCTGTCGCTTGCTTTGTGCGACAAGTAGCAAGCGAGCGTGCCTCGCAGCTTGACGTCGCGTCTAGCCGCCGACACGTCGCTGTCGCATGTCGCCCCTAGTGTGCGCTAGATCTTATTTATTTATTTATTTTTAATCAGGATTATCACATAATAATATTCACTTCGTTATTCTTTCAAAGGTTAAAAGTCAAATTTATTAGTACATACGAACTAAAAAACGGTCTTTATGTCTAAAAATAACCTCAATGTTACCCAGTAGTAATAATAGTTCAATGATGTTATCTTTGTATTATTTCGGATTCCGGGTTCTGAAAACCGTTTAGTTTTATTGTAGAATCACTTTTTACAGAATTCCGACATGTATAACACCTTCTTTGGTTTTCTTTCATTGCACAATAATTAATCAAGGAAACAAAAAATTAAAAATAACGGCCATTAAAATTGAAAATTTCAAAAACATTATCCATAGAGTAACTTTGACATTTTCATGTAGGGATTTACCTTCTCTCTGATTTTCATAAAATCCAGAGAGAAGTTAGGCACTACTCTACACTCTACACATAACTTCATGCTCTACTTTACACACTATCTATGAAAAACAATGTGCTGCCAGCAGAGAGAACAAAATTGCAACTTTCTTAGCTTATATAACATTATTGGTATACAAACAAATCCCTGAAAGCCTATGGGTATCTAATCTCAGAAACAATCCAAGTCTGTGCACTTTTTTGTCGCAGATTCGACAGCATAAGTCGACACCCGCTGCTGAGGATCAGACATTGTTTTTTTTTTTTCCCTTCTTCATCCGTAGATAGGCAAAGATCATATGACCGTACAGCCTGTTCTTTGTATCATGTCTCCTTTTTGGTTTCTTTCATTGTTTTTAATGTCTTCGTAGGGGTTTTCTTCAAGGCCTAAGCCAGTTCTTAATCTTCTTTATGTCTGAGTCGGTATTTTTCTCAAAGGCCAAAGCCAAGTCTTCATATTTTTCATTATCCTCAATATATAGAGTCAAATCCAGTAATCATTTCATATCCAGTTGTGACTTTTCGTC
The DNA here is from genome assembly GCA_951802225.1 of Euspilapteryx auroguttella. Classification (NCBI taxonomy): domain Eukaryota; kingdom Metazoa; phylum Arthropoda; class Insecta; order Lepidoptera; family Gracillariidae; genus Euspilapteryx; species Euspilapteryx auroguttella. The sequence goes on along the minus strand of OX637649.1, from coordinate 3,454,262 downwards.
TTGTCATATCCAATATTTTGTCATATCCAGTGTGCTTGCAGTCTTTTAAATCTCTTCTACAGTACTTATAAAGTACTGAAACAGCGGCCGAAACGTATCCGGGTTTGAAAGTAGTCCTTGAGCATTAAGCGGGATATCTTTTTGCTCGTATAGCTTAGTAAGGCCGTCCATTAGCAAAAGGCGCTGGATGCCAAAGGACCGACACTCATAAATTAAATGATCAATGGTTTCGTTATCATCCTTACAATGCTGACATAATGGCGAAGACACCATTTTCATTCTGTGTAAGTGCGCATTGATTCTGCAGTGTCCAAAACGTAGTCGGCATATACTAGAGTAAAATTTTCTACCTAAGAAGTTCTTTCCTTTGCAAAACCATGGCTGCTTAGATGGCCCAGTTTCTTGAATCGCAGCGTACCACTGTCCTTTCTGTCCTAAAGAGTCATTCCAATGTCTTCGCCAGTCTTCAGTAACCTTCTTTTTTAGATTGACAAGTATGTCAGTAAACGGCAGGTCTATTTCTAAAATGGCAGGAGCTGTCACCGTGACAAATGATGTGTTCGTTGAATTGGTGCACTTGGCCAAAAAGTCTGCTGCTTCATTTCCAATAATTCCTTTATGAGCAGGAACCCATATAAACATGATCTTCATACCCGCAGAGGTGAGATTTTTCCATAAGTCTTTGATTCCGTAGATAAGATAGCTCGAGTTGGTGTCGAATCTGTTATGATTTAGGGCTTCTAGTACACTCATACTGTCCGAGGCAATGATCCAGTGGTCAGACTCTTTGCGTTTATGTTGGATGTGTTGCAATGCAGAAAGAACTGCGAGAGCCTCTGCAGTGAAAATACTTGCATTCTTGTCGATCTTCATAGCATGACCAATTTTCAGACGAGAGTCGTAAATTGCTTCAGAGACACTATTGTCGTTTTTAGCACCATCAGTATAAACACATCTATAGTTACACCAAGTTGAGATCAACTCGTAAAACTGCTCTTTGCTGTTCAAAGTCTTATCTATAATAATATCCATCTCTGGGTATTTTCCAACATAGCTGCCCTGATAACAAGGCCAGTTGTCTGTCTTGTTAATATTGTAACTAACAACAAAATTGGATATTTCAGAAAAATTTTGAAGCAAGTAGATAGACCCCAAAGGCAATCGAGACTGCAAAAATTTTATTTTTGAGATCAAAGGATGATTATTTAAAGACATATACTTTAACAAAAACTTATACTTGAGGAATTTGAATCTTATATCTAAAGGTGGAAGATTGCACTCTATTTGCATTGAATTTATGGGACTGGTGCAGAAGGCACCAGTGATGAGACGTAAGTTTTTATTCTGAATCTTATTAAGTTTATCAAGTAGCTGATTGCAAGAAGAAAAACAAAGAAAACCATATTCAAAATGGCTACGTACTACAGACTTGTATAATGTTAGTAATATTTTGGGATCTGCCCCCCAATAGGTTCTACACAAAGACTTTAAAACATTAAATGCTCTGTTTGCTTTACAAATTATGGAATCCACATACTTGTACCATGATAAATTGTTGGTGAAAATAACTCCCAAAAATTTAGCTTCAGTAGACACAGGTATGCGTATACTATCATAGTGTATCTGAGAGATCTGAGGGATTTTCTTTCCAAAAACTATTAATTTGCTCCTATTTACATTAATATCAAGGTTCAAATAACTAAAATATCTTTTTAATTTAAACAGGGCACAATTCAATGTATTTATAATTTTATCAGAGTCCTTGCTAGAATAGTAAACTGCTAAATCATCTGCATATTGCAGATTTGATACATTGGATCCCAAGATTAAATTAATTTTATGTATGTAAAGGATATATATTAAGGGACTTAATATACTTCCTTGACAAGTACCTTTATATGAGATTCTAGGACCAAACATCATGTTTTCATGCCTTGTATAAACTTGTCTGCCATGTAGAAAATTAAATATCCAGTTTATTATTTTTCCAGGTAAACCAATGGATGATAACTCTTGACACAATATAGAATGATCTACATTATTAAAAGCGCCAGTTATATCAAAAAATATACAAGCTAATGATTCACCATTATTGAGAGCTTGTTTAATGTCAAGTTGCAAGTGACAAATACTTTCGCGCGCACTGTGTCCTCGTCGAAATCCAAACTGATTAGGAGGTAAAATATTATTTTTTTCAACAAAATACTCTAAACGTTGCTTAAGAAGTTGCTCAAAAACTTTGCCAACACATGATGTAAGTGCTATTGGACGGTAAGAGTCATGGCAATTTTTAGGTTTTTCTGTCTTTAAAATGGGCACTAAGCAGTCTGTTTTCCAATCTGACGGAATATAATTTTGAACCCAAAAGTGATTGTATATTTTTAACAATACTTGCATACTTTTAGTACTTAAATTTTTGAAAAATGCATATGATACACCATCCAAACCAAAAGCAGTATCTTTTCTAGTTGAAATAGCTGATTTTAATTCCGGCATTGTAAAGGTGTCTGTAAGAAACTTATTAGTTGTATTTGATTGAAAATTATCTGCAAGATTCTCATAATTATTATGTGCAAAATCAGGGGTGTATTTTTTCAAAAAGTCTAAAACCCATGAATTATCGCCATTATTGCTATTTAATTTAAAAGTTTTATTGAATTTTTTCATATAATTCCAGATAACTGACAATGGTGTATTTCTATTGAAACGTTCACAAAGTTCAGCCCAACTTTTGCTACGTTCTATTTTCAAAGTAAGTTTTTTTTGAGCTTGAAGTTTCTTAAAATTAATATAATTAGTTTCTGTTGGATTATGCTTAAAAGTTAAGTAAGCTGCTTTGGATTTAGATACTGCCTCACTACACTTATTGTTCCACCAAGGGAGGGGATTCCTAATCTTTTTAGATTTCGAGTTCTCAGCTACTGTTTTTTTTAAAGGTTTTGGTAAAGATTTTTTAATACTATCATGTAAAATATTACAAAATCGTTTGTACGTATCCTCAGCTGAGGAATAGTTAATTTGAAATGTTTCTAAAGAATGATCAACAATTTCTGAATAAATTTTCCAATTAACCATTTTGTAATTGGGAAACTTTATGGGGTTACTTCCTGTTAGCTTTTGATTGTCCTGAAGGTTGTTATTAAATGAAATTTTTGTTATTACAGGTAGATGGTAGCTACCTAATGGATCATCATGCACAGACCAATTACAAGATAATGATATTGAGGGTGAAACAATAGTTAAATCAAGCCCATTTGGACGCCACATATGAGTTCCGACAGTGGTCACTTGGCCATCATTTAAAATAATTAAACCATTGTCATCAACTACATCAAGAAGCTGTCTGCCTCGAGTGTCAATGTCGTTACAACCCCATACTGTATGATGGGCATTGAAATCGCCAGCTAAAATCATAGGTTGAGGAATGCTTTTTATAAGAGCATCTAACTTACTACTTGTAAACCTAGGCGATGGATATGAAGGGCAATATACACTAGCAATACTGATCTCTTTGTTGTTAAAAGTTTTTATTCTAACACAAATATTTTGTAAAGAGTTATCATAGAAAGTTTTAATAGTTCTATATTGAAAGCTGTTATGTATTAAAATTGCTACACCATTGTGCTTGTTACCAGTGTCATTACGTTCTATTGAGTAACCTTTGAAATTAAGTTTTTGTTCCGGCCGAAGCCAAGTTTCAGAGAGAATAGCAATATGTATATTAAAATCAGAAAGGAATTTAGAAAAAATATGTCGATTACATAATATGCTCTGTGCATTCCATTGTACTATATTAATAACATTATCCATTTTTATATTTATTCTTTTTTATCAGTAAATGTTTCCTTTAATATACTTTTTATACTGTTACTAGAAATGTTTTCTTTATTTTTGTTAAGGGTCATTATTTTTACAACACTTTTAACTAGTAAATTCATGAATTGGTCTGTATTAATGAGGGCAGAATAAGCTTGTACGGGATTAAGATGGGGGAAATTTTTGTCATTAAATAGTTCGGAATATGGTATAGTCCTGGCCTTGATTTGAGTTTCGGTCATTTTCTGTTTTTTTACTGGGCATTGTGATGAAATGGCTATATGATTTCCTTGACAATGACAGCACTGTGCTTCCGTTGAATTTTTCGTGCAATCTTTAAAGGAGTGCGCTTCTCCGCAGATAGAGCATCGGACAGAATTTTTGCAATAGTTTGCGATGTGGCCGTACCTTAGACATTTAAGGCATTGTTTAACTGGTGGAACGTATGGTTTTACCTCATGCCGCCATCTGTTTAGGTAGACATAGTCCGGGAGTTCAGTAGAAGCGAAGGTGACTGCGACCGTCTGCGTCGGCTCCAAGGTGACCTTGCCGTCCTCTGCCTTCGTGCGCCGCATGAAACGACGGACCTGAATGATATTGCGTGTACTTTCAATTATAGTGTAGATTTTGTAATTGGACATTTCAACTGGGACCCTAGTCAGGACTCCAGTTATCTCAGTGGTACCTGCCGGAATAGTAGCTACAAGCTGCAGCTCATCTAAGAATTTATAATTCGTCATAAATGTGTTGGCGTTATTGGCATTATCAAAAATTATACCGACTTTATACTTATTAATGATTCTCATATGTTTAATGCCAGTTACGCAGTACTTTGGAGTTTGCGTATTTCTCGTGATGGCCATCCGAGTTCCTTCGGATATCGGCCTTTCGTCGTCATGTGACAGAAAAACGATGTACTCTACATTACCAATGTTGTCTGGATATTTGCGAGTGTAGTTTTTTGCTTTGTACGTATTAAACTTGTGTTTTGCGTCTTCGTAAGTGTCCATGTCCGAATCAGTATCGGAAGGAAGGTCGGGGCCGGGAGACTCCGCCTTCCCATCCGATTTTCTTTTTTTGGGCTTAACACGCCCCATTTTTGTATTGGTGTCCCAGTTATAGCGTACTTTAATCGAAAAACTTTTATAAAACTTTTTCAATTTAAAATCAGCGCCCTTCCGCTATCGTGGTTTCCCGCCTTTTTTCGATCAGACATTGTTTGTTTGTTTACATTTTGTTCACAGAGAAGATAAGCACTAACCGTTTTAAGAGATAGTTAGGGTGGGATATGTTTTTTATATCCGAGGGAGCGAATTTTTTTTTAGTATCGCTGCTTTGGCACCACTGGCCACTGACACCTTAATATTTAAATTTCATAGTAATGTACATACGTAGTCAAGTGCATAATTTGCAAAGCACTAATTTAATTTATATTTAGATAGTTTTCAAAACGATTCGTATTAAAATAAAATTAATTCCCTCTGGGAACAGATTTTTCAAACTAACAAAGCTTACGTTAATAGGTTAATATTTAAATGGATTTTTTATTTGTTTTGTAAATTGTGTGTATAGCTTGTATAGCACTAATTATTAAACTAGGCTTTAAAAAGATTCGTATTCGGATAAAAAAGTTTCCCGCTGCCTATAGGTTTCTATAAACTACAAATATTTCAGCAAATAACATTGAACAAATGATATCTTTATTATTTATTTAGAACAAATTATAAGGTACATCAATCAATATATATAAAACTCTTCGGTTACTGACTGACTGACATACAACGTAGAGCCGAAACTACTGGGCGTAGCGGGCTGAAATTTTGCACGTGGGTTTCTCGGATAGTGTATGGCAGTACTAAGAAATAATTTCCCAAAATTCCCATGGGAACGGAAAAAAAACAGAATTTATGTGTTTATAAGAAGCCTGCGCAGGTGATACCGCGGGGCAGCCTCTAGTTTTAGTATAAAAAATATTTACAAAATACATTATGTTCCCGCTGGATAAAGACCCACCGTTATTGCTATTATTATTTTACTATATTATTTACATAAGACTTAACTTGGTTTGCCACAGATAACTGACAGATCAGCCCGAATACAGTTATAGAGACAGGTATGTCATCCCACGCGATTCAGGTGGCCATCTTTCTAATGTTGTTATTTAGACTGATTCTAACTATCTTATTTCCAAAATCTAAATATTCAATCTATACCAATATTATAAAGAGGAAAGATTTGTTTGTTTGTTTGTAACGAATATACCAATATTATAAAGAGGAAAGATTTGTTTGTTTGTTTGTTTGTTTGTAACGAATAGGCTCCGGAAATACTGAACCGATTTGAAAAATTATTTCACTGGTAGGCATTAGCTACATTGCACCGCGAGTGTCATAGGCTATATTATATTTTCAAAAAAATTAAGGATCCTTACCTAAACTTAAATAATATAACCCAAGGTGTAATATTTTTTCCGTTGTTTACATATTTTATTTTGACAGGTGGTTTGTTGTTATTGTTTGTTTTTTATTCAGCCATTCTGAGCAGTCAAAAGAACATAGTCTATAGAGCCAAGTCTTTTGTAGTCTGTTATATTCTATGGCGTAACGAAGTAAGCCGGGAAAGCTCGTTTATTATATTATTATTTTAAGCATTTAAGTATCTATTACATAGGTTCCCTATAAGGTTTATGTACCTTCTAGTATTTCCAAAACCTTTACCAACCAACCGGTTACCTTGAACCTTTTTTTTTTTAAAAACCACCATTTTATAAACTATCTTACTTATCTATTTAATGCTCTATATTAAAACTTTTGAAGGCTAAAGTTATAATCTGCTAGTCGACATGGCCAACTTCGTACCGCCTAACCTATTACTAGCTTGTGCATGTAATAAACTTATAAACCTTCCTCTTGAATTCCTCTTTCTAATAAAAAAACCTAATCAAAATCCGTTGCATAGTTTTAAGGATATAAGCATACATAGGGACAGACGCAGGAAGAGGCTTTATTTTATACTATGTAATAATTGATTTACAATATACCGGGTGTTTCTGACAAAGCGGTTATAAATCAAAGGAAGGATTCAGCTCACCATACTTAACAACTTTCCCAAAGCAACATGGATCGATATCTCAAAACAAAAATCAGCTGTCCCGTACATTGACCCCGCCAGCTGATCAATGTATGGAACAGCTGATATTTTTTTTTGAGATTTCGACTTATGTTGCTTTGGGAAAGTTGTTAGTTATGGTGAGCTAAAGCCCTCCTTTGATTTATTACCACCTTGTTAGAACAACCGGTATATAGGTAAGCCGTAGTTGGTCCGAACATGAGGCTTTCAGTATGAGAAACTGTGTCGTTTTCCTTTAATTTTTTGTTTTTTTTTTAATTTTCAATATTTTAAGTTATATTTTTCTATTCTTCTTCTTATTCCTTTTCTCTTATTCTTTTATGCAAGCATACTATAATGTATAATAACAAGTGCATTAAAATATTTTAATTGTTTTTTTTAGTTCAAAATGGTAAACTGAAATGAAATACTACACGAAAACGAAACGAATAATTATAAACGTACAGTGAAGTTTTTATTCCATACAGAAATAGCAAAATAATTGCATCCAGTGATCATTTATCCGGCCGTGATATTCGCTACGCTAGAAACGTTCCTTAGTAATGTATACATATTTGTATGTATTGTATGGAAATGTCCCGCTGGCACAAATTAGTAGTGTATAAATGATTACAGGTTTCATTAATTTAAAAACAACATAACAATAATTTTTTTTTTATTTTATTCATCAAATGTTAAAATAATTAACAATAATTTCTTTTTTACAAAGAGAAACATACATAAACTGAGAACTTCTCTTTTTCGAAGTCGTTTAAATAGGTACAAAAACCTTCTCCTAAATGTAACGAATACATATCTGAAAACCGCATTAAAATCGGTTCAGCCAAACGCGAGATAATCGCGGACAAATATACATACATACATACAGGTCAAACTGATAACCTCCTTTTTTGAAGTCGTTTAATAAATACAATAGTCAACGGTGCCAATATAACGATGCTAAAACTTATTTTCGCTCCTTTTTTAAATAACAGTTAAATATTGCTAGAGTGGGCTCTCTTAAATCGGTAGTGTTTATCTTCTTTTTTTGTTTGGTTGATTGACTGAGACTGATTGACAATAATCTTTTGTTCTCATTGAAAATTTAATTCTGATTTGTGTACATCATTTCTTCTTCCTGATTGGTCAATATAAATTTAGTGCCGACCAACCAAAACGATGTATTTCAAATAGGGTCTATACCTCAGAATAAGGACAAGCATAGAAGGAGTCCTAAAATAAAAAGTCACATCATTGTGTTACGCTACTTACTCAAGTGCAACCGTTGAATATGTTAAAAAGAGACCAATATACTTTCTCCACTGGGTCGTATGACTCTTCCGAACCTTGCCCGTACCTGGGTTCGACTTTTTATTTTTAATTTTCTAAAAAGCTAGTGATGGCAAAAATAACTTGTCCTAAATCAAGTTGTCTATACTTTTATACAAGACATGGTTCTTTATTATGGAACTTATCATAACTAATTTAGGAGTAATTGTATGGTATTATAATGACAAGAAAACAAAGACAAAGATAAAAACGCTTTATTGCTATAAAAATGCAAATAAAAATACAAAATAAAACAAACCGTATAAAAATTTTAACAGAAAAAGAATAAGGGCAATGGGTGGCCTTATCGATCAAAGCGATTTCTTCCAGGAAACCCACTGCACACAATAAGTTATTTTAATGAATAAAACGGGTGTCTTGATAAAAATATAATAATACTTACCTATTTCTAAAGATTTTCCGTTCATAAAAAACTCTGTCACATCAGATATTAGCACAGCTCTAAAATAATTAAAACTAAAAGATGTGTGCCTATAATAATATGTATATATAAAATAAGTAAAACAAATCTATTTTTGGAAATTTCATAATGTATGATATTTGATATGTGCTTCTTTCTTTACACACTCATTTTCAATAATCTTGCTCTGCACTCTGCACCTCAAATGTTTGTTTTTGCCTGGGTTGATCTTGATCATCACTTTGTCATGGAGTGTTTGTATGTGAAAAATCCCTGCTTGTGGTTTTTTTTTGCCTAAAAATTACCTAAAAATATAATATGTTTTTATTAAAACTAATAAAAGAGAGTAAGTATTATAAAACCTGGGTGTAAACAATTTATACATACGTCAGTAATATCCTGCAGCAACAATGGCGCTTTTGTTTTTATGACAAAGTGAAATTTTCATGGAATTTTATTTGTTTACAGTTTACAGCATTGGTTTACCCAAATTTACGGTTCATATATTCTGTAGCTTTTTTTATCAAAGTATTTTGTGAGGCCTGTAAGAAAGCAAGAAAAATGTTCTTAAATATTATATTCAAGACAATCATAATAATAATAATTTATTCATATTAATTAAAGCCTTCCTCTTTTTTTTTTAGAAAACAGTTATCTTCGAGAATATTAACTTAAACGACGACATCCCGCAACTTAAACTTGAAATTTTCATATACAATTATGAGGATCTGCAGAAAAAAAAACATAGATAAACTTAAACCTGTTTTATCCAGAATGGGCAAATTGTTTGTCACGATATTTTCTTTAAGGCCTATATCCAGCAGTAGACGTTTTTCAGCTGAGATGATGGTATTTTCTGGTTGCATTTCTTTCTTAGATATGAAATATGAATTGTCCACTGAATGTCTCTGTCCTATTTCCTTTAACATTAAGTTGATAACGATTAACATTTAATTAAGTTGATATAAAATAAGCAATTGAAAGGGCAATATTTTATGATTACCACCAACCAACTTATTCAAATTGCAGCAGCAAAACTGTTGTTACAGTTTCAGGTTATAATCTTCACCATCTTAAATCTTCTTTGTTGATAAAACAGTATGTTGTGAATGTTTATAATCTTGTCTCTTTATAGCATCCAGTCATTTTGTTTTTAGTATATAATTTACTTGAAAACTGAAAAAAATACAACAATTAGCATATTATTATGTCTGATTTTTATTTGTCCTTAAGTTAGAACGGATGATTTAGGTTCGATAACTTTTGTCTAAACATATTTTGGCACAACACTATCATAACCTTTACAGAAGGTGTTTTACCGTAATAATTCAATAAATTTAGGTACGAGTTCGACAAACAGCGTGTAAAATAGATGTTCTTGATAATTTATTAGTCATAATAGTGCCCAGAAGTCTACAATGAAACAAAATGATTTACTGAATGTTAGGTGACCAAAACATCAAGATTTTGATTCCTTGACGCAATTGATTCACATCCCGGCACTACACAAGAGATTGTTACACATTAAGTTAAACATTCACTATCACAAAACCAATTTATCACACCTTTTTCATAAAAAATAATCATAAAACTTTTGGAGCTGCTACCGATGTTTACAATGTCATATTATACGTCAAAATAAAACAAACCATAAACAACCCACCAAATATGTACCAAATTATTGGTTTTTAATTTTGTACGGTACTAATAAACCAGTGTCATCAATAAACCAGTTTGATGCGACAAGAAGAAAACTTGCAAAGAATTCTTATATTTTATCTCTCTCTAACTAATAGTCTTTTTGCCGTTTAGTAAGGAGCGTAACAATATGAAAATAACTTTTTATTTTAGGACTCCTTCTATGCTTGTCCTTATTCTGAGGTCTATACGCATAGAAATTGTCTTTGTTATGTCCGGAAGGTTTTGTACGACAAGTTTTTACCGTCCATGTTTTTAGTGGTAACACGAAAGACTGTGTCGTGAAAAACTTCTCGGACGTACGGGAAGTTTTTGCCGTAAAGGTTTTGCACGACAGGGCTTTTACCAGCCAAGTTTTTAGTGAATGACACGAACGACCCTGCTGTACAAAACTTGGCCGTGTAAAACTTGGATGGTAAAGATGCACACCCGTCTGAGCTACCTACTAGCTACTCGTCCATTCTTGACACGAGCTTGACACGCATAGGAACTAGGAACATCATCTCAACAGCCAAGTTATTTATTTTCGTTTTTTTTCTCAATAGCTCTCATGAAGCTAGCTATACTACGCTAGAACTTTTTTGCTATAGTTCTCTGCACAATGACAGCCAAGCACGCCAACTTTGCTACAAATGAAATATACTACTACTGAAGACTTGGCTGTATGAACCATGTTCCTTTGCCTGCCAAGAATAGGTGAAAAATAAAAATAAAATGAGTTCCTTTCTACGCAGATGTGCAAATTGTTCACGAAAACAAACATAACGCTAAAATCAAAAGAGGTTGGAAACCGCCGCGCTACGCTGCTAAAATGATTTGTATCACGGCGAACTGCTGTGCAAGATATTTTTTTTAGTAAAATAAACAACATCAAATAATACTTATTCTTTACGAAGGAATTCTTAGGTACTATAAAGTTACTAGTGTACCATGAAACGCGTGTAATGAAACATAAACCATAAACGCGCGGGCGGGTGAGGGCAGTGAGGTGGGGAAGGGTGACGAAGGTCCTCAACCGATTTCATCAGCAGCGTTGCCAATGTGTGGGGAATTCCCCAAACTGCGGGGAATCCCGAAGCGATTGGGGAATTTGTGGGGAGAGGCACTGTGCGGGGAATATGCGGGGAATTCAGCATTTGACCAAGTCAAAAAAACTTACAACCAAAACATCCATTGATCAAATATAAATTACGGCCTATAATTATTTTAAGTTTTAAAAAGGCTCAAACTTATCTTAAGGGAAGTGATATTTTACCTTATTCGTTTAAATTACTGAATAATAGCAAAATACGATACTGAAAATGTATCACCCCACCCTAAATCAGTCAGTTTGATATCCTTAGTATAGTCTTTGCTAATGATCTGATAGTCTTTGCTATGTAATGTATACCTATGTATAAATATTTGTTCTTTTTTTTAAGTAAATTAGAAAAGTTTTTCTTTTTTTGGTTTTTGCTCGACTAAGTTAAATTTACACTTTATTAGTTTTTACATGTATTATGCCTGAACATAAGAGAAAACCGATGGAGGATTATAAATTATAATATACTTACCGGATGTTTTTTTTTTAAATGATTATCCGATTTTTTAAGTGTTTGTCATTAAGAGCAAGAGCCAGTTTACAGCGATGCTAGCACCATTCGCGAAAAAAAAAATCTTCTAAACTAAGGCGAATATCAAAAATGTGGCACTGTATGACACTAGATAATGTAGACTAGTATTTTTTTAACACAGCAAAGTAGTCTTAAGTAAAAAAAACAAAAAAAAACATAGATGGTTGCCAAAAGTGGCCACTTTTAGCAACACTTTGTAGCTTTCTTTGGTCTTCAACCTAAAAGCTGTACAGAAGTGCCCTAAAAATACTAGGCTACATTATCTAGTATCATACAGTGCCACATTTTTAATATTTGCCTTAGTTTAGAAGATATTATTTTTTCCGCGCTTTAATGGCGCTAGCATCGCTGTAAACTGGCTCTTAATAAATGGTTGATTTTTGAAGTTTTTTCGTAAATAGTTCACTATCTCATTGTGTGGGGATTTTGTGGGGAAATAGGATATTTTGCTCCCCAAATTTGGGGAATTTGACCAATGATCTTGGGGAATCTGGTAAATAGCCATTGGCAACACTGTTCATCAGCCAACTTTTTCATTTCATTTTCATTTCTGAATTAGTGATTGTGGAGTTTAGTCGTGGCCCTGCTATATGTCGATCATGGAAATGCCAATTGTCGTAAGGGACAAAGCACGACTTTTCAGGAGAGCCAAAAAACATTTTTTTTTTACAAATCCTTTTGTAACTTTTGATTGCCTTGATTTACAGCGATCAATTAAAAGAAGGCCAGTGCTAATTTTGAAGATCTTTTCAATTATTTTAGTTTGAATACGCTACAACTAATGGTTTAGAAGATTTTGTCCCTTACGCCCTACCAATTTTAGCAACATTGTCCCTTACGCTGAGCTTTTTTTCAACTTTTTCCCTTACGACCTAAACATCATTTTAACTTTATAAAATAATTGGTTGTAAGTCCCATAAGTGTTTTTCCAATGTAGTCGTATGACTATTATAATATTTAATTTTAAAATAACTATGTAAAATTTAAGGGGCGTAAAGGAATTAAAATACCAACTAGTGTGTTGTTATTAGTACTGATGAAACTAAAAAAAATATATTTTATTGCGTCTATAGTGTGAAATGTTATTTTTTGGTTACCCTTGTAAACCAAATTGATAAAAGTTCTTAAATAAGAAGTACAAACATTAAAGTTTTAATATTAATTATTGAAATAAAAAAATAAAATAAGGTACTTACATAATTTTTATAAAATAACAAATACCTAGGAATTCCAATAGCGCCCTGGTAAGATTTAAAAGAAATTTAAGTTATTAATCTTCAATTTCTACAATAAAAATCAACACTTTAAAAAGATAGATAGGTAGTAATTCGTTTATAGCACAAGTTTAAAGTTATTTAGCTTTTAACACGGTAAAGGAATGAATACTTCAGTTAGACCAATTAAAAAATCACAAGTCTTACATAAAAAGCTTTTTTGTTATTGTTGGTATGTAACGTAATGTATGAATAGAATACCAGCACCCCATCTCCCATGTATGGCTAAGGCGACTAAAGGAAAAAAACCGAAGCATGGGCAGTAGCGTCCATCGATGATCCTACAACAGCTTAGTACAACAGCCATACTGCGATCTCCAACCTGCCTGCCAAGTGTGACAATTATGACAAACCAACTAGTATGATCATGGCTAAAATTTACGTTTTGGCCTAGTTTGCGCTTTGGTAGCGGTCAGGAAAATGTGGGGCAAGGAGCACTAACTAAAGTTGATCCCGGGCCAACGAAGCTAGAGCAGGAATTGAGTTCGTTACGGTAAAACATTATTGTTGAGGAAAGAGAACCACAATCCCAGGAAGGTTTCGGGTGTATAGTGAACAATTCCCTTCACAGCATTGTAAATACCGATATTATCACGGCAACGGTAGCGTGTCTTGTACGTCGATGAATCTAGCAGTATTTGTTAAAAGTTATACAAGTATGCGCTGCTACATATCAATACAGTCCAACGACAAAGTGGAAATTATGTATCCCGTGTTATGCATAGCACAAAAACTTACGTCACAGTTGACATAAGAGATTTAAATGCGAAACGGTTAAATTCTGATATTAGCGACGGGATAACGCCAGAAGTGTGGAACAGAAGTTTGTTAGTACTGTTCTTCAGGTCATAAAATCAGCTGAAGAACATCTAAGCCACCTTTATAAATTTTTCTTGAAAGTCATCAAGAATCGTTTCGCGCGTAGGTTTGAGGTCTTCGCTCTACGAATTAGCTGTTTCTCGTAAAGGCAGAGTACCATGGATCACATACATGCTTTAAGGCAGGTAATATAGAAGACGGAAAAGTATAATCTGCCTCTTTGCCTAGCATTTGTGAACTATTGGAAAGCCTTTGAAGCTGGGTAGTACTGGTTATATCGAAGTGTTTGTAAAAAAAACGCCACTATGTCAGCTGGGCTACAGGATCAGACCTCGAAGGCTGCTGAGGACTGGGTTCAGAAAGGGTTATGTTATATCCCTAAAACTGTTCACCGCAGCCGCTGTGCACTCGAGTATATCTTCAAGACTCGGGACAGGAATGAACTAGGCATCAAGAGAAATGGTGAGTTCGTCAGTTGTTATCTTTTACTATAGAGTCAAATTAAAACCCACCGTGACGTTTAGATTAAGGAATACAACAAAAAGTGCTAGAAATCAATGCATATTGACATTTGACGTCGTACCCACTCAGATATAGTTACATTTTGATTGGCTGATTAAATAGATCAACGAATGGGTACTTTTAAAACATTATTTTTTAACAAATTCATACAAAATAATAATTAAAATCTTGAGTTTTTTATAAACATAACATTAAGTTACGACCCTTACGACCTTCAGCTTTAGATACTGCAACAAATTTTTTTACGTCGTAAAGGACATATTGACAAAACCGTTTAAAAATCCTCAAGAATATTTTAATTTATTGGCCCTTACGCCAAAATGGAAAAATTAAATGTCCCTTAAAGCTTTTTTTTTAAATAAATTTCTGAGAATCTTTGGAAGCTAGAGAGGTTTCAAATATACCATTCGATA
Organism: Euspilapteryx auroguttella; assembly: GCA_951802225.1. Lineage (NCBI taxonomy): Eukaryota > Metazoa > Arthropoda > Insecta > Lepidoptera > Gracillariidae > Euspilapteryx > Euspilapteryx auroguttella. The sequence goes on along the minus strand of OX637649.1, from coordinate 3,439,249 downwards.
GAGCGTGAAAAACTGAGTATAATGGCATCAAAAACGAAATTTCGAAAAATGTCCCTTACGACAATTGGCATTTCCATGATCGATGTGTACTTTTATGCATTTACGCAATTTTGAAAAATACATTTTTTGCCTTGCACTAATCATCCACTGTGTGGTTGTTTATTGATCATATTTTAATTTTGTTACTTTTGAAAGTTTAACTTTAGTTGTTTTATTTTATTTCGGTCTTTTGTTTAAGACCTCCGCACGTTGGATTTTACTGTGAAAAGTCCTTATAAAAATCAAACAAAAAAAGATAAGAAGTTGTATTTAACATGAGCTACGTTTACCCGTCAAACATTAACAACAAGACTCAGTTTAATTTTAACTTTTTACACGCAACTACGATAACACATTGTTTGCGAAGAATTAACCATTGCTGTCTAAGAAAGAGAACAAAGTCAAAGCAGCTGTATTTTGAGGACACTACAAATTCTATGCACGTCAAGATGTAAGTCATAACATAACTTAGCTTTATGAAATGCATAGGTGGTGGGTAGGGGTACTACCCCATGCCTGTGGCTGAGATCTGCGGCGGGATAAAGTTTAAACGAAGGACAAGTTCCACGCCTTAAAAATGTACTGAATTAATATCTAAAACTAAAACCTAAGCAAACCTAAAAAAGACTTGCTATTACATCATATTTCCTATGTCTGGTTAAGTATTATATAGGGTAAGCAGTACTAATGTTGGCCCCCCTCCAATGATTGGCCCCTTCAATGAAAAATCTATTTATTAAGAGTTGTATTTATATATTTATATTTTTCTTTATTTAAAACACTCTACAACGAAATTAATAGTTTTTAAATGCAACAGCTAGCAATTGATTAAAAAAATACTTTGTGTTGGACTACAACAGAGGGTGTGTTTTCTTATGAAAATCGTAAGAAGTACGTAACTTTTAGAATGGTTTTACTCGTTTTCTTCTTGTTTAAATTGCAATATATGTTTCCATATATGTTTATTACACTTCAATTCAGGTTTATTTACGGTAATTCGTGAAAAACACTAAAGATTAACCTCAAAAATAGGTAGGCCAACATTAGTACCTGTGGTAAGTATGAAGTATCAGTTGATTGGCATCTATGCCAATCATTGTATTTTTTGCTTTTTAATATTATTTATATTTAAATATTAAATCAAATCTTATCAACAATTGCGTTTAAAATGCTAAATCTTTTTATTTAATAAAATCAGAGGAACTAGATTTTGGCAGGGCCAATCATTGTACTTTTGTGTGATTGGCCATGCCAATCATTATACTTTACCCTATGCCAATCATTGTACTAAATTTGTAGTTAAATAATTCACCAATTTGATTATGTTCTTTTTATTTTATCTTGTTTATTTTGTATTCTTATTTCCGAGAGATAATAGTGCGATTTTAGGTATATGAAGGGTACCTTTCATTTTTGAGCTCAAAAAAATATTGTCTGGGCATCATTATTGAATAATTTAATGGATCAGTATAGTCATTGGCCTAGGAAAGTATAAAGATTGGCCATGCCAATGCCCAAAAAGTACAATGATTGTCATGCCAATCATTGTACTAGGGTATGCCAATTTTTGTACATACCCTGCCAATGACTGTACTTTTCGCTACATTTTTATTTTTTTATTGATAAAGTTGTTTATAAGCTAGCAAATAACGATTCCTGTTGTTTAATCTTATTCTCAGATAAATGAGCTACCATCCTACATTAACAGTTTTTCAATTTTGAACCTTATTTGGCACATAGAAATGTTCAAAGTCAAAACTTAGCTTAAGGGGCCAATCATTGTACTGCTTACCCTACTCTGTACTCTGTGCCTATGTGTAAATTTTTGTGTGCTTAGGCTTCAAACGCACAGGCGGATTTTTTCCGCGCGGTTTTTATGTAACATATTGAATCCTATGGAAGTGTCCGCACCAGCGGAATAAAACCCGCTCGGTTAAAAATCCGCTGTTGCGGTTTTATTTCCGCGCGGGTAAAAATTCACGTTCGGGAACTAAGAATAAGGTTGAAAATTAAATAACAACCTTTCAAACCGCGCGGAAATAAAACCCAACAGCGGATTTTTATCCGCGCGGTTTGTTTCCGCGCGGATAAAAATCCGCCTGTGCGTTTGAAGCCTTACCTGGTGCTTTTGATTGATCCGTACCTACCTAAGGCTACGAACGCACAGGCGGTTTTTTGCCGCGCGGATTTTATGTAACATATTGAATCCTATGGAAGTGAACCAGCTGATAAAAAACCGTAAAACACGCTTGTGCGTTCGGGACCTATGAATAAGGTTGAAAATTTAATAACAAACTTTGACACCGCGCGGAAATAAAACCGCCTGTGCGTTCGTAGCCTAATGCATGTAGTATGCATACTCATCGTACTTAGTGAACATAATATAACTGCCTCCTCGAATCAGTTGGGCCCATACTCTATATAGGCATGCTATATTGTTGGGCAGTTTTGTGGACTGTGACGCGGGAGCACCGGGTTCGATCATGTTTGTTTTAAAATATTTTTTACAAGATTGAAATGTCTAAATCTAAATCACCCATACTGGAGCAATGAATAAGCCGTAAAATTATATAAGGTAACCTTACGAAAATAATTAGTAAGTACATTTATATAATATATTACTTACTTTATTTATACTCAACTATTTAAACAGGACTCGAGAGCGCCATCTGCAACTAATCAAAAAAAAAAATATCTTCTGAACCGCCCGAAATAAAAAATTTTGAAAGGCACTTTTGTGCAGCTAATAATAATTTAATTAATTAAGCAGCAGTATTAATTTATAATAATTATTTTTTGTTTCATTTTTTTTTTTTTTTTAATTTGTTTGTGTTTGTTTTTTTTTACGTGTTTTGTGTAATTTTTAATTTTGGCGTGTTCAGGTTGAGCAAATAAAAATGTCTTTCGACTGAATACCCCGAATGCGTCCATACAAAAAGAGAGAACATTATTCCACTACTAGTTATTTTCCAATCGCCATGAAGTTTTATTATGTTCTACTAACACTATAAAAAACTACGGTTCGTTTTAATTTTTTCAAAAATCGCTATTGATTCAGACTTAAATAGGCCCCTGAAATATGAGATTTTGTAATAAAAAAATAGTTCGGATAAAGTTATTTGTTTTACGAAATCAATGAAAACGTATAAACTAAATGCTGAAGCGATGGACATCAAAATCATTGTGATTTGCTTACATTTTATAATAATAACTAGAGGCTGTCCCGCGGTTTTACCCGCGCAGATTTCTCATAAACACAAAAATCCCGTTTTTTTTCCCGTTCCCGTGGGAATTTCGGGAAATCCCTTCTTAGTGCTCACCTACACTCCTCAAGGAACCCACGTGCAAAATTTCAGCCCGCTACGCCCATTAGTTTTGGCTCTGCGTTGTCTGTCAGTCAGTCAGTCAGTCAGTCAGTCAGTAACGGAAGAGTTTTATATATATTGACTAGAGGCTGCCCCGCGGTTTTTCCCGCGCAGATTTCTCATAAACACAAAAAACCCGTTTTTTTCCGTTCCCGTGGGAATTTCGGGAAATCCCTTCTTAGTGCTCACCTACACTCCCTAAGGAACGTACATGCAAAATTTCAGCCCGCTACGCCCAGTAGTTTCGGCTCTGCGTTGTCTGTCAGTCAGTCAGTCAGTCAGTCAGTCAGTAACGGAAGAGTTTTATATATATTGATTATTATTACTACTATTACTAGCCTATTTGTCCTACAGCTGGGCAAAGGCCTTTTCCCCGCCTTCCAGTTTGCTTTTATATTTAGGTATATAATGATTTTTTTCCCCCCCGAAACGCAAATTTCATCAAACCTCAATTCAACGTCAAAATTTTTTTTTTAATTTCGGTCACCACGGAACCGACAGAAGTGACCACGGATGAGTGTATTTAAAAAAAATATATAACTATAACAGTACTTACATAAGATCTATTATATTATTGAAGGCAAATAATTATTTTAGGGTAGATTTAATGTAATGTGATGTCGGTATATATAGAAATCACCTACCCCTAATACCCGGAACATTCCAGTTTCTTTGTAACAATCTGTCCTTGCCTTGCTTACGCTCCGATTCGATGTACTTATTATTGTTTGCCTACGCTCACACAAAATGATTCATTAAATGTGTTTCAATCGGGCACTGACCCCTCTTAGAACCAAACTTGTTATAACGTGATCATCATTAGTATAATAATAGTTTCCAAATACAAAATCAAACAAAACACATGCGGAAAGCTGAAAACTGCTAAATCGAGCCAATTTTACACAATAACTTTCTTCCGGAACCTTCTAAGCGCGAGCCCCCGCTCTTGGCAGTTTATTAATTATTCCAAGAAGCTCCAATTACTACTTTCTCCCAATATATAAAGCTTTTCACATGCTTCGCAAAATGGGATTTGTTGAAATCCAATGCTTCAGCACCTGTTAAGTTAAGTAGATAACTATTTATCTCTCTCTCTCGAGGATAGAATGTCGTGTGTCTCAACTTCGCAAGTCAATTTAGTTTAGTCACTGATTTAGTTCTTCTTTATATTATTGGTACATAAGAAAAAAAATACTTTATGGATTAAAATTTAAAATTCTATCCAAAAAAAGTAGGATATTTATTTATGATTATATTTACTTACGACACTTTCGACGCAGTCGAAAATATAACTTTGGTTTCTTTGCTATTTATTTTCCAAATGATCTGCTAATATTTTTTTGTCTTTCCGAAACAGATTAACAAACTCAAACGCATGCTCCTCTTTAAATGCTAAGAGAAAATATTTTTTTTTAAATTTAGTAGTTCATAAATAACCAATTCTACCGCATCCGCTTGTTTTCCCCTTCTATCTACTAGAATTTTCCATCTTCGATCGAGGGAGAGTAGAGTGACGAGTTGAAGAAACTTGTCACAGTCATTATAAAAAGCTATTAATGCTAGTAAGTATACATTTATAGCTGTATAATTATTTATACCTAACATTAGAAATTTATCTAAAACTCTGGATAGATAACATGTGATTTGGAATACAATCATATATCTACGTGAAATACAAAGTTTTTATCATAGAATATGTGAAGGTCTCGTGATTCTGTAAATTGCGCTAAGCTTATTGGTTGATATACATTTACGTCACGATCGCTGAACCAATCAGAGGACCTTACGACTTATTTTTAGAATCGAAATGAGCTTGTGGAGGGGATTGAAGAAAACGACATGGCTATAGCGGCCCAGCGTCGAAATATTGCACCACATTTTCGTTGTTTGCGCTGTGCGTAGATCGTGTTATTTATCTTAACATTTGCTATCACAAATTAAATATTTTAATCGTTTAAAAATCATTTGTGATCTGAACATTTTCGAAATTTGGATTAAAAGAAGAAAATCTCCAAGTCATTTAGAGGCGGTACAATTATTTGTTCGTAACCAGGTTAGTACTTATACCTAGCAATCAAAAACTATTAAATTGAAATCTAAGATTTTTTTTGTAGGTAATTCGACGAATTGTGCTTGAAAATAACTATAATACCTATACCTACCTATCTACATAAAATTTAAATTTACTTTTGCATGCTTCTCTTTTTTTCAAATTTTGTTTTATCTTTAAAATAAGACCTACAAACTTACTTACCATTACCTATAAATGTTCCCATCAGCATTATCGCCTCATTACATTAAGAATACTGTGTGATTTAGAAAATGGACTTATTTGCTTATGTATAATTAAACGTTATGAGTTTAATTATTAGGCACATTCTATAGAAATCTAGCGTACTGCGTCATTCGTGAACATGTATTTTAAAAACATGTTCCTACCTGTCAAGACATGCCATGCATTAAATGATACGTCACGTGTCCCCCAGTGAATGGAGTGAATGCAAAGGCCCTTGCTCTGCTCTCAGCGACGACATCATTATGGGTTCACCATTTAAACCTACTTTTAGATTATTAGTTTGTAGGTGACATATATCATGGTGTTGTTTTCATATGAATATTCCATATTTAAGTAGCTTTTCTTGCTATCTTAGAAATAGCTTCTTAAATGACTATCTACTTTAAAAACCATATTCGAATTATACAAAGGTTTACAATAATTCGATTAGGTACTTCCCTAGGAACGTTTAAGGTTTCATAGTTTTTTTACAGGAAGGAACCATATTTAGATTGAGTAATTAATGTGTCTTAGGCTTAGGTCTTCTGTGTGATGTTAGATATAGCCAAAAATTACGAAAATTACCCATTTTATCTCTGTGCCTAAGTTGGGGTTTTCGAATGCTGTTATATTTATGGAATATTCAATGTTCATGTTAATTACAGAAAGTTAAGAGCCATAGCACAGCTAAAGTAGCGCCACCCGGGAAAAAAAAAACTTCTAAACTAAGGCAAATATCAAAAATGTGAAACAGTAATCCCCTAGATAATTCAGCCTAGTATTTTTAGGGCATTGTTGTATAGCTTTTAGGTTAAAGACCACAGAAAGAAACTGATTGTTACCAAAAGTGTCCGTTTTTAGCAACAATCAGTTTCTTTCTGTGGTCTTTAACCTAAAAGCTATAAATATATATACATCAGTGCCCAATAAATACTAGGCTGCATTATCCAGGGGATTACTGTTTCACATTTTTGATATTTGCCTTAGTTTAGAAGATATTAATTTTTTTCTCGGGTGGCGCTACTTTAGCTGTGCTATGCCTCTTAAGCCTCTAGCTTTATCATCTAATATGTAAATATAATCTAAAATGCTTAAATTCTAAATGTTTTTGAAAATGTAAACTGTCGGCATTCCTTAATTATGGTAAAATATCTATATTATATGTTTTTTTTTGTTGCAGGCCTACTGTCGAGACAATCATTTGGATCGGAGCCTAAGAGGCTACAATTTCCTTAGGAGCTCAAGAAGAGTTCGATAAAGTGAGTAATACCGCCCAAGCGGCTTTTTCGCCCTAATTTTTTTCCCCCGCAGATTATCAAGAAAGAAGTCTGCTGCAAAAGAGAAGCTGCTTGGCTGAAATATAAAAAAAAAATACTTACCCAATTACAAATAAAAAAATTAATCGATTTCCCAATATTTCAATTCAAAGAAGAATTCAATAGCCTTCTGATAACTCGGTACTTAGTAAATTTCTAGTCTGTTTTTGTATTCATCAATTAAAGTTTTTATTAAGCTCAGTTATTATTGTTATTTATTACACATTTTTCTCTAAGTAATTTTCCTTTGAGTTACATGCTACTTTAAACGGAAATTTAAATTACAATAGTGCAGTTTTCAAACTTGTTGGAAAATTTATATAAAACCAACATATTATGTTCATATTATGAATACACAAGACACATTTCAAACCTTTTACTGTAATATATGTAAGAATATTAATATCTGAGCTATATAATTTTTAATACGCAGTCGGTTTCTTAATTTTTCGAATTTTTATAATTTATTTAAAGACTGGATAACTAGCACATTAATTAATTACTAATTTGACTAATTTATTTTGTCTTTGAGTGTTTGCTTACACCAAATTTCGGTGGCAGTTATTGTAATAAGAAAAATATTTATACACATAGGTACTTAATTTTACGTGATTGTCTAGTGATCTATTTCATGATCATCAAAAGTTGTAATTAGTGTCTTACCCTTGGTACATTTTTCGACACCGAATTTCGGTGCTATTTACGATAATTTGAAAAAACGCACTTACTCCAATTTACCTGAGTGGTGTAACTAATATCTCCACAATTCATATTTTTTTTGGAATTTGGAAAATTGGTTAGTAGGTAGGTACTTACTTTACATAGTACATACCTCCTTACCACTAACCACTCTCATAAAAAAATGCTTAAATAAACATTAAAATTCTTTATAGTAAATTATGCGCATAATATTGAAGGCAATCAATCACCTACCTAAAACATTTTAACGAGCCAAATTCAGATAGTAAAATATATTGATTGTGCAAGGTTTTTTTATCAGGTTTGTCATTAGTGGAGCCGACCAAAGTCATCTTTTAGAAACCGTATGCTTATAATTAAATTATAAGTTACTTACCTACTTACCTGGTATTTAATAGGACGTATACTTACTTACATTTAACGAGTTCCGAAAATGTAAGAACAAATAAGAATAGGTAGGTAGGTATATTTATAGTAGGAGCGTGAAAAAAATCAACAAGCATTACATTCCATCCCATCCATTTTGCATTGCAAGCTTTTACGTGTAGGGTTACTAGGTACTTACATACGATTCAACAATATATAGATAACCATTCAAAAGAGTAGATATTAAAAAAAATGTTATAAAAAAACTCAAGATAGGTTAACTTACACTAACACTACGTCGTCACTACGTGTTATCATATCATAAACATACATAGAAGCCCAAAGCCAGAGTCCGCAATGCTTATCATGCAGGGTCCGTCTTCTTGGTACTTACTTGTATACTAAGTATTATGTATCACACACTCGTATTATTATTTATGCTGCTATATATGCTGATCAATCGCGACCTTCACGAGGGAGCTGCCGCCGCGCCGGCCCCGGCCGATCCGCTGGCAGCTCCCTCAGTGTCCATCGCTTCTTTCACAACCTTCACATTGTTGTCACGTCGTATCATTTCTTGTTGTAGTTCTATACAAAATGGTTGCTCAAAAGACCACCGTTCCGAGTCGAAGCGACGATATCGGAATTAACTCAACCGACACAAGTAACGAGAGATATGGTTTTTTCGGAAACGAGCCGAAAGCCTCGCAGTGTTTTGAAAGTGGTAGAATTAGATCGTTTAAAGTCCGGAAAGGATCAGCTGGACTTACCCGGCGGGTCCACTACCACCGCGGCAATGGCCGCGCCGCCGCCCCCCGAGCCGACGCCATCCTCGAGCTTTTCAGAGGTAAGGACCAGCGAGTCGCCGCGCCGTCACGTGAGATTAAACTTTATCTTACTCCTAATGAAATATATTAGTTGATAGCCGCACCTGCCTCCGAGCCACATGTAACATGCCTCCTGTGCTTGCAGGTTTATCTCAAGTCGGAGCTGGAACTCGAGGAGAGCACGATGTACCGTCGCAGTGCGGATTACGAGTTCTTCCAAGATCTGGACTCGTGGTGCTCCGCTCACGCCAAGGAAGAACCGGTGCAGACCATTGGTAAGTCCCTACACCTAAAGCATATAATAAATCTCAACTTTTATTTTATTAATGACGTTTCTTCTTGTGACTAACATTCACAAATTTTCGCTTACAGATACAATCAAACCTACCGAAGAAAACGTTATAAACACTGACACATTCAACACACTATACCAGCCTCCCGATTGGGACAGCTTCGATGTGAGCTCCCCGACGGCTCCGGCAAGCTTCTACACCTGTGGGACACCCCACACGTTGTCTCCCACAGTGGACACTCCCGTACGATTGGGAACTAAGTTTACTTATCAAGATTTCGATAATAAGGATAAGTTCCACGAAGGTTTTATGGATATAAGTAGCTTGCCGGTCGTCATCGGGAACTTCACAGAGCCCTGGCTGAACACGGACACACAACACACACAGATACTGCCATTCATAGACCAGGACGACTCGCTGGACGCGAAGCTCGTGGCCGTGGGGCCGGGCGAGCTGCAGTGGGGCGGGGGCGCGGGCGCGCGCGGGGCGGGCGGGCAGCTGCGGCTGGACGTGGCCGCGCCCGCCGCGCCGCCCGCGCTCAGCACGCCCGAGGTGCTGCAATACGTCGAGCAGCTGGAGACGCTGGACTCGCCCGCTTCTACGGTATGTTTCATTTTGAGCCTGTCGTAACTCCTATTTTGTAATTAATTTGAGTTTTACTTTGCTTTCAAAGTTTTTACTGTATTTTATATGTATATTTTATTTAACAGAGCCAACACCAATGGCCGCAAGATGCTACGCGTATCAGCCTGGAGAGCCCAACGTCGAGCCAGTACAGCGCGGCGCCGCCGGCCGCGGAAAGTGACGCAGAGTTCGATGCCGCACACAGCTCGCGCCGCCGCCGCCGCCGCAGCGACAGCTCTGACGACTACACGCCCTACGAACCCAAAAAAACAAGAAAGTACAAGAGGAGAAAGCCCAGCCTGCCCATCAAGGACATGATCCAAGCCCTTGAAGAGGCACAACCACAAACCAAGGCCAGAAGAGGCAGGCCACCGAAACGACGAGACAGCACCGTTTCATCCATATGCAGCACCGATACTTACACTGGTAGTAGTGGAAAGTATCGAGAGATACGCGATAAGAACAACGAGGCATCGAAGAGATCCAGAATGAATAGAAAACTAAAGGAGCTACAGATGGAGCAGCTAGCTATAGAACTAGAAGAGAGAAATAAAAAGTTACAAGTGAAGGCGGACATTCTAGAAGACATGACGAAGAGGCTGAAAGACGCCCTTATGTCCGCTATCTTGAAACCGTGATCTGAAAATGGCTTCATCTGTTGCTTGTTTTTGTGCGCCATTAAAATAATCTGATTGGTGAGCTAAGTTAACTTTAAAAGTAGGAATAAGGTATATGTATACTTACATATTATTATTGTACCTAACTTGTAAGTAGCTAATCTTGTCCAAATTTGTCGTTCACCAGTCAGTATTTAATGTGTTAAAATTCCCGAACGAGACTATAAAATACCAGATATGACAATTGTTAATGTTTAGATATACTTTGTTTTTTATAATGTTTACTATTGATTGGTTAAGCTTTTGATTGTTTTATGCCGTGTATCGTGTCGTGTAGAATGCGAACGTACATCTTGTAGTTTGTAATGGTTTTAAATATTAGAAGAGGAGCATGCGGGTGTAAACTTCTTTGTAATCTTAAAACTGTATCTTTCTGAAATGGTAAAATATACTAAACGTTTATTAGAAACTTAGAAATTATACATGGATATTATTCAAAAATAATGATCGGTTAATCAATAAAATAATTTACGAAAGTATATTGTGCTTTATTTTTATACAATAAGTTGGTATAAAGTCATGATTAAAATGTGAATTGTAAAACTTAATAATACATAAATGCTAACTCATAAAACCTAACTTATAAGGTTTTTAATAAAACTTCATAATTACTGCGTAAATCAAAAAAGAAATCAATATCTAAATGACGTCGTCTTGCTTTCTATGAAAATCTAAATAACAATTTCTAGCATTCTGTCCGGTAACGAAGCAAAGTCTCATATCGCATTTGATGCAGTAAACTGTGGTCTTCTTGCCGCAGTGCCGGCAGCGGCCCGGCTCCTTGGTGGAGAAGAAGTGGCCGACGTTGTCGAACCGCACGGGGCTGGCGGGCCGCGCCGCGCGAGGGTTCCTTATTACTGGCCAGTTCGTCGGTTCGTCGTATTCCACTTCAACCAAATAAGACGCTGAAAATCAGTTTTAAATTAATAAAAAAATGATACAAACAAGTTTTTTTAAGTCTGCTCTTAACCTAGTTAGTAGTTTAGTAGATAAAACTAAATTTTAAAAGAAAAGTTTACACTTACCGTTAACTAGGTATACAAACCGATAATATTTAATAAGATAAGGCTAAGAATAAAGCCCGTTAAAATAATCTAGCATATGAAATATCTTTTATAAATACGTATTTTTAAACTGTTAAGTCTTTTATCGTGCGTGATTCTGAGTCAGACTGGCAGTTATTTATTGCATTTTCGGTGTCCCCGTGAGAGTGAGAGAGATCATAAAGTGAAGAAGCTCCATAAAATGTAAAATGTACCAAATTTTTGAGTTAACTAAGTACATACCTAGGTACCTAATCTAAATAAATGGAATAAAACAATCAAGTGTAGTTGTAAAAAGAGTATGGTAATTTATTTAATATTCACAAGACAAAAAGAAACGAAAAATAAATGAGAAATTACAAATTCTCCGGGCACATCCCGGACAAAATAAAGGGTGCTCTTTGTGACCAAGCCAGCGGCGGGTCCGTCATCAATCAATACATTCCTTGTCTAAACTGATGTACTCGCGTACGTTAACCTAGTCTTGTAAACAAATCTAAACAAGTACATAATGTATATTGCAGCTTATTGTCCTAACTCGCGTCTGCCACATTGAATTACAAACAATTTTCAATGTAAAGTTAAATAATACAAATTAACATTCTAATTATAAATCACTCCACTAAATAATGTATAATAACATGAAATATTATGGGAACGTTCAGCGTGGCTACTGCCATGGTTGCGACAAAACGTCTTGGGTATAAAATAAAACATTATTCACAAAGGTAAAGGAAACTTACATTTTGAAAGAAGCACCTGAATAAAAGATCAAAGTGGCGTCATAGAAATACAAACAGCAAAATGGAAAATTTGCCCTCGGGCAGTTAGCTATCGTCGTAACAAAACCTATTAGAATAATTTACACCAATCAGTACACGGTCGCCGCCCCAGCCCCCGTCCTGCAGCCGGCCAAGTGAAGAGCCGGAGACAGTGAGAAGCGAAGACCCGCCCGCGGGCAGAGGCCGGGCGGCCCCGCAGCGCACCGACCATTTAATATCTAAAATTACACTTGTATTATTTCCAAACCGCACTTGAGGAGTCCTATACCTATAACATAGCACGAGTGCTGCAGTCCGGCGAGTCTGTCACACGACACTTGCAATTTTCACTTTCACTGAACACTGAGTCTCTGGAAGTGGCGGCGCTAGTCGGACGCGTCCTCGACGGCGTCCTCGAGGAAACTAAATTTGTTTGATCCTACAAAGTTCTGAAACAATATAAATGCGTTATATTAGCAAACTGTTTTTTTTCTATAGCAAAAAATAATCCTGAAAACTAAAGGTAGTATGATGGCACCGTTATTTTTATACAAATTTATTTAAATAAAAATACATTTAGAGGTCTTTTCGTCAGAAAAACTTGGTAAAAGATTTTTTTCAAATGCGGGTACCGCCTCGGGTACTATTTAATTTTAATTTAAGAGTATGTAGTTGTCGTTACATTTGTATACTAAACACACACACACAGGGATGTTGTTGGCAGAGATCATGTCTAGTTCGCAGAAGTGTCGGTCGCGCTCGAGGCCCGCCGCGCGCCGTCTCGCGAGCTTTGTTACGACGACGAGTCAATTTGCAACGTCCGGTCTATACATAGGTGATTTTTGATGACATTATAGTTTGTGCCATTATTACTCTTAATTCTTGGCTTTAGCGCATTATGTATTGCCAAAAATAGGCCAATTACCAACTACTAAGGAACTAACTTAGGAAATCAAAGTTGGCATGAAACATAAATTTTAAGTTTTTGTCTAATGCGAATTAAAATAATTTAATTTTTGTGGGTTGAATGTATACTTTAAATATAGTAAAATCTAAAACTAAATTATTCATATGGAACCATAACACACACAGTCCTTCTGATGAAACTGTAATTTGGCAAATGTCTTTGTTTCTCCGTTACATGGCAAAGGGCCAAATTACACAGGTGGGAATTTCTCAAAAATCGTACAAAAAAAATTAAGTTTCCCAGTCCGAAAAACAGAACACTGTACAGAGACAGCAGTCAGCTTAGTCTGCGCGCGACTGGGGCCATTCAAAACAAATTATTATTTGACTTGACTGATTGCTAATTCGTTCATATTTTGACCGCGTGCGTGCACAATTACCTGGCACGCATTCTAGTAATGAATTATATGAGTGAAAACTGAAGAACTTACCGGTTTGTCGACCTCTTTGAGTTTGGGCAGCGGGCGCGCGGCGTCGTCGCGGCGGTCGCGCGAGCGGCTGCCGCGTTCGTCTTTGCCGTTCCTTTCTTCTCTTCTCTCGGGCGAGTCTCGGCGGCGTTCGGGTGAGTCTCGGCGCCGCTCGGGGGAGTCTCGGCGCCGCTCGGGGGTCTCTCGGCGCCGCTCGGGGGAGTCTCGGCGACGCTCGGGTGAGTCTCGGCGACGCTCGGGTGAGTCTCGGCGACGCTCGGGTGAGTCTCGGCGCCGTTCGGGAGAATCTCGGCGACGCTCAGGGGAATCTCGGCGACGTTCAGGCGTGTCCCTGCGACGTCGGTCGGGGGAATCTCGGCGGCGGCTCGGCGAGTCGAGTCGTCGGTCCGCGGAGTCCCGGCGGCGGTCGCCGGAGTAGTCCCTGCGCCGCTCCGGTGTGTGGTCGCGCCTGTCGCCGGAATGTTGCCTGCGAGTAAAAGGAGTAATCAGTGACTATTTGAAAAAGACAATACAGGCATCATACATTCTCACATAGTTGAAATTTTTGTTTAAAAAAAAGGAGGGGGCAGCAATGGTTCTCAGCTGGACGGGCCTAGAGTAAGATGCGCAAGATTCAGTGAAGTGGAGTTCCCAGATTCGAGCCCTTGGTCCCTGTTGAGGGACTCAGGATGATATCATTTCAGTTATAACTCAAAATTAAAAATTTAAAAACCCCCGACCCAGTCAGACCCCTCATCAACTTAACTAGAACTAGAGCTAATCATCTTAAAAAGAGCATGGTTACCTTAATATATACTTTCAATATTATTGAAATAACACCGTACCAAATTTCAAATCGATCGGACATAAGGAAGCTAGTTAGATCCTTTCATCCATTATTCAAGAGCTGATCATCTTCAAACCGCTGATCAGATCTTCATCAGACATGGCTAAGAACACTCGGCCCGAAATTATCTATGATACAAAAAGACTAAACGAAAATCGGTTCAGCCGTTTGGGCTCTACGATGCCACAGACAGATACACAGACAGACAGACAGATACACACGTTAAAATTATAACACCCGTCTCTGAATTCCTTCGTCGGGGGTTAAAAATGATAAAAAATAATAGTAGGATACCTGTTCCTGTCGTCGCGGCGCTCGGGCCCGGAGCGGTCGCGCCGCGCGCCGCGCCCGTCTGCGCGGAACACAACCACATTACTAAAACATGCCTATTTTGAAGTAGCAGCAAGTGCGAAAAAATATGACAAGTAAGGCTTTTGCTCAGCCTATAACTAATAAACTAAACTATAACATATGCTACTTAAATTTAGATAGTTAGCAATTTTTAACGCTTTACCTCTTCTTACACCGCCGCCGGCTCGACGGTCTCCAGAGTGATCGTTCTGAAGAAAAAAAAACTCATTTTGGAACACAGCTCAAGTTATAGGCATGCCTAAAAGCTTGCATGTCACCTTGAAATAGCACTTACTTAAAAAAAAAACCTAGGTTAATTAATTTATAAACTGACTGCCGTAGGTTAGTTTTTAAACTGCGATATAATTTATATAATATAATTATAATCATCACATCAGCCATAAGCCGACCACTGTACTGAGCTGTACAGTACAGATCGCCATAATAACCGGCCCTGAGCGCTATACATCCAGTGCACTCCCGCAACCTTCACTATCGCTAGGTTGTCTGCCTACTCTGCATCTACCTGTCGTCGAGCCAGTGTACAATCAGTTAACTAAAGCTGGCACCTGCACAGTACCTACTCATACTTATTCAATTTCACTATACAGTATGTTTTAAAATTATTTTAACTTAATATTCTAACCTCCAACCAGGTAAATAATCACGTTGTTAACAATAGAAAAAGTAAAACTATAACTTTACTCTTCACACTTATAAGCTACATTGCGCGCGGGAGAGACGGGCAGTCTTTCATGATCCGCAGTAACATACAGACACTACGCAAGCACAACGAGTAAATGTGATGTAGTCACAGCTTTAGTTAACTCATCTTGTACATAATAGTAAGTTTAGTATAAATATATTATTCATAAATATACAATAGGTTTTAACTAGCTTTACTGGAGGTCTACTTCTCTGGTTTGTTGTATGGTAAATACGTGTCATCCAGTCTAAATTGGCATACGTCAAATAACTAAAATGCTCTTTAAAGTTTTATGAATAAGAGTATATAAATGTAGAGTACCTTCCTCCCCCAGCGGTCCTTGTCGTCGGCGCGGCGCGCCTGCTCCTGCCGCCGCAGCCGCTCCTCGATCTCGCGCTCCCTGCCACAACAAACACTGTCAACCCGGGCCCATGGGACTATGATCACTTTGGATACGAATCAAGTCGTACCGTGCACATATAAATACTATTCCTTTCTAGATACTTAAAAAATTACTTAGGTCGGGAAGTTTGAAGAGTGTAAGAGCGTAAGTTTCCGCACGAATGAATTTCGTACGAAAATCTATCGAAATCAAAAATAATCCTCTGCAATGTCATGCTACAAGTGAGCGCCGGCCATTATTCAGCGATTTGAGCACCAGAAATGTGATTACACATCATGACATTACAACATGCAATCACGGATGACACGATGAAATTAATTTTATATAGTAACTAGGGTTACCCGCTGACCTTCTTAACACTTTAAATTAAAAAAAAAACCCTAGCCTATGCTAATGTAGCCTATCCATGGCCTGTTTATTATTCTGATATGTGAAGGAAGCCTCATCAAAACATGTACTTTTTGTGTAAAAGTGGAACAGACTCAAAAACTTTCGCATTTATAATAAGTAAAATATAATTTTGTAGGTATGAAGCGACCGAGTCACGCACGCGGTCGTGCTCGGTGTCTGTTGACCCTCTTGCTCTAGCACTGTAGAAGCTAAACGTAACTCCGCAATGAACGAACTATGATAAATTCATCATTGCTTTATAGTGCAAACGATATTTCAAATTAGTGAACAAAACATCACAGTACAAGACAAGTAAACAACAACAAGTCATTGAACTTTCCTGGTCATCGGCCTCCGGGCGTTGAGCCCATAGTTCCAAAAAGAGTTTTTTTTTTAATAACCCTGTGATACTGATGAATCAATTCATAGTATAAAACAAAGTCGTATAGGTTGGGCGGTATGAAGTTCGCCGGGTCGACTAGTAAATAATAAACCAATTACTTCTTTAACCCTGTTACTATGTGTATGCAATTATTTTTCTGTGTGTTTTAAATGTTATGTGAAATTTGTCTATAACGTATGGCAGAGTCAGGGCCACGTATCAGAGTTTAAGACAAACTAAGAAGTTACTCTAATGGCTTCTTTACTTGCTTACTCCTGTGGCTAAGTGTAGCGGAGGAGTAAGTTAAGTAAGTGATGGACGTTATAGCGAGGCAAGACAAGTAATAACTTGGCAGCAGTATCGATGGCTTGACTTCTTTGGAGCGCGCTCCTTCACGCGCGATCGTATCGCACTGGATCGCACGGTGTGAAGGACCCGCTAATGTAACACAAGACAAGTACTAACTTGGCAGCAGTGTCGACGGGCTTGGCGGCTCCGAACACCTTCTCCTTGGGCACGGGCGCGGCGCGGGGCGCGGGGGCGGCGGCGGCGGCGGGGGCGGGGGCGGCGGCGGGGGCGGGGTCGCCCTCCGGCTCCTCCCGCGGGACGGTGCGCGGCAGCAGGTTTAGCTTGGGTCGCTCGCGGGGCTTGTCTATACACAAATTAAGATTTTAAAGCCGCGCGTTGATACGATAGTAGACTCTCAATGAAGAGGACGAAAAGGTGGACGCGGTCCTAGTGCAATCTGATTATCAAGAAGCTATCAAATTATTGTCCGGCCGCTTAGAGAATGCGATCCTAACACAGTCTTTGTCTTTCGCATTGCTATCGGTAATGCTACGCTACTTCAAAGTTACATAGTCCCTTTCTATAGCAATGTGAAAGACAAATACGTGTCAAGTGTCAGGATCGCATTCTCTGAGCGGCCGGACAATAATTCTGGATCCTTTTTGTCATTCTTAAAGGCTAGCCGTCTTATTCATAAAGAAACAGTAGATTTTAAGTAGCCTTACTGGAGGTCTACTTCTCTGGTTTTTTGTATGGTAAATACGTGACATCCAGTCTAAATTGACATACGTCAAATAACTAAAATCTGTACCTCAGAAGCATAACACTGTAACTGACATTTTTGCGATTTTCACTTTTTGATGGAATCCTAATGTATTTGACGAGCTCTTTCGAATGCGCTTACTCCCGTGGCCGTAGCTAGCCTGGAAGTGCCTTTTTTCGATTTGCATTATAGTGTAAATACCTTGCCTGATGAGAAGCATTAAACTGTAAGAGCGTATACTGCTTTATGCTTCGAATTAATTTTATTGCATAACATTGTATGTACCATCTTACAGTTTTATGCTTCTGAACTATTCGATGCATAATACTGTAACTGCGCAGATACCGTGTTTTGCTTCGAAGCAAATCAAGATGCATAACACTGTATTTTTGCTGTTACAGTTTTATACTATTCAATTAAATCCGATTATGAGGGCGTGGTATAACGCATCTTTATATAGAAGCTGCTAGTTACGCGGAAGTTCGGTCTTGGCCGGGTATCAGAGATAAAGAAAAAAGAAAAAATTGTATCTAATTTGACAGTTTTTGGCATTCTTAATTCAGTGATACTTACCATACACGTAAAAATACACGCAATCTTGTTTTAAAAATAAATGGTAAAAAAAAGTCCGTCAACGAGTGCTTCCTCATACTCTCAACACAACAACTTCTTGCAACAACTCCATCAAAGATAGATTATACCACTGTTGTAGCTGAATAAAATACCGACAGAACTCATTACCCAAAGACGAAACCATACAACGTTAAATAAATATCCGGCGTGAATATCCTGAACTAGAACCAAAAGAAAACTGCAAAAAAAATGGCTAAAAGACATTCAATGAAGACCTCAATTCCTCACTCCATTTGCCAAGCAATGATACCTTTACACATGTTATCAACACGCGGTCACGCTACAGTAAGAAAACAAAAAAAATGGTTCTCCAAGATTGGAGCACAATTCTGACCCTAGATATGAACATCTTATAAAAAAAAAAAATTATATCTAACACCAGAAAAGATACATACTTACTCCAACTCCAAAGTCTCGTCCTTTTTTCGATTCTCTTTCAAGCCTGAGGATGGTCGCGCACGGATCTTATCTCAAGTGTGACATCACATGCATTACTGCCAGGCAAACTAAATAGAAAATTAAAGTCTTCATTGGTCATACTACCGCACAACCATTTGTTTTGCAATACTCTCCTAGGAAACTTGGTATTTATTAACCAACTCTGATAATGCCCGCCGATCCTTAGCACATGCTTTCGTTGCTGATTTACCCGAAACACTGCAGCAGTTATGTATAATCTGTCCTTGATGATGCTGCTGCATCAAACTGCTCGATTACTTTAAAAGTATTAAGAAACATTAAATCAAACAGACGTCATACAATTTACATTACAATCAATATCCGAACAGCAAATCTGTGAATTTCTAAGGTAACTTTTAAGTATCGGTCCTGTTTTCTGGCGCAGATCTACTTCAGATAAACTTTCAGACTGCATTTAGGTAACATAATATAAAAACTCTGGTTTCTCTCCCTATTAGCTAGCTACCAGACCCTGACATCATGAACTGCTTATTGTGAAATCTACAACGTTAAACTCATGCTACGTCGTCGCTAAAGTTCAAACTTCCTAATGAACCTTTCATGACCCCACTATGCGTGTGACTACAGGCAACGAAAGAGAAACTAGTGGCATTTTATTTATAAAGCTCAAAGCAGTCTTAAAACCTTACTAAAACTAATCTACGCCAGAATATAAGACAAGAGCTCAAACTTCCACAAGATACAAGATATTTATTGCTCTAAGTGTACAGGAAGATCTTCTTGTATCTTGTATCCACGAGTTATATCAACGAGTTAATCAGTAAGCCACTGCAGACTCAGAGCACAACCAAGAACAACGTTTCGCCTACCCTGACATAATGGAATCCTGATACCAAAGCGCTAGGGACCTATGTCTCATTCATGCAACAGTTACTTAAGGACCCCATATGTCCCATATTATTTTATATTCAACCATTTCTTAATCATTCTCTATAATGTTTACTACATTAGGTCACAGATTCAGACAGCAATTCAGACAACATCATTTAAAACATGAAATTTTACTCAGAAAGTACATAATATAAATTACTGACACAGATTTAGAGTTGTAACGGTTCTGAATGTATGTTCTACAGTGTTTTTTAACAGTAAAGTTGTTTATTGTACTTTGTTTTCTTAAAGAAAATACTGTAACTGACACCATTTCTCACCGGATTACAAAAATAATCTTAGAAGCATTTTAGTGTATGTGATGCATGTTTTTACAAAAGTACCTGAAAAACTATATTTTTTCATAGGACTTATTTTTCTGAAAATTGTTTTGAATTAAGAGATAATTGCTCTATGTTATCAATTAAACTCAAGATGATTATAGCGTCTACTTTTGCGTCTTATTTGCGTCTAAAGTTGAAAAACATGCTATTTCAAACTTTAAAACGCTCTCCTGTAAAATTACGATTTGCGACTTACAGTCTTATGCTTCTGAGGTACAGAAATGCTCTTTAACTTTTTATGAATAAGAGGGTAAGAGAATTTCTATTCAAGAGAATAATACCTATAGCATAAAATTATAAATAGTAGTACATACAGTACAGGCACTCCCTGTCTCCCTCAGCAAGTACGCCCCCCCCGCGCTCGGTTACCTCTCAGTTACCGCTCAGTACAAACAGCTCGTCTTATCTAACTCACACAAGCATGATACGCGTGCACGTACAGTGGCGGTCAAGGACGGCGTAACACTTCCGGTATTTCTGTATTGAAAATAAATAAGTCATGTTCTTTGGTAATACAGTTTAGGGCGCACGAGCCCATAGACAAATCTATTACGCCATCCTAGACCGCCACAGTACACGAGTATCGACTGTGCGCGAAGCAACGCACATTTTCCATGAAGTGTCCGAGTTTGTGCCTATGGTGAGTTTTACATGTTTTTCATTTTCATAGCTATCAAGAACGTAAATAAACCCAGCCCCACTGAACGTGTCCTCGCAACTCTAATCCAGTCGCTTACAATAATATCAGTCGCTATGACTCTCATCACAATCTTAGTAGAGAGACTCTTGAACAAGTTAATATGAATAGAAGAAGCAACGTTTTCTGAAAGCCATCATGTTCTTAGAACGATCATGTCAATTTAGAAAAGTGACTCAAACCACTGGAGATATTGAAAGCTGAAGTAATGAGCGGCATACGTATTTGAGATCACCTGATGACATTTTGGCTATATGTATAAACGTAAATATTATAATGTACTCTTGTATATTACTTTGTATGCAATAAAGTGTTTTCTATTCTTTTCTATTCTATAATTTTGTAGGTATGAAGCGACCGAGTCACGCACTAGTCATGCTCGGTGTCTGTTGACCCTCTTGCTCTAGCACTGTTAAAGCTAAATGTAGCTCAGCAACGAACAAACTATTTAGAAACTCGTCCATTGCTTTATAGTGCGTAAACGTCTAGTATAAAGGATGTGGAATAAAATATATCCGTTGAAACTGTTGAAACAACAGGATCAATATTATTCAGCTAACCCTACCGAACAAAAACAAAATTCTGGAAGGAACATGGATCTAAATCGCAATTTTTGTTGAGATTTATCCTACAGCAAACTAATGACAGTAAGTTAACTACTCTGTAGAATAATCAGTTATACATCAATGGAAATGACGATCACAAGATCAAATTTTCCGCAAATTTCCGCTCAATTTTGCTTCGCTTGTAGAAATGAAATAAAGAACCTTATCAATAGACGACCGACATATATTAGAAACAAACACAATCAGCATACCGTCCCGCGGCGGCGCGTCGCGCTCGCCGAAGCCGCGCGCGCCGAAGCCGCTGCCGCGCTCGCGGTCGCGTCTGGAAATAATTCATTTCTCGTTTATTTAAAAAAAAAAAATTCTCAGGGAAAGTTTTGAGATTGAATCAAAAAAATAGTTTAAGCCGCAGTAATAGAGCAGAATATCCTTTTTGAGCAAAGATTCCCAAATATATATTTGTCTCCTTTTTTTTTGAGAAATAAAGGTCGACTCACCCGAAGCCGGCCGCGCCGCGCTCGCCGTCCCGCTCGGCCGCGCGGAAGCCGTCGCGTCCGCCGTACCCGCGCTCGCGACTACAACACACAAAAAACACATTTTTACATATTTTTTTTAATCATACTTAACCTCTTTTGTGCCCACTGCTGGGAAAAAGCGTCCCCAGCTTGTTTCTATTGGTTTCTGCTTATTTCAGTCTTTGGCTACTCAGCTCCAAATTATCCGAACTAATATTTTAAAATCGAAATTTACTCTGTCTGTATGTCTTTTAAAAAGTACTGAACCAATCTGAATGAAATTTGGCACATGGGTTGTCTAGAGTCTGAGAACGGACATAGGCTAATTTTTATCCCGAAATTTAGCGGGAAAATTGGGAATTGCATGTTTCAAGGGAAAATGCGCTGGCGTAGCCGCGAGGCGCCCACTATATAAAAATGAATCCTAGTTGGGTAGTGTAGCTAGAGCTAGTGCTAGTACCGGTCGTCTCTGGGGAAGGAGTCGCGGCCCTGGTAGGGCGCGCGCGCCGGCTCGCCCGCGCGCTCGCCGTCGCGCCAGCCGCCCGGCCGGTTGTCTGCGGATGCTGAGGGAAATGTCATACTTATAGTTTAACAATCAGACAGATGAAACTAGTCGGTAATGGATTTTTTTTAGTGATTAGAACAGAAATATCTTTAAGAGGAAGTAAACATCTAAAAAACGCTGTAATACTCACAATCTCTCTCCCGCATGCCCTCGCGCGTCATGGGCCCGCGCTCCCGCTCGGGCATGCCCTCGCGCGTCATAGGGCCTCTCTCTTGCATGCCTTCTCGCGTCATTGGGCCTCTTTCCTGCATGCCTTCGCGCGTCATTGGTCCCCTTTCCTGGGTTAATTTATACAATTGTTATTTTTTTGATCAAAGTAATAAATTTAAGAATTTCAAAATTTTGTTTTAATTCAAAGATTACCCTAGTTCACAATAACTAGCATCTTTCCCTTTCAAAATCAGAAACCAACTGATTCGTGTTCTGTTAGTGTAGTTTATAGACTTTCTTGCCAAGCTGTTACTATAGCCAATTATTCTGTTTTTTTAAGGATATGCTGGAACAGCCAATGATCCAAGTGGTGTAAGTTTGCATTGGAGTCGTGTTGGTACGTACCGGCATGCCCTCCCGGGTCATGGGCCCGCGCTCGTCGCGCTCGCGGCGCTCGCGGCCCGGCTCGGGCGCGGCGCGCGGGCCCGAGCGCCAGTCGCCCATCGTGCGCTCGGGGTCGTAGTCCCTGCAAGCATTCTTGTTGCTCTAACTTCTTGACGAGGGTGCAATACGGGCGCGGTGAGGGGGCGCGCGCGGCAACACTGTCCAATGGTTTACCTTTACCACCCACGCCCCCACTGCGGCCACTTGTATGAACTAGCCACTAGGGCTCGAATTGGTAAGGTTACCAATAAGGTTTAATATCAGCCCCGCATCCGCGTGTACACTCTAGCCCAGCCTATATGCAGGGTACAGACTGGTGGAAGCGAGCATGAAATGTAAAATGCAATAAAAGAACATCACACATTTCATGATCACTTTTTTCAATGTTGCTCAGACATCACTTGTAATGTGTGTCAAGCAAGGATATCATTCTTAACACACAGTCTCATTTCAATATTTTAGTAGTTTTACGTTAATTTACGAGAAAAGCAAACGTTTTATAAAAATCTGAAAATAGAGTCATCTCAATTTTTTATCGAAAAATAACGACAAAAAGCTCACCCTACTCATAAAGGTGCGTTTTCGCAACAAAAATGAGTCATACAATTTTAGGGTACCGCAATCTACTAAGGCCTGGGTACCTAGGTTGGTTGGCTACTCTACTAAACAAATGATATCCCAGTCAATAGCTACCTGTCCCGGTCGGAGCGGCCGCGGCCCATGCGCCCGTCGCTGTTCGTGGTGGACACGTCTATGCGGATGCGCCGCCCGCCGACCACCTGCAACACAATAGTGACTCATAAATACCACGCTCTTTAGAACGACCCAGGTACATTTGTTGTTAAATTTAAAGATTGTATTATAGATAAGTCGATTATAAGACAAAGTAATTCAAATACACCTTAACTGTAGCCGGGCTCTAACTCAGATCCAAATTTATTAGCATTAAATAAGAACATTGTTTTGGAGCTGCGTGAAAGTAGATTCCCACGGTCTGGGATTCTACGAATCATAAAGCAAAGCCGACGAGCACGGAGAGCAACACAGTAGAAGTTACCGCTCTCGCGGCGGCGCAGGCTCGGCACCGGCGCGGGCTCGGCGCGGCGCGAGCTGCTCCGCTCCGTCAACATCGCGGACCGTGGGAAGATACTTTAAGAAGTCATTGACTTCAACAGATGCAAAATAAAACTATAAATATTTACTTGATAATGTTTATTGGTTTATCAGATAACTTTTTAACCTTTCCTGTGAAACTATGGAACAAAGCATCTGCTCACTCTGTACTATACTCAACCCACAAAACTTATCACCTGCATTTTATGTTAAAATACAAATGTGCTTACCGGGTCAGTCATCTTAAGAGCAGTGATGAGATCCTCTCGGTCCTCAAAGTCTATGTAGCCGAATCCCTTGAGACGGTCACCCTCCCTCGGGATTCTCAGGTTGGCTATCTGTTTTTAGACGAAAATATATTTTTGAAACATTGTAAAAGCTTAATTAATTTAATTTACAAATTTAACATGCTTAAAACTAATCTAGTTAAGGGGATGCCTTGTTGAGTTGAAATAGATTCATACTTAAATCCTAACATAATATTTATTCTAAAAAGTATGCAAAGTCCAGAGTGTTTGTTGTTTGTAAATTCCTCGAGTATTCTGAACAGTAAGTAGTTAGTGCCCAGAAGTTGCAAATGGGAATTGTTACTTTAGCATGAAAATTAAAGAAACACATATAATATGTATATCTTCTTTTAATTTTTCATGCAAATTTGTTAAATAAATTATAATGAGTCAGTTTACAATCTCTTTAAAATATCACTAAATCACCAACACACACCTTGAAACACCTTGTTCATGCTATCTTACTATTCTTGCTATATAAACTATTCAAATAATGTAGGCTAGCCTCATCATTCCCACTCAACAAAGTACTTAGATAGACAATGATGCAATTTCTTGAAATACATATAAGGTAGTAAAAATAATATTCCTTTGTTCTTACTAATATTATAAATGCAAAAGTATATGTGAGGATGTTGTTTGGAAGTTTGTTATACTTTCGTGGTAAAACTAGTGATTGGAATTTGATGACACTAAACAGTATTATAAATTAGACAATTTAGACATATAGTTTGGTAAATCTCTTGAATAGACAAAGTGATTCACCTATATATACCTGCAATGTACATTATCAAATGTCAAAATGTTTTATGTCAATATGCAATAATCACACAAAATAGCTCATCTACTGTAAGCTATGGAAGTTATGACACAAAACAACTATACCTTAAGTCCAACAAAGAGGTCAGCAATAGCGCTCTCTTCAACATCATAGGGCAGGTTGGAGATGTGCGCCACGAAGGGCGGGCGGCGCGGGATGGCGTCCTCGTCCACCGCCATGCCGCCGCACGCCGCGCGCGACGCCGACGGCAGGACGATGGGCGCCCGGTGCGTTGTTCCATACCCAAAGTTTTCCGCTATGTATAAATTATATGCCCCTTTAGGATGGATGTGGTCTAGATTTTGTTTTAAAGAAATATTCTGGGCATTGAATTTTGTTTGCTTCTACAACATTTTTTTGAACTAATTTAGAATAGAGAAATACAGTGTGGTGATTTGCATATATATGAATGTAGGTACATGTGGTATTTTAAAACATTTCATCTATGGTATATTATTGATACATTATAAGATTTATAAATTATTTGTTAATTTTAAACCCTCAGAAGTAAAAATAGGGAGCAGGCCAATGAAAGACTAGTCTGAATTGAGTTATGATCAAGATCACCTCGTAGATTGTGCTAAAATTGCTGGTCATGGGGGTTTCCAACAGTGACACTGCCTACATCTCTCTCAGATCCCAGGAGGATCAAAGGTCACCAACTTAGCAGAGCACTGGCATTTCTGGTTCCCCCACCTTCCTTGTTAAGGAAGCGTCCGGCTAGAACGTAATAGTAAACACAGAGACCTTTCCTCAGACCTTCCCGGGGCGAAAGGGAGTGACTAGCACTCAGTGTGTGCGCCCCAAGTACGAGATTAACATTGGCCTACCATTGCCCTTTACATATCATCATGGGGTTTGGAATTGCAAACAGATACACATATGTTATATACCAAATCAATCAATTATAAAAAAGTGAATTACTTACGTTCCTCATCTGCCGCGTCGGCCCAGTTGTTTGAAGTAGGGATGGCGGTGGGCTCCGCGAGGATTACAGTCATGTTGACTTTGTTCCATTTTGCCTTCTTCCCTTTCTTGCCTGTAAAGGAAATAAGGAAATTAAAAAACTAGTTTATGATGACGCATTGCGAAATTCCGAACCGTAATATCGTGATTGACCTACTCGGTCCGTGTAGGTACCGAAACGAAAAGCGGCCCGAGCGAGTGTAAGGATAACCACAAATTATACTCTATCAACCTTGAAATTACAAAAGTTTCGTTTTATTAGCAGAAACATCTTTCTAACCAAAAACAGAGTCCCAACAATATTAAATTTCTATGAAATTGTGGAAAAATGTGGCCACGCGGTAAAACCAAATGTCCGTAGAGGTGAAACGATGACACGTTAGCATTATTAGATAACCATTTCTGGGCATTACTTAGCGTTCTAGGGTAAAGCAGTCAGTTCCAATTTATACAAATGCACTAATAAACTAAACAAAGCAGCAAAATACATAGAAATAGCGGCAATTTAAAATTCACTTATTTCAAAAAACTAACCTGTAGCGGCCATATTATAGGCTGGGGCCAATAGCGCCAATAGGCCAGTGTTGCCACTGACTAAATCAAATTTTACCAAAGTTAACCAGCTGAGGGTGGGGATGCCAGTTCATTTTTAAAATAAACAAAACAGTGGAAAAAAAAGAGATTCAGCTTACCATATTAATCATTATTGTGTAATTTGAGTATTCGACAGTTACAATATGTAATTCAAGTAAATTGAAATTATTATTTAGTATTTGACATTTTATATACAATTATACATTTAAAAATTTGACATTGTTTACATAGTACTTAAATAATTAAGTAACTACTTATTATTTTTTATATAATTTTTGTACAATATTTTGACGATCACATTATACTTTGACATTTTATTATACAACTTTGTATGTAATATGAATATGATAGTGTGAAATAAATGAATCTAATCTAATCTAATCTATGAATAGTTGTAAACATTCGTTTTGTTTTGTAAAGCAACGTGAGTCAAAATCTCGAATAAGGCTTCAAACGCACAGGCGGATTTTTATCCGCGCGGTTGGAAGTAAAGTAAAGTAAAGTAAAAGTAAATTTATTTGTCAAAAACACGAGTAATTTACAAATAAGATGAAAAAAATAAATAAAAATGTCCTTCATGTTTTGCCCGTTTGGAGCATACAAATATTGCTTATAAAAGCTAATAAAGAAAATACAGAATAAAAAAATAAAAAACAAATTTACAAATGGCCAAAACTAAATACATATTATGTCAAAATTAAATACATATACCGTCAAATTTCGATGTCATACAAAATATTAAATAACATTGCATTAGAATAATAAAAAATAATTAAAATTTGTCAGATAAAAAGTCCGTAACACTATAGTAACATTTACCTATCAACATTTTTTTAAGGCTATTTGCAAATAAAGATACTTTAAGGTCCTTTATTGTTGCTGGTATCTTATTATAAATTAACGGAGCCATGAAAAATATGCTTTTTTTCATAAGGGCTGTCTTACATGTCTCTAAACATAACCGATTTCTATCTCTTTGCAATCTTTTTCGAACTACTTCTGCTTTACAAAATAGATGCTGATTATTCTTTACAAACAACGCTACTTCATAGATATAGAGTGACGGTAAGGTAAGTATTTTATGCTCTATAAAATAAGGTCTGCAGCTGTCATCGATTCTTAAACCAAACATTGATCTTAAGCACATTTTTTGAGTTTTAAAAGCTATGTCTTTATTTGTAGAGTTACCCCAAAAAATTAGTCCATATCTAAGTATGGAAGCTACTAATCCGTGATACGCTGACAGCAAAGTTTTATTATCAACGACTCGGGATAGCTTGTATAATGCAAATGACCTTGAGCATAGTTTTTTACAAAGTTCGTCTACATGGGGTTTCCAGGTTATTGCTTTGACAATAATAACGCCTAAAAATTTTGTACATTCTGCTTCACTAATTGTTGTATTATAATACTCAACTGCAATTGGTTTTTTAACTGTTCGTTGCGAAAAATGCATTACTATCGTTTTTTCTAAATTTGCTTTTAAATTATTTATTTTCATCCAGTCAACTATAGCCATTAGTGTAACATTTATATCACTCTCATATGTATTGATACCTTTACATTGTATTATGACTGTGCTATCATCTGCAAACAATGACATTGGGTGTTCTACTGCATTTGGAAGATCATTAATGTATAGCAAGAATAGCAGAGGGCCCATCACACTACCCTGCGGAACACCATAACTCGTAGCTCGTTCATTTGATCTATAATTAATCTCAGTTTTTGTTTTAATGTCAACTCGTGATATTACTGTATATTGTTTTCTGTTTTCCAAGTACGATTTTATTAAGTCATGAATATTGCCTCTAATGCCGTAAGAATCCAGTTTATTTAATAATATCCTGTGATCAACGTAATCAAAGGCTTGTGTCATGTCCATATAAATAGAACACACCTGATTTCTGTTGTCGACATTTCTCATTACAATCTTTAAAAAATCGTATATAGCCATTGTTATTGACTTATTTTCCCTAAAACCTTTCTGTTCTGTAGCCAAAATGTTATTTTTTTCTACGTAAGCATAGAGTTGTCTGTTAATGAATTTCTCAAATACTTTGGCAAATATAGTTATAAGCGCTACTGGTCTATAATTGTCTCTAATGTCTTTACGATCTTTTTTAAAGATTTTGTGGCCTATGGGAAAGGTTGTTATTTCATTTTCAACCTTATTCATAGGCCACGAAGGTACAGGCGAATTTTTAGCCGCGCAGAAATAAAACCGCGACAGCGGATTTTTAACCGCGCGGTTTTTTATCCGCTGGTGCGCACACTTCCATAGGATTCAGTATATTACATAAAATCCGCGCGGCAAAAAACCGCCTGTGCGTTCGTAGCCTAAACAGCTCCTACCATCTCCCATAATGACAGGGTCTTTGTTTTTCGAAATTGTGGCCTATGGGAAGTTTTTAATTTGACATCTCAGAAAAAAAATAAGTTATATCACGCCGCTATCAGAACAGAAGGCGCTAATAAAAATCTACAGGTGAAGAAAAAAATCATTAAAAGCTGAAACTAAAATTGAAACTTGTCATTCGCCAGTCAAATTATTGTTGTTTTATTTTAAACTTTTCATTAATTAATTAATTAGACGTCTTTATAGCAAAATGAATTATTGAATGAATAATGACGTCTATTAATTTAGACAACGCCATCTACGGGCGTATTACGAAACTAATATTTTTTTTAAATGTCACTTTGAAAACCCCTTATTTCCATTTCCTTAAATATACGAAGTGATATCGAATAGGATAGCAACACCAATATCTTTTTAAAGCTAAAATAATGATTCAAGAGTTTTTTTGTTTCAGCCTATTCGACATTATTGGACGGGGATTTACTCAGATAAAATTAAAGAAGATGGCTTTCTAGAAAGGTGATTCTATTATTCGCATTGTTTATTGCAACAAGCGTTGTATCTTGTTCTACTGATGGATACAGGTGTATTAATTTAAGCGATTTGTAAGCAAGTTTTTATTTATGTAGATAAGCCAAACATTACATGTAATGTTATGTGTTATGTATAACATTGCAGTCACCCTGCATCCAGTTGCAGTCAGCCTTACCCACTCGGAACCACCAACGTATGGGCCTGGCCATGCCGGACCCCCGGACCCCATTGATCAGATCATTCGATCTTACTGTACTGTTAAAGTGTATAGGTATTATGTGTGCACTGGAAAAAGGTCTCATAAGTCTTGTACTTCATTTACTATTGAAAAGGTAGCAGGCTGGTACCTAGTGCAGCAATAATCAAGCCTTTTAGCTCAAGATAAGCTTTTTATTTCTAAGGTAGGTACCTAAGCAAAGCAAAGAACTGTGGCTACCATATTCGTGACGGGTGGCAGCTCAGGCGGGGGCACTTTAGCCGGTCCGTCCGTAGGGCTTCTCTCGGTAGGTGGCATAGCGTGAATGGCTGGCATTCGCGTAGCGCTCCGGAGCCAGACGGACGTACTCTCCCGTCACCATCACAAGTTTGTGATGCAAATGAACTTTTGTCGTTGATTTGTTTAGCTTTTGGCCGATAACACTTTGAGCCAGCTGAAGCTGAACAGCGAGTAACGGTTTTCTGCGTGTTGTGTTAATGGTTTAGTTTACGATGTGTGTCGGGTAGTGTTGTGGTAGTGATGGGGTACACGTCTAGCGGGGCGGGGCGGGCGGCGCACGACGCGCTGCTGGCCCGCCAGGACGCCGAACTTCGTCTGATGGAGACCATGAAGCGCAGCCTCACGGCGAAGATGAAAAGCGACCGGGAGTATGCGCTCGCGCTGTCGGCTGCAGCCGCGCAGGGACAGAAGATGGACAAATGCGAAGAGTTGAATGGTAAACTTCATTCTTCTTTGTCTTTATTTTGAATAGTAGGTAAGTAAGTAGGTATAGCCTACAGAATGGTGAACACCATTGTCATGGGTGTGAGGAGGAAGAGCCATGCGTGTAGGGCGTTTAAATAAAGATTAAATCTTTTATAAATCTACCTAATAAGTAAGTACTTAAGACAGAACATCAACCTGCCCACCATGCTTAAAAAAAATACGACTTAAAAAAGGGACACTTAATGAGCTCTTAATTAGCTGTCTCTGTACCTTCAACTACCTATTGCTTAGAATGATATGATATTAAAAAGTTATATTTCTTATAAGAATCATCATCAAATACTTAAGTTTTTGTTCATTTATTTCATTCGGTTCCCAATTAAACACCGTTAGATTTAGTTTTCCTGCAGTCTTCTTGAAGTCCTGGAGCTTAATTTTGCCAAGATATTTTTGGCAATACACTTATTTTTACTGTTTAGCTGACATCCAACTGGCTTTAACTTCCATTAATTTAATGATAAAACTTTTTATCAAAAAATAAAACCGCCGAAAAAAAAACTGAAAAGCATAAAATAATTATCGAATTACTAAGTTCTTAAAGTAATGTAGGGTATACCAAGTAATTTCAAGTCGGCGCGCCACACAAGCAAATTCCTTAATTACGTAAAGATTGATGCGCGGCAGCGCACGAATTTTGGTTATTTCTTTAAATTTAAGGTACCTAATTTAGTGATCTTTGTACGAGGAATCTGTGGCGCCGACTCAAAATTACTTGGTATACCCTACATTACTTTAAGAACTTAGTAATTCGATAATTATTTTATGCTTTTCAGTTTTTTTTTCGGCGGTTTTATTTTTTGATAAAAAGTTTTATTTTATGCTTTTCAGTTATTTTAGGGTTTTTTTATTTTCTTCTCCCACAAGGTGTTCAGTGGTCTCACCGCATAAGGTGATCAGACGAACTGGGTAACAGGGACGACAAGATGTATGAAGGTATGGCGATTTGTGGGGAAGGCCTATGTCCAGCAGTGGACGTCTTTCGGCTGATTTTATTTCATTTCAAAAGATATTGTAAGTAGGTATCAAAAGTTATAATGTAACACGGAAATGCAACCTGTGAGTTGATAAATCGACCCGCCGACTAAAAAGTCACCCCTATTTTCCCACCCTTAGGATGGAAATTTTATTTCCAAATTTTTATGGGACCCACTTCAAGGTATGCCCTGTCGATTAAAAAAAGAATTATCAAAATTGGACTACTCTGTAAAAAGTTATTCGTGATCATACATTAAAAAAAAAAAATATATATACGTGTCGAATTGAGTACCTCCTCCTTTTTTTTTCGTCGGTCAATTAAAAGTGGTACCTATCATACAGGAAGCGTGATAGCGTCGGCCTGGAGGACGATGACAGAGGAGTGGGAGAACACCAGCAAGCTCATCAAGGCCAACGCAGAAGCCCTGGAGTCCCGTGCCCTGGACCGCCTCACCTCTCTGATGTCTGAACGACGGAAGTCTAGGAAGGTCTACCAGGAAGACCACTCAAAAATATCAGCGCAATTTACGCAGGTCAGTGGAAAAACCAGACTAAATAAATTCATTGTTTTCCTTGAGTTATGTATTTTGCGGTTTCAAAGCTTGTGTCTCTTAAAATGCTTATTTGAATTTCAAATTTAACAGTTTTACTAAGGAGGTATATAGAAACTTTTACCTACGTACTTCAAGATCGGTAGATATTCATATGTTTTTCAGTGATAAAGATTGCGTTCTAGACCTATGTGTACCTATATACATATATTTTTTTCTTACTGATGATGTTACCTACCATATGTATTGAGAGCGCTCCAAGAAAATAAATTATAAAAAAATAAACCCCCTTTATAAATTTACTTTCTCATTTTGCGTTTATTAAAAACACGTTGTATAAGTCGTCGAGACGTTAAAATTATGCACGTCTGTGAGTCACCAATATTCAACGTTACTTCACAACCGCAAAGCTATTTTCAAGATATAAAGGCCAAATAATGAAGTCACGTCCATCTCATTATCTTTAAATCGATAGGCTTATAGATCCCGACATTGCAATGCTGAAAAAAAAAATCGAATAAAATTCCTCTCGAATTACGGCACTCAGAAAAAAATATGAATGCTCAAAAAAAACAGTTTCAAGAAGTACTTAAATGGAAGCACTTTGTGATTTTTGGATCTTAGCATTAACCGAAAAACCTAGCTATCTTTTGATAACTTTATCATTATATCACTATATCGTGCGTTTGGGTATGCGTCCTATTTTTATCTAGTGCTTTAAGTTACAAGCGATGATGCAAAGTTCCAATCCAGAAATAGAGTTTGACCTATGTTAGCATAACATACAACATGCAACCTACCTTAGCATAACATAGGCACTGTTCGCCAGTAAGGTCCGTTAGTACCGGTCTAGCTTCCTCCGCCAGCCTGCTTCCTATCGCATGATCTACAATCCCACTCTCAGCTGCTCGCCCCACATAATAAGGGCTGGCTGAGCGAACGGCAAGTGCTAAGTGTGTCGAGGCCGGTTCATACTACATAGAGAGAGATGCTGTCTAGCCTGCACTACTAAACCACTAACATAGCCTGCGTCAGCTCGTTCATACTGACACTAAGGATTCTGCATTCGTTGTTAAATCACACGAACAAGATCAGAAAAAAAGGAAAAGGTACTTTAAAAAACTTGATAATAATAGCCTTCGATCTTTTGGTTTCTGGTGCGGGATCTCGTTTGACCTATTCTGTGTGGTTTGACATACTAACTCGTTACAGTTCAATTATTTCCGCGCGTCTGGGCGCGAAGCCAATTTTTTTTAACAGGATGCAAATAAAACGTACGGTATTGGCGCTTTGGCGCTGAATTACCAGCAATGTCAGGCATCTGTTCTGTTCAGAACGCAAACCTAGATTCGGGAGCCAGAATAAAATAATTCAATATGTTTCTTTACCTAGAGTTTTTGGGCCTAATTTATTTTAATTTTAGATGATAGGTAGAAAGGAATAACAGAATAATACAGGAAAAAAATTACGAAGCAAGAGCTATAAACTTGTGGATTGCATATTATTGCTCTATGCGCAGGGACGCACTTCGTTTTATTGAATGACTCGTATACAAACGCGGAATCAGTCTAAAAACAACCACACTACCTAAATCGTTACGATTGCTATCCGTTGTTATTTTTCCCTACTCTATCTCGTATGATCGTATCTCGTATCGCCTCAGACTGTGGTTTTGTTCTCGGAAAAGTTTTGACACTGGACTTTATATCATACATTTTGATATATAGGCGAGTCGCGTGTCAGGCAAGATTGCCCTGCCCGTGGCCCGTACCCGCACCTGTCACTGTTCATCGGCCCTGCGCCCGCGCAGCGCCGCTGGCGCGTGCATCACGGATTTCTTTCTAATTCTCCCTCAAGCCAGCTTATTACATTTCATTATTAACCTATCTATTTATGATTTAAGAAATGCGTACGTGTTTTAAATACATGAAGTTCCATTACAATCATTATCCGGTAGACTGAGCGGCTAATATGTATTTATTTTACAGATAATGTTACTAGGTATGTATACCCACTGTTGCTACTGGGTGCCCGAAGCTTTGCCTAAGCCTTTATAATTCTTCCGAGCCTTTATTGCAATAATGAGCCTGGTGGCGTAGAGAGCATCAGCGCAACACCGCTGCTTTTATGAATTTCCCGTAGTAGCCCGTAGCTATCTCCACTTTCTTTGATGTAAATAATTCAGGGCCTAAACTACCTTTTTTTTTGTAACGGGGGGAAATGCCTATCGCATTTCCCGACGCTCGGGGGAGCGTCGGGGGTATGTGGGGTCCGCACCCACTAAAACCCCCCGGCGGCCGCCTTAGCGCTTTTGGGAAGGACCCCGGGAACACCCGGGAACCATACAGTATTAGCGTCCGATGTCATTCCCACGCTTAGCTGCTATCAGCTTCGTGCTCGGGGAGGACATGTTGTTCCCTCCCCCTCTCGCCTTTGGAGCTGCGGTGGCACAGTGCCACAAGCTGTGCCGCCGCCTATCTCGGGGCCGTTTGACGAGTGTGTCTGGCCCCCGCCCTTCACACCCACAACCCCAAAGACCCCTTTTAGCCTCTGACGATAGGCAGGGCATACCGTAGACCTAGGCGTTTATTGTAAAAAGTTTTTAATCATACACACTTTACCATTATGAATATAACTTATTGGATAGAATAAGGCAGGAGTAAAAGTCAAGTCAAGATGATGAAACTTTGCCGACCCAGCCGAATCATTGCCAATGTGTCAATCGATTCTCGAGGCTGTCGCGGTCAAAACCGGATGTGGCCTACATTTATCTAGGCAGCTATTGAACCGTGGTTGTGAGTTATTTTGCGATGTCATCATAATAATAAGTATATACTTACTTAAAGGTACCTAAAAGTTTTTAACTTAGACAGATTAGGAAGATAACAACTTATCATTCACGTTGGTTCACATTATTATATGCCGTCTGTAAATTTGAATGTACTACTCTGGTAGCTTTGTCAATTTTGTAACATTGGTTGCATGTCCCGCTCATCTAAAGTATATTCCCTGAAATAGCGTTTATTTTGTGTATAGTCTAGCCTGCCTGGCATTCCAAAAGTTATTCTTATCCACACCTACTGTAAGCATGCATACATTACACAACATAACATTTGTGTTTTTGTGTAAAATTTGTGAAATGTAATAATAATAACACATCACACTCAGAGCCCCTAACTAGGGAGAACCTGTATATAGGGTGCCCGAAACACACACAGAGACGAACAACACACCCAGACCGGAAACAAACATTGATATTCATGTGACACATTACATGCCATCATCAATATCAATATATATCATCATCATCAATCATCAATACATAGTATAAAATAAAGTCGCTTCCCGCGTCTGTCCCTATGTATGCTTAAATCTTTAAAACTATGCAACGAATTTTGATGAGGTTTTTTTAAATAATAGATTGATTCAAGAGGAAGGCTTATAAGTATAATACATGCACAAAATACTTAGGTAATAGGTACGTTAAGCGGTACAAAGTTCGCTGGGTCTACTAGTTAAATATATAGGTTAAGTTGATTATGTAATAATTTATTTAAAAGTTCTAAAGGGTACTTTATCTTAATACTGCTGGGCTGGGTGACGCAAAGAATACCATTTACTAATAAGTAACAAATCAAGAATAGAGGAATACAATGAACTGGTTCAAAATTGCTTGGTGTTCGTGTCTCGTTCTCATTGTTACGCAACAGTCAATTCGTGTTACATTTCATTAGCGGTGTTAAGAAGAAGTGAAATCTGGCGGCGATCAGTGAAAGTGGCTACTCCAGAAAAGTTTTAAAGTTATCTAATTTTGATAACGCATAAGACTGAGACGCAATGGAGATGAATCATGCCTAAATTAGCAATGCGCAATTTCAGCTTGGATGGGTACATGATAAACGACTGGACTACTATTCTAAAAAGAACACCCATTTGATAAAGATGAGTGATAACATAACAAGCAGCGACAGAGATTTACTGGTATCCTTTTTTTGTAATAGGTACCTTTCATTGAGCGTCAGTCATCGAGATCGTTCGTCGCCCAAAGAAACATAATCTGACTGCAAACGAATCAAATGCCAAGGTCGATTACCATGTCTTGTTCTCATAACTTTGTTGCTACTTACTAAATTACTTTATTGTAATATGGTTATTTTAGCTGAAGATAAATGTTGTATCTATCATCAAAACTACTATATTTCCTTTTATAACAACTGTTTATTGGTTATTTTCCGTATTTTCTTATTATAAAATCTTAATTATATTTCCCCAAAAACCATTTTTCTTACACTCCCTCCATTTCTCTGCCTCTTGATTGATTGCCAATTCACTAACTTTGCGCGAAGCACGATTTTGAATGTCCAAGCCAAGATCGTTTAATATATCTTGTCTCCTCAATTTTCAAGGTCCATAAATTATTATTAAATTTTGCTAAATTTTATTATTTTCATTTGAAGATGTTACGTAAAACTATAAAATTTCGTTTGTTAGAATCGATTTGGAAATTACATTGTCATTCTCATTCACATTTCTGATTATTCATGTTTCTTAGTTCAGACTGGGGCAGTACAACGCGGTTTTATCGATCTCTCTGAATATCATCACGTTTATTTTCATCTTCATTGACTGCCCTGATACGATCAGTTGCATCAGCAGCGTTTTCTGTATCGTTACAGTTGGTGTATCACATATTTTCCTTGTTATCGTTTATATTCGTATCGACAATGGAGTTGAGTTGATCGAGGTGATTTAACTGCCAATTTCTGATCGTTACTGATTATTTATTGGTTTGTGTTCTGCGCGCGGCGGCTTTGT
This sequence comes from Euspilapteryx auroguttella, assembly GCA_951802225.1. NCBI lineage: Eukaryota > Metazoa > Arthropoda > Insecta > Lepidoptera > Gracillariidae > Euspilapteryx > Euspilapteryx auroguttella. The sequence goes on along the minus strand of OX637649.1, from coordinate 3,402,201 downwards.
TCGTAAATTACTTGGGGCCTTATCGACGTTGCTATTTAATTCGCTCGTCTGCCGGTGAAGCTTCGCGAGTGGCCCCGGCTGCTCGTTAGACCGTTGGACCTGTTATTTGTGTCCAGCCCGCCGCCTTCGCCCCGCGCCGAGCTCTGATTATTGGTAACTTTAAACGCCGCTTTCATCTTGCGTGAAATTACCCTTGGCTTCGGCGTCTGTGGCGATCCGGAACTTGTTTTCGAAACGCAGATCTTTTTCAGTGGTGTCAAAAAGCAATCAATGAACTAAGTGATGCAAGTGTTCTAAATATTTCTACTAATAATACTAAATGGATCTTGAGTTCAAGCTGAGGTTACAGCAATCTATCATTACGAGTTATTTTTTATTTGTTGGGCACGGAGGATCATTAGGTGCAGTGCAAATCATAATAAGCGCGCGCTGGTCTGAGTGGGCTGGCGTCAGTCGCCATCCTATATTTCGCCGGCGCATGCGCAGGCGTGCAGAATGCATCAATTATACTGATATTAATTCGATATGGTGCGCGGAAATAGAATAAATTAAACTCGAGTGCATCACGCGCCTCCGGCGTCTGCCATGACATCCTTTATTGAATAAAACTTTTATAAGTAATTATTATGGATGGTATCCTGATTTGTACCTTAGGAATAATAAGGAATAGGTATATAAAGTTATTCTAAGTTTAACACTATACTTAGTAAATAAATTTTATTTTTATTTTTGTTCACGAATGCTTCAATAATTTTTATTTATTTTATGCAGTGGCTATTTTTTTGAGCATATTCAGCGGAAACCGGAATTAATTTGAATAATGAAATAAATATGATAACGTTTTATGATATAATCGTTTTTATAATAACCCGTTACATTAGCTCTTACGTCATCGGCTATAATTTGTCTTTAAATTCTTAGGTACCTATGTATGACCCCCAAAGGTATGGAGTTCTACATATCGAAAATTACGTGCGGTTCGACGACGACGACGTCGCGACGGAAATTTTCTTGAAAGCTACATAACAGTGCCTCAAAAAATTCTTAGCAAGATTATCTTGTTAGTGCATAGTTAACCAATATTTTTGATTTCGGCTATGATTAAGAAGATTTGTTTTTTGTTTGCGATTGGCGCTATAGTGTCGCGTTTGGCGTTCCTACACAAAAAAATATATTATAAACATTGCTAGCATCTCCATACATAATGTACAAAAATAATATAATCGCAGCATGACAAAGTCAAGTCCATTAGATAAATTGGTAGCTTGGCTCGCAGCCGACTTCGAGCAGTTTGACAAGAGCGATGGTTTCGTGGAAATGTATATTCATTGCTTGAAATAGTTGTACTTGTACACGCTACAGACTCACTTTATGCAAAGTGTGCTGAGATGTGCAATATGAAATTTGTAAATATATTGTACCCGTTTCCGTAGGATTTTTTGGAAGGCTCGCTTTACTGCATCTCTACATTACTTTATTTTTTTTACGAAAAAAATTATTATATTTCAAATTTTAAGGCTTTATACCTATACCTACCTCTACTATCTTAAAGCGGCAGTGCTGTGAATAGTCAATGAGTAAAAACGGAAGATTTTGATTTATACAAGTAGGTAATTACCTAATTATTGTTTTATATTCTAAGGTGATAAGTTAGTATATTTACTATAATTGGTTTTTGTTTTAGTTAGTCGTTAAAACTGTATTATTGTATATAAACATGTTATTATAATTATCTAGGTAGTTTCTTAAATGTAAAAATAACTTTATTGAAGTTTTATCGCTACGTTTGGTGGTCAATGTGGTCATTGATCATGCTCTCCAGGCGTCAATTTGAAGAGTCAACTCAGGTCAATTAACAATTTCCTATGAGATTGTCTCCCCGACTAATTGCTGTTGTCTGAAAGAGCTTGCTTGCTGTTTCATAATGTTTAGCTTTCATAGTCGAATGAGGTAATATTCTAAAAATGTATTATTGGTTTTTTTGTGGCAAAACAGACGCAAGTCAAAATACCCTCGCGCATGTACAGTAGCCAGCATCACAGGGAAGGTACCGATTTTAATTGAATATTCGTCCCTAAGCATTACGTACAAAGGTGGTAGGGCGGGTACGTTGATAATATTCCTGCTAACTTATACCTTTTACGGTACTTTAACTCTACTCCTAACTCTACCTCAAATCTGGATGTTGATATGTACAACAACAACAGAATAATGTTACCTAAAGAATTGCATTTGCCTAAGGAATGAAAACTTAATTTCGCGTCTGGTGGTTTGTAAGAACTTACAGAACTTTCCATTGTTTTAAAACCGCAAAGTACTAAAATGTCGCTGTGCAGTGCAATAAACTTTTCAATGTCCTCGTTTAGCAAGTGACTGTTTGACTGCCTTGACTGACCAAGGTATTATGAAGGTATGTAGGTACCTAAGTAATTTAAAAATTATACTAACTTGTGTCATTTACGTACTTGTTGTTGGTACCTAATGAACCATCATGAGTGGGCTCATTAGCTTTATCTTTACAAAGGCTACGTATAAGTATGCAGTGCAAACAAGCCAAAATAAGATAACTTAATTATTAATCAAAAAACAATTTAAAATCCTTTTACATCTTTCTAATAGCCGACCTAAATTCGCAATATAATTGAGTTATAGAAATGTGTTAACAAACCCATAAGTGGCTCTACATTTATAAGCTGTAAAATTATTGTTACTAAACAAATTGCCCATTATACTAGTCATCCGGAACCCAAATTTATATGGTGTTTCACACGATGCCACCACAAAAAACACCCACCAGAAATGGGTCCTTCACAAAACAAGGCTCAGGTAATCCTCTGAAAAAAAAAACTGGAATTGACAGGCAGTGTCCAACGTAATATATTGAAAAGTTAGGGAATAGTTTTTTTTATTAAGTTTTAAAGATATAAAAGGCGGCGCGTTCAAGCGACTGCCCCGGAGTTTATTTTGTTTGAGTGCTCGAAAAAGAAAACAAAAATTGTGGAGACGTTTTTTTCTTTGCCTCTGACCTCTGCTGCTATCACAAAAGGCTGCTAGCATGAAATAAAGCGCTTCGTATGGCGACAAGATTTAGTTAAACGATATTATTTCACCTCCCGTAATAAGGAAGGCCGCATAAATATAACTCCTTTTGTCCATCTAGCGATTTTTTTGCTGCTCCAGATGAAAGAAAAGTATCCTTCAAATGTAGCCTTCTTACAGTCTCGCTCTGGTTATGTTCCCAACCAGTTACACCCCCCAGTGTCACACTGTGACTCGTTAGATTAACTTTCCAAAAAAATCCCATCGACTAACACACTGTTACGGTAGTTTTTTTTTCAAAATTTAATACGTCTCCAAATACGTAGCGCAAGTTCCAAAATCTGAAAAGAACATACACTGCTGCGGGGTCACACTCACGCACGACAGTTTAACAAATTATGTATTCTTAGGCAATAGCATCCTGCTAACCTGCTTACTTTTTTGCACAAAACAAAAAAAAAAAAAATGTTTATTTTATACTTTTTTCGTTAAAAAGTATCGTCAAATTGAGCATTCACAACAAACGGCACTCGAGGCGAGGCGCGCCGACACAACCGCTGATCAATATTACATATTGGCGATGATTTTAATCGTCTCGCAGGCGAGGGCGGGACCGGTTAGGCTGGAAGTGTAATGGGACTTCGCGTGTGGCTCCGATATAGTCCGGGTAGCCAGCGGGCCAGACACAATAGCCGCCGCCGACTCAGGCCTGGCGGCGTCGGCGGGGGCAGGCAGCGGCGGCGGCGGCGGCTGGCGAGCCTTCTAGGAACCGGTCTGCAGAGGGCACCGCACCGCCGAATTCTGCCGACCACCCAACCGCCCCGCTCCACCACAACCGCCAGCTCTACCGCGATACTTATCGCGCCCTTATTTATGAATAGAAACGCCTTAAACGATATTGTGTTTTCCTCAGGCGCTGAGCGAAACGTACTCGCAATAACCGATCAGACCACCCGTATTAGATTTTCCTGTTTTTTAATTATGATAGTGTTATATTGTTTTCAGAGGAAAAATCCTATATCGAGTCCAATAAACTAATCTGAAGCTGTTTCTTTGTTATCCTTGGACGTAACATTATTTGATTAACCTAGTTTTTAAATTTTAGCCAAACTGATTAACTTGGAGTGGATCCAAGGTACTTAATCAAAATATGTTTTTCTTTTTAAAAGAACCCGCCTTCAATAAACTGACACATACATCAACTAAGCACTTCCTCTTCTTTAAAGTCGTAAAATAGGTACTAAAACCTACTCCTAAATGTAACAAATACTTATCTGAAAACCGCATCAAGATTGGTTCAGCCAATCACGAGATAATCGCAGACAAACATATATACATACATACATAAAAACATACATACATACATACATCCAAACATACATACATACGTACATACAAACATACATACGTTCAGGTCAAACTGATAACCTTGTTTTTTGAAGTCGGTTAGTGAAACATCACTTTTTATTTGGTAATGTAAACTGTAAATGAGGTCGGGTGAGCTTAGTGCAGATTTTTTAGCCCCCTAAATCTAGAAATAGAGCATGAGTAGAAGGTATGCGCAATGCATTCTGAAAACCAGCCACTTCTCGCGTCTTGTGTTGTGCGCGTGCGCGTGCGCTGCGCGCTAGTATCTCCTTTGTTGTGCAAAGTGAACAACTCGTAAGCTAGAAGTTGCGTCCGCGCCCGTCTCCGCCCTGGCGATGGCGCCGCGGTCCACACCACACCGATCCTGCCTTCTATTTCGTTTACTAGATCGTCTTTTTGTTCATGTCTTTCATATACCGCTCTCGGACCACCATAATTTATAACGTGATTTTGAATATTTTCTAATGACGAGCCACATTCGAAGTCAAATCTAATTGGTGAGAAGTATTACTTAGCACTTTTGAAGTTAGCGCACTAATTGGTATTCACGGTGTAACCAATTTGTAAATCACTCTATTTGACAATAGAAAGCTTATTCAATAAAGATGAGGCTCTGCCGCCGCGTTGCGAGACGGTTGTCGAACGAGGGAAAGTCGAGCCTTTCTGAATACTGATCGATTAAAAGTAAAAGTCTACCCCGCCTAAGAACATATATGATTAAACATGTAAATTTTCAAAAGTTACGTAAATATGCGCAACATCAAATAATTTAGCTACTTTTTATTCTATGTAATTACGATATATCTATAGCTATGCATATTTATAAGATTAATTACCTAATATCTAAAATATAATAATAATCTCAAAATACATAACGTTGTGATCAACGCTATCATTACAGAAACAGAAAAAACAATAGCAGCGTTAGGTCAGCCGGCAAAAGTGCGGCTCGTAGAGGTAAACAACCCACGACGACCCAGTTTACAATATCACCCACAATACAACAACGCTCTTGATAGTATTTTACTGCTTTCCTTATATTGCCTGTAAAACGTCACGGTTATATTTGCCCACCATCTCAAGAGCTTCCATTATTTTCATCTAATGTAGAACATTGTGATGAAGGCGGTTATCGTAGGTCAACTTGCTCTGGTTTTTAAGAAGTAACAAAAAACAAGTGTTGAGTTTGCTTAGCTGTGTCAACAGAACGCTTGGAAGCACCCCGTGAACGCACTATGCAGGCGGGGAATTAAGATATTGTAGCAAATGAGGGTTTTATCAGGTCCTAAATTAAGTATTAAATTCGGAGATCTAGATTTTTACTCTTTATCAGTGTTGTGTGTATGGTGGGTACGAATTTTTACATAAGTAAAAGTAATTAGTCTATGCTATGTATTGTTAATTTTCAAGCAGTGCTTGTTTTTCGTCTGGGTCCACCGAGAGGGCATTAACACTGGGTGTCTCTGCGAGGCGTACACGTACGTGTAGGCATGTTGTGTCACTGTGACAACTACCTCTTACTTGCTCTACTCACTTCACTTCGCAGGAGCATAGTATTAACTGCCTTGTTGCATCGAATAGAATTTTCTTTTCACCATCTATTTACCTTGGTAATAGGTACTTAGTTGAGTCTTGTCTTTAGGCCAAAGCAGCAAGTATTTTGTCATAAAAACCATTATTTTCAAGTCTTTGTATTGGTTTGTGTGTGATGTGTGTGTGGTTGAAGGTGGAATACTAATGATATCCAACTCGGTTTAAACTGTGTTGTTGGTATAAGCTGCAACTGTCACTTTTTGTTTATATGAGAAAGAAAGTAACAGATGCAGCTTAAACTACTGACGCAGTTTAAATCGAGTTGGATATTACGGGCATTAAAGGTTCATCATTATCATTATCTGGCTTTAAGAACCCACTGCTGGATAAAGGCCTCTTCTATCGCCTGATATGCACAACTATCCTGTGCCAGTCTGATACCACTGCAAACCGGCGACCTTCTACAGGGGGTTTGTCTACTTTGTCGTTTTTAAATCATCACTCTTTTTCCACTGTCGTCCACCTTCCATCTTTACATCAGGTTCTGGCTTTGCTTATGTATTCACTAGAAGATTAGAGAAGGTTATTACATAAATACTGCCAAAAAATATTCGTTATATATTTTAATTGTACTATCAGTATTGGTTATGCTTTATTGTTTAGTTTTCTGGCCGTCAGTGGGCGTGCCCGGCCTAATTGGCCGCGGCCTGGCACTGCTTGTGGGAAACCGCCCCGGGCCACTCTTGCATGCTTCATGAATGAACCCTGCTGCAGGGTTTTTAATAAGACCTTTGTTTCGATGCGTAGTTAGATATTCTCAGAAATGATGTTCTTGAACGAGTGGGGCTTAACATAATTCGCTATATAATACGAATAAATAAATAAAATAACATAATTCGCTTTTAAGTACAGTTACGATGTTTTTGCCGTTTTGGCCAACCAAAGAGCTTATTGACTTAATTATTATGTGTAATGGTAATTTTAGTAAAATACTCTTCGTCCATGCTACAATATTATATATTTTCCATTCACGGCTAATGGCTAAAGCTTAGTTATTAGAAACTGTGTGACTTGAGATAATAATTCAGTTGCGAATGTCACGTGTGCTGGCGACCGGCTGGCTGGAGAAAGCTCTGTGATACTGGACTGGTACAGTCAACTGTAAAACTAGACAAACAGGTAAGCCTTCAACTATTGTGTTAAGGGCTCCAAGCTGCTGCCCTGGCCACACCTTGACCAAACACCTGAATAATATTTTGCTGCAACACGTAGGTACTTAGTTGCAAGTAACATCGGAATTCATCAATGGATAGTTACTCTGTGAAAGTTGTACCTTGCTTGTTGTTAGCTTTGGAAGTAGGTACTTACTTTTATTAGACACTAGTCGACCCAGCGAATTTCGTACCGCCTAACCCAGCGATTCTCAAACTTTTTTAGTCCATATACCGACGCTAACGATAAGTAAGTATATAGTTTATTCGAGTCATATATCATGCAAAGACCTAAAACCTATCCTGAAAGTTTCCGCCACGATAAAAGAGTGACCGTGTATAATTAAAACTTCCAAGACGTAACAGTAACAATATAGGAAGTGTCAGTAAAAGGTATAACCCACGTACCTATATCTATTGAATAAAACTTATAAGTATTATCAAGGACAATAAATATCGATGAAAACGAATTTAAGTAAACCTCCACGTAGGAATCATATGATAACAACTTTTTTCCGGCAGTTTTTACCTGTTTGGAATTCAAAACGCCTCGTCATACTAAACCCCACACCGTGTCCAGAGTCCAGACCAGATCTACTCCCGTACATACAAATTGAATTTTTTTCACAAGTTTATCATTTTGGCAGGCTGTAGAGATAGATAGGTATTGTATAACTGTATTCACATTTCGAAAATATTTATTATATCATTTAAATTAGTAATTTAACAGATGATTTGTCTATCACATCACAGACATATAATTTGTTGGTTAGTGGGCTGAGGTTAGAAAACATAATTTTGGGGAGTAACCAGTTCGATTTACGTTTTTGATGCCATTTTCCCGCATATAGGTATTCCGAGCACTAGCAAGTTTCATTCAACCTAAGGACCTTACGGTTTATTTATATTTATAAATAGCTAGCAAAAACGCACTACGGTTGCATTTGAATTGCCCTACGGACGTGTGAGTCATGCGCTGCGATACCCAATTAAAATGTTACTTGCGTTGTGGGCTCCGGGACTGCATTCTACATTCTTTTTAGCAACGTCACCATTTCTAAAGTAACTCCGTTCACACAGGTGCTCATACATAAGATGATTAGCTACAGGTTAATTGATATTGCTGTATCTGTTAAACAAAATAGCCGAATGCTAGGTTTTAGGTAATATTATTTGTAGTCAGTTCCTCAAACTTTAATTTCATTTATAAATTAGTACTTTCTCCAACAAGGACGCTCGAGGGCACTGTGCTTTTATCTCTGTCGCATCCGTAGTATTTACTACTTTTTAACTACTAAGAAGCTTAAGTAACACAGTGAGCAGAATCCCGTGCTCTGTCTTCTATTGTAATCATATTGTTAACGATTATTGCTTGGTTACTTAAAGGGTCTTAGTGAGATTTCTGAGAAAATCGCTTTCTCATAACGTAAGTACCTCTACTCGGTGGACGGTTCAAAGTTACCGGTTGTCTGTGTCTGTTGTCACATCACATATCAGCCCGCTCGCGGTCTCACGGCTGTCATTTCCGAGAAAACCCTGCAATTTCTGCTTCCGAAGCACTCGCAACAAAAAACCAGAATACTTTGCCTTATTCGGCAATGACTTCTTTTCTTTGCCGAATTTATTATCAGTCGAGTAAGGAAGGTTTGCTCGGTATATTTTGTGCAACGTTGGTCTTTTTTTATTGTTACCATATCTGTTTTGAGACGACGGACTTCATGATTGTACCAGGTCTAGTTCAAAAAAGATCGAAAGCGAAAGGCGAAACTCCTATTTAGATTCAACTAATACCATCAATCTAAATTAGGAATTCATGGAATAAATTTAATGATCGCTTACATAATTGTGCCTTTTGTTTTCTAACAGAATCCGTCTAACCCAGAAATAAATATCAATTTAACAACTCTGTGAACATCGTCTTGGCATTTTATACAACTGTGCAGCCTTGCGACCTTAATACCAAAGAAGCTATTGGATCATTCGTATTCGTGGCATGATGTCAGCCCAAAATCATGAAGCGATGACGTCCCTATTTAAAAAAATAGACAGTTATTAATTGCATTGCAAATTAATTCGTGTAAGCAACAAAACAGTACATTTTCATTCCTTAATTTCAGGAATGTCTCTTTTACATTTAGATCAGATTCAGTCAGGGGCCCTATTATGGCCGCTTTTGCAATATTGCTTTGCGTTTTTTTTGTATTGCTTTTCGTCCTCTAAGTGTCAAAGTCAATACAAAAAAACGTAAAGAGGACGCAAAGTAATATTGCAAATGTGGCCGTTATAGCCCCTTTGATCATGTTCATCCATTGATTTTATGGCAAACACTAACATAATTCTTTGGCAAAAAATCAACTTCCTAAGATGCCTGCTTTCTTCGTCTAATAGTTGGACTGAAAGTGTTGGAAATGCGAGACACAGCTCTGACAGCAAATTATCTGGGTCAACGTTGACAATAGACATAGTGCCGGTTTATAAATACTTGCAAAAGTATTGTTATCTTACATCGAGCTTGCCCATTGCTGTGTGTGTAATCCATGCGAATATTTTTTGTTCACCGTTTGTGTTTTGATCTATTGAGTTATTTCTGTTATCGTGAATAGATACTCGCCTGCATTTGTTGTGTGATTACAGGCTTTAACACGTTTCCTTTGATAATGCTGAATGTTTATTAAGTTGTTCAACACTATGAATCAGTTAACATGCTGATGTGTTCCATCTATACATTCTGTCAATAGGATTTTATTGCAAACTAGCTGTCCCGGTGAACTTCGTATCGCGCCTTACAATTCTTGAAAAACTTGTCACCCATTTTTTATAACTTTTAAACCTTCCCTGGACTACAAACATTTTAAGACCAAAATCAGCTAAATCAGACCGGCTGTTCTCGACTTTTAGCGAGACTAACGAACCACGATTTATTTATATATATACTAGCTTTTGCCCGCAGCTTCGCAAGCGCTTTTTTATTATAAATGTAAATTACTTGTTCATTTGTTTTGTTATACTCTCTAATCTGTGGTTATACTCAGAAATATTAGGAAATTCTAATTTCTTATCCAAACCCCTAAAGAAATCTATTGATTTTTAATCAAGCAGTTTCCTTTTACAATACAAAACTCTTTAGCTGGTTGGGCTGCAAGCTATAATATCCGTTTTTCTGAATACACAAACTAACCTGAGTTTAACTCTGACGATTAAAAAAAAAATCCAATTCATCTACCCGGTATACTCCGTTTACTTTCATCATCATCGTCGCTCGCTACCGATAGACGTTCACTGCATATTGGTCTTGCGCGACTCTTATCCAGTATACTTCAACAAACATTTCTTTTTTCATTTAAACTGTTAACCCCTGTATCAGCGTCCGCATAAACTAAGAGGACGCCCCTTTATAATAAACTTTATGTCCACCATGTTGGATTTAAAAAATTCTATCTTTTTCGTAATCAGAACCCCCAATATCCTCAAAAAACTCCACACATATCGATTTTAAATTTGCAATTATAAATTAAAATGATGATGTCTTTTTTGTAATAACGATTTCTTAAACCTAGAAACATCACCCATTACGATTTGTAAGAAAAATAATAAGCGGTTTCGGTTTTTCATAAAAAGTTTGTATGAAGGACTCCAGTAAGTATAAAAGCAGTATTATGATACCATATTTGATGTTTTAATATTCATAGGAGCTTATTTTGAAAATTCAAGTTTCTAGTGTCAATAGTTTAGATTTTAGCGATAAACTTGTTTTACCCTGTAGAAGAACTTAAGAACTCAGGGGCAAAAAAAATAACTACTTAAGATGTTTTTAATGCAAAGATAATGTACAGTGTAAATTTCAACTTTCTGAATCCAGACGTTTAGGAGTTTCATACAACACTGTTACACGGTGTAACTGTGTTAATGTGTGTGTTCCCCTTTTTTGCATATGATACTAGGGGTCCCAAAACTGGTTTCTCCGAAACCGAAAAAACCGGTTTTTGAGGCAAATTTTCAAAACCGGTTTTTCAAATTACGAAACCGGCTAATTCGGTTATTTCGGTTATCAAAAAATTACTGAAGAAATGACTGATTTGTCATTATATCTTGTAGTATCTTACTTTGTACAAATATGGTCAAAGTTTAAATGGCTCTATTAATGAAGGAAAGGCAAAATTCTTCTACAGGCGTTCAAAAATTTGACGAAACGGGCTTTTTGTGTAGTTAACCATCTGAGGACTTTACAGAAGTATGATACTCTGACAAGCAATTTGATAAAATTAAGGACCTTAGAAGGCAAAGTAAAAACTAAATAACTAAGACTAGATACTAAAACGTCAGTTTTATACTCAAATGATGAGGATTTATAATAAAATCCCACAAGATATTTTAATTCTGAATGCTAATATTTTGTTTTTAAAACTCTTATCAAAATGTTTTTATTGTGAAAGTAAAAAAAAAGTCAAAAATGATTTATTCAATATAGGAAACAAGATATTACTTATTGAAAGTCAATTAGACTTATCTAATTAATATTGATACCTTCATTGATAGTATCCTATTCTGTGAGAGGCGAGGTAGTTCAGGGTGTCCACTAATTGGGTCAGCCTTACGACAATGGTCGCCTAGAGACGCTCCCAAATGAGCCCTCCTCAGTCACATGATTCTACTCCCTTTAGCAATTATTTTATAGCGTAGAGAAGAAAGGGGTAACAAACTCTACAATTTATCTCTCTTTTTTTTTGTTATTTTGTGCCATTGCAATTCAATTTGGCGACAATGCAAAGAACATAGATTAATAAGATTTAAGTACATACATGAAATAATGAAAATATGAGCTATACTACTTCCATGCGTCTTTGTCGTTTTCATAATCATCAACATTGTAATAAGCTTTCTTAATCAGAAATTTTTTGATACGAGTTTTAAACTCATTATTACCATTTAGGATCAAAATCTCTTCTGGAATCTTGTTATAAAACTTACTTCGTTTCTTATAAAGCATTTGTTTGTCCGTTTTAGTCTGTTCTGTGGAAAGCTTATTACAATGTTAATGATGTAGACGACAAAAACTCATGGATGCAGCCTCTGCACTAATCATCATCATCATCATTTCAGCCGTAGGACGTCCACTGCTGGACATAGGCCTCTCTCAAGGCTGACCATCTGTACCGATCGCAGGTGGCCTGCATCCAGCGTGGACCCGCAGCCTTGCGCAGATCATCCGTCCATCTGGTCGGTGGACGTCCTACGCTGCGCTTGCCGATCCGTGGTCTCCACTCGAGAACTTTTCGGCCCCAGCGGCCATCTGTTCTGCGGGCTATATGACCTGCCCATTGCCACTTCAACGAGCTTATCCGCTTGGCTAATAATTTGCCTAATAATTTGTTCAAACTGAATGTGGATACTTTCAATTTATGTAAATGAATTGTCATGATAACATATGAAAAAAATAAAATAAGAGTTGGCCCAATATTTTCGACGCTGTCTTTGCGATAAGGAGAAGAATAATTTGATAAAAGTGAGGTCGTTTGAGGGCTTATCCTGTCGCCTCTATCGTTAGCTTTGCATGTCTTGGGTCTTATTGGCACCATACAGCTGTCTTCATAGTATCATACAGTGTTCTGCAATCTTTAGACCGTATTAACCATGCATTAAAAACATACAAAAAAACACATTTTCTTTCTTTAAATTATTGTTGAATGCCAACTAATGCTAAGTTTGTTTATGTTTTTTTAAATAATAAAAAAATAATATTACTTGAAAAATTTCCTGATTTCACTGCAAAAACCTCGATAACGGAGTTTTTTTTAAATATTATAACTAAAACTCGAAATAACCGAAAAAACCGGTTAGCCGGTTTTGGAAAAAAATTTAAAACCGAAAACCGGTTTTCAGAATTTGTTACGGTTTTGGGACCCCTATACACCTGTATACGGCATCCCGTTTGTTCTTCGTAATTAGCGCCCCCAAAAATCTAGAAACATCACCCATTTCGATTTCTAATAAAAATGAGCGGTTTCGGTTTTTTAATACAAACTTAAACATCCTGTATCAAGACTTTCAGGACTAATAAACGCAGTTTTGATATCATAATTGATGTTTGAGCTTAAGAATAAGGAGCTTATTTTGAAAAAAGCTTATCTTGTCTCTAGTGATAAATTTGTTTCACCCTGTATATAAACTCAGGGGCAAAATATAAAAAAATAAACAATTTATGATGTTGTCGATGCAAAAAGAATCTTCTACCATTTCGTTTTGTAAGAAAAATAATGAGCGGTTTCGGTTCTTCATACAAACTTTAACATCCTGTATCAAGGACTCCAGTAACTATAAAAGCATTTATGATACCATATTTGATGTTTTATTATTAACAGGAACTTATTTTGAAAATTTCAAGTTTCTAGTGTCAATAGTATAGATTTTAGCGATAAACTTGTTTCACCCTGTATAAGACCTCAGGGGCAAAATAAAAAAAAACTAAATCATTTATGATGTTGGTGATACAAAAAGAATCCACAGTCTAAATTTCAACATTCTAAACACAGTAGTTTAGGAGTTTCATACAAACTGTTACACCCTGTATACGGCGTCCCGGTTAAGTTGTCCAAATTTCATCTTTCTATCTTCAGCGGTTTCGGCTGGGCGATGATGAGTGGGTGAGTGAGTGAGTGAGTGAGTAGATCAGTGGTATTTGGATTTTATATATATAGATATAGTGGATAGATAATATTATATAAGAACTCTGTCACCCATCGAGTTTAGATTATATGAATACAATTTACGCGATTTAGCTGTCACAACTTTCTCTGTTATAAACATAATATTTGCTTAACAACCATCTGTATACCTAGTCGCATTATATCTATTTTAGCTTTACGACAATTCTGTCATAAAATGGGACGTATTATTTCTCAGTATAATTCAGGTTTTTATGAGGACATGGTGGCCGTGGCGGTGCGTTTGTGCCGCCTCGTCAACTAGTGAGGTTGAACGAACTGCTCACGTTAGCGGTGTACCGCAGGGCATGGAGTTAGGACCTCTTTTGTTTATGATCTTTTGTCTTGTATAGGTACCGCGAGAACGCTGTGTGGTGTGTTACGAGCGCCAGATTTACATTCAATGAATTTTCTACAAATCAATTTCTTTCCTGCTTACTAATCATTGTGGGTTAATAGACAATGTTTAGAAACTAACAGCTCGTTGGATGTATCGCTTCACACCTGATTACGATGTCTATTGTTTCCTTTCTGCGTATTAACTTTATGTATAAGAAAAGAAGTAGTGTTAAGTATACCCTCCTAGTTATAAAGTTAGAGAAAAACTGATTCATAACAACCGACCGCAACCATTTTTTTGCTCTAAATTTTTTACTTAATATTACAAAGCAAAATAAATTTATGTTAAATTATTTACTAGGCCACGTCAAATGTAAGGTTCCGTAGTTCTTTAAAATGTCTAAGTTAGTATATTTATTTAGAAACGTACAAACTACCCCTCACTCAGTATACTCTTGTTGACTAAGAAAGAAACCCAAAAAATGTATATTAAATAATCATGTATTGTACCTAATTCAAAAAAAAAAAAGTAACAAACTGCACAATTTTTGAAGCACGTAGTTTACTGTGATTTTAGTTATTATACATCGAACGGTATTGATTCATTAATTGGCGATTTGAACGACTAGCTTTCCTACTGGTGGTCGTGTGGTTTGTCTGTACTACAGTTGGTAAACGGTTAATACTTGTACATTATCACCTACATAACCAATGCACCAAAACAAATAAGATAGGAGAGACAAACGATCATAACACAGGCATTTTTTGAGAATTTAAAATTCAATATGGATAATCAATTACCTATGTAGTAAGTATACAAGACAAGCATATTTTTGTAGTTTTACCGTCTTAACCCTATTCCTATTGGATGTTTGGTATATTACCATAATTACTGGGAATAGCATTTACGTACTGTGTACATTTTATCTGGTATCCACACTTGCAAGTCATTGCCATCAAGGCCAGTTATTGATTAAGATTTTTTAGCCTCGTGTAAGCATGGGAAAATTATTTCAAGTCCGATCGGTGTCCGTTTCGAAGATAGATATGAAATGATATTAGATGGACCAATTTTATGGTGTTATTGTGGTGCTGAAAAATTGGGTTTCTATCTACGTAACTCTTTACTTTTTATATTAAGTTCTTTCTTATTATTATCATCTCTATTTTTTCTTCTTCTCTTGTTTTACTAAGGTTATATAAGTTCAAAGTTGGATTTCAAAGAATACTCAATTAGGTAGGTAAGTAGGTACCTACCTATACTTTCTTATAATAGGAGAATTGCAGATAAAATGTAGGTATACTACTTACCGCTTATCTCAACTACGGTACACAAATGCATTGTGGGCGGTCGAAATAATAAAGATATCATTGTATAGTCATCACATCAAGTGATTAATCGAGTTAATTTATCTGAAGTTCTATCAATTCACGATTGTTATCGATCTGTCTGTGTGCTCAAATATATTTATTAGCGGTACTTACTTGACTGCCAACAAGTACTTACTGACTTATACTTACATTTAAGAAGCCTAATATTTCTGAAATTTTGACTAATGAAGGCTAAACTTTCGGTAGGTACGTGCCTATACATTTATGTAAGTTTCATAACCATGGTGGATATTAGTATGTAGATAGACACTTCATCAATCAACTAAACATACTTAATTACTTACAATTTTCTTACTTTTAATAAATTAAACAAACACGTGTTATTATATCAGGCTTTTTATTGAATGAACAGATATGTCGTGTAAACGAGGGTTTGTTAAATAACTGCGATGAACTTTCTCACTTGCAGGCTGCATACAAGCTTAGTATAGGAATGCCAGCACAAAACCGTATTAGTCTAGATAACATTAATTTAATCACACTTTAGGAATGTATCTATAGAGATTAAACATAATCTTTATAATAAAACATACTAATTATTATCCCATATGATAATCTCATATTTGTTCGGTTTGTAACTCAGTATACCTATAATAGGTATTTGGGGTACTTTTACGGCCACATTTGCAATATTGCTTTTCGTCCTCCAGAGTGTCAAAGTCAATACAAAAAAAAAACGCAAGTAGGACGAAAAGCAATATTGTAAATGTGGCCGTAATAGCACCCCAAGATTCACATACCGATCATGTGGGTAAGGCTTCAAACGCACAGGCGGTTTTTTGCCGCGCGGATTTTATGTAACACTAGTCGACCCGGCGAACTTCATACCGCCTAAACTTTTACTATCTTGTGCATGTATTATACTTATAAACCTTCCTCTGGATTTACTCAACCTATTAAAAAAAAACGCATCAAAATCCGTTGCATATTTTTAAAGATTTAAGCATATATAGGGACAGACGCCGAAAGCGACTTTGTTTTATACTACGTATTGATATTGAATCCTATGGAAGTGTGCACACCAGCGGATAAAAAACCGTAAAAACACGCTTGTGCGTTTGGGGCCTATGAATAAGGTTGAAAATTAAATAACAAACTTTGACACCGCGCGGAAATAAAACCGCCTGTGCGTTCGTAGCCTTAATGGAGAAATCATAAAATTAAAAAAAAATATATATATGTGCTAGAATAGACCTACCTTAGTTGATTGTAGGCTGGAGCATTTTTTAAACTGCCTTATATATTTGTACCTTATATATTTTTTAATTTGTTTGCAGCTGTCTGAGGAGGTGCAGCGCAAGCAGAGCGAGTACCAGAAGTGCCTGGAGTCCTACAAGCAGATGCGGGCCAGGTTCGAGGAGAACTACCTCAAGTGTAAGTTTCATACTTATAGGATTGCAGTACTTAACATGGTACTTAAATACATAGTTATTTCGTATGGTGCTTCTTTAAGACAGAGCTCGCCCGCAACTTATACAAAGCTAAAATTTAATTTGCATGAAAATATTGATAGATTTTCGCACTATGATTTAAGTTGACGAGTATACCTGGGTAGTTTATTAGCTTGTTAAAAGTTTATAGGCTAGGCAGTTTAAACAATAATGAAAACACCTGTGGAAAACACCGTGTTCTGCTGTTGCATGACATTTCCGAGTGTTCAAGTTAGCCTACTTAGGAGTCAGATTTATCATTATTGCGCCCAGCTCTGATCGAGTTATTTCCTCATCTGTCATAAGTATTATGATCAATATATTTGCACACGTGTGCCCTATATTATAAATGGCAACAAAATAACGATAAAAGTGCAAGAATAAATCGTCGAGTAGGTAAAACAAACACTATCTGTTTGTATTCTACTGAATTTAGAATTATGTTCAGCCGCTGCCAATTTTGTGTTGTATGTGTGATGATAGAGCAGTAGAGGCAATCATTCTCAGCAGAGGAAGCTCGCTTATTTATATAATTCAATCAAGGATGTATGTACAGTAAGTATATGTTTTATATTGATAAATCAATACATAGTCGCTTTTCGCGCCTGTCCCTATGTATGCCGTATTTTGATGCGGATTTTTTAATAAATAAAGTGATTCAAGAGAAAGGTTTATAAGTGTAATAACTGCACAAATAGGTTAGGCGGTACGAAGTTCGCCGGGTCGACTAGTAAACTATACTTTATATACCATTATGAGATAATATTTTAAAATATGATCGCTATTTTATACTTATACTTAGTTAAATACATTTTAGGCCGAGAATTTAACCGCAAACTGTGTGTCATGCGGTAAAATTTCCGTCAATCGATTCTATCGTAAAGATATTCAAAAATATCTTAGCATAATGCGTGATGCTACGATCGACAGTACAAAACGCTGATTAAAAAAGTTAACATACTTAGTAGACACAAAATTTGGTAGTGTCAATCGGGGTAAGATAGTTTTCTGCAGTAGGTACTTACTACCCAACCTACAATAATAAATTGACGAACCCAAATCGTAGAACATTTACATATTACCTAATCGATTTATTGGTTGTTGTTAGCGAGTAACCCTGTTATTCATAAAAAGTGAAAGAGCATTTTATAGTTATTTGATTTGACTTAATTTACACTGGATGTCTTGCATTTACTATACAACAAACTAAAGAAGTAGGCCTCCAGTAAAGCAACTTAAAACCTACTCTATCTTTAGGAATAATACAGTAAGTAAGTATTTAAAGATTATGGCAAACTCTCTCCACAACGTTTGCCTTATGGCAGTCTGTGTAATGTCCGTCCAGCAGTGGATGAAACCGTTCTATATTTTAATCAATTTCTCCTATCTTCCAGGTCCCACGAGTCGCGGCGGTCGTAAGCTGGACGAGACAAGAGACAAGTACAGCAAGGCGTGTCGGAGACTGCACCGAGCGCACAACGAGTACGTGCTGCTATTGGCTGAAGCCACGGAGTGCGAGCGCGCGCTGCGCACGGCCGCGCTGCCCGCGCTGCAGGACCAGCAGCGGCGGCAGGGGGAGGCTACTGCTTCCTCGTGGTTGGTTTACATTCATATTTCATCGAAAGGACGACTTAACTTTTAGTACAGAATAGACGGGAGACTAGAGAAAATCTTATTTTACGTAAAAATCAGTTGCTGTTCGTTTGTCTTGCTAAAACTCGAGAAAGGCTAGGCCGATTTAGTTGATTTTGGTTTTGAAATATTTTTTGAATTCCAGGGAAGGTTTAAACCGTGAGAAAATGTTGAAAAGTCACTATTTCTCGCGGACGAAGTCGCGGGTACAGCTACTTAAGATAAATAAAAAGGTGACTTATGTAACGTAAACACTCAGAGCCGCGAACTATAGGTGCCAGGGTAACCGTAACACATACATCCATTTCATAATAACAATTTTCGCCTTTGCTGGGAATCCAACCCGGCGCTTCTAAGTCGCAGTCAAGAGATAGCAGTACTATACTATAAGGCAAGGGCAACTTTTGCGTTCATATTTTTAATATAACTAGGGTAGAAAGAAGGTATGAGAATGAATGTATCTATTTCTCAGATCTAGGTAAGCATAGGAAAGCTTCAATATGCATTAGTTATAAAGCTTCCATTCCTATTGAAGTAAGAACAATTTAACAATTAACTGAGGCTCTTCATATAATTTGTTATTGTTAACAGGAAGGGGATATTGCTGGAAGTGGTGCAGAGGTCCGACTTTAGCACGGACAAGTTCAGAGAGATATCCAGCAAGGTGGAGACCACCATATCCAACCTCAAGCCTCAGGAGGAGTACAAGGAGTTTATAGAAAAACATAAGTAAGAAGATCACACAATTTTTCGCAATTCGATTCGTCGTCGATGGGCTTTTGTATAGTATTCACCTTAAATAAGTTGTAACTGGTGCCATAGATTGTCATCATTACAACCGATTAACGTCGCCTTCTGGACATAGATATCTCCCCTACAGTTTACCACATGGACACACGTTATTCGCCGTAATCGCCACGCTTAGCAGGCGGGTTGGCGATCGCAGCGAGGCTTTCTTCAAGTATTTAATCGAAGAACGCTGCTGCCAGTACTTAAGGTGTTTCATTAGTCGCCATTTACTACACCCACGGGAGGAGATGCAGCAGGAGATGCATTTTATGCAGCCACCACATGGCTATCCATTAAATAACCATAAATTTACAGATCACCCTCGCCTAGTCCAGTAACCTTCACCTTCGACGAAAGCCTCGTGGACGACACGAGCGGGAAGCTACAACCAAACCAACTAACGGTGGACAACCTCACCGTCGAGTGGTTGAAGGAGAAATTGACCGAGTTGGAGTCAGCGCTTTTAGAGAATAGAGAAAAACAGACGTCGCTACAGGGCCCAGAGATCATTGGGAACGGAGTCTGCAAAAACAATAATGCTATTAGTAATGGAATCGATAGGTAAGTGGCTTTGTTAGCTAGCAGCAGTCAAAAAGCGAAGATGGTTTGTTAACCACAAAAATAACCTGTAATCCGTTACAGCTTTGGATAAATATTATTTTGTTATTCAGACTGTCTGTTCTGTCTGGTCCTTTAGCAGGCCAAATTTGGTAGAAAAATACTTTTCGTTCATTTATTGCAAAAAGTCAGTAGGTATAATAAAAAAACGCTAGATGAAACGATATTGTGTTCTTGTTTATGCGACCTAATTACGGGCGGCTGCTCTGAATGACGCATTTTATAATTCAATCCGCATCCTTGCTCAATTTCATGAGATGATAGTTATATTATGGATTGTTATGTCTTTATTTTTATTGATAAATTCCTAAATGGAGGAAACACTGGAGTTGTTCAATTATCAATGAATGAGAATATAGCTATTTTTAGATGGAATCACGAGGTCTAATGCTCACAAAGTCACGTTTTTAAACTTGTACCTAGGTAATCAAAAAGTTTCAGTTAAATTTATGTATACTTACTGACCTACTTTTAAAGTACGTGATACAAACACAATATAACTGAAATTTTGTTGAGTCAACTTGCGTCATTCCATTGTTTTCCTGTTCTAATTAAGCCCTTATATAAATAAAGACTCGTGAAAGATAATAACAACGGAACAAGCAAAGTGCGAAGTGAGAATAACTATACCATTTAAATTAATACTTACATATACGAACCGTCTGAGCTTTGGGCCGATTTCATTCTTTCATCTCTCATTGATTTATTTCGCCAGGCATTCTCCGCCACCGATCCCGGTTACGACATCAGAACCCATCAAGCTGCTCGAGTTAAGGATAGCGGAGCGCAAATGCGGCAAGCAAGCGGAGATGATCCGCTCCGCCCTGGCCGAGCTGGGCTGCGAGGAGGCGCCGAGCGGCTGCCCCGACCTGTCCGCCGAGACTGTGGGCGTCGACAGCCTGGACGGGAGCTCGCCTGATCATCAGGTAAGCTGAGTGTAGACTTGGCTAGGTATTGTCATATCTCGCTTAAATATATATGACCGCGACCGTAGCATGACCGACCATTTGTCGAATCTTTCTGACACTTTTGTCATTTTTTAGCATTTAGATTTCAGAAGAGGTCATAAGTGACAGAGAAATACAAATGGTCAGTCATGCTACGGCCTCAGGAGGAAAGTCGCTTAAATAAATATAACAATGAAAATTCGATGGCAATGATATCAATCGAAAACCATTGCTGCTTTTTAAGGACCACAACAGTACATCTCCTAAAAAAAGCAATAATGATTATCGAATGCTGTCACTGTCATCGAATTTTCATTGTTTATTTAGCTAAGAGACTAACCCCCAGATAACAAAACTTTAGAAGTGGGATATTTATTTGTTTTATTTAGGAATGGATATTGACGTTAAATTTTAAAATTTGATTTTGAAATGTAATGCATTCTTTATTTACCGTTATCAAACAGCTTAGGTATTAACACAAGTTAAACCATCAGGACCGTTCTTCCATCGGCTCTAAGGCGTCAGAGAACGCTTTGAGGTTACATCTCCATTCAATAATACCGGCGAAGCCTTTCTACCGCTTATTCACGCGACCGTTCCGTCGCAAGTCTCTACCAGCGAGCCCTGCACTACCTCCCAAGAACATCCGAAGCAGCAGCGAAGGGCCTGACCCGGTAAAGGTTGTCAGCACTTTGCGCAAGAGACGCTTCAAACTGCGCAAGTGTAGACATAATAAGGATGTATACGTTGATTGTCGTGTCCGTGGAAGTGTTTGGAAACGTAACAGAGAGTGTGACAGCGTGGTGAGTGCCACTAACTTTAGTGACACTGCATGGCATTGCAATGCATGAGCCGGCGTCTTCAGGCCGACAGATTAGCAGGAACCGCACTGCACAGGATCCTGCACCTATATTTTATCAGTCTTTTTTTCTAGATTTTCGATCACTTAAAATTTCAGCTTATATTGGGAAATTATTAAAGATGCAGCTTCTAAATGCTGTTGGTTTACGCAAACCTAGTTTTGCGGCATACCACCGTTTACTTCAGGCGCCGAACGCACGAATGATTTTAAGATGCCGTCGCTTTTCCGCTGACATTTCTAAATGTATCTAATATTAGCGCACGAACTTCGCTGCTTTCCGCCGCGTTAAAATAGCTCTCTGTTCAAACTCGATTTCAAAATCAAGGTTTCATCCACTTCGGTCCAGAAAAGATTCACTTGTTTATACGCATCGCTCCGTATCCGCCAACACGTTTGAACGCTGTAGTGCCCGCATTATTAAGATACCTTAAAACCTGTTTTTCGCGTTGTAAGTAAACTTAAAAAAAAAAAGTTAAGAATGTACATAACTCAATCGGAGCTCCCACCGCCGCCGCCGATCATCCCTAGAAGGAAGAAGAGGTTGAAGCTGCTAGAGTGGCAGCTGCAGCAGGAGTTAGACAACGACGTATGTCACCAGGACACGCAATTTTAATATAACAAAGCTTAATAATATCGAGTGATTATTCTTAACCCAGCATGTTGTGCGTGTTTTGTTATCTAAAATCAGTAATTGAGTTTGAATAATGTTTTTAACACGTCTCGTTGATAGGCTAAGATACTTATAACAATTTTCCCTGATTTTACCGATCTTCTTTTTATTAAAAGTGTAGATTGTGTGCTAATCCTGGGCACAGACCTCCCCATTCTGTATCCACGTTTACCTTTACTGTGCTCGAGTCCAGTCAAAGAGATAGGAATCGATGACATCTCCTTTTTAGATCTTTATATGAACGTATGAACACTTTTAACGGTCGCGTTATCCACAGGTAAGCGTAAGTGAAACGGAGCGATCTCTAGTGGAGCAAGAGTGGTTCCACGGCGTGCTGCCGCGCGAGGAGGTGGTGCGGCTGCTGCGCGCGGACGGCGACTACCTGGTGCGGGAGACCACGCGCAACCACGCGCGGCAGCTGGTGCTCTCCGTCTGCTGGGGGCAGCACAAGCATTTCATAGTTCAGACTACTCCTGAGGTATGTTTTTTTTTACTAAATTAATGTGTGTTTTTTCACTTAGAGCTCCTTAGGTACCAGGTAAAACCTGTATCTAGGGTTCCCGAAACGGATACAAAGACGAACATATACAATACAACCAGGCCGGAATCGATGAATGACATCGATAATCATCATCACAATGTTCGACCTTGCCGGGAATCGAACCCGGTGCGCGTGTTGGTGCTGAACCACAGTCGGATGATAGCCTTTACGAGTATATTTAAAAAAAAAAAACAAATAACACAAGTTACAATCAATGCAATTTCTTTTAAATAACCATGGAGGAAAAGGAAACGGCATAACTTATTTTATTTTCCATGTCCTCCCTCCCTCCCTACGTACGCAAACATTTTAATGTAAAATTGCGTTACATTATATCGCATTTGCATTTGCAGTAAAAACTTTTTTAAAACTAATGAAATAAGGATACTCATACCGACTGGAAAAAACGTGGAGGCGTTCATGTAGGAGGGTATAGGTCAAGTTCTTTAAAAATAAACTTGACGAATTTGTGCGATGCTAATCATCTACGAAAAGGAAAATCTAATATTCGGTAAAAACCCTACCACTTACCCTTTGCTTTATGTTAACTATACAAAAGGTTGTTTGTTTATATCGGCAGTTTCTTTTCTGGCTTACTTGCAAGAAACATTATTTTATATTTTGGTTAATACAAACTTAGGCAATGTAGACTAGAAGAAGTGCCATGTTAGTTTGTAAAAATGTTAAAGATGTTAGATTTTAAGATAGTAAGTAGGTAGAAGGTTGATTAGATTTATGTGCGTCCTAAAATCACATCATAATAGAGAGTAGCATAATTAAGGGTTTTTTTATGCGCTAATGTTAAATCAATGCAACAAATCAACCCTGTAGCTGAAGGATACTAAAAAAAACATAAAATTTATAGTGATTATACTTACTTATATTTTTTTTTAAACGCGAAAATTCAAGCACTAGATCGGAAGGCACTTAAGGCACTTTTAAAATCTTCTTATAAATTTTTGATGTAAAGTAAGTATAACTTCAATAACACGAAGGTATCATTTTCCAGGGTCACTACAGGTTCG
The DNA here is from genome assembly GCA_951802225.1 of Euspilapteryx auroguttella. Lineage (NCBI taxonomy): Eukaryota > Metazoa > Arthropoda > Insecta > Lepidoptera > Gracillariidae > Euspilapteryx > Euspilapteryx auroguttella. Next base: position 3,378,104 of record OX637649.1, on the reverse strand, counting down.
AAGGCGCGGCCTTCCCCTCAGTAGCGGAGCTGATCGCGTGGCAGCGCACCAGCGGCGTGCCCGTGACCGCGCGCTCGGGGGCGCTGCTGCGGCGAGCCGTGCCCCGCGAGAATTGGGAGCTGAACAATGATGATGTACAGCTTCTGGATAAGATTGGACGGGTGAGTACTTGTTTATGGTGCAAAAAAAGTCCTGTGGGACATAAGATAAACTTTATTGATTAAAACTCACTAAGGCGTAAATACAATACCTACTGGCGGGCAGTAGGGGCACTTGAAAAGTAAATATTCAAGAAAGGGAGTATAGAGTCCATTATTTATAGGAACTTAAAGAGATTATAGAATAGGATCTCCGAACAGAAAAACTATGATCTCTCCAGGACTAGGTACCTACTAGGTCAAGAGTGAAACGTATGTTTAGGTTATAAGGAGAGTAGGTAATTAAGAACGCATCCAGACTTAAAAGTTCTTAAATAGGCAAAACCTCTTTCTGTTCAAGTAATAGTGGAAACATTTACCTTAACGTTTACGAAGATGATCGCAAAACATAATGAAATTAAGTATAACTTAGTTAGGCGGAGTAGGCAGACCCTCAAGGTCGTCAGACCACCTGGTAAAGGTCGCGAGTATGTCGATCTATGGGGAATGCTGTCCAATCGTCATCCTCTCAGTCTATCGACAAGGTATGATAATAATAGTGAGTCATACTTACCTATAAAAAAACCAGGGTAACTTCGGTGACGTGTACAAGGCGCGCCTCAAGACGACGGGGCAGGAGGTGGCGGTGAAGACGTGCCGCGTGGCGCTGCCGGAGGAGCAGAAGCGGACCTTTCTGCAGGAGGGCCGCATCCTGAAGCAGTACCAGCACCCCAACATCGTGCGGCTCATCGGCATCGCCGTGCAGAAACAGCCTATCATGATTGTTATGGAGCTTGTGCCTGGTAAGTGACGTGATTTTAGATGTAACTTTTTTGCTGAATAATAAAGATTGGTGGTTTTAATTCATTTGAAAAATAATTATCCCCAATTTTCTGTTCTTAAGTCAACTCTGCAAAACTTAATATTCTTAAAATAAAATATAATTTCATTACCTGGACTTATGTTAAGATTAATATCATTAAATTAATGAATGAACACTATTTTAAAACAAGTTATAGAATAATAGTACATAAGTATAGTTACAGACGAAGCAGGGCGATCTCAAGCATCGGTAGCATTTTCTTCAGGCAAAGTAAAACAGATTGCATCAGTTGGTTTAGTATAAAGAAGAGTCAAGCTAAGCCACAGAACTAATGCAACGATTTGAGCGGGTAGCTTAGCTATGGTGCGTCTCCACCAGAGATACGTAGCGCATTTACTAAATATAAAAACACATTCTTTGCTATGCTTCGCATCTCTGGTGGAATTAAAACGCGGCTTTCTCAAACCCCTCGGTTTCCCACAGGCGGGTCCCTACTAACGTTCCTCCGCACCCGGTCGTCGGCGCTGGGCGGGCGGCCGCTGCTCGCCATGTGCCGCGACGCCGCCGCCGGCATGCGCTACCTCGAGTCCAAGAACTGCATCCACCGCGACCTGGCCGCGCGGAACTGCCTCGTCGGCGACGACAACATCGTCAAGATATCAGACTTCGGAATGTCCCGGGAGGAGGAGGAGTACATCGTCTCGGGCGGCATGAAGCAGATACCTATCAAGTGGACCGCCCCTGAAGCGCTTAATTTTGGTAAGTCGTCTTAATATTTTATTTTCTTTACAGGCTAAAAATAGAGGCTTGTCGGTCTTGTCCTATAAATCTCCACAAGAACAAACATTGTGTGTTTTGACTTGTTGCCACGTTTGGCAGGCGGATTGGCGATGACAGCAATAGCAGAGAAGGTAAATCACAAGTTTTGGTGAACTAAGGACGCTGTAGTCCGATTCTTTTGAGTACTCTGCCTAGCCCTTCGGGGAATATAGACGTAAATGATATTATGTAATCTTCGGAAATGGTTGTTGTTATTCAGATTTATATTCCATATTTTTCGAAATTCGATCGCTGTTTTGAGTTCCCTTTATAATAGCTTCAATATGTTTGTTTCAGGTAAATACACGTCCCTGTGCGACGTCTGGAGCTACGGCGTGCTGATGTGGGAGATATTCTCGAAGGGAGACACGCCCTACGGCGGCATGAGCAACTCCCGCGCCAGGGAGAAAATTGACACTGGTGAGATTTTATACTGATAAAAGCTGATAAATTATCGCGTTACGTCAAGCGACTTTCCATAATTATTTTTAATGTTATTTCAGGCTACCGCATGCCAGCGCCGGAGAACTGCCCGGAGGATGTGTACGCTCTCATGCTGCGATGCTGGGAGTACGAGGCGGAGAAGCGGCCGCACTTCCACCAGCTGTACGCCAGCATCGACGCCATCTACAACAGATAACGCCAGCCAGAGGCTGCTGGCAGCTCGCGGCGGACAAGCGGCCGCACTTTCATCAGTTGTAGAGTTTGAACAACAGATACCTACTGCTAATACGTACGTGCCTAGTATACAGGACTAGTAAAACAGGATCATCAGATACAGAAAGTTTGTAGAATTATGTAACGCTGGCATACCTACAATTAATAAGAGACTGAAGTATCTTTGAATGCTGGACGAGTTCAAAACAGTAATCACATCACAAAAGCTAAAGAGCCCTAAGAATGTTTAGATGTTTCATGGAGTGCGTAAATAAGTGATGATCTCTATCAAATGGTACTATAATGACGTAGATTTTATTGTAGGTACCTACTTTTTGTTATGAATAGAATTTTTGATTTGACTGAATTAAATTTTGGCCAAATTTACAACGTAAATTTAAGCAAATATTTTGTAACCAATAAATTGTACCTACTAGAATTATACTTATGTGAATCGTTTAATATTTGAAATTTCATAAAAGTTGTAAACTGATGGATTTGTAAAAACATTTGCAAAAATTACGAGCGTTGTTTTATACTATCTAGTAAGGATGAGTACATCACTTTAACAATACTGTTTCAGATGCAATTTATGTAATGGCAACGAAGATATTTTGTGATATTTAATTTTGTTTATGATAATTAATTACTGTTTTTTCCTTTTTTATATATAAAATATACAAGTATATACTCATATTTTAGATTAACATAGTGCTTCCATTTTGTGTTTTATATCTTGCCTATTGTAATAAGATTATTGATATTGAATAAGTGTATCTGTATGATCTATGTGTGTTGTATTATAAAATGTGTATCGATATGTTGATCTGTAACACAAAGTGAGACAAATTAATTGTAAATTTTAAGAATATTAAACTAAGTAATAATGGAGTGTATTGAATGTAACTTTTAAAAGTATACTTAGCAATTAAAGTGCCAGATTTTAATAAATTTTGAGGTTTTTTTATCATTAGGTACCTAAATAACATAATTTAATTTTAGAATCGTCTGTCTCCACAAAATATTAATAGTGAGATAGAAAGTATGAGTGTAACCAGCTAAATGCCTAATACATATTTTGATCACACTATCGTGTTGATCATTGAAATGTGGCGGGACGACCCTAGAACTTTAATTTAAACGAGTAAGGTGTATTTTAAACCAAACAAAGAAAAACCTACCGATGACTTGGCTGTATAGACTATGTTATAACAAAAACAAAAACTACTGCTCTATATACATACAAACATTTTAATATACATATGTACTTATACAAAAATTAATAAAAAAATTAATACTTTACAAACTTATAAATACAATTTTATCAATTCATCGCTAACAGCCGAAGGCGTCAAAATTCCCAAATCAGTAAAGAGAAGCGTGATATAAGCGGGCGGGGTGTAGTCGACCAAGGGGTGCTGGCGGGCCAGGTCTTCCGACTTGAGCACGGAGGAGAGGTGCTTGAACTCGAGCGGCAAGTCGCGCTGGTTGAGCGGGTAGATGCGCGAGAACTTGAAGCTCTCCGTGAGCACGAACACCGGCCGCTTCAGCTCCGCCGCCGCCATGCACAGCGTGTACGTGCCGATCTGACGACAATTGATCAGTATCGTTAGTGGTAGTGGTTCATAGTCTAACAAGGAATCTTTATGTTAATGCTATATATTTAAAATTAAAACTACTAAAAAACTGGACGAGTACGCTTATAGACGAACAATGACAGGCCGTAACAGAAACAATATTTTACAATCTTTAAAACAAAAGTAAATAAGCTTGCGAAGAAAGACGTAATTGATGCCGGCATGCCAAGCCATATAACCTGCCGCGGTCTCGGTTCGTAATACGAACTTCGTATGCAGGTATTCGTTTCTGCCCATTGCCGTGCCGGTGAAAACATACCATACCTTATTTAAAATACAACCATTCTCTTATCTTAACTGAAGAGCGAGGGTCACAGATTACAGAGTCAGTAAAAAATGACGCATTACGTACCTTGTTGATGATGCCGCCGCTCTCGGTGACCCCCTCGGCGCCCAGCAGCACGAGGTCCACCTCCTCCAGCACGGCGCCGGCGGCCGCGTCCAGCACCAGCGTCGCCTCCACGCCCGCTGCTGCCAGCTGACGCTGCATCACCACTCTGGGAACACGTCACTTTTGTTTTTACTGTAGTCATGTTCTTGGACAGAATTCCGCACCAATTTCTCCATACAGCAAGAACTCGGCATCAAGCAGCGTCTACCAGAAATAGTACGGTCTCGGATCAGATCAGAGAGGCCCTGTCAACGAAACTAGCCGAATTACGTCCAACAGAACCAGGTGGAGAGAGATCGTGAGGCGAGCTACGTTGGCACCCGGGAACATGGACTCGTAACTACGACCGCTCTGTGAAGAGCGAAACGACAGAGAAGAAGACTGTGTATTCGAATTCTCTTGGGCTGCAGATAGTGCTCGCTGGTCAGCGCTGGCGTCGATCGGACGTAGTATGCAAACATGGCTGTAGCCTCATCACCAGCGCTGCAGAATATTGTGTTCAATTTATATTCTATAGGTACCAATATTATACAGAAGATAAATTTTATTGGGTGCTTGTTTGTTATCATTGAATAGGCGCTGAGCTGCCAACTACTAAACAGATAAAAAAAAAAACACTGTTAGGAAGCTACACTATCTCCGGGTGACCATCAGCAACCATACATTTTTCCAAGCTCATTGCCATTTAAGTTTTCCACTTTTGCAACTAAACCTTATAAAAAGGTACATACCCACTGTTGTCAGGATTGGACATTGTGACAAACACTTGAAACCTCTTGTTGGCCTTGGCTGCTTCCGTCATGGCTTGTAGCACTACCCTGGACCTTGAATGTGTTAGAATTTTCTGTAACAAGCACAAACATATCAATTTAATGTTCAAAACTTTTTGTAACTTACTCACAAATAGTAAATATTCAGTCCAAAATGGACACAGGGAGTTGAAATTTAGTTAGAGGTGCTAAGGATAAGCTTGTTAAAAATTAAAGTGCTGGCAAAAAGACTCAAGGCACATGCAGATTTTTATCACATTTTGTTTCTTTTAAATAACAATATTGGGTATTTTTAATAATGAAAGATAAAAAAACTAGTTTGTTGCCTAGCTAAACAACAAGCCTATTCAAGATCCTCTGATGGCTGCTGGGGAAAAGCCTTCCAAATTAAATTTGGTACATTTACTGATAGTGATTGTTGAGTCTAAGGCTACGAACGCACAGGCGGTTTTTTGCCGCGCGGATTTTATGTTACATATGGAATCCTATGGAACCAGCGGATAAAAAACCGTAAAAACACGCTTGTGCGTTCGGGGCCTATGAATAAGGTTGAAAATTAAATAACAAACTTTGACACCGCGCGGAAATAAAACCGCCTGTGCATTTGTAGCCTAAAGTAATTGTATCATTAAATGCAAATCTACTACTAAAATAAACCTACACATCCATCACTAATGAAGGTCATGGCCTGCTTGGCCACCTTGCCCCGCGCCTCCAGCAGGTTATCCAGGAATATCCGGCCGCGCTGCAGCATTATCTGTTCACATTCTTCAAAGGACTGAAACAATTACAGATCTGGGTTAACTTTTGCTAGTCAAAATTTCGTCAAACAATTAATGTGTGCGTGGATCCAGGTTCTGGCATATGTAAAGTTATACACAAAATAATAATTGTGCATTTCCAATTTTTAATAAAATTATGATTATGAAAATCTATCTCTGTAGAATTTAAAATGACGGTTTTAACAATATAAGATTATATCTTTCACTTACTTTAACATCAAGTTTAGCTAACGTAATGAACCTCATAAAAAGTTCACATCCCGAATTGATGGCCGTCACGGGCTGGTCGCAGTTCCTCATGGCATCCACTGCCAGCTGCAGATTCAAATCCAGCTCACGCACTGTGGCCACTTAATTGAATGCAAATACAAATATTAGGTCGGTAATAATCTAGTTTATAAAGCATCTAACTGGTGTGACACAAAGTTAACCTACCTTTGTAATTTTCTATCACAGTCAGTAAAGTTCTAATCGCCGCTACGCCAGCAGAAACATCCTCCTCTTCTTTCATAATCTTAAGAAATATCGTCTGAACCTCTGAAACGAAGAATAATGTTAAAAAATTATAGATTCATGTTGAAATACCATAATCATAAGAATCAGCGTTTTTTATTTACCTTCTTTCTTCATGGTGAAAGCTAAGTGAAATACAAGAAATTAATAATGTTAGCACAAATAGCGTTCAAACTTTAAGTTTAAATTTAGTCAAATTGGATCATTTATAGAATTAAAACACCAAAATCATACAAACAAAACATCTTAAATTAAATTCTCAATCAAATTCCTAGTACACTTAACTTAACCTAAAAATTTGTTTAGCACTGTTGCAAACAAATGTCATAAACGTCAATATTTTTTATCAATCAATTTTTTCACGTCAGGCAGGGGACCGATTCTGAATGAGATGTTTTCAATTTGACAGCTCAGAAGAAAAAAACAAGTTTTATTAAGCTGCTACCAGATGGCGCTCTGCCAGGAGCAATAGGTCAAGCTGAAATTAATGATTCAATAGCTCAAAATGAAACATAAAAATTAAAATTGGACGCTCCAATTCGTAAAATCACTAAGTCACAGTTAGGGATTTTTTCAACTAGCTACACCATTGAAAAGAGCGCATTTTTATCTATATTTCTGTATTTGAAAATATTTGTTCAGTAATCTCTAAACCCGATTTTCAAAATGTAAAAAAAATAAATCTGTTCGAATTCCAGTTCGTAAAACCGCTAAGTCCATAAAATCTCTAAGTCCTCTTAAAAACTGAATAAAATCACTAAGTCCAGCTACCTTCTTAAGGAATTTGTATGCAAAACAAATATTATTTGTTTCACTTAAGTATAATTACGGGTTACCTTTTTTTATTTACGCTCGTTTTTTTGTTTGGGAAAAGTATACACAGCTAATTTACTAACAGTAGCAAATGATTTTGGTATATGCAGCAAAACTGTTCATTAGAATTAGATTTTTTTCAGTACATACTCATTATAAAAACTACAATAAAAAATAATAGTAATGGAGAAAAGCCTAAATCATGTTTTTTGCCTAATTGCTATGATATCTGCTTTTTGCTTAAATAATTTATTTTTGTTTAGAAAAACTTTTTGTATCGTCGATTTCGGATACACTTACTGACATAAATTATATTGGTATCATGCCTAATTGGTCTGGAAAGTAAAAAGTACCGAAAATTTTGTGTTTTTTAATAAAAAAAAAACACGGGTTTTCTCATAGTAAAAGTACTGAATACTATTGAAAACTAACTAAGTCCTTACAAAACTGCTAAGAAACCTCTATGTCCTAGAATTTGAACTAAGTCCAGAAACTTTCATGATTTTTAATAAATTGGTTTTCAAATATTACAGTTTTGTGATCTTGGCAAAACAAAGTTTAGGATATTTGCCATATATTTCAGTGGTTATTTATTTTTTAAACTCAAAGAGAAAGTTTCACGATTTTTTTCTAACACAAAAGTGCCCGTATCTAAAAACGCAAAAACTGGACTTAGTGATTTTACGAATTGGTGCATTTAACTGAGGCAGTGACGGAGTAGGTGAAATTAAGATTTATGCTTAGCAGAAAATGATTCAATCCAAAGATTCAGTCAATATTCGATCTCCCATTTCTCTTATATTGCTTTAGACACCGCCATCTACCGGCGTATTATGAAACTTATTTTTTTCTTTTCTGTCACTTTGAAAACACCTCATTCTGATTGTTTCCCAGTGGCGGTTTCCAACCTCTGGTTTTCCACCCATCTCGGATTCAGATGGATGGATTCTGTCTGTATGGCAAAATAGGACAGTTGCTTGCTTACATTGCGAATGGCGATTTTGCTAGGCACTTGCTTTGGAGATTTAAAATACCAATTGAGTGAATTAACTAAATTCTACCCTGCCTACTTTATAATATTCTGGGGCTTAAGATTCTGCACAACCCCGAACCCAGTCAGGAGTGGTGTGGTGTCACATCACATATTCTCGACTGAGTAAATCATGGCCTAATCTAGACCATCAATTCGGGACGGGCGGGACTTACCTTCTCTCTGGGCGGGACAGTTACGTTACGGTACGCTAGACTACAGCATTAATGGCTACTATACAGTATCAATGGAGATTTGGTATTGAAACGAAAACCTTGGACCAGATAACTCTACGCAGTTCCAGACATTAAATGCATAGCTCCAATTTATGCCAAAAGGCAGAGGCCTCCCTCCCTTTTGATCCCGCTTCTGAGCACATTCCTAGCATCGCCAAAGATACCTAAAGTATCCGTTGCATGGTCGTTTCGATCGATCCATTGTTTGCTGAAGCAACACTGTTTCTTGATTTCTTGTTAGCTCACATAATTCTCGTAACAACAGATGTTTGTTTGTTCTTCTAAGCGTGAAACTAAAATCGAAATTCGAAGAGGTACAGAGGTATTCACATTTAATATTTGTTTTACAAGAATACCAGCTACCTACTTACTTGAGTTACCTAGCGAAGCTACCTGTGGCTGCTACGCTGAACGCGTAAAACATGATTCTCTTTAATAACGAACAGCAGCAACTGTTCTCGCAACAGCAATAAAAGCGAACGCTTCAACCTCAACGTAAAATATAATTACCGGTGAAAGAAGTGAATCAAGTCACGGCCGCGAATGCTAGTAATCATATCCACAATCCACTAGGCGACAGGTAGTTACTCACTAGTCGCCTCGCCTTGCAGCCCCGTGCTTGACGTATCGGCCACCACTAACTTATTCTTCCATTTGTTTACAAACAAAGTTCAGTGCGTTCTAGAACTCAGTGGAAACATCGGGGAACAATGGGAAACTCGGCGTCCATCAAGCCGAACGACAAAAGGAAATGGCAGTAAGTGTTATATTTTAGTAAAATTGGTATAATAAAATAAATAATTGGGTAACTTAACTAAGTACAACCGTTATTATTTAAGCCAATTAATAATCAATTAAATTTTTTGGACACCCTACTAGAACCCGCCTGCATGACAGGTGGTATAAAAGGCGTTATGTATGACTACCTACTACTAATTAATAGTTTATGATGGTAGGTACCAACTTAAGTTTACTTAAAAATATGGTCCCGGGACGAGTACCGGAACCTTAATATTTGAATGTATATTTTAGAGAATCATTACTGGTAATGGCCCTCATACAATGTGTCGCATGATAATAATCTAGCGATATCGATCATATCACAAATGTCGTGGACGGTAAGATAATTAAGTGAATTATATTACTAATTATAACAATGCTCAAAAAGGATATAAATAATTAATATTTACTTAAGTACTTACATATTGTTGTATGTGTCGTAGTAAGATCAAGATCAAATCTTACTACGACATATGTAAGTACCTATAGTCCTTATTTTATTAGTAACTAGTCGACCCGGCGAACTTCGTACCGCCTAACCTATTACTATTTTATGCATGTAATATACTTATAAACCTTCCTCTTGAATCACTATATCTATTTAAAAAAATAGCATCAAAATCCGTTGCATATTTTTAAAGATATAAGCATACATAGGGACAGACGCGGTAAGCGACTTCATTTTATACTATGTATTGATATTGACTAGTCGAGCCGGCGAACTTCTTACCGCATACCAGTTTCTATGTTGTACATGTATTACACAATATAAACCTACCTCTTGAGACGCTCTATCGTTAAAAAAACGCATTTAAATCCGTTGCATAGTTTTTATTTTTAAGATACATACATTTTTAAGAGACATACATAGGGACAGACGCGAAAAGCGTCTTTGTTTTATACTATGTATTGATTGATATTGTTTTATACTATGTATTGATTTATACTAAGTATGTATTGAATGATACTTAAGACAATCTATAGTCCTGCATAACCTACTAGATTTTTTATACTTTTAAAAAATATTTGTCAAGTTTTACATTTATCTACGTAAACCTACCTATAACAATTTCTTTAGAAGTATTTGATTCCTTTAGTTTCAGTAAAAGTGTTTAATAAAATGGCCACACCATCTAGTAGGTAAGTTACTTACACATTTCCTACCTACGTTAATAATTATTCAACCACATTGAACCGATAATTGAAATAATATACTAGGCAGGTACAATGATTGCAAGAAAGGATCTGTGTTGGCTCAGGTTCTCATAAAATTTAACGGAGTCTATAATTATAGTATGTACATCAATTTCTATACGATGCATGCAAAAATGTATGTATGTACATCAATTTCTATACAATGCATCCTCTAGTAGTTAAATAAAAAACAATAACTTATCACACTCAGTCTTAGAGCCGACTAAATGTGGAACCCGTATCTAGGGTGCCGAAAACTCATACAAAAAAGACTAACAAAAACACCGAGACCGGTGAAAAAACATCGTTATTGCATCATAAGCATAACATTGTTCACCCTCGCCGGTCGATCACCCTCGAATCGAACCCAGTGCTCCCGTATTGCAGTAACATCCCTGCTAACTAAACCACGAAGACTGTCAATATTTAAATACATACGTTACGGTTAGCTTACATGACTGACCTATCGGCTTTAAACACTAGTGTAGTGCAAAATTTTATTTTTATTTTTGTGTGTTTTACCAGTACATAACATGTAGAATCCCAAGACAATACCCTCCGACAATAGCAATAAATAATGTAATTTTTACCTAATAAGTAGGTAATCATAGTAACGAGTTCGAGTAGTGGTCGTTTATATAACCGCGGCGACCAGCTGGCCCCTTGTCACGTTAGTAATAAAACATAAACTCGGCTAAACGTGGGTCCGGCTCTTTAGCTGGTGCCTCTGCTGTTTCATAGTAACGACAAACGCTACGGAGACCTACAAATTATGGAGAGGTTTAAATTGGTTATTTTTTGATCAATCTTCGCTTTTTTATATCCACTTAACTAGCGTGTGATGGATGAATCAGATGATGAATAATTCTTTGATCGGCCGGAACCATGGAACCATCGGGGAAATCTAAAGTGTAAAGTGTAAAAACCACAACTGTGAGCCGCTTGCACAGTCACCTCAGTTTTTTGTTTCTTTTTGCGGATGCAGGCGTATTTAGGTGACCTTCGTACACCTTCGAACACAAGGCTCTTTTTGATTAGAAGTGATAATCCACTCATTTGATATTTAGTTTGATTTTAAGGAAATTAATAATTTACTTGGGTAGTGTTTCTTTACGAGATCATGCGGTTTTAAAACTGTTGATGTTTATTTTTGAATTGAATTGCAACAAGGTTTCGCAACCGTAACCTGCAGGTCGCACTTACAAAGTAAATATAGTAACCAAAACTCCAGGTCCATGTGACCACCAGAAGATACAGACAGACTGGTAAAGGTGAATCTATTATGCTGTAAACTATATTTGTACCTAACTGTGTAGAAGTGTGCGTCAGATTGTTAAGAAACTTTATGATCTGACATAAAATCTCTAAAAGTATTAAATTTTATAATTTACTATCAAATTAAACTTCAAATAAAAGCTAAAGTAACAATTTTGCATCCACCGTTGTTGGTCGTGTCTGTGTGTTGAGCATTCGAAAAGTTGATTTGTAATTTTTAAATATTTTTTTTTTGTTTAGTTAGCCTAAAGGGTTCCCATTAATTATAACAGTATAAGGCTAGTGGGCTGTATATACCTACTGTTTAAACTGTAAGGTAAGAAAAATATAACATATTCTTTAAAAAATATTATCACTGAAATACAATCTCGATCTTTAACTGCAATTATGCAGAATTAGATCAAGATCAAAGACGTTAAAGAAGGTCAAACAATTGTTTCGCTAACTTTTAGATTATAACAAAGGTTACCTAACTATACGTAAGTAACAATCAATGACCAAATGAAAATTAACTGTCCACTGACTATCGAAGAATTATTTATATCAATAGCTATACAAACTTACTATCCACGACATGTACTATTACATTACTTTACTATTCTCTAATACTTGTATAGGCGGTATAAAGACCGCCGGGTCGACTAGTCAATACATAGTATATAATAAAATTGCTTCCCGCGTCTGTCCCTATGTATGCTAGTATCTGTAAAACTATGCAACGGATTTTGATGAGGTTTTTTTTAATAAATAGAGTGATTTAAGAGGGAGGTTTATAAGTATAATTCATGCACACCATAGTAAAAGGTTAGGCGGTACGAAGTTCGCCGGGTCGACTAGTATAGAGTTGATTCATAATTATTGTCTCGAATCCCAAAAGATTAAATTAACTTTTTAAGGTTCCGGATAGATACTCGCCCCGGGGCCTTATTTAAATGATTTATACCTTAAAATAAAAGGTTTTTGCTGATGCTTATTTGTCGCTTAAATTAATATTGGTTGGTACCAAGTCAGTTTAGTAGGTACATCTATACCATCTATACCAATATTATAAAGAGGAAAGATTTGTTTGTTTGTTTGTTTATTTGTAACGAATAGGCTCCGGAAATACTGAACCGATTTGAAAAATTATTTCACTGGTAGGAAGCTACATTAACCCTGAGTGTCATAGGCTATATAAGATTTTCAAAAAAATTAGGGATCCTTACCTAAACTCAAATAATGTAACCCAAGGTGCAATATTTTCCGTTGTTTACATATTTTGACATATGGTTTGTTGTTGTTGTTTGTTATTAATTCGGCCAAGAACATAGTCTATAAAGCTTTTGTAGTATCTTATATTCTATGGCGTAACGAAGTAAGCCGGGAAAGCTCGTAATATAATAATTTTATTGAAATATAAGTAATCTATAATGCAATAAATATAATCTTACTATTATTATAAACGCGAAAGGCTTCACGTCTAAACTGCTGGAGCGATTTCAATGAAATTTGGTATGAAACTACATACCTATTTTAATTCTAGTTGACACCCTGGATTAAAACATAGACTTCTTTTTACTTCGGTAATAAACCGCGGGTAGCACCTGCTGGGCACAGCTAGTAAATACATAATTTTATGTATTAACTCTGATTCGTACATACGACCGTTACTACATAGTCTTACTTACTCACACGGAAAAGGAAGTAAGTACAAAGGAACAAAATTGATATCAGTAAAAGTCATAAAATATGAATCCTTGTAAAAGTCATAATATCAATTCTTTTGCAAGAAAACTGAATCACTCAGAATGTTGTTTATTTTCACTGATTGCCACCAGCAGCGACTGGCGCAAAACAATGCTGCCAGGTTTAATTGGCCAGCATTGCGATATCACTTCAAGCCATGATTATCGAAATATTTTTCGACATTATTCATCATTATTATACGCGCCTGCGGACGATGCAAGGTGCATATAGTTCACGATTCGAGGCCGCACAGTAGGAAAACCCCCTAAGAAAGTGGCCTTTCCCACCAGCACCTTTACGTTCATAATTTATTATTTATTAACGATTACTTGCACTTACAGCTGTGTCTGTAATATCCCACCAGGGCAAGCGGACTTAATATGGCATAAATAAGCATTACCTCAAAACTGAAAGAGGTATGAAAATCATTAAATATTGTTTCCTAGAGCTCCTTATCTTTAGTACTATAAAATCGACATGAATCATTTTAACAACACAAATCTGCATATATCGATATGATGATAAGCTGGAAAACTCCTGAAACAAAGAAGAAGTCATGGTGGTATACTTAAACTATAATGCACCATTGTACCTAATTACATTTGTCCTCAACGCAAATTTATATATAGTACTAGTCGACCCGGCGAACTTCGTACCGCCTACCTATTGCTATCTTGCTCATGTATTATACTTATAAACCTTTCTCTTGGATCACTCTATCGATTACAAAAAACCGCATCAAAATCCGTTGGATAGTTTTAAAGATATAAGCATACATAGGGACAGACGCGGGAAACGACTTCGTTTTATACTATGTATTGATGATGAAGTATACGAGGTTTTGTTTGAGCCTAAACCTAGCTCTGCTATATAAAGAGAGCGGCGGAAAGGGAAGACTCATGCGTGTATGGCTTTTGATTCATCAAAATATTATGTGATGCAGCTTTGACCAATATTACTACAGGATGAATTATAAAACTTAATTGTATATAGGTATACTTATTATTTTATTAAGTACCTTCTTACCTAAGTGTAATAAATCTAGCTGCATCGTAAAGCAATCACATATCATGCACGGCATGCCCTTGCACTGATCTTGATGCTGCGACCAGGCTGACCTTGGTGCCCTGGCCTCACTGCACTGTCACGCGTCCTCGCAAACTGCTCACAAGATCTCTTCTATCTTTTACCCACAGACCCAATTGTATTTATAACTTTTTTAATATTTTTTGTATTTTCCATTACCATGTCGTTCTAACAAGAAGAATAGAATAGATTAATTTTAATTATTTGGTAGAGACGCGAGGGATGCGTAAAGGCACTTACTTATATTTAAATATAAATGCCTGGATTTCCCTGTGGAACATGAGTCAAACAGACTTTTTAATATCATCGACATCTTGCTGCTGATCGCACCAAAGTATTGTAACATTGAATGGTTTTTTGAGATTTTTACTTTTTGTCCCATGTTCCATATTTGTTTGGTTGTTAATTTTATACTTAGATCCCCAACTATGAATCTAATCTATATGAAAAATGAAAAAATGAAAAATGAAAATGAACTTCACTATCACTTTAGTACCTGTGTGATATTTTCTACAGTTATCCGGAACAATTTAAAATATGGGTGTGAGCTTCGTATACTAATACTACGAAGTCGACTGTACAGCCATGATAAACTCCGTTTCATAAAAAGATAAAAGAAATCGGTATGTAGGTAGGTAATTACATATAGTTTATTTTAATCTGACCTTAGGCAAAAATAATTTTAGGAAGAACGAATGTAATCAGATCAGAGTAATGTTCTATAATGTGTTTTGACGAAAACGAAGTTATAACCAATGTACCATAATTTTGCTAATCAGACAGTACTGAATGTTTCTATATTGATGCACTTTATTGTTTTGGTATTTTACAAAGTTAATCTTTTTTTACTTATCATATTTAATGACTTCCATAGGTGGTTTCGCTTTGATGAGTTAGGTAATCCATTGACGATTACTCATCAATGGCTAAGATGACTCTATACTTGTATTTACTTTTTGTAACGAATACAATCTTTAAACTCACTCGCCTAAAGTGTAATTTATTAACATTATTAGTATAGATAAGATAAGACAAAATAAGTTTTTTTTTCATTTAAATAAAAAAATATTGCTCGCAAATTGTTGTAGATAAGTAGTAAATGGTCTTGATTGGAGGTATCGGTCATGCAAAGCAGTATGGATTGACATGATGGGTTCAACGATTGCCGTGATAACTTTGAGCTTGATAACGTGGAGATAAATCTTTCTCATCCTTCAGTCGTCATTGGGAGTTCGTAAGAGATCTTTCGAATTGGTTAAAATTATTATACTTAATATAAAAATTGTCATAAAAATATGACAAATAATATTTTTTGAATAAAATTAAAAACTTTTTACAGTTTTTACAAATGAAACTGTAACAACAAAAATATAATAGTCTGAACTGTAATCTTTATTAAAATTATTAATTGTAATAGAAAGTTGGAAAGTGTAGTTTTACTACTACATACCTACCTATTTTACAAAAATGGATTTTCTGTCGCGGAAAGTAAAGTCAGAAGCCAAATTTGACATCCGTCAGATGAATGGCGCAGGTCACACGGGCAATCGGTGAGTTTTTATTTTGTAAATATTGACATTATCAATCAATATAACGCAAAAATTATATTATATCAATTAATGTAAATTAATCTTAATATTAATAATATTTTCCCCTACTTGGTCTCTAGTAATCAAGCGATCTGCGGTGATCATTTTAAAGCGCGGGCGCAGGGCAACCGAGGGCAGGAGTCGAGGTTTCTTTTATACTGAGAAGCTGCCATGTAGGTGTGCTGATTTTTTGTTGTTTAATTAGTACTGCTATCTAAATACCTAAAATGTGTTTCATGTACAGTAGCCATTACGTTAGAAAGGTATAAGTACCCATTTTTAGGTATAGGACTGTACATAAAATTATTAAAAGTTGTGAAAATGGAAATGCTGGGATAGGTACAGGCACTGGCAGGTTACGTACTAATTCATATTTATGTAAGTAACTGTAGCACCTACCTACCCTTTCAGGTGGTGGTGGGGTAGAAAGGTCGCTGTTCTAGTTAGGTACTATACATACCTATTACACGTCTTTACTAGAATCTTGCTACTTAGAATGTAGAGAAAAATTCGTTCTCTGCGAATTACTTGCAATGAAATTTCATCACCGTTAGAGAATAATTGTAGGTACTGAAATACCTACTTACTAATTAAAACAAAAATATATATCAATATGTTAGTAATCGGTAATGGTTTTTGAAATAAGTAGGTAGGTACCTACCTAAGTATTTTGTTTTCAGGAATCAGTCCTGTTTAACTATGCCAATGCCAACCATGTATATAAAATTTTCATGTATGATAAAAAAGTTACGTATACTTACCTTATTATATATATTATTGGTAGGATAAGTAGGTTAGTAGTCCCTACACTTTATGTCAACTGCTGCACATATATCAAAAATGACAAATCATCGACATAGAAAAGATGACCTTTGTACATGCCATCTACCTTCATTAATAAAATATATACTCATTTCTTAGCCTAAAAATATTCAAACTTTTAAATTTCTTCGTTATTACGAAATAATATTAATATCAATAAATTTTACAAACCACCCTACATTAGAGTGGTTTGTCTCTCTATTTATTATACCGTGACTCTACACTGAAAAAGATCCAGCGACATCTGTTATAATTATCAGGCAACCGCAACCGCATCCGGGCGGCTCGCTATCGCGCCACCGCGAAACTTCACTCGACTGAAAATTTTCCCATTTTCCCAGGAGCGAGAGTGCGGTGAGCCCGGTGTCTCGGGACAAAACTGGCATGTTACCGGCCTGCGGAGGACAGTCGCTCGCTACTGCTGGTGGAAAGTGCACGCGCGACACTATGGACCGAGACAGACTAGGCATGTGGGGCTCTGGCGATGGAGAATCTACGAGCAAACTCTCCGGCATCGACCGACTGAAGCACCCTGGCCTTAACAAGGTAAGCAGTTATAAAGTGCCAGTTTGGCCGGTTGAAGATTATATCATTTTCCAGTGAGAGTATGTTGTGTGCGCCCCAGTGACCAGCGCTGGCTTCCGTCCGCCTATTGTTTTCCGTGTCAAAGTTCACATGGTATCATCAAAAGTTGTTTGTATTTACCTTGAATTTGAAAATAGCTAACTCATACTGACATCGATGTTTCAACTATGTGACTACATAAAAAAATTAATTGATGCTGTTTTTTTGCGTCCTTCATTATTTAAAAATCTTACATTTTATCAAAAAAAATATTTCGTAATCTTATCTTTGCTGATCGCAGCAAATGATAAGTTGCAATGGTTATTACTAAACAATTTATATAGGTATCGAGTTAAACCTACTTAAGTACTTAGGTATTTTTGGATACCTCATTAATTAGCCTCTGCTTCAGATCGAAGAATCGACGTTTCCCATCAAAGTCATCAAACTACTTAGTGGTTTGCAATGACGTAAATGTAGTTAATTTTGCTGACTGTAGCTGTAGTTAGTTACTATTGCAAAAATCAAAATCTTTGATGATTATGATGAGTAATATAGGTATTTGCACTTACACAAACATTGATTGCACAATATTAAATGTAGGTATATTTTTAGTTATTCTATCCACGGTCTATCGGTGTTATAAGATAAAGAAAAAATGAAAAAATCTATAATAACGGATAAAGCCTTGAACGGATTAATTACCTCATATACTCTACAAAACCATTCAACACATTAAACCATGAGAATTCACTTTTTCCTAAAATCTCAGCTGCTTCATCAACTGCTGCAGGAATTTGTGTTTCTGAAATGTGGCATCTCACATCCGTAATAATTAAGCGATAAGAGAGATAGGGGAAATATTTTTTGAAAGACATTTTTTTCAGGCAACCATGGAGGAAATTATTTATAAATTTCCTAGTAGACATAAAAAAACGTAAGATTCCAAAAACCCCGCAAACCGAAGCTTACAAAACCTACTCTAAATACCTACATAATCTCTGACTCAGAAATAAATCACTTAAATGTAGAGTTTTATGAACAAATTATAAATCTTATCTTAACTAAGTATTTAAACTATTATCTGACTGAGTTGTAACAATGATAAAACTTGTCTAGAAAAATTAGCAAACAAACTTTATCAAAGGTTTTTTGGTTAATAAATCGGTCGAAAGGTGTTATCAATTATATCAGATCAAGTTGTGATCGATGCAACTCGAAACAATTTATAATTTTGATGCTTATAATGATAGAGTTCTGTTATTTTTACCCTAAACATTTCGGTCTTACAATGAGTCATTTTATTTCAATGAGTGTATCCGTAAAAAATAAAGTTATAAATGATACTCTACCATCTCGATTTTTTGACTGGAAAACACATAAAAACGAAGTTTTAAGGCAGGTAAGTATTTTAGACGCATTTTTTATGTTTACAAAAAAAATACACTAGCTGTCCCGACGTACATACGTATCGCGCCTTACGATTTTATATGGAAAAATTAAATTGTTGTTTGACTAACTTCCCCACCATTTTTCCATATTTTCTCACCTTTTAAACTTTTCCTGGACTACTACAAACATTTCGAAACCAAATCAGCTAAATCGACCCGGCCGTTCTCGAGTTTTAGCGGGCGGGACTAACGAACCACGATTCATTTTTATAATATTGTATACATATATTATGATCACATATAATATGATATGACTTAAACGCGTAAGCTTGCCGCAAATTTTAATTACGCAAACCGTAAATCAGACCATAATAAAATCGACTAAACCCTAATTGTAGCTATAAAACTACACTAATCGTTCCCTAAACGCCCCTCGTATGACAAGAACACCTTGATCTAGCAACTGTTATGGACAATATTAGACAAGTAGTTACCTCGTATGTACTGGTAATTATTAATGACCGTATCACTGTCACTACCTACATACTCAATGGAAACATAATGTCATGTGTGTCATGTAGCTCAGGGGCAAGACTAGATCCGCAGTTTCGTAAGAATGTAGAGCTAAAAGGTGCTCTACTCTTTTGTCGGTCTTTGTTTTGTTTTGGTCTGATCGAATAGGAAGAAATAATTAGTACCTAATACTTATTGCAAAAGGTTTAAACACTCAAAATGATTTCAATTTTGCTCCTTAATTCTAAAAAACTATTTTTATGTCGAAAAATTCTCTTTGAATGTGTAGGGGCAGTTTATAAAATATTACCAAAAGAAAAACGAAAATTTCAGAACCGATATAGCGCGAATCGTCCGTCGTCGCTTATATTGTAGAATCTATATAAAAATAAAAGCAATAAAAAAGGATATTAATTAGAGAAGATTACAGAAGAATACCTACCTTCTATTCACATTTGTATATATTGTTAAATATGTTTAATCACAATCCATCCAGACAGATGTTCTACATTTATTTGCTGTTCATTATCTTTCAGATCGATCGCGATGAGTCAGTAGTTATTACGTTATTAACACAAGCTTATAAATAGCACAACGTAAATACCTATTACCTATACGTTAGTATCAATAACAGAGATTTGAAATCAATAGTAGGTAGGTAATATATTATTATTATTGAATGTACCCATACAGAATTTAAATAAGAAACTTATATAGGGTAAAACGTCCTATTACCGCGGTAGTCAAAATCACGTCCTATTACGGCTCTATTTTATCTTTTGCAATTTATGATTCGTTGTGACTGTGTATGGTAAAGGTGACTTCATAGTGTCCAAGGGAAACTAACACGAAACTTATTACCCAGCACTCGTGCGTTTAAAATCGTTTAAAACTACATAAATTTATTATTTTGTGTAACGTCAGCGAATCGAGAAGCTGTTTCATACAAACGCAGACTGACTCGCGGTAGAACATTGAATTTTCAGACTTCGTTTTTAGTTCAAACAAACACTTTAAGATTATGTTACTATATTCGAATACTTTTTACATTCAAGTAGTCTTAGTTAATCAAGTTGATTTCTGTTTAAACTCAAATAAAACAAGTAAATATGAGTAAACAAAAGTCCGCCGTGTTAGGAAGGCTATTTGAGCGTACCGCCTATTACGGAGGGTACCATCGGTAATAGGAAAAACGCAGTGTCGGTAATTTATAAATTTAGTGGTATAATAAATATAATTTATGAACATTTCGTTATTTAAGTGTAATTTTCATTAGTTCTCAAGTATAAAACCAATTTCGGAGGTACATGTTTTTTAACTAGAATCCTTGTTTTTTACGCTTAAAGTTGACAGTAAAATTTAAGTTTGTTATAATACTGTGAAACCTTACGTATGAGTTTTAATGAAGAAAAATGGTCTAATACAACGATTACTAACGATTTGAGAGTTTTATGGTAAAGTCAGAGTGCTCTTATTTGTAAGTAATAACTTACATTACCGAAATATCTTAACATTATATTTCAGAATTAGGATATAAAAACTCATTAGATATTTTAGTACCTACCGTATTAGGCTGTAAGGAATCATAACACGGTGTATGGAAATTACAGAGCTAATAATTTAACCGTATTATTTATAAAGATACCGTATATTTTAAAAAGCTTTACTGCAGGTCTGCTTTACTACTTATTTGGTTTGTTGTATGGTAAATACGTGACATCCTGTCTAAATTGACATACGTCAAATAACTAAAATGCACTTTATTAACTTTTTATGTATAACAGGGTAAGTAAATAATTAAAAAACTTACACAAAAATGTATACTAAGTGTATGGGCTATCTGGTCAGTGGCAGCAGCCCTTAGTTTAGTTAGTTAGGATGGGTGTTGGTTGAAGATAAATCCACCGAGATAAGTAGATAACGTATATTGTTGCACAGTAGTACAATAATTAGAACGCTGATGTGGTTCGGTTCTGTTCACTGGTTGATAGTGTAGGTAAGTGACATGTGGGTGAATGCGATTACTTAATTTATACAATACTAGAGGCTGCCCCGCGGTATTTCCCGCGCAGATTTCTCATAAACACAAAAATCCCGTTTTTTCCCGTTCCCGTGAGAATTTCGGGAAATCCCTTCTTAGTGCTCACCTACACCCCCCAAGGAACCCACGTGCCAATTTTCAGCTTTCTACGCCCAGTAGTTTCGGCTCTGCGTTGTCTGTCAGTCAGTCAGTCAGTAACGGAAGAGTTTTATATATATAGACTAGAGGCTGCCCCGCGGTATTTCCCGCGCAGATTTCTCATAAACACAAAAATCCCGTTTTTTCCCGTTCCCGTGGGAATTTCGGGAAATCCTTTCTTAGTGCTCACCTACACTCCCTAAGGAACCTACATGCCAAATATCAGCTTTATACGCCCAGTAGTTTCGGCTCTGCGTTGTCTGTCAGTCAGTCAGTCAGTCAGTCAGTAACGGAAGAGTTTTATATATATAGATTAAATGCTAAGTAAGCTATGATGTGTACAGTGCATTGGCCTGTACACTAAGGTTAGGTTTATCGTATTTTCCCATCAATATAATAATTTACTACTAGATTTTACCACAACTTTGACACACCATACAAAACTGATTTTGATTCGTTGGTTGTTTTATTTATTACTAGAGGCTGCCCCGCGGTAACACCCGCGCAGATTTCCCCTTTACACAAAAATCCCATTTTCTCCCGTTCCCATGGGAATTTCGGGAAATCCTTTCTTAGTGCTCACCTACACTCCCTAAGGAACCTACATGCTAAATTTCAGCCCACTACGCCCAGTAGTTTCGGCTCTGCGTTGTCTGTCACTCAGTCAGTCAGTCAGTCAGTCAGTCAGTCAGTCAGTCAGTCAGTCAGTCAGTCAGTCAGTCAGTCAGTCAGTCAGTCAGTCAGTCAGTCAGTCAGTCAGTCAGTCAGTCAGTCAGTCAGTCATTCAGTCAGTCAGTCAGTCAGTCAGTCAGTCAGTCAGTCAGTCAGTCAGTCAGTAACGGAAGAGTTTTATATATATTGATTGTATTTTGGTTTACTGTTTTGTTGTTGTTTTTTTTGTGTTCCATTTTATTGCTGTTTGTGTCAACGTTGTTGTAAAAAAATTATCTTTCTTTTTTTTAACTTTCTCCGCTTGAGTAGAAATCCATTTTCCATATTTTTTTACCGTTTAACTAAATCTTCACTGACTGCACCCCGCTGCTTCGCCAGTTAAATTTTCTGTACAGAAGAACCTGTACAGTACAGTAACAATTACAGCCATTGCATACCATTTTATGATTGCACGGAACCATGAGCGACATGTTTCATCGTGCGTGTGTTGTCATCCCATACTCCGTAATAGGCTGTGCTTACCGCCGTAATGGGCTTCAAACTTTTTTTTGCCGCCGTAATAGGAATTCCGAATTGTCAGAAAAAATATTTATTTAAAATTAATTATCACTCTAAAATAAATAAAATGACAACTGAAATAGAAAATATAATTATCATGAGTGTCAAAAAAAAAGTCAAATATCTGCTAACATATTTAGAAATGCTTAATTTCTTACCCTACTTTAGAATGTCGTCAAAACGCGCCGTAATAGGGCATGTTACCCTACTTAGTTATATTTTACTACTTTAATAATTTATTTTACAGATATCACTTCAACAGATATCGGAGAGATACATATTGCTTTTTCATTGTTTGATAAGTTTCCAATACTTACAAGTACATTTTAGCGATAACTTCGATAGTAGCGAGTATTCTTCAATAGGCGCGGATTAAAAGATTGGGAATCAAATTTAATATGGGATTATGGGGCTTAGCTCAGCCTACGTTGGGCGATGGGCGGGCGGGGCGCTGTCGCCATAACAACCTGATAAGTAATGTTTGTTTGAATGTGAACTAGTAGTGATGTGTAGTGTGTTGAAAGTGGGTTGGTTTTATTTACTGTACCAAATCATTGTAAATAATGATGTGAACATAACACCTAAGTTCATAATAGAAATTGTGTTTAAGCAGGGTTTGTTTAAAGGATTGTTTTATTTAGCACCAGATATCATACATATACTTATAAAACTTAGTAAATGCCTAGAAATACACTTCACCTTGCATTTATTCCATGATCTAGGTACATAAATTGTATACGATGTGTGTCATATCCTTACATTGTTCTAAGTAGATAGTCATAAATAAACATGAGATATTATATTATGATCTAAATGATGTAATATTGCACGTGCGAATCAAGATGGGTATCAATAAGAAGACTAGTAAAAATTTCACAGCTAAAAATATTTACTTAACTCGCTCGCATATGAAGTTTATAATAGCTTGCATTAATTTGAATATTTTGAATGAATTCGATTTTGTCATAGATAAATAAACAATATAAGTCCGATCGTTTTATGGGAAAAGCTCTGGCTAATAAGGTGGAAACGAGAACATATTAATTGGTACTTACTTAAAATAATTAAATCACCAATGTATAAAAACCCTTGCAAAGTTTTTTCAAATGCCACATATATACATACTTAGTAGGTATTATAATGTACTTGAGCTTGAACCTGATATTAATAGTAATTTTATGAATGTTTATTCTCAGTAGCCGAAGTAGGTATTGCTTTGACCTGTCCCGCCCCAAGCTCTGGAGCCCAAGGTGCTCCACTCGGTATGATTGGGCGCACTTTTATTCTGTTCCATATTGCACAAGTGTTGCTGTATATTTATAAGTACAGGCCTGCGGCTAGGCTATATTCAATTTAGATCCACGATTTTGCATAGTGCATTGATGGGGCAAAACACGTTATGTGAAATTTTACGACACATGATTGACAGCTTTAAATTAGATAACTAATAAGAACCTACCTGCTTACTAACTTAATGGTTTTTCCAAAACTTATTGCATCAACCTTTTTTAAATTGATAAAACATTTATACTTAGTAAGTTTTCTTCCTTACCATTGTGTCAACATTGAAAAACTTTTTAATTTTAATCAACTACACGTCGTGTTAAAATATATTTAAACAAATTGGCTATCGTATATCGTACGTAACATATCGATCGATTCACTGCGGTGCCAACGACACCATGGCCGTCGCATTTCCTCAATAAATACGCGATGATGGCGTGCCCTGGAGCGCCAGGCACCACCCTTTTCAGTTTATTTTACACGCCTGCTAACAGTGGTTATTTCACTCCGTAGTTATATTATAATAACTCGCTTATAATTCTGGTTCAAGAGAATATAACGAGGCTCTTATCGAGGCTTATAGTAGGGCGCTCCCGTTTTATTTTCCGATCTTTAGAGTTTCTTACCTTGCCTTATAGTGTGTTGTCATTTAATGTAACAAGATAAACAGAAACCGTTTGCAATAAACTTTGATGTATTGTGTGATGTGAAAGAGTTGCGAATTATCGTTTTCACGACCACCGCAGCACGCAAGAATCAGCGTGATAACTTGATTCTAAGATGAAGCTACCTGAGTAAACGTTGTAGATAATTAGGTATGATGATTTCGGTTTATGATTCAAAATAGATGGTGTTAATTAAAAGAACAGTATACAATTTAATAATCTTTACAGGAAAATTTAATTTTTTTGCTCTTCCCAAACAATCCGAAGACATATATTTAGTGTTTGAATAATTGGTAAACTTGCATAGCATGCATGAATATTGAAAAGAGGTCAATTTAGGAAATTATTTGAGTGTTCTGTAAATATTATAGAAAGGTTATCTAACAGACCACAATAAAAGCAACCTATTAAAAATGTCAAGTGCACTGTAAATTGTAAGGAGAGTGCTATAAATTGCTTGAACTCATAAATAAGAAAGTGTAAGTTGTGTAGGATGAGCCACGACTGGTGGCAGCTGACCCCACGGCGGGAGATGTACCCCATACCGGACTGTCTGGCTGCAATTGATTCCAGGGTTGGTATTGATAAACCTATTTCCTTTCTGTATAATATTTTCTATTGTATTTGATCTGATATTAGGTATTCTGTGTCTGGAGATTAAAATGTTTAATTTTTTTTTACTTTATGTCGTATAAATCATGAGCGGAGCGACACTTGTTGAAAAATAGAAACGCGAGTAGTAGTTGTGACAGGTTCACGTCACAAGTGTACATTTACTAGAAGAACGAGTTGTTGACAATCTCAAGAACATCCAGTTTCAAAGTTTAAATCAAAAGAGCAAACTTGAGTCGACGTCACAGCCGCGCCTCCGACCGCCTCCGCTTCTCCGAAACATTTTGTATTCATTTATTTGACGTCAATGCAAATTATTTAACATTACGTTAATTTGTTTCATCATTGGGAATTTTACCGAGACTTTTAAATTAAATTTAAACGACCCAATGTTTTTAATCACAGGTGTTTTGAAAGGCTCTAGGATATTAAAGTTGCATTTTTAAAGTCAGGAGGATTTGCCATTTCAAGTTTTAATTATTTATTTGCGCTAATGATATTTCTTCAATCACTCTGACCGTGGGAAAATAAATGCTATAATGGAAAGGTATACTGTGAACTTGAACTTTACTTCGATGAATAAAATAGGTAGAAGCAGTTTCGTTACGACCTGCCTTTCTAAGTGCACTCATTACCTTAATTGCATTTGTTTTTATTCATCAGTAAGTATAGGTACTTCTTAGTAGAATACATGTAAAGGGCTGTCTGACATCCGTTTTTTATCTCATAACAAATTAAATATGTTACTTACTTACTTAACTATATTTACCATTTGCTTTTTAAATGTTATCTCGATTTGAAAGTTACGTACATCTTTAATTAAATGATTCCCATTGACCAGCCTAGCAACCAATACTAGATGCAAATTTACGTATTTCGAATATTATCCGTAATGGCAAAGCGCGAAGGTCAGTGAGCGGTCACCTTTACACTACAGTCGGTGACGTCCGCCGACCCAGCACAGCTCACCTATCCCGCGCTTAGCTTCTTCTTCTTCTTTTCCTGTTATCCCTAGCGGGGACATAGGGCTTCAAGAATTTTCCTCCAGTTTTGGCGGATTTTATATAATTTAATAAAGGCTACCTTATAGCTAATAACGATTTACCTTACTACACTCGGTTGTACTTATAAAGTATAATATTATGGAATCACGTACCCTATGTGTATGTATTTTAGATCTTCTAAGATCAAAGGATGTTGACTTTGTCTTATGTTCGTTTTGTTTTATGTTCTCGTTACCTATAAAATAAACGTTATTTTAAAGACGCCATTACAATTTTTATTTTCTTTGTTCCCACATTTTCTTGATGCAAAATTTGGCAAGAATTGTTCGTAGCAAAAATAAGTTATCTTTGTACTTTTTTGACCAATCCAAATTTACCATTCTATTTCTTTCCAACCACTAACTACGGAAGAAGTAATGAATATGAGTAGGTGTCTGATTTTTCCTTTCCTTTTCTCCAGGGCATGGCGTTCACGATCGAGGAGCGTCAGACCCTGGGAATCCACGGGCTGCTGCCGGCCAGGGTCAAGAGCCAGGAGGAGCAGGTTCAGCTCTGCAAGCTCTCCATCGCGCGGTACGAGGACCCGCTCAACAAGTACATCTACTTGATGGGACTGCTTGTAAGTACCTAATTATTCGTTTTACCTCATGTAAGTACCTGGTACCCCAGCTCTTCTACAATCCAATTTTAGCTCTACCTCTACTCAAAACCTAAAATATTACTTCATAGCCTTGACCACGAGTATATGTTGTTGTTGATCTAATCGGAACTTTTAGAGCTAAGCTTTTAGTCCACTCAGCCAAATTATACTTTGATCACTGCTGAATTTGAGGTAGTGAGGATTTATCTTTTACACAAATCTTGTGAACGACGTAAGTATATTTAAAGCCTCTTAATAAGTATTTATACCAGGATCAAAATTACAGGATCGCAACGAGCATCTGTTCTACCGTTTCCTGGGCGAGAACGTGGCCGAGATGATGCCCATCGTGTACACGCCGACCGTGGGGCTCGCGTGCCAGAAGTACGGCCTGGTGTACCGCCGCCCGCGCGGACTCTTCATCACCATCCATGACAAGGGACACGTCTACGATATACTCAGGAATTGGTGAGTTTTGCGGTTTTGTTAACTGAGCAGATTATGAGCATACATACATGGGTTACCAGGATTTAACCTCACGTTGGGGTCACCACTTATTGAAAGTCCAGCATTTTAGGAATATAACAAGTTGTGTTGTCTTGTCTGTGATGTAATTTCACCTGATGGATAGTCCGGTCGTCTTATTCAGCATAATATTTGCTATCCTATAAAATTATAAACGAGTACATCGTACATAAGCTTACATAAGCTGCGCTCTTCAATTTTTAACATGTCTTATTATCATTCTATGTAAAATTTCTGATATTTTCTGCCTGTTATTTACCTACATTGTTAATAAATTCGATTAAAATATATGTAGCCTAACCATAGTATTATTATTATTATTATTTGCAGCCTGTAGAGTCCCGCTGCTGGGAAAAGGCCTCCTTCCCCTTTCTCCACTTTTCCCGAACCTGGGCACATTCCCACCAGGTCTTGGTGTGGGCTCCCAGCTCATCGCTTCGCCGCTTCCTAGGTCGACCACGTAGCCTCTTGCCATCCCTAGTAAACTTGTATAAATTATCCCATCAGGCCAGAAACAGATGTCCGTGCGATCGTGGTGACGGACGGCGAGCGCATTCTGGGCCTGGGCGACCTGGGCGCGTGCGGCATGGGCATCCCCGTGGGCAAGCTGTCGCTCTACACCGCGCTGGCCGGCATCAAGCCGCACCAGTGCCTGCCTATCACTCTTGGTAAGTTGGCACAGCAAACTGATTTAATTTCATTGATCATTGAAATTATGACAGAAATTTGCGGTCTAAGGCGACTGGCGACTTGCGACACATTCTTCTTCTTCTTTCGGTGCCACTCCACTAACTGGAGGTTGATCGTCAGCTCCGCAAATAAATGCTTATCTTTCGTCTGCCAGTCCAAAAAGTTGTTCTACGCTGGCAACTGCTGTCCACTCCTGCGACACATGATACACAAAATAAAAACGGGATAAACTCTATCTTAAATTCAGTGCCCAACATTGTACAAATAAATGCTGCAGCCTTTATCAGAATGATGTACCTTTTACTAGACGAACAAACCAAGTTCGAACGAATGGTCTGTTTACCTATTGCTGTTTTAATTTCAATGGAGACGGGAGGGTTGCGAGGGTATAACTTTCACGTAGATAACGTATAGTTTTTTTTTTAATTTCAAAACAAGCCGCCACACTTAGGGATCTCAACAAGCTAGTGAATCGTGGCGATGTTATCGTCGAACAAATTTTTTCTTTAACTATCTTTGCAAGTGTCCGCACTACACACGGCGATGGTATCGCAGCGACTCTCTCTAATAATAATAACACATCACACTCAGAGCCCCTAACTAGGAAGAACCTGTATCTAGGGCGCCCGAAACACACACAGAAACGAAACATCACACCCAGACCGGAAACAAACATCGATATTCATCATATCAATATTCGCCCCGCCCAGGAATCGAACCCGGGTGCTCACGCTTACTCAGTCCACATCACTGCCAACTGAGCCACGGAGCAGTAATCGTCTTCATTTTCCTCTCTCTTCTTCTCGTGGCAGCCCCTTAAGTTTACGCGAATAACCTCCTTGATGGTCCCCAGACGTGGGCACGAACACTCAGGCGATGCTGGACGACCCGCTGTACATCGGGCTCCGGCAGCAGCGCGTGCGCGGCGCCGAGTACGACGAGTTCGTAGACGAGTTCATGCAGGCAGTCGTCAAGCGGTTCGGACAGAACTGCCTCATACAGTTCGAGGACTTCGGCAATGCCAACGCTTTCAGGCTGCTCGAGAAGTATCGTGGCAAGTAAGTACAAAGTACATACTTATAAATATACTTACCCTCTTATTCATAAAAAGTTAAAGAGCATTTTAGTTATTTAACGTATGTCAATTTAGACTGGATGTCACGTATTTACCATACAACAAACCAGAGAAGTAGACCTCCAGTAACGCTACTTAAAATCTACTGTATCTTTATGAATAACACGGTTAGAAAGTGCTTACTAGATGTTCTTCTTCTCTTTATACCGAAGAACAACCGCTAGGGTTGTCAAATTATTAAAAAGGGGTAAAACTATTACAGTGTTCCAAATACAAGTTTCTAAATGCAAAATAGCAGGTCAGCAATGGGTTTTCTGAAAGCAATCGCTCTAAGCTATGAAGCTTCCCTTTGTAATCAATGTTAAATTGTGTGAATCTGTCAGATTGCGAATTTGTTCTGAACTCTCAATGGTGGCAGCACAACTCCGCTGCAAAATCTGAAGGGGGCAACCGCAGCGACAAAGTCTCTCCATTGTTCGACTTCCTATTCTGACGTACAAAACTGACGATGTCCCTTCTTGCGCAGTGGTTTCGCTCTTTGGGTTTCGTAGCGGAAGTTATGTGCTACCATCATCAGAAAACTGAAATCAACAAACATGCAATTTGTATACAACCATCCTCTTCTAACAACCAAATATAGTATCCGTTCCTTGTCGTACTCAGATACTGCACATTTAACGACGACATCCAGGGCACGGCGGCGGTGGCGGTGGCGGGGCTGCTCGCCTCGCTGCGCCTCACGGGCCTCAAGCTGTGCGCTAACACCATCGTCTTCCAGGGGGCTGGAGAGGTAAATGCTTTATTACGTGATGAAGGCGCATGCAAGAGCTTTATCATATCATGCTACTGAACTAAGACAAATAAATAATCATCGTTCAAAAAGTTTTTGCGCAGTTGTTGCTACGTACTTACTTACTAAAGTATCCCAACAATTTATTAATTGAAGACATTTTGACCACTTAGTTAAAGCTAAGTTACGATTGAAAATGTATTTTTTTTTATCAATTTACTGAGCATATCATAATCTCTCAGTGAATCGAGCCGAGCCGAATTTATGTTTTGAATTATATACTCAATTATTATAAGTATTTATTGTTTAATGATTCTTCCGTGGTATGTGGGTACTTATAATAATATGTTACTGAATTTGAATTAACAGTTACTTAATCGTCGCCGTTTGTATTCCAAATAAATTAAAGAAAAGAAATATTTGTAAACGTAGCTGGTAACCATGACGTCTCCTTCCCTCCATTGATATCCAAGTAAACCTACTTTATGAAATATACCGTAACAAATTAGTTTCCAAAAAAGAACAAGTTGCAACATGTTAAGAAAACAATAAACTTCCCCAGGCAGCACTCGGCATTGCGGAGCTGTGCGTGATGGCGATGAAGGTAGAAGGCTGCTCGGACGAGGAGGCGCGCGGCCGCATCTACATGGTGGACTCCAAGGGCCTCATCGTGAAGGACCGGCCCGAGGGCGGCCTCAACCGGCACAAGGAGCGGTTCGCCAAGGACCACGCGCCCGTCAAGACCCTTGCTGAGGTCGTGGAGCTGGCCAAGCCCTCTGTGCTTATTGGTTAGTTTGGTTTGGAGTCGTGCTAGAAACTTTGATTTGGTTCTAATTTTTGCCGATTTTAGTAAGTGCATAGGTACTTTGTTCGATGTTTCTGACAAGGCCGTATAGATCAATGGAGGGATTAAACTCACCATACCTAACAACTTTCAAAAGAAAAAATATGTCAAAATTTCGACCTATATGTCGATTTGTGAAAGTTTCTAGCTATTTGATTTGTTACCGCCTCGTCAGAAACATGCAGTACTACGAATTGATTATAGAGTACGAAACACATTATGAAAGCATGTACCTACGTCATCTTCAAAACCCCAAGACGTTCACGTTGGACAAGGTGTCCTCAACAGATCGTAAGGGGGCTTTGCTGCCGTTTTCGCCACGCTTAGCAGGCGTTATGTTAATCTTAGTTACAAGTTTACAAGCAACAAATTTGTTGTTTAGGCGCGGCGGCGATCGGCGGCGCGTTCACGCCGGCCATCCTGCGGCGCATGGGCGAGCTGAACGCGCGGCCCGTGGTGTTCGCGCTCTCCAACCCCACCAGCAAGGCCGAGTGCACCGCCGAGGAGGCCTACTCCAACACCGAGGTGAGGGCTCAGCTCGGACTCGACTAGATACCTACCTTTGCTGCTTTCACTTGATCCTTTTAATATATAGAGGTAAACACGACGTCCTGCAGAATGCCTACACGATGAAGCGTTCTAAGTCCAAATTGCTAAAGGGTTCCCTTGCCTGGTCACTTAGTAATAAGCATTGTGTATGTACTTACCCTAATATTAAACACTAAATATTCCTATCTTCACTATTGGCCGTCTGGTGGCTGCTTAGAATACCACCACCCGATTTCCCATGAGTGTCTTACAGTACAGTACAACGAAAGTCGTTAAACTCTTCACAGTGTTGGTCCTTGTAGCAATCTGTAGGGAAGAACAATGTCTAGCATTAGATTGTTTAAATTATGATCTATGCGCAGTCGCAGATTACTCTAAATAGTTACTACGGCGCAGTTTCCGTTTTAAATCGCAAATTCTAGTTTACCATTGTACATTGTTTCACGTGTTCTCTCTATTTGTTTTTACAGGACCGCGCAATCTTCGCGTCGGGCTCGCCGTTCCCCGACTACCGCGCCAAGGACGGGCGCGTGCTGCGGCCCGGCCAGGGCAACAACTCGTACATCTTCCCCGGCCTGGCGCTGGGCATCCTGAGCGCCGGCATCGTCGACATCTCGGAGGACTTCATGCTGCTGGCTGCTGAGGTGATGTCTGATCCCTAGTCTTGTGACACCAAGTTTATTTTATCAAGCAACACTTGAACCGCCCGACAGACGCGGCCTTTTCTGTCTATTTTAAACGCCATAAAAGCGCAAAGTAAATGGTGAAGTTTTCATATATTTTTTTATTTACCGCAAAACTTTTTTGATATTTTCTTTCATAATAACTCAAATTTAAAAATTTAAAAACCCCCGACCCAGTCAGACCCCTTATCAACTTAAGTAGAACTAGAACTAATCATCTTAAAAATATCATGGTTACCTTAACATATACTTTCAATATCATTGAAGTAACAAAGTACCAAATTTTTTATTTATAAGATAAATGGAAGGTGGTTAGATCCTCTCATCCATTATTCAAGAGCTGATCATCTTCAAACGGCAGATCAGGTCATGGTTACCTTAAAATATACTTTCAATATCATACATGTAACATGGTACCAAATTTCAACTCGATCGGACATAGTTAGATCCTCTCATCCATTATTTAAGAGCTGATCATCTTCAAACAGCAGATCAGGTCATGGTTACCTTAAGATATACTTTCAATATCATAGATGTAACATGGTACCAAATTTCAACTCGATCGGACCTAAGAAAGCTAGTTAGATCCTCTCATCCATTATTCAAGAGCTGATCATCTTCAAACGGCTGGTAAGGTAATGGTTACCTTACCATATACTTTCTATATCATAGATGTAACATGGTACCAAATTACAAATCGATCGGACATAAGGAAGCTAGTTAGATTCTCTTATCCATTATTCAAGAGCTGATCATCTTCAAACCGCTGATCAGATCTTCATCAGATATGGCTAAGAACACTCGGCCTGAAATTATCTATGATACAAAAAAAACTAAACGAAAATCGGTTCAGCCGTTTGGGCTCTACGATGCCACAGACAGACAGATACGTTAAAATTATAACACCCCTCTCTGAATTTTTCGTTCGGGGGTTAAAAACCTCCTGACAATAACAAACATAGGAAAAAAAAAAAAAGGAAAAACAGTCCAGCTGTTCACGCGTGATGCTGCCGCGCCGTGATCAAGGAGAATATGGACTGCAGACTCTCTAGATTGGGGAAAATCCTCCCTACAACATAAAAAAAATAATAATATATTTTCTGTTTTACAACTAAAAAACATCGTTGCCTTTATTCTATGTAAAATTTTGCAATGACTAACACTCCTATACTCTTACTCCTATATAAATTTGCAGTATGAAATTAAAGCTTTCACACCATAATATAATATTTGACGGTGGCAGGCTCTGTCGGAGATCGTGCGGCAGGAGGACCTGGACGCGGGCTCGCTGTACCCGCCGCTGCAGAACATCAAGGACTGCTCCGTGCAGATCGCCAGGAAGGTCGTCGACCACGCCTACGCCACTGGTATAACACTACTTGCATATTCATTTACTTACTTTATCAACAACGATACATCAAAGTATTTTCGGATTGGGATCCAGAACGAAACAAAACTTTTGAACCGTATAGTACCGTTAGTAGTGTATTATCGTGTTTGAAAAATTTCGTGTTTTGTGGCAATTTTTGTCTCTGTCTATACGATATTTTGAAAATGTTATCGAGATAGAATCTCACATAGACGTCTAATGTATCTCCCCAGGCAAAGCGTCCGTGATGCCGCAGCCGCTGGACACGGAGGCGTTCGTCCGCGCGCAGATGTACGACGTGCGCTACTCGGCCGCGCTGCCGCCCGTGTACCGCTGGCCCGCCGCGCCCGCGCCGCGCGTCGACGTCATGTAACCTGACTCATGACTGCTACTGACAATACCGCCGCTGAACATCTGTTAGCCTGGTACTTACCTCGCGCTAGGCTGCACGCTCAATACCTACGCATACTTTGTGTTTCTGACAACTTGGTATTAATTAAGCTTGAGGAGTGAATCTTACTATACATAACTTGCTCTAAGCAACATAAGGAAAAATATAATAATAAAAACTAGCTGTCTCATACATTGACCCGTTCAGCTGGTCGAGCGGATGTTTGGAACCAGTTTTTCTTTGATAAATGTTCCTTAGAGACAGATTTCTATCACCTTATATTATTGTCGACTTGTCAGAAAAATGTATGCTTCTGCGGGCGCATGAATAACTTTTTACTGACTCATCATATTCTTCGTCTTAGGAACTGCTAGAGCTACAGATTGTCAAACCAGCCGTTTTACAAAATGGAAATGGACTGTTTATTGGAAAGCTTTAAATGTAAAGTAAATGTTATGCTCAATGTCTAAATATTTATTCGGTAACAAAATTTATTCTTGAGGAATTTATTTGACGCAGGCGCAATAAAATTGTTAGTTTTTAAGATCATTCATTCATAACCGCGCATTTGTATATTGAATGTTATTTATTATTTGAGAACAAGGGATCATCAGTATTTTGCTATTTACTATGCAACTGACAAGTCTTGATACTCACTATCACTTGTAGAAGCTACATTTGGGGCCATTAACTAAACATAGAAATAATTAAGTTATTTTCGCGATTCGGCCTATATTTTTATTTGAAAACCTTTATATCATTCCAAAACACGTGAAACCTGTGAGGCTTGTTAAAACTAATCTCACTTCATTTTATTTTGTTGAATTTTGTGTAGATATATTTTATTATTATGATGAGGTTATGCAATAATTAATACCGAGGACAATAAGTCAAGGATTTTTGTATTTTTGTCTTCTTTAGTTTGTACTTAATTACGTGATAATGTGTTTATGATATGATGCCTATGAACAATAATTTCTACTTTTGACTTTGAAATAAATGTATAGATGATGCCATTGATATACAGGATAACTTGGAAAATTTTAACTACGTGACATTTTAATGTGATTGAATTTATTATCGTGTAAATTTTTAAATATATTCCTAAAAATAAATGAATTGTTTTTAATTAAGTATAAGTAAGATATTTAAATTAATTTTCTGGCTGGTTCTATCTCTAAATAAAAAGAACTACTACAAAAAACAAGAAAGGTGTATGATCACTTTCGGTTCCTGTAAAACAACCCAAAAACAAAAAAAGCAGTTATAATTAGACTGACAGTCTTTATTCGAATAACAACTATTTTATTATAAATACAAATTAAGAAGTACCGATTCACAACAAATTACCTAGATTACATCGTCCGACAGTTCATATCACTTGTCACATTATATTATACTGTACAATAGTGTCGCGCCGTGTGCGCGGAGCGAGCGGAGTGGGCGCAGCGAGCGCGGAGTGCGGCTCGCCGACTCAGCGGTTCAGCGAGTGCGGAGTGCGGAGTGCGGCTCACCGGCTCAGCGAGTGCGAGCGCTCGCGGGCCGCCGCGCGCTCAGCGCTGCACCGCTCGCGGTCACTGCCTGCGGGGAGAACACACATTAAGATGAATAATGCAGCGAATACAACGCTATTTATTATAAAAACGTTCTCTATTTGCACTGTTTTACGTCATTAATAAACATAGATTAAATCCTTGTTAAAATAAAAAATAAAACCCAAAGCAGTGTAGTAAACAGTGAGAAAGTAAGGTACCTAAACAAAAAAATATTAATGTTTTGACTGAGAAACAAACATATATTGTGATAAATTAAACGAATGTTGACATTACACAAGGTGCATTACAAATCTGTTCAATGAAATAAAGTTATCAAGACAGTTAAGATAAAAATAGTAAACAACAAGATACAACATTAATAATATTAAAAAGCGTAAAAATACACACCGACAGCTAATTATCAAAATAAACGTTAGAATAACTGCAAAGTAATTAACAAAGCTTAGGACACTCAAAAGTAGAAATTCTTGCGAATCGCATTTCAGATATTTTGTTTGAATTATGCCTTGATTCACAAATATTTAAGTTTTGTGTGTCCAAATTTGTAACAAAGTTAAGCATGAAAGCAGCTACCGGCTATGAAATAGGCCTGACCTAAGGAATGACGGCCTCGTGTTCTGGTGCCCTATAACAAACAATTCACTTGTGACTCACACAATCAAATACCTGCTGAGCAAGTCAAGTCTCAAATGTAAAAAACCGAAAACGTCCGAAGAATCCCAGTCACCTGTGACGAGTGCCAAAAACTATATGTATAGATAATATTGTTCAGACCAAACAAACATTTAAAAGTGTACTACGACCAGTGATTTAAATTTAAGTGATCAATAAGGATTATCCACCTTTTATCAAAAGGAAACTGCTCATGCTTAATAATTATCCCGTAATCCGTCTCGACCCGCATCCGTCATCCAAGCCTCGTGCTCGTACTCACCGAGCCGCTGCTGCGCGGGCAGCTTGCTGAAGAAGGGGTGGTGCAGCGCGTCGCGCAGCGTGATGCGCGCCGAGGGCTCGTACTCCAGCATGCCACCAGCTGTACTCACCGAGCCGCTGCTGCGCGGGCAGCTTGCTGAAGAAGGGGTGGTGCAGCGCGTGATGCGCGCCGAGGGCTCGTACTCCAGCATGCCACCAGCTGTACTCACCGAGCCGCTGCTGCGCGGGCAGCTTGCTGAAGAAGGGGTGGTGCAGCGCGTCGCGCAGCGTGATGCGCGCCGAGGGCTCGTACTCCAGCATGCCACCAGCTGTACTCACCGAGCCGCTGCTGCGCGGGCAGCTTGCTGAAGAAGGGGTGGTGCAGCGCGTGATGCGCGCCGAGGGCTCGTACTCCAGCATGCCACCAGCTGTACTCACCGAGCCGCTGCTGCGCGGGCAGCTTGCTGAAGAAGGGGTGGTGCAGCGCGTCGCGCAGCGTGATGCGCGCCGAGGGCTCGTACTCCAGCATGCCACCAGCTGTACTCACCGAGCCGCTGCTGCGCGGGCAGCTTGCTGAAGAAGGGGTGGTGCAGCGCGTCGCGCAGCGTGATGCGCGCCGAGGGCTCGTACTCCAGCATGCCACCAGCTGTACTCACCGAGCCGCTGCTGCGCGGGCAGCTTGCTGAAGAAGGGGTGGTGCAGCGCGTCGCGCAGCGTGATGCGCGCCGAGGGCTCGTACTCCAGCATGCCACCAGCTGTACTCACCGAGCCGCTGCTGCGCGGGCAGCTTGCTGAAGAAGGGGTGGTGCAGCGCGTCGCGCAGCGTGATGCGCGCCGAGGGCTCGTACTCCAGCATGCCACCAGCTGTACTCACCGAGCCGCTGCTGCGCGGGCAGCTTGCTGAAGAAGGGGTGGTGCAGCGCGTCGCGCAGCGTGATGCGCGCCGAGGGCTCGTACTCCAGCATGCCACCAGCTGTACTCACCGAGCCGCTGCTGCGCGGGCAGCTTGCTGAAGAAGGGGTGGTGCAGCGCGTCGCGCAGCGTGATGCGCGCCGAGGGCTCGTACTCCAGCATGCCACCAGCTGTACTCACCGAGCCGCTGCTGCGCGGGCAGCTTGCTGAAGAAGGGGTGGTGCAGCGCGTCGCGCAGCGTGATGCGCGCCGAGGGCTCGTACTCCAGCATGCCACCAGCTGTACTCACCGAGCCGCTGCTGCGCGGGCAGCTTGCTGAAGAAGGGGTGGTGCAGCGCGTCGCGCAGCGTGATGCGCGCCGAGGGCTCGTACTCCAGCATGCCACCAGCTGTACTCACCGAGCCGCTGCTGCGCGGGCAGCTTGCTGAAGAAGGGGTGGTGCAGCGCGTCGCGCAGCGTGATGCGCGCCGAGGGCTCGTACTCCAGCATGCCACCAGCTGTACTCACCGAGCCGCTGCTGCGCGGGCAGCTTGCTGAAGAAGGGGTGGTGCAGCGCGTCGCGCAGCGTGATGCGCGCCGAGGGCTCGTACTCCAGCATGCCACCAGCTGTACTCACCGAGCCGCTGCTGCGCGGGCAGCTTGCTGAAGAAGGGGTGGTGCAGCGCGTCGCGCAGCGTGATGCGCGCCGAGGGCTCGTACTCCAGCATGCCACCAGCTGTACTCACCGAGCCGCTGCTGCGCGGGCAGCTTGCTGAAGAAGGGGTGGTGCAGCGCGTCGCGCAGCGTGATGCGCGCCGAGGGCTCGTACTCCAGCATGCCACCAGCTGTACTCACCGAGCCGCTGCTGCGCGGGCAGCTTGCTGAAGAAGGGGTGGTGCAGCGCGTCGCGCAGCGTGATGCGCGCCGAGGGCTCGTACTCCAGCATGCCACCAGCTGTACTCACCGAGCCGCTGCTGCGCGGGCAGCTTGCTGAAGAAGGGGTGGTGCAGCGCGTCGCGCAGCGTGATGCGCGCCGAGGGCTCGTACTCCAGCATGCCACCAGCTGTACTCACCGAGCCGCTGCTGCGCGGGCAGCTTGCTGAAGAAGGGGTGGTGCAGCGCGTCGCGCAGCGTGATGCGCGCCGAGGGCTCGTACTCCAGCATGCCACCAGCTGTACTCACCGAGCCGCTGCTGCGCGGGCAGCTTGCTGAAGAAGGGGTGGTGCAGCGCGTCGCGCAGCGTGATGCGCGCCGAGGGCTCGTACTCCAGCATGCCACCAGCTGTACTCACCGAGCCGCTGCTGCGCGGGCAGCTTGCTGAAGAAGGGGTGGTGCAGCGCGTCGCGCAGCGTGATGCGCGCCGAGGGCTCGTACTCCAGCATGCCACCAGCTGTACTCACCGAGCCGCTGCTGCGCGGGCAGCTTGCTGAAGAAGGGGTGGTGCAGCGCGTCGCGCAGCGTGATGCGCGCCGAGGGCTCGTACTCCAGCATGCGCGCGACGAGCTCGAACAGCTGCCGCGCCTCCTCGCTATTGCTCTGCAGGTACCTCTGCAGCGGAACAACATTTGCCATTCATTACTCTATTTTATTTTCAATATTATTTTGGTCTAACTTGTATTGATTGACTTGTTTTGTGTCATGATTTTTGTAAAAAAAAAATTTCTTCCTGACTCAGCCCGCTTATTCGCGGAAAATACGATCGGTTTTTCATAGATTTTATTTTTTCAGACATCGGTTACTCTTTTTTCGCCTTTGACTGATTAGCTCATGGACAATATTGAATATCATTCCACACCTCACTGATTGAAAACAGTTTAAAAAATAAAAAAAGATTTAACTTTTCCCCATTTTGTCACATGTTCAATGGTTTATTATTTACAGTCTTAAAAGGGTTGGCCACATTACTCAAATGGTTTTTTTTCCCAGGAATCCTGAATAAATATATCGTCTCTGGTGACCCCGAATTATCCGCTGTAACATTAACATTGAACTAGATACGAAAGATAATAGAATGATTGCCCACGCGCGATTAGCCGCTTGGAAAACGGGTGTATGTAATAGAGTTGGAGTAGGAGGTCGTGGAATATGTCATTGAACTGCTTTGCTTAAGCTGTTTTTTTTTTGATCAATTAAAAAACGAAAAGGTTGAATGCATAAGAACTATATATGAATGAGGAGTATTGTGCAGTATGCCAGACTCTGGTATCTACCTACGTTGAGTGTGGAAGCTATTGTGAATTCATA
The DNA here is from genome assembly GCA_951802225.1 of Euspilapteryx auroguttella. Lineage (NCBI taxonomy): Eukaryota > Metazoa > Arthropoda > Insecta > Lepidoptera > Gracillariidae > Euspilapteryx > Euspilapteryx auroguttella. The sequence goes on along the minus strand of OX637649.1, from coordinate 3,338,424 downwards.
ATTTGTTACTATAAATGGCCAAAAATACGTACCAATAGTGGTTTGCAGTTTTCTCTAACATATCTGCCTGCCGATGATTTCTCGTCCCAGTCTAATTTCCCGTGGTAGAAGTATTTTGTTCTTGTTTTGCGCGCCATTCTAAAACAAACAAATTTTTTAAGTAAGATCATCTAGGTATACGTACTCGTCGACATATCGTCAGTCCTCAAAGTGCGAACGTTTTTTGTTGCCAGGGCCAGTTGTCGTTTAAAGGCGTGGTAGCCGACCGTCCGGGGATTCTTAACACCCCTTGCCCCGCCGTTACCGTGACCGCTACCGTGGTCAAGAATAGCGGGGCTGCCGGGGACTAGGGGCCTGGGCATATGCTGACTATTCATGAGGGGGGGGGGGGTTGCCATACTCGCCACGCTTGGCAGGCGGGTTGGCGAGCGCAGTATGGTGTTGTATAACCCAGAAGACGCTGCTGCCCGTCTTCTGGTGCTGTCCCTCAGCCGGGTCCTACGGCTCCCACGGGAGGAGAGGGGAGGGCGACATTCTTACGCCGGCGCCCGCGGCAACGTCGGCGTAACAACGGCGTACGTATACCTAGGACAAACCATCCAATTAGGTAGGTACAACTTCGAGAAGGAGGTCAATCGCCGAATCCAGCTCGGATGGGCGGCGTTCGGGAAACTACGCAACGTCTTCTCGTCCAATATTCCTCAGTGCCTGAAGACAAAGGTGATGTGTGCTGCCAGTGATGACATACGGTTCTGAAACGTGGTGCTTCACTATAGGGCTTATGAACAGGCTCCGGGTAGCTCAACGAGCTATGGAGCGGGCTATGCTCGGGATTTCTCTGCGGGATCGAATCAGAAATGAGGACATACGCAGAGAAACCAGGGTCACCGACATAGCCAAGCGGATAAGCTCGTTGAAGTGGCAATGGGCAGGTCATATAGCCCGCAGAACAGATGGCCGCTGGGGCCGAAAAGTTCTCGAGTGGAGACCACGGATCGGCAAGCGCAGCGTAGGACGTCCACCGACCAGATGGACGGATGATCTGCGCAAGGCTGCGGGTCCACGCTGGATGCAGGCCGCCTGCGATCGGTACAGATGGAGAGCCTTGAGGGAGGCCTATGTCCAGCAGTGGACGTCCTACGGCTGAAATGATGATGATGATGATGATGATGAAGAGCATCTATAGTATAGATTCAATAATATTGGTATAGATTCTATACCAATATTATAAAGAGGAAAGATTAGTTTGTTTGTTTGTAACGAATAGGCTCCGGAAATACTGAACCGATTTATAAAATTGTTTCACTGGTAAGAAGCTACACTATCCCCGAGTGACATAGGCTATTTTAGATTTTCAAAAAATTTTAGGGATCCTTAAACTTAAATAATGTAACCCAAGGTGCAATATTTTTTCCGTTGTTTACATATTATTTTGACAGGTGGGTTGTTGTTGTTGTTTGTTTTTTTATTCGCTCATTCTGGGCAGTCAAAAGAACATAGTCTATAGAGCCAAGTCTTTAGAAGTATCTATATTCTATGGCGTAACGAAGTAAGCCGGGATAGCTCGTCTATACCAATATTATAAAGAGGAAAGATTTGTTTGTTTGTTTGTTTGTTTGTTTGTTTGTTTGTTTGTTTGTAACGAATAGGCTCCGGAAATACTGAACCGATTTGAAAAATTCTTTCACTGGTAGGAAGCTACACTATCCCCGAGTGTCATAGGCTATATTAGATTTTCAAAATAATTAGGGATCCTTACTTAAACTCGAATATTGTAACCCAAAGTGCATTTTTTCCTGTTGTTTACATATTTTGACAGGTTAGTGCTTTGTTGTTGTTGTTTGTTTTTACTAAGCCCATTCTGGGCAGTCAAAAGAACATAGTCTATAGATCCAAGTGTTAAGTAGTATTGGCGTAACGAAGTTCGCCATGTCAGCTAGTCGATTAATAAAATGGTAAAATATATAAAAGTTATATTTTTTGATATTTCGACCAGTGCGTGATACTTTGAGAAATTGGCACTTATATCGCTCTGATAACAGTTTAATAAATAGTACTACATACAGTATGGGCACTCCCTGCCTCCCTCAGCAAGTGCGGCCCCTCCGCGTTCGGTTACCTCTCAGTTTGAGAGCATTACAAAATCGCACTCACACAAGTATGTTACGCGTGCACGAACACGAGCTTCTTCTGTGCAGAAGCGACTTGGTAATTTCAGTGTTGGAGGTGTGGCTGGTGCTGTACCTGTAGGGCACGGGCCCGAGGATGCGCTCCATCATGGCGAGGTGCTCGCGGTTGTCGTGCGTCTGGAACACAAGCTTGTTCTAGGAGCAAGGCTAGTACCTGTAGGGCACGGGCCCGAGGATGCGCTCCATCATGGCGAGGTGCTCGCGGTTGTCGTGCGTCTGGAACACGAGCTTGTTCTAGGAGCAAGGCTAGTACCTGTAGGGCACGGGCCCGAGGATGCGCTCCATCATGGCGAGGTGCTCGCGGTTGTCGTGCGTCTGGAACACGAGCTTGTTCTAGGAGCAAGGCTAGTACCTGTAGGGCACGGGCCCGAGGATGCGCTCCATCATGGCGAGGTGCTCGCGGTTGTCGTGCGTCTGGAACACGAGCTTGTTCTAGGAGCAAGGCTAGTACCTGTAGGGCACGGGCCCGAGGATGCGCTCCATCATGGCGAGGTGCTCGCGGTTGTCGTGCGTCTGGAACACGAGCTTGTTCTAGGAGCAAGGCTAGTACCTGTAGGGCACGGGCCCGAGGATGCGCTCCATCATGGCGAGGTGCTCGCGGTTGTCGTGCGTCTGGAACACGAGCTTGTTCTAGGAGCAAGGCTAGTACCTGTAGGGCACGGGCCCGAGGATGCGCTCCATCATGGCGAGGTGCTCGCGGTTGTCGTGCGTCTGGAACAGCGTGATGCCGAGGTACAGCTCGAACATGATGCAGCCGATGGACCACACGTCGCACGGCTGCGCCCAGCCCAGCTCTGCCGACAAACAACACACATGCTTCATTGTTATTTATTGCGACTTTATCGCGTCTCCTAACGACTGGACGAAGGTGCACAGCACACGTCGTGCGTGCGGCGCGACGTAGTCGCATTGAAAAGTGGTGTACGTTGTGGGCGGAACGCGACCGTGTCTGCATTTTGGACGAGCACTTATTATTTTAGAGTTCTTAAGTCAAAAACAGAACCTTTATTTCGCTGGCTTTAAAAGTTCAATTAACTCAAATATATTTATAAGTTATAAACAAATCAAATTTGAGCTAAATTTAAACAGCTTTTCAAACGTAAAAATTTAACAAACGAATTAGATAAGTCATCATAACAAATTGTCAAAAAGGAGTCTTATACCTACGTTTCTTCAGATACCAAGACAGTTCAAGTGCGGGGTCGCTGGCGTTTAACAATCTATTGCGTCTCTCTTATCTTATAAAAGAGATAAACTTCTAACGTCCTCTGTGAGTATATCATAAACATCAGTCATATCTATATACACACACAGTACTGACAAACAAATGCAATGCAATCTATTCTAACATGCAAAGACGTTGCTGGTCTGGCAATTGACCTTTTTAACTAAACAGATAAGAATTAACGAGTATTACGTTACATAGAAATAAATAAACAGAAATTTTAAAGGGTTTCTTTCTTGTTTGATTGCAGAACTTATAAGAGGCAGCGAGGAGTGAGGGGGACAGAGTAACCCTCCGTTCCCAACTGTCGATCGGAACGTATAATTTACTTCTTCTTCTTTAAATTTAAGAGCTAGGCTCTTGTCGGTGGAGCGTCTTCCACGACACCTTCATCACCAACATTATTGAAGGCAAGATTGAAGGGAAAAGAGAGAGGGGACGACCAAGACGGAGTTAATTTGATCAAATAAAGGAAAAGATAGGGGTACGAAGTTCGCCGGGTCGACTAGTAGCATATAAAATGTTCTGTCACTGGAACACCCAAATAAAAATCAGGGCAAACTAGCGACACGTGGGACCGTAGTTTAAGACCGCATTTACATCTGCAAGAAAACTTTCATGAGAAACGTGCAACAGTCTGACCGGGAAAATAGAAATTGTCTCGCAGGAGTAACGCGGCGTATGAAGATGGCGAGTGCTAGTGCTAGTCCAGTACGCAACTGCACTGCACAGTACTCACCCAGTATGACCTCGGGCGCGCGGTAGTGGCGCGTGGACACGATGGTGCTGTGGTGCTCGTGGTCGAAGGTGGCCGAGCCGAAGTCGATCAGCCGCACGTCGCTGCGCTTCACGCGCCGCAGGTCGTGCTTCTGTAACGCAACACATTTTGGTGGTTACATTACGTGCTTTGAAGATCAAGGAAACCCACTTCGGGACCGGACTGCGGGAGCTTGTGCTCGTGTATGTGTGCGTGTACCTTCTTGTTGGCGGTGTAGACGCTGACCAGCTCGTAGTCGCTGTCTACAAAGAGGATGTTCTCGGGCTTGAGGTCGGTGTGCGTGAGCTTGTGCTCGTGTGTGTGTGTGTGTGTGTGCGTGTGTGCGTGTACCTTCTTGTTGGCGGTGTAGACGCTGACCAGCTCGTAGTCACTGTCTACAAAGAGGATGTTCTCGGGCTTGAGGTCGGTGTGCGTGAGCTTGTGCTCGTGTGTGTGTGTGTGTATGTGTGTGTGTGTGCGCGTGTACCTTCTTGTTGGCGGTGTAGACGCTGACCAGCTCGTAGTCGCTGTCTACAAAGAGGATGTTCTCGGGCTTGAGGTCGGTGTGCGTGAGCTTGTGCTCGTGTGTGTGTGTGTGTGTGCGTGTGTGCGTGTACCTTCTTGTTGGCGGTGTAGACGCTGACCAGCTCGTAGTCACTGTCTACAAAGAGGATGTTCTCGGGCTTGAGGTCGGTGTGCGTGAGCTTGTGCTCGTGCAGGAACAGCACGGACCAGATGAGCTGGTAGGCGATGTGCCGCACCTGCTCCAGCGGGTACGGCTGGTAGTTGTTGTCCTTCTGCGGGCGACATGTCACACCGGGTTATAGCTTAGCTCGATGTTAGGTATCTACCTACTTTATTTGTAGACTTTCCCAGGATAAAAACATTTTTTTTTGCAATTAGGGCGCCTCTTGCGGTAATTCAGTACTAAAATAATAGTTTCAGAGATAGCTGTAATAAGTGAGGCAATATTTCAAAAATGATTAATTAACTCGAAAGTTTTTAAGTATAGCAATTTACACAGTTTCATAAATACGAAAAAATTATTAATAAGTGAGCAAACACCAATTTCATAACCATAACATAAGATATTCTTACTTATTAAATAACGAAATGAATGGAATATTTTGACAATCATAACATCAGCTATCAGAGGGTTAGTTGTAAACATTGGAAATAACTCATAATAACCATTTTATACTTACACTGTTTTGTTTAGGTAAATTCAATTGCTTCTACTCAGGAATACTATTACGGCCACATTTAGCTTCACAGCAATAATGCTTTTCGTCCTCCAGAGTGTTAAAGTCAATTCAAAACAAAACGCAACCGGACGAAAAGCAATATTGTAAATGCGGCAGGTCAGGTCACAGATTTTAAAAATGTCCTGTGGCGAGTGGAGCTAATAATAAGAATTAAGAACACAACTAGAGCTCACCAGGAAGTCGAACACGCTCTGGCCGAGCATCTCGAAGGCGATGCACATGTGGCCGTGGTACTCGAACCAGTCCAGCATCTTCACGCACAGACTAAAAAAAAACATACAAAGTATGGTAGCGGAAACGCTTGCCAATTAGATGTGGCAAATACTAATTTTAAAACTAAATCATAGTTGGCTTATTGGCTTCCCATTACAAGGTATGTTTTCTCTAAGCCACAGGAATGCCTGCCGCCTACTCAAGGTGACTGTCCCACACACTGGTCACCCCAAGATTGGTCAGAAATAACATTTTAATTAGTCTTCAACTTGTACGTCAATAATGTGAATGTAAACAGTGCAATGCAACATGATTGTTGAAAAACAACATCACGAATGTACATGAAGTTCCTGTTTTATTTACACGGGTATACAAATAACCAAGCAGTTTATAATAAAAATATACGAATCAGGGCAATGACTCACTGCTCACAAATGTTATCGACGCCGACGACGCCGAGACCTTCCCGCTCAGATATAAAATGGTCCGCTAGATAATAAATAATCGCTGGGATCAAGGGCGCATCAAATCGACTCAGCACCTCAAGCGAGCGAGCCGCTATTTTGACGTTGACTTGCGTGAACCACTCACACTATCTAGTGAAAACGTCCTAGAGAGCGGCACCTTGCATTCGGGCGATATTTTAGTGTTGTTGGGTTGACAGAGCGCGGGCTGGCCGCGCGCCAGCCGCCGCGAGCAGCGAGCAAGGTCGCGCTGGGCTTCTCTAGCAATAGATTACAGTCATATGACTTGTGTTGGTACAGCAATGGACCTTAGCAAACCTAGTCTGCTCATCCTAGGCCCACATCAAGCATTCAATTATGTAAACAAAGTCCATCTCTTCATCCTTCAGGTGGTAGATCAATGGACTCTTTAGCATCGTCATCATAATCTCAGTCGAAAGACGTCCACTGCTGGACATAGATGCTCCGTCATAAATCAGCGCAACGACCGGTTTTAAGCGACCCTCATTTAGTTTATTCTTGCAGCCTGTGTACCCTTTTTCTCATAGCCTAGCAAAACTCGTCTGTTAATACCAGGCCTATATCAAGTCCGTCAATTATGTAATCAAAGTGCATCTCTTCATCGGCAACTAATAGCGGATTAGAATGTTGCTTAAAGAAATAAAGTAAGGGGTCTTGTAATAGCGTCGTCAATGCGTACAACAACGCTACACTACAAGTACGAACAATGCCTGACACTAACAACCCAATAACACATTGATTGGGCTAATGTTACATCTCGTAAGCTGAAATTACTTCTGACTGGATACTGGCAAGTGTTTATTTGCAAGTACTATATTAGCAAAGATAGCAATTGTGACTTACTTTTTACAATCTGGATCAACATCAGCCAGCTTTTCTAAAACGTTAATTTCTAATTTGGCAGCCTCCCTGTACTTTTCAACATTTTTGATTATCTTCAGAGCCATTCTGTGTTCCCTGGAAATGGAAATAATTGCATTATTAATTTTTTTCGGATAAAAAATTACGGATATTTCTGTACCTAGGATAAAGAAAAGTAATGAAAATAGACATGAAATTATTCGTAGAAGCGTGTTGTGTATGTTTGCCAAGCGATGTGTCACAGCGAACTCTTCTGCAGGTGAGAATGTAAATGACACCAATTCACTTTGGGTTTGGGACTGAATCAATATTTTTTGTTAATTAATGAGGGCATATTTCCTGAAAGCATTACTGTTTAAATACCTGATAATCTGCAAGCGTTTACAACTGTTTAAAACCTTATTTTTATTATTTCACATTATACTTAGACTACAAAATTAGATTCTTCCGACAAATAATTTAAAACAATTTTCGATTTTGTAAGCAAATTGAGAATCCACGTATCAGAGGTGAATGTTCACGGTATAGCGCTATTTGCGGAGATCGAGCGGCCAGCAAGTGTGGCGAAACGATTAAAAATAAAGCGGCGTGCAAACAATACTTACATCTCCAAGTCCTTCACCTCCACCACCTTGCCGAACGTGCCCTCGCCGAGCGTGTCGATGATTTTGTCTGTAAGCAGAGTAAGGGTCGCAAATCAGTCAAGTGCTCGCTGGAGTCACGCTGAACGACAACGGGTGACATTCAGTCTTTGACACACCACAATCACACAGCCAGACAACACATAACGAGTTCTAATGAATCAATTGATGCATCATGTCTCAAAGACTCAATGTGTTTATGTTAGGGTAAAGAGATGGTTCAGCATGACTTAAGAATAGTTTTGTAAGATTGCGAATTTAAATTATAAAATGAAGAAGAAAATTGAAAAGTAACCAAAACAAATTTTTAATCTTCTTGCAACTGGAAACACTGAACTGCAAAAGGCTTGCTTTGGGGCTTGGTTTTTCATTAAATGTATTTTGTTAAGTGTTTATGCAAAGTGTTTTTGGTGGAGGTGTGTAGTAAAGTTGTGTTCGGTGTTGAGTGAATGTATAGTGTATTCGTATTTGTTTTTAATTTATGGACACGAACATCTCGCTCCCATGACATATCCGGGCCAGTAGACGAGGTGTCCGTCCTTGTCGTCCTTGACTGAGGAGCGCGCGCGGGAGCTCTGCAGGGCGCAGCGTCGTCAGCCATGTCCGCATCCGCCGCACCGCACAGGCGCCCACGCAGCACGGCACGGCACAGCACAGCACGCGCAGACATCAGAGCCAGCCACGGAGGTGCACCGCGAACGCCACGACCCGAGTAGTGTTGTACCCAACAATCAGACAATGGAACGGTTGCCCGTCAGACAAGCGACAATTGGTTTTGGTGTGTCGTACATGCTGTTAGAGGACGGACAGGACGGGACGGGAGGCGGAGAGGCACCGCGGCCGCCCAGCGCCCAGAGCGCCGGGCGGCCGCCGGGACGCGGCCGGCACTCCGCTACACATTGACAGGATCTCGCAGCAGTCAGTCATCACATATCGTCTTGCATCAACATTCGCACAGAGATCAAGTGTCCACCCGAGCCATAACAATTTATTAAATTACTAACACATGACGCGGGAGAACTGGGGTTTCTTTTCAAATTGGAGTAAATCTTAACACAAAACAGAGACATTTTAGTCTTTATAAAGTTTACAAATAACTTGAGCACATGCAATAACATTTCACTACAATTATAAAGAAAGTTTTGAGGAAAGCATGAATAATGATACACAGTTCGACTCATCTTAACGGACACTATATATAGTATTTGACTACCCTCAAATTTGGTCAATGTGACTCTTCAAGTTTGACGGCAAAAATTTAGTTCGGAAATTACTACTAATATTTTGTTTTTGTTCAAATTACGATTAAATTTAAAGCGTTTTTGGAATATCATAATTTTTAAGTTAACCCGAGAAGTATCGTACTTGTATCAAATAGAACGGACCGGGTGGTTAGCGGCGGCACACAGACACGGTTAGCTAGCACTGGGCTTGCTTACGGGCGGCGTGGCCGCGCGGCGCGTGAGGTGCCGCGGCCGCTGCAGGCGGTGGCGTGCGCGGAGCTCCGGCGGCAGCGCCACCAGGTCTCCAACACCGAGCGGCTCCGTCTTCGCCGGCTTTGCTTCTTCGACCACACCATTTTTCTCAGCACGCCCGTAGCCCTCATCCACGTGTGCATATTTCATTATCAGGCTTTGAATCTCCTTGCGCCGGTTTTCTCTCTCGCTTAGTATGGGGTCGCCGGTTGGTGTCTTGTCATCATCCTCATCGCTAGACGGAAAGTAAATCTGTTTTTGCCTGCCCACTTCCCTGACGGGCGTCGTTGCTGGTGTTTTCGGCGCAGTTAGTTTTGAACTGCTTTCGGATGCCAGCGGTGATATTAAATCCCTGGTTACAGGGAGTATACTTATGTCAACGGGACGCAGCGACAGCTTTCCTTTCTTATCACTGCCCTCGCTTTTATCAGCTCTGAGAGAACGCCTCTGATGCCTTCGGTAAATGCTGTCACGGTCCTTTCCGTAAAAAGGTCGATCTTTATAAGTAAAATCGTGGCCATTTTTTAGTTCATCCTTTTCATGGTTTTTATGACTAGAAGGAAGCCGTCTATCGACGGTGTTTCTATAAGGAGTCTTATCACGAGTTTTCTCGTGTGAGAAGGTATTGTTTCGATTGAAAGACTTTTCACCAAATACAGCCGTTGTCAAGCTACGCATCAGACCCCGCGGCGCGAAAGCTTCCGGTTCCAGTGTTTTATCTCGATCTTCCTTTTCTTTTATGGCTCTTTCCTTTTTTTGAGTAGCGATTCTATCGAGTACAGAGGAATATTTATCTTCCAAGCGACTACGTGTGCTACCAAGTGAAATTGTGCTATCTATGTGACTTATATTATTGTTCGGTTCTTTGTGCGGATACCTTTTCGAGAATGGCGAGGATTTAGCATCTCTGGTGTGGTTCCGCCTAAACGAGTCACTGCGCGATATATTGCTGAGGCCGGAGGCGGGCCGTAGCGGCGAGGCGGCCGGCCGGCCCGCGCCCGCCAGGTAACTTGAGTAGGAGCGGTCTTCATTCAGCTTCCTGGAGCTCGGCGTCGTCACGCTGGATGCGAATGGGGTGTACGGTGATATATTCCTATTATTCTCATAACGCCGCACGCTGGCCAGTGTCGAGTTATTGTTCGTGAACAATTTGTCGTCGTAACGATTCCGAGCGGCACTCAGTTTAGAGTCAGCGATAGCGTCGTTCTTTTCAGACGGTCCACGGCGCGTTAACCGATTCATGATACTGGAGTAGCCATCAGACAGCAGTTGCGAGACGCTGGTGGTGGATGAGCGCTGGTAGCGGTTGCGCCGTGGTGTCGACGTGCCGTTGCTAGTAGCGCTAATGCTGGCCATCTTGCACTTACACTGCAACGTTTCACTTTTGGATGAGCACCTTTTAACCAGGATATATCACATAATTTAACCGAAACGTCATAATTTCAACACAGGAATGGTAAATCGACCGATATGTTTGAGTTAACGTAAGTTTACTGATGGAGAACCGGAGAACGCGTCGTTGCTGATGATGAGAGCAATGCTATCTCGAGATTGGGAGCGCACCTAAGCCGCTTACGAATTTCAGAAAGATCAGTAGCACAGACGTTTGCGGCCGCCAGTGCCAAGTAACGGGCGTGGACTAAAAATATCGGCAACCCGTGGGAGCGCCCTCCCGCGCACTTCGAGGTGCCGCGCGCGCATTTCGTCGCGTTGCTTTAATTTTGCTATATTGTCCAGTTTACCCTTCACTTCCAAAATAATTATGGTTGAAAATCGTGCGTTTCAATCTGTACATTTACAAAAAAAAATCGCAAATACGTATTCTTCACAAATACGTCAGTGTCCGTTATATTTGTTTTTTGATAAGATTGATACTTATTATTGCGGATTCATCGAGATGAGCAGTAAGATGTCTGCTGGTTATTAATTTCACGTAACAGCGGTCAATTTTTGAACGAAGGAGGTGGCGCGCCAAGACAGTTCTGTCAATAAGCGGTAGGTAATTGGGTTAGTAGAGCGCGTGTAAATACTGAACAGCCGGCGCGGGCGTCGCGGCGTGCATCGCGCGCGCACACGCTGCCTATAGCTGAATCGCAGTTATCGCAGCTAGGTCGTGAACTCTCATCGCTAGAAGCGAAGAGTTTATGTTTTATATGTATAAGTAGATAATATAATTTAAACCAGAATGAAGAGGCAGGGCAAAGCTTATGTGCCTGACTGCTCCGTAACTCAGTTGGCAGTGATGTGGACTGAGATGCGTCTACAGTACACCTGGGTTTGATTCCCGGCGGGGCGAACATTGTTATGATAAATATCGATGTTCGTTTCCGGTCTGGGTGTAATGTTCGTCTCTGTATATGTTTCGGGCACCCTAGATACAGGTTTTTCCTAGTTAGGGGCTCTGAGTATAATGCTTTATTATTATTATTATGTAACTTAGGCTCATAAGATTTCTGACGGTTTTAAAACGGTTAGCAAATAGGTTTAAAAACGTTTAAATTGTTTATGCATAATTAGACTATATTTCTACAATTTAGATGCAATTGAAACTCGTAAAGTGGGGCTATAAATATCGCAACGTCCGCGCCGGGCCGAACTCATTCTGTGCAACGGAAATGCACCGGAATATCAAGTTCTTAGCATATTTGTATGGTACTAATTTTTAGTATGTTTACTAATATAATCGATGGTAAACGAAAAAAAGCATTGCTTAATATCGTGAACAGTGTAGTGGCATTATCTGTCATGGTAAAAATATTCACGTAAATTCGTACATTTCAAATATCATAAGCATAAGCGATCACTTACTTCACAATAAGAACATATAACAAACAATACATACCAGTGGTGTTTGATAAAAGAAAAGATCCGGTAAGTCTGGGAATTTGAAATCGAACAATTTATGTATGAAAGTACACACAGCAGAATATTTTCTTGCTTTACGTAATGTTATACACGCGGCAATTAGAAACAGTAAGATGGATACTAGACTTTTTTCTTCATCTGTAGCGGGCCAAAAAAACGGTGATTTGGCGAAGTTTGAATGAAAGAGTCTGGTGTGGTTGATGGATACAAACATAGGGGTTGTTCCTGTTTCGACCCACGGACTTTCTACCCACGATTATTTTTTCCGTTTTCAACCCATTGGTATGCCTGTTTCAACCCACAATCAACCCAACATAAAATAATCATTATTTTTGTCCGTTTTCTACCCATTCATAGTACTGTTTCAACCCGCTGTGCAATTTCTAATTTTGGAGAGTTTGTAAAACATGATAAAAATCATACTAATGTTAACTGCGATAGGTTTGTTTCAATTCACAAAACACTTACCTACTCGTAGTAACCAAAATTTGTGAAATTTCATAGTACGAAAGTAATTAAACATATTCTGCGGTTTTCTGTGTTTTATTTTTAACTTAATTTTTTTGTTATATTTTTACCAAAAACAAAATCACTTTAATGCTAAAGGGGATACCGAAAATCTGAAAGAATTAAAGATATTTTTTTTAAATAGTGGAAAACAAAAGGATTCTCGGACTTCTTTGGCTTACCTTACAAATATATCTATTTTTTGACAACCTTTTACATATTACTTAAATGTATTTAATAGGTAGGTACTTATCGTGGGTCGAAACAATAATGACCATTTGTTGTGGGTTGAAACAAGAAAAAAAGGTGCGTGGGTAGAAAGACCGGGGGTCGAAACAGTAACAACCCAAACATAGTGGTTGTTATTGCGCGGAGCTCCCGAGACTTACTGGCAGACAGCTGTTCGGCCCGGGGGTGGACACAATGCATCGGGAGTAGTTTAAAGGGCCCCTCATATATTAACTTATCTCATAGGTAAGGCAGACAATATATTAATATATACTTTAAATATTCTTTCCTCTTTTACGGGAATTCCCAAACTGGGAAATTTACAGCGACTACGATTTCCAAATACGACTTTAGATTTACATCACTGCTGTGTTTGGTTTTACAACTCACAACAAAACTTTAGTCTATTTCTAGGGAATTTGCTCTGTAATTTTTCTTAGGGGAACCCGGAAAAACTGGGTAGTAAGCATGAGGTTTTACATAACTTTAAGTAAAGAAAGGGACCAAACTCTAAATTATTAAGATGTAGTTTATTTAAGAATTAAAAAGTTCACATTAGACTTTATACACTTTTCCCAACCGTTCCCCACTAGAATATAATTTTCCGGACATGTCCCGAGAAATTTCCCTTTTGTTGGGGATCCCAGGGATCGGCACATTCGTACAATGGCTGTATTCAAAAATAGCTTTTGTTCTTTGGTAATACAGTCTAGGGCGCACGAGATCATAGACAAATCTGTTACGTACGCCCTCCTAGACCGCCTTTGACTGATAAGAAAGCATGCATGTGTAATGCATTAACACTATCTTAAATAAGTAACTATTTCAATGTTTTTTTTATGTAGTACAGCCGCGTGCAATAAATAAAAACAAGTGTATCTTCAAATGTTATCATTTCATTGCACGCATCTTTACCTATAATGACAGTACGGATACTGTAAGCAGAAATTGAAAAAATAAGAATAGCTCTGTTGAGAGGATTTTTTTTAAGTAAATAAAAAATCATTAATATAAACTGACCTTGCCGGCCAACCGATCACATACACCGTCCACATCAAACACAGTTTCCGCAAGTGCATTGAGGAGTTTCGCGATATCGTGCAATTTGCAACCGTGTTCCTTGAGAAACTTTTTGTAGAGACCATAGAAAGATGTTAGCCGTAATGGTAATCGAAAGCGACGTCTTTGGGCGAGCTCCGCCATGGCAGGGCAGAGCGGGCGGGCCACAGGCCGCGCCAGGCACAACTAGCGAGCGGCTGTGAGAAGGGTCGCGCACGCCTCCACGCGTCCGACGATATCAACTCGGGGCGCTATTATCTTAACAAAAACACAGGCAGCACACGGTATTGCCACTGCGAGATCTGTCACACAACTGATGGTAACGCGTTCATTCCTAATTGAAAGGATGGCGAATTAATTGGACATTTCGGTTGTAACAGGATTTATCCGCGCGCAGTCAGACTGGCCGGCGAGAAACTCTCATTATTGTTTAATGAAACTGAAGTTTTCTTAGAAGGATCATGTTGTGACTTTGTTGCCGGTAGGTTATGTAGATTATCATAATTGTTTACAAATGTTAACACGAAAACAATGGTGTAGTAACATAATTTACATTTTATAAAACGACCTGACTTTTTGGCTATTATTACTCCCTCTATCGAACCAACTATAAAACTTGGAAAAAAGGGTTTTTTTTTCTCACTGTGCTATAATAGTTTAATAAAATAGTTAGCTTGACAATCATTATGATGTGATGTGGACTGAGTAAGCGTATGCACCTGGGTTCGATTCCCGGGCGGGGCGTATATTGATATGATGAATATCTGAGTGTGTCGGGTACCCTAGATACAGGTTCTTCCTAGTTAGGGGCTCTGAGTGTGATGTGTTATTTTTATTTTATAAAGAGGTAATTAGCCGATATAATGCTGCTGTTCATAGCAATAAATCAATAAAAAATAATTGATGACCGGACCGGTCGGCTCGCAAATGCTTAGAATATGGTTCAATATTGTAGCGGCTATTTAGTTAGACCAAGCAAGCTCTGCATAGCGCAAAAGCCTCCCGCCCCGCCGATACAACATGGTATCACCAAGGCCAGCCGGAAGGAGCAGGCCATTACCAAATAGATATGCGTCTAACAAAGCGATTCACATTAACCAAGCCTTATCTTGCTTGACCGCCTAATGGAAATGGCATCAAAATATATTTTACAATTTTATTAAAACATATGCCAAAGGTTTCATTCTGATCTTGGTGCTTTTTGGAAAAAGGATTTTTCAATTTATTTAAA
Organism: Euspilapteryx auroguttella; assembly: GCA_951802225.1. NCBI lineage: Eukaryota > Metazoa > Arthropoda > Insecta > Lepidoptera > Gracillariidae > Euspilapteryx > Euspilapteryx auroguttella. Next base: position 3,323,423 of record OX637649.1, on the reverse strand, counting down.
ACATTGAAGATCAGAATGAAACCTTTGGCATATTTCTTTAAAACATATGCCAAAGGTGTCATTCTGATCTTGGTGCTTTTTGGAAAAGGGAATGATGGAAAGAAAATAACAAAATGGTGGTTATAAAATTGTTTATAAGGCTGTTTTAAGACTATAACAACAGTGGGTAAGGCGATAGCAAAACGCGGGCAGAATTAGGTTAACCTTGCAGTTCGAGTCTCAGTGCCAAACGGTGAGTAGGCTAAAGAGAATGTCGTTCAGCAAACGTTTACCATAGGCATGGTTCATTAAATTATATCCCATTTCGAATCAAAATATATGATATTTCAACATCAGAGCAAATATGATAGTAATCAATGACATGATAGTTTTCACTGCCAACTGAACCATGGGAGGTTGTAAAATAATCTTTGCATTCAGTTCAATGAAATTTATTCCCAATTTCCCTGAAGATGAAAATTTAAATCTTATTTTATACGCCAAACCGGCACTATCATGTTTCTGCGAGTACTGTGATTTTGAATATGTACCAACTCAATCAGTACAATTGAGCATCTTGAAGGCGCCACTTTTAGTAATAGTTTAATTAAATTAAGTGCAAGCAAAATGTTACTATTTTATTTGTCTGTGCTGCACGATTTAGGGGGCGCTTGACGTGTATGGGACGTTGTAGAATATCCAGAATGAGATTATGATCAACAGGGTAGCGTGTATCGGACCGCCAAGCATGAGGTAGTCGGTGTCAACCAAATCACAACACATAGGAGCGGATACGCCAGTGACCGCCTAGGTGAAGGTGATCGCCGCGATGCTATTTGCGTGTGCATACTTTACATTTCAGCCTGCCACCGCTTACCGCCATCTATCGAACGACATTGGCAGCAAGAGTATTCATTTTGTTTTTATGCCAGAGTTTGAAACTATTTTGATCAGAGCGCAGCGCTAGAACGGCGATAGTGTCGCGCGAGCGGTATATAAATCATTGTAAGTTTTGCATATTTTCAGGCTTCCGTCAAGAGAAGCCGATTCCGCAATATCATTATATTGGAACCCAAGTTATGCTGTTGTTTACATGCTTCGCTTTTTCGATATGAGGGATTGATGAGGGCGGCTCATTCAAAATATTTTGAGGTTAACATATTATTATTATTATACCGTTACATCATTATAAATGTAAATATTTTCTATAATTATCTATTTAGAGTCTAGATTCTAGAAAATGTTTGAAATTAAAGGCTAAACAATCAATGTGCATCTTAAAATAAGTGCGTTAAAATATTAAAATGTTTTGATTCTTGACCTAATAATTACGAGCTAAAATAGATGTACGTGCCCTCGATGCGCGCACACCGACATTGTACGAGAGGCACGTACAGTGTACAGTACACGTACGATAGTATTGAGCAATTATTAAAAGATGCTTTATTGACGTTACTTTTGATTGAAATTGTGTTTCTGACCTCGACTTCCTTAGGTGGTGCATCTGGTTTGAGGTGTGCTATGGGTGGCTGCGCACTGGAGCTTGTGGGCATTGTCTGTGAGTCCGCAACTGTCGGCTTTTCATTAACTGGTTCGACGGCCACTTCAACGCCCAATGAAATATTTTCAATATGTTGTACAGATATCTGAGGAGTTAAATTAATTTCACTCGGCTCCTTCTGTGGCTTTCCGCGATCGTTCAGAGGTACGTCTGGTGGTTTGGGTTCTTGTACGACAGTGTCATCGATATCATGAGTAGGTTCGATTTGACTGGCAATTACCAATGAATCGGGTTTTTTCGCCTTACTGCTTTTAATTTCAATCGAAGTTTGTGAGAAGGTAGGAATATTTGCAGTGTCAAGTGCCGTGACAGGATTAGCAGTAGCAGACGAAAGTTTATCAGGTATTTTTAAATCTTGAGCAGTGGCTGGGACCTCTCTCATTTTCATCGTTTCATTACCATCATTGGCCTCAGGTTCAATATCGCGTGATACTGTTGGCTCCTCAATTTTTAGTTCTATATGTTTTGCGTCAGACAGCAACGGCGAAGTTTCATCTCTGCTTTGTGAAAATTCGGAGCTGTCACAACAGGAAAGATCATCCAAACTTTGCACAATATCCAAAGCGGAAGCTTCATGATAATCGGTAGAGCAGGGAGACGTATCATCGCTAGTGTCATCGGAGCCATGGGCAGTCGTTGAACTTTTACTGCACGGTGCAAAAGCCAAACTTGACGTTACGTCACACGAAACATCGTTAAAGGATTCATTACTTAGTGTTCGTGATTCCCGTATTTCTTGTTTTTCACTGTCGCAAGGGACCTCACTCGTATGGTCAATTATTTCAGATGCAGGTTTTGGCTCTGATATAGAATGTGTATTCGATGGTAATTCGATGTCTTCTCTGTGACTCTGGTTCTCAGAATTAGTCTCTACAAAACTTAGACTTTCCTCTGAAAATTGTTCTAGTTTTGCTTGCTCTATCACCGGCAAACTCATGTATTGAGGAATTGCATATTCTAATTCAGTCAAGGGCAAGTAATTTAAATTTCCATCTACTGCTAGAGGAGCCACAAAACTTGGGTCATAATATTCGCTACTATCGTAAACTGACCAGGGATCATTCGGAGGTAATATTGGTAATTGTTCATAGTATAAATCAGGATTTGCATCACAAAAAGTCTCTGTTTCACAATCCCACACCGGTGCAAATGAATCTTCAAAAGCTAAATAGTTATCTGGTAACATAATAATATTTTGACTAATTTGATTCGGATTATATGCATACGAGCCGTCATAGAATGGATTATTGAGGACTAGAGACGGAGGATGTAGCGGTGCATACTCTACGGTAACTTCAGTTTCCAGGAACAATCCATACTTTGTCAGGTCTGGCTCAGAGGGTCGGCTCCGTAAGGCGCGGGCATGAATGTCGCTTTCTAAACGTGCACTTAAAATATCAAAACTTTGAGTCCTTCGCAAACAATACTCTGGATTGAAATTACTAGCTATTGGGTTTAAAATTTCTGCGCGAATCGAACCATCAACACTTTCACTATTATCATATGTAGGTACACCGACGTTGTTAATTTCATCTAACGTATGTATATCATTCAGCATCTCGCGTGCCGTCTCTTGAACCGGTTCTGGGATGTCGTCGGCGTTTGGGGTGGCAAGAGCGTCGCTGGGCAGCAGCACGACGCGCGGCAGACCCGGAGGCGACCCGCGGAACAGCAGGTTGTTGGGAGGCGGCCGCGGCTTGAACGGTGGCGGCTTGTGGTGCTCCGAAGCCATGGCTCTGCATGACCCGCACGCGCGGGACTTTCAGAGCGGCAGCGGCGGGAACACGCCAGGCTACCGACTGTGTTTCGCGACTGACTGAAGGCGCACCACAAGTGACGAACGCGAACGCAAATAGAACAGGCGCAAACGCGAGGAGGTCGCCGTCTCTAGCGCGCATCTTCACGGGCGAAGGCGCACGCGCAATACGAAGCCAAACCCGTCCCGCATGTTATCCCGAACAACGTCACGACGTTTACGCTTTTATTCCGGTTCCACACTTTGCATACGGTAGTTGGCTAAAGCACACGTTTATATTTGGCTTTAATTACATTCGGGTGGACAATCGAGTGCGGCGTCAGCGTCGGGATTTCATATCATTCTATTCATTATCATTCATACGTCTCAACATAAAAAAAGTAAAACATATTCAAGTAGGATACTGACCTGTTCTGGCGGCGATCGCTGTGAGGAGTCGTCGCGATGGTGCCTGCGCCGGCGGTGCGACGTCGGCGAGCGCCGGTGATGAGATCGTTTGGAACGTTCATTTCTCCGCCTCCACGAGTGTTCCGAGCTGTGAAATCAATTGATCAATAGGAAGTTGGGGTTAGTGTCCGAGGTTAGAAGTGTAATAGGGTCCTCCTAGGTACGTTGAGGTGAAGTATCGTGCACTAACTTAAGCCAAGAGCCGGATAGGTCAAGGCGCGCGTCTACAAAGGTCTGCAGAGGGTCGGGCGGCAGCGGCAGGCAGCAGGCGCGCAGCAACGCCCGCGCCGCCGCCCAGCGCCCTCGTCCCGTGCTTGTATTTCACTCGCTAAGTACTAGCGCTTATAAGTCCACTTAAATATAAATGTTCAACAAAGCAAGCTCTCAGTGCAACGTTTCAAGGTTTTTTTACTATTAAAATATATTTTATGAACAAATTATTTTCGACGCGGTATAACAGCGACATGATTTTAAAAACTCTGAGGAACTAGGTTTGCTTGAAAATGTCGCGAATAAGACTGTTTGATTTCTTATTTAGTGTGAACTCAGCGGCTGCGCGTTGAATGCGAGAGGAAGTAATTCCCGTTCAGTCGCGGGTATTGAGGGCGGGTATTGAGTAATGTCAGCAGAGCGCTGCGGCCGCCGCCGGCCGACTGCCTCGCGCGGCCACTGCCTCTGTCGCCGCTCTAGCGACAAGCATGATGACAACATAGATAACGTCTACGTCTGACTATTATTTTAAACAGTTGCAAATTGAGCTGCAGGACAAACATTGACTCAGTGCCCTGAATAAGAAATGCATTAATAAAAAAAAAGAGTTACATCTATGCAAGCGGAAATTTTTTTGATACGATAAAAAAAACTGGTTTCATTTATAGTGTTTATTTATACGATATCAAAGAACAATTTCACTTGAGCAGTTTTGCACGAAATAATCCGATTGCAGACTGACGCCAGATAAAGAAACCAACCTAGGAAGACGCTTAGCGTCAACGCAACGCTAATAGAATTATAGGAGGTAATTGGTTTAGATAGAATATTCACTGCAATAATAGCCAATACGGTATCTGTGACTTGAGGATATACAACAGACAGGTAATCAGACAATAACGTAAAGAGACTCTCTCTCTTTGACATAATAATATTTTTTCATACTGCCCTTGGTTTCTTTAATAATTAACTAAGAGACAATTGAATCAGCGAATCTGCGCAATGCAGAATAATTCTTTGTAATTTTAGAACGATCATTAGATATCATGACAAGACAAATTTAATAAAAATGGGTACCATGAAGTGCTAGTTATAAGTAGCTATTAGTACTAGTACACTCTGATTCTATATACAAATTGTATCGATTGTGCTCGCAAATGGCAGTGGCGGGACTGCGAAGCTGCGCAGGCGTCTCTAATAAATAGCGAGCGTTAAAATGTCACATTGTTTAGCGTCGCGCTGAGGCTGAACTTGAGCGCAGCAACTCTAGGTCGCAGACCTTCGAGCTCATGAGCTATTGCAGAATATTACCCCTACGTATCTTACTCATTTTAATAACTACGGTATCGCTTACAAATTGAAGCTGCTCATAACAGAATGGAGATTAACAATCCAAAAAAAACCGATGTGACGAAGAACTAAATAAAAAACCAAAAGTCAATTAAATGCGTAGTTATGAAAGACTATGTACTGTAAGTTTTCATGGAATAAAAGCAACAGAGGGCGTGGGTAAACTTAACTAGTTAGTTGAACTCACGTCACAGCTATCACACGCCGGGAATAACAAACACCGGAACATTCGCTTTCGACGAGATAGCGACAACGATGGACAATACATCACACACTTCGCAGAACGGCTCGCTAAACAATTGCAATACAGTATGCACTCTAAATCGACACGGCTTTGAAATCTCGTACTATTATGATTATCATTGAGGAATTTTAGCATGAACAAGGTATTACAATTCAAGATACTATTTGATTGTGAAGATAAGGATCAGATGATGGGTTACGTACGGCATGACATTTCACATACATTTCACATTACTATTGATATAAGAATAACGCAGTTCGGGGGAAAACCAAAAAAATAAGATCAAATGTGTTTTATTACTGAATATGAGTACAGCAGGTAACCAATTATTTATGGTTAGCCACGATAATTGCATGCAACAAATAATATGTAATTTCGACTAATTATAGCGCAATTAGTAAATCACACCTCATTAAAACTATAAGAGACGTGCTAAAAGTGTTCCAGCTGTTTGAGCACGAGGGGTCAAGAAGGCTTTAATTGCGGCAGAGCCAGAGCGGACGCCGGTGAAAGCGGCGCAGACAACAACCATCCATACGTAATTCGCGATTTGCGCTAATGCTGCTCTTATCGCGTCACTTTCCTTTTCGCGAGCGTCTCCACCAAATCTTGGTGATAATGGCGAACAAACAATATTTTTCTAGAGAAGGCATGAGAAAGTTTCCACCGAATGTATCGCGTTGTAAACAAACAAGCTTAGCCGACGTGGGCGAAGAGGTCAGACACAGTAACATGCCATCACATCCGAGTTGGAATGATGCAAATTTTACGACATTAATCTACTTTACAGCACGATCGGGCCCGCGACCGTTACTGTTAAGGAAACTGAGCATATTGGGTTCTTTTTGATCAAGGAAAACGCTAATTTGAAATGTTGCTCAATGATTCGGCATATAAGGGTAATCGGGTAACGGTTTTATAAATTTAGAAACATCGAACACGTGTACCTTGTGAATCATTTTCATGTGTTTAGTTTTTCGAATAGTACGCGAAGACCTGATATTTTTATTAGGAAAGGTTGTTTGCGTTGTTTAAGTATGTAGGTCATCGCTCATTTAAACACGTTCCAACAGTTGTTATGGCAACTTTTCTTAAAGAAATCAAGAATTAATTAATATTACTTTTAATTTTACTATGTTTTTTGTACGAGTTGTGAAAATACGCCCCAACCCCAACCTGTGAGCAAAGCTCAGCCGAGAGTGTAATGCCCGTGGCACAATGGCCATAATCGCCCGTCAGCCGCGAGGCCGGAGCCCACGACTGGGTTACGAAACCAAGAGCCGATGCAATACGACACGCGCCCGGGTCAAGGATACAAGTGCACTAATTTGTGCAATACCGATTTCTTTTGCCTTACGGACGAGTTATAATGCTAAAAAGAGCAACAATGCCAATGTTCAACTGAACAATAAAAGGTAGTTTAGCAAATTAGAAACCATAATAAACTGTGATCGACGACAGTGTAGAGAGGAGCCATTACGTTGTCTGTCTGTCAGTCAGCCAGTAACAGAAGTGTTGCTAAAACCGTATCTAACAGTAATTCAGTTGTTGTATGTAACTTTTCATTAACTGTCGAGTGCCAACTAAATTCGGGCGGTCCGCTGAGTAACGTCACGAGGACAAGGTGAGCAAGGCCGCTCCGGATGAACGATGACTGTGAACCGTGTCAGTGCAGCCGCGGCTAATCACAACCCCTGCCCCGCACCACGCCCCCGCCGCTAGGTCAATGACAGAGTACGGAAACGCTGTTTATTTCCCACTTTATATGGAATACGACAAAATAAAACTGATTTCAGCAAACATTTTTTAATGAATAATACTTAAGACAACTTTATTGATAACGACAACGTTACAATAAACATAACGTTGATTATCTCCCTTCACTAGAAATTCCAAAAAGACATGTTTCAGGATCTCATTATTTCTGAGCGGCCGGACTATAAAAGTATGATGTGCTTATTCTAGACTATTACATATACAAACAAATAATATTCGATAGCAGGAAAGATGTGACAGAAGAGCGTTAACTTATTTAAACCAGGGCACCGCGACCGACGACGCTACGCCCATCGGTTAACCGAAGTATAACCATCCACCTAATGTATAAAGTTGTAAATCATTACATAAGGGCAGGTAAGATGCAGGGAGTGAGTGAGTGATTGATCTGCATTAATGATGTCGAATATGCTATACTATTCGATACGTGTTATAAGAAAAATTATAAAGTTATTTTAGAAAATAACAAAGAACCCTGGACTAGGTAGATAGAACCAGGATCCCAACCCGATACAAATATGTACAACATCGCTGCCTAATGCTCCAGCCACACAGAAAGCATTTAAGGTGACAGTGACAGCTAGATTAGCTTGCCCTGATCCATTTTACTTTAATGTGAAATTTCGGTTGTATGCATAGGACATGATTTTCTTGTTGGAAAATAACTAGAATAGGAGAGCAGTGGGAGAATGCTGCCATCTAGCGCAGCTGGTTTAATCGTCATTACCGACGGCCTAGAGTAGGGCGCCGCACGAAACACGATCACGGATATGACATGACTGATTTGGCGGGATACTACTTACTGTAGATAGCATAGATAGAAAATATCATTATACTAGTAAGTACTTACTTGTAAACCATAATATGTAACTTTTGATAAAATATATTTTTGCGTAGCATTCTAGGCTCTGTTGTTATTGATTGAGCCTAGACTAGACTGAGTTCATAATACATAGATGACCAAACATTTTCTTCTTAGTTAATATTTGCAATGAAAAATTAAGAGAGGAATCACAACAACTTCGTGAGAATTGTAGCGAAAAGTAAAGTGATTTATCTTGAAGCAGAGCATGCTAGTGTGTGTACGAACAAAGTTATCAGTAAATTCTGAGAGCACACGTGCACGACCAGTCCTGTAGTGAAAGTTGATCGGACTCTGAGTTTACTCTGACATTTGACAACCGTACGTGTCCTGGCTGCTAATGCCACCATTAGTAAAGCTGACAGACTTCTTACGACACTATTGTATGTACGTTTTCTGAAGTCGCATAAAGTCTTTAAATTTATAAGTATGCATTGTACTAACATAACATATCTATAACTACTTTCCTATATTCAATCGCAACACCTACCCATAATTGACAACTCCTTAGCGAGCAAGCAAAGCGGCCTTGAGACCTTCACTGCAATATGCTATCGATAGGAATCTTTGCTAACAACTGCCAGAATGCGTTACATATAACGAAGAAAACACACAATTAAGTATCAAAATTCAGTATGTATCATAAACCACACATGTTTAAACGGAGTACAGAAACAATCACGTTGATTAGAGTCATACTGAGTAACTATCTCTTGTAAAAAAAGACTATTCTGACCGGGCAGTCCAACAGAAATGAAATAGGCTTCTTATTTGTTACATAGTTGAATTACCTACCGAAATAACTAAAATGCAAAAGGGGGAAGGCGCAAGCAGCCGCAGCCCTGGGTAGCTGAGTCACGCGCGTGTTGCAACGTTCGGTTTGCACAACGCAACGCGGACCCGCAACTTGACATCGAGCTCTGCACAATATTTCACGAAAATTTATTTTTTACACGTTACTAGCTACAGCTGCCGAGAGCGTTTCTGAAAATGTCAACGTATTGCCTGTATGACCGCTGTAAGAAAATAATTTCGTCAAACATTATAAAAGCCACTTGATAATATGACTGGCTTTTGCGATTTGTCCTAGATTTATGATTCTATTATTTTTCAAACACACTGCAACAAAACGTGCTCGTTGGACAGATGTTTGCCTAGCGATAGTCAAGTCATAAAAACTTGATCCTACTGCACTCCCGACCAGTAGCGAAGTCGATGCACTTGTAACAAGCAGCAGAGCAGTTTCTTTATTTTTTTTATTAGACCGACGAGATCTTGCATTTTAAAAGCATTTAGTCAGTACTTAGAATTTGATAATTATAAGAACCTATACTTTTAATACGTTTTAAATCCGTATGCACTAACAACGAAAAAGATAATTATTTCTTAAATTTTGTTTTTAAAAATAAAAGTAAAGGAATGGTTAGTAAGGATAAGGAATAGGGGTTGGTGTGTTCCTGTACGTACGATACGCTCCACTCGTGTTCGCGCATGCTCTTCTGGAAGGTGGCCGACTTGGGCGTCCAGGAGTCGACGCCGAGGTAAAGCGCGGGCAGCTCGGACACCTTCACCTCCAGCCGCTCGGCCAGCCGCTGCTCGACCAGCGAGCGCGGCCCGCCGGTCAGCGGCCGCTCCTTGCCGCCGCCTCGCCGCTCCGCCCCACTGTACCCGTTCGTTTTCTCCGACGTCACGCTCTTCGGGCTATCTGTGCTGAGCAATTTGCTCCTAACCGTGTCAGCCTTGCTGTAATTCTTAAACTGCGTAGATTCTGTTCCGTTCGTCGTTCGCGAATACTTCAAAGAATCATACGTGTCACCGTTTAGACTTGAGTACTCCACGCTGTTCTGGTTAGGATCTCTGTCAGAGCGCTTCAGCGTGGATTCGTACCCGTTACGTTTGGTGTAACGATCGTCGTGACTCTGTTTTAGGAATATGTTTTCAAAACTAGTTTTAAATTTAGGAACATTGTTTAGGTAATCAAAGTGAAGGTCCTTATGTAATCCTTTATCACAGCCTTTCTTGAGTGTCTCCTGAATGTTAATGCCGTTGCCATTCATATTGGCGAAGTTGAAACTAGCGGATTTGGCACTGTTTTGTTTGTTATCATTGGCGTCGTCGGCATCCTTTAGCTCGAACTCGTGGCGAACGAGCGCTACGCGTGATCCCTCGTCGCCGTTCATCCCGTTCCTGTAGAGAGCGGGCGCGCGCGGCTGCGGCGGCGGCGAGTCGCCAGGGCTGCTCCAGGCGTCGTTCTTCTTCTTGTCCTGACTTTTGGAGGTCCAGGCCTTTGCCAGCGCAGCCTTGAGTGCCTCGCGTCGCTCATGCACGCTCACCCTGGGGTACTCGTGTATGGGCACGATGGCCGGCGCGTACAAAGCGGACCTCGGTGTGGCTCGTGTTATGCGGAAACTTCGGAACTCCCTGTTGAACTCCGAATTCAGAGAATAAGCCGGTATTCTCGAAGTAACCATTTTGAGAACGAAATTTCCACTAAATGTTACTATAATTGATTCACAGTCAACTTATTATAGCACCGAGCACACTGTTCACATCATCGACTTTACCTGAAAAATTAGATAGATTAAGAACGAGAAGGTCGCAAGAGTTAGAATACAGTGCCTATTGAGAAGAGTGTGAATGCTTTTCGAAATAAGAACATGTTTTGACCAGTTAGCAGGAGCGTAAATCTGTTAGGTGGGCAGGGTCGCCAGGATGTCGCTCTGGTCAACGAACTGCCCTCGCGCCGTCGCGGCCACTCCGCGCCGGTAACCGCTTATATAATGCATTGAGGGTATTCACCAAATTAGCACACTCGATGCACCGTTATTGCACTGCTTTAACGGCAATTTGATTGTTTCGAGCGTAAGGACCTCTTCACGTCAACACAGGATCAAAGCAAAGTGATAAGATTTCATGCTCTAGCTCCTTTAGTAGAGCAATTACGACATATAAGTGCAACGAGTGTCGCCTTGATATCGTCCCTATAAGGCTGGCGTCGACGCGGCCATATGGCCGGCAACCCATCCTCCGGGTGCTCTATGTCCTGCCAGCTGCATGCCATATCGCTCCAATCATTAAATAATAATTATTTAACCAAAATATAGACAAACATATTTTATAGTTTATTTACATTTTTGATTGTGTATCTATCGATTTTGTTGACAAAACGAATGTTGTCATCACAAATCATTGTTTGAATTGCATTAATAACTGTTTTCCAGTTACACTGCATCCTTTTTTTTAAGTATACAATACAGAGCTAATAAAACAAGAAAATTCACAATATAATCGTAAAGCTTCACACAAAACTGAATAGGCAACGATTTCCAAAACATCCTTCGGGAGTTATGCCGCACCACGACCGCCGGGCTCTCGCCGTGGCTACATTTAAAATCGCAAGACAGTAAGTAAAACTATAATCATTGAAACTTTACACTGAGCAATGCACAATGGAGAGCAGCCACAGGAAGTGCGGGCGGGCGCGGCGGTAGAGACTCGGTGCGTACCTTCTCGTGGCGCGCGCGAGAACTGTGCGTGCGGCGTGCGTGCACGGCTGCAACTGAGCTTACGAGCGCCGAAAGGGAGCCAGCAGCTCCCACCAGCGGGACCCCACCGCAGCCGCCTCTCTCTTCGCGTAGACCGCAAAGCAACTTAAGGCTTCGAACGCACAGGCGGATTTTTATCCGCGCGGCAACAAACCGCGCGGATAAAAATCCGCTGTTGCTGTTTTATTTCCGCGCGGTTTTAAAGGTTGTTATTTCATTTTCAACCTTATTCATAGGCCACGAAGGTACAGGCGAATTTTTAGCCGCGCGGAAGTAAAACCGCGACAGCGGATTTTTAACGGCGCGGTTTTTTATCCGCTGGTGCGCACACTTCCATAGGATTCAGTATGTTACATAAAATCCGCGCGGCAAAAAACCGCCTGTGCGTTCGTAGCCTAACTCGAGAGCAGTACGGGCGGAATCGCAGGAGCACTGACCTTCGCTATCGCTCCGCCGACGACTATGAGGCAGTCGGTATGTGCCAGTGCGCTCGCGGCTTGCTTATGCTTTACTCCTGAGGCATCCGGTGCAGGCAGATAGATGCAAAAGTATCAGATTTGACGGAAATGCTATGCGGGAGACGGGGAGTTACTTCAAACGACGTTACAGAGAATTGGTTTAAGTTACTAACTTACATTTATTGACATGATTGATTTATAGGTATATATCGTTTGATTTATTTTAGATTGCCTATCGTTGTTTTACTACGTCATGAACACAATCAGCCAGCTACGATAAAAAGGACGTTCACAATGCAATTGGTACTCTTATTTTAACACCTCAAAGAGCAACGACCGTTTTACAATATAGAAGTAACGATTTCACCTCAACGTACCTCCATGGCGAGGACCAAATAGCACACCATTACAAAGGATGAGCAATTGAGCATTGTTTTACCTGAAACAAAATAAAAATAATATAAATAAAGTTTATCAATAGTAAGGTGCCCCGCGAGCGGCAGGGCCAGAAGGTCGGCCCGATTACGAAACACAACGCACATGGTTATTGGTAAAACCGAAATTTTATTACGTATGCATTTGGGCCACTGACAAAAATACACTCTTGCGAATGCAAGCCCAATGTCTGAAATTATTACTTATTGTGGCCTTATGTGGCGGGAGAGGACGTAAAGGAAAAAAATATCATATCTAAATAGACCTGTTAATTCTCGAGTTAAAGAAAGAGAATGTCGATGGAAGTCGATCAGAGAAATTATGGTAAATCGCAGTATCGAAATGTAAAAACAAAGTAATTGGAAATATAGTATTAAATTCATAAATTAAACAATATTGTATGTTCACTCATTGAACTAAAAGTTGTTTAAGAACGGGGAGCGCTCTACCCGATGAGTAGTGAACTATGCTACCGCTCGCTGGCAATTACACGCCCCTGCGCCTTCATAAAGGCCCTACGTCCTGCGACCCATAATTTTGCTTTTATTAATAGTATGCGTTCTCTTTACTCTTCCAAGCGTGAATAGCTTCTACCAACTATAACATTTTAAAAGAGCAAGAGTTCAGAAGCACTGAATTCAACAAGCATGTTAGGGATAAACCATAAAACTTTTGCAATATTGTGAAAAGATCAAGCCTGATGATGACTGTTTTAATTTTGTGTCCCAGAAAACTCGAGAATTGGAATAGATTTTCCGATGGACCGTTAGAGCATCCTACACAGCACTGCAATCCTTTGTGTAAACACTTACAAAGACAAGTCCGTTACTCACATGAGAGTAGAAAACAAACGCTAAATTGATGGTACATTAACATACACACGGGCAAAAAATACTCGACCCGCAATTGTAGACGACCGTGTTAGACTATTCAATCGGTACAGAGATGGGGGCAAAAAAATAATGGCACCGGAGGCGGTGAGTGAGTACAAGTCAAGCGGCGAGGTCCAATGACCCAAATGGTTCAAAGACTAGGCCGCGCGAATCTAACGAAAGAAAAATCGGTCAGAGAGTTTGCAAACACGCCGCCCCGCGCCGCCGACGCGACGCTCGAAGGTCTAATTATTGCTCACTTTCGTTTCGTTTGCAGCCGGTCTGGTTTATTTATTTAGTTGCATTTTGTTTTTTTTTTTGTTTTTTGTTAAGTTAAAGCGGTAAGAATGATGTGGCGTGACCGTGATTGATTTATGTTAAGGAGCGTAAACTTATAAAATTACACAGAATAGGTACTATGCACAATAATGCACATGTGTGAGATTAATTGATTTAGTTACCGCGTCGAAATAATCCAGCACCATTAATGGAGCTCACACGGAAACCTGGCCAAGCAAACACGACTCGGACATAATCTAAAGAATTTATCAAAATAGCATCTATAAATGGGCTTCCTGGACCGATGGGATTCTTTACAGCACTAGCTGTGCGTGAGATCCTTGAATTGCTTAGCTCCAAAAATTGTTTACTTGGGTAGATTTTTTTCGAACCGCTGATGATTATTGGCATGTGTAACATTGTGACTGTATACGGATGTTGAAAATGCAAGGAAATCTCGGTCAACCAGTACGCTGTGCTCTCTAACAGGACTCAGCATTTCAACGAGTAACGCAATAAAAACTGAGTCAAAAGTAACGGTGAACGTTAATCATCGGGGTCAAAAGCTGTAAACAACAACCTCAAGAGAATGATTCGTCATTTTGAGCTTATTGTTAATAAATGATGATGCTCAGATCAAATCAAATAATCAAATAAATCTTTATTCAATATAGGATACAAGATATCACTTATTGAAAGTCAATTAGACTACATCTAATCTAATCGCTATTGATACCTTATTTGGTAAAGTATCCTATACTGTGAGAGGCGAGGTAGTTCAGGGTGCCCACCAATTGGCTCAGGCAAACAAATGTTTGGCTTGCCTTACGACAATAGTCGCCTGGAGAGGCCCCCAAACGAGCCCACCTCTGTCAAAGACTCCCTTTCGCAATGATTTTACAGCGTAGAGAAGAAAGGGGTAACAAACTCTACTTTACAATTTATCTCTCTCTTTTTTTTTTCTTTTGTTACAATTACAATACAATTAGGTGACAATACAATGAACATTATACAGATTAATAAAAATGAAAGTACATGAAATAATGAAAATATCTTAAGTGCAGAGCTAGACTACTTCCATGCGTCTTTGTCGTTAAATCATCATGATGGGTTAGTGTAGATTCGCCAAGTGCTCATTTCGCCAAGTACTTTTTAACTCCATACATCGAGTGTATTTTCGCCAAGTGATTTATTAATTAATTTTGCATCGTGTATTTTCGCCAAGTCGTTAAAATTATTACAGTTAGTTTCACTAATGCAGTACAAATTTAACACTAGCGTATTTGCCTCTTGCTAAGCATTTGTGAACTATGAGAAAGCTTTTGATTCGTTTGAGTCAGCGGTGCCAAGTAAACTATTGGTATATCGAGTGTCGAAGTGTTTGCTTTATAAGTTAGTCTACAGGATCAGAGCTCAAAGCCTGCAGCGGGGATTCATAATAGAGGCTTAAGGGGATATCATATCCCTAAAACTGTTCAATGCTGCACTTGAGGATATCTTCAAGAACTGGAAAGATCTAAGCAGCAACAAACGGCGAAAGTCTACGAAAATTGTGTGTTGCCAGTATGGGCAAACGCAACAGAGAAATGGTCACTGAAATGGTAATAGAATTGGTTTTGCTCAGAGTTTCCCTGCGTAGTCGAATTAGAAGTGATGGCAACCGCAGAAGAATTAAAGTCACCGAAATAACCCAAAGTATTGCGAAATGCAGGCAATGGGCAGGGCAAATAGCTCGGGAGAACAGATGCCCCAAAAGTAATGGAGTGGGTGACAGCGCACAAGAAGACGCCGAGTAGGCAGACCTTCTACTAGTTCATGTAGCCCTGGTACTTTTAAATATAAATTTAAAACTAAAATGCATGAACAATTAATTTTTAAAGGATATAAGTACCTAAGAAATAAGTGAAACCAACTTTACTTTATAAAATTTTGTAATCAAAATCAACTTGGCGAAAATACACGGCGTTTGACACTTGGCGAAATGAGTACTTGGCGAATCTACACTAACCCATCATGATGATGATCATTAATGATTCAATTAACTGAGGTCTAATATAATTATAGCAGAAAAAATATTAGTTAATAATAATCGAGGCAGTTACTGCAAATCCTCTAGTATTGTCCGTTAACTAATATACTTAGATATTTTTATTAACTTCGTCAAGTTTAAAAGTTGTTATTTAGCTTGGTTAGTGGTGGGACGGAACGGAACGGTAAGGCATAAATGGTTTGGTCGGAAACGGAGGTCGCGTGAGCATTTCTGTCACTTGGAGAAATCACAAAAGAAAATTCGCAATTTTTTCGTAGCTCTGTTTCACCGAGAGCATCCAGTTAACGAGTACAAAATTCATAACTAAAATGACAAACACTTTTCAAGAAATTATCTGAGCGTCTGTCTCGTTATACCATATACATACAATCTCTCGGCCGCTAGATTTAACAAAGCGTGGCGGGAGCCGCATAACAGTTTTATGTACATTACCGATCTTTTTCTTGTAGGAGGCTCCGTCAACCATTATTAATGCTTAAAACATTAACAAAAGGGCCATGCGTCTTCATTTGAAACCAGGACACGGGAGAAAACAGTTCATCGACCTCTTTCTTTAAGAACTCTTTCCTCACACATTCATGGCCGAGGTTCTCAGAAGGACAACAAAGATCCTGCGCAGGTGAGTCACGGACCAGGCCGTAGCTCACCAGACAACAAAGAAAAAAATATTTAACTATTCAGCCATCCCATAATGTCACTGCTTTAAATGTACACTATAAGCACAGGTGAAGGGCTTATTAAAATTTTGTTTATAATGATGTTACGGAATATATAGCTTCCAGATTGCATACAAATATGTATAAGCTTTTACAGGATAGCGGGAGACGAAACTGTCATTCTGCTCAGGTCAGTGGAACGACGACATTTTTACAAATTAATTTGAGAATTGACTTTGAAGCATGTCCCCTCATCTTTTGAGTAGTACAGTTCAATTCCTCGAAGGCAAGGGCGTGGGCGGGCGCAATAAGGCTACGCCATCCTGCACGTTGTATAGACCGAACGTTTGTTCCCATCGTTTCGAGGTCGGCGTCACACTTCCAAGGATCCATTAGAAAGGTGACAGCTAAAGCAATAAAAAATAATCTCGTAGATGTGGGTGTCTTGGCATTTTATTTGCATCATTAAACACTGTTTATATAAAATTAAAAATTAAATAGGTACCTATATCTGGCTTTATGCTGTATACACGAGTTAAAGGAATTTGTTTACATCTAGGGAACAATTAGGTACCTTAATTATTATAATTATTGGCACCTGATTTAGGGTACATAACATACAGATAGGAGCGTCTCACAATTTGATCAGTTTTCAAAAAAAAATCGTAGGTGCAATAAGTCGTAAGTTTATGTGTTTTAAGGGCACAATTTATAGAACAGGTAGTTAATACTTGTAAACAATTAAGATTACTTTCATTAGCACCTGACGGCAGCGGCGGGTTGAGTCACGTTACGTGTGGAAAAACATCTGTCTCCGAAACGCGGAAATAAGAAATAAGCAGACATTACTCGGAAAGGTTTAACGATTGACTTTATGGAAGCATTCACTGTTATACTTGTAAATTACTAGTCGACCCGGCAAACTTCGTACCGCCTAACCTTTTGGTATTTTGTGCATGTATTATACTTATAAACCTTCCTCTTGAATCACTCTATCTATTAAAACTTTTAAAGATTTAAGCATATGTATGCTAAGGACAGACAGAACAAGGGACAGACGCGGAAAGCGACTTTGTTTTATACTATGTATTGATGATAATCAGAACAATTTCAGACAGAAACTGAAAACACTGTAAAAACAGCTGTACATAAACTAAAATCATTAAACATAGCTACAGCGTTTTCAATCATTTTGATAATGAGAAAAAAAAACATTTTGATGCTCTATGACGATTTGGATATAATAAATATAAGTAACTAGAGGCTACCCCGCGGTTTCATCCGCTCAGATTTCTGATAAACACAAAAATCGGGTTTTTTCCCGTACCCATGGGAATTTCGGGAAATTATTCCTTAGTGCTCACCTACACTTCCCAAGGAACCCACGTGCAAAATTTCAGCCCGCTACGCCTAGCAGTTTCGGCTCTGCGTTGTCTGTCAGTCAGTCAGTCAGTAACGGAAGAGTTTTATATATATTGATTGATGAATAGAAAGATAATTCCTATATAAAAACATTAGCGTAAAAAAGATAAGCAGCTATACCAGTAAGTATAACTTTTGCCTGTGCAACTAGGACGTACAGCATCGAAGGCCGCCGATATAGTATGTATGTAAATAATTAAAAAAAAAACGAATTCATGTACTTCCGTAAAGTCGCGATTACTGAAAAGTTATTGGATGATTTTGTCTTTAGTACAATGCCTCGGCTGAACGAAACGTGGGCGGCCAATGATTGCCATAACTCCTTTCTCGGCGAACCTTCGTACTACTTTAGGACGACAAATGCAGAATATTTTTACACGACCCCGTCAATATTCTTGTTCATTAAAGTGTCGATTGACACTTCAAAGAAATCGCTTTCATCTTTACGAGTGTCTGCCGGCGTTGTTGTTTATCCTACTTCAAATTATTATTTTTGCAAAATAAAGTCATAACAGAGCGTTCTCAATCTTTTTAAAAATCACAAAATTATAAAACCTGTTCAAAAGGTTGGTAAGTGGTCTTTTTAGAAATGTTTATATCGATGCGTTCTCGTCTTATGAGTCAAATGGTGTTATTCTTCCGGAAACGTGACCGCTGCAGCCGCGGCCGCCGCTACAGCTCCCGTCACGATTGCAGAATCATCGTTACAGAGGCCAATGTTTATTTTCCAAATCAAAATGAAAACAAATGATAAGATTTGCATAATCGACGCCAGGCCCTGTCACGGTTTGTCTGTATTTAGCGTTCTTAGGTAATAAAGTAACCGTAACGGTGCAGCTTTGAATAAATAAAAGATAAAACTGTATATTAAAATGCTAATACAGACTGCAACACTTGTCCGTTTTAACGATATTTTCTAGTATCGTTTGTAGCCTGGTAAAGAATGCAGTGCCAGGGCCAATGTCACGACACCGGCACTGGCTGGCGAGTGCGAGGCTGGCACAGGGACAGAATACGAGAGGGAATATAAAAGCTCTGTTTCTAATTAGCAAACATGTTTACATGCAGTTAAAACAAAAGGCGGCAAACCATGACTATAGAAGGAACGACCGGCGAAGTAGCTAACGAAGCTACTTCCTTCAATGATTGTCCTAGTGTGGTGCCCGATAATAATGAACAAATCAATTAGACTTTGACTTTAATAAATAAAGTTCGTATGTATACTTTAGTACTTACTAACGTTAGATAACAGCGATTGAATGTTTAATAATTATTATTGTCTAATGAGACTTAATACGTTAACATTCAAGGAAAAAGTAATCAAAGAAAGCTTTACTACTTTATCACGAGGAGGAAAAAAAACTACAGTTGTATGTAATAGGCATAAAATTGTTTTAAAAAATCGACTTTTACTGACAAAAAAAGAAAACAAGTTAAGGTTGTAATAGCATGCCTGGCACGTGCCTTATCTATAACAGAGACAACTGTTGTATTTGATCAGTGCACCCGGCACGGAACCAGCTGATACTTGCATCTGCACATATCGACGCAATAACAAGTTAAAATTTAACATAGCTTTAGTCAACTAACGAGTAGTAAGCCATCGTCATTATTCTAGAAGACATTGCATCAAGATAAAGGATGTCTATTACCAAAAAAAAATCGTGCTCGATAGCCCCCCTAAAGCCTCATTTAAGAGCACGCGGCGCTTTGCGCGGGGAGTCGTGCGGGGCGTGTTGCGATTAAATCAAACGTATAGCAATGTATGAGGTCGGAGACGCGTTGGCAAAGGGTTTCTTGGGATTTGTTTGATATCTAGCGTCAGTCAATGCGTGCGCCTATGAACATAGGCCTATGTTTTGATCTTGAAGCGTTGAACGACACGGGCGCCGCCTACGCCGCGTCGTCGCTTGACGCCCGACGCCCGCGTGTCGTTAAACCTAAAACACGTGACGCGCCGGACCTGCCCCGCATGATGCACCGCGTACCCCTAAATGAGGCCTAATGGTATAAACATAATTGGATTGATGAATATAGCTGTTGGTTTTGGGCGCCCTAGATACTTGTTATTTTTATTTAGAGGCCGAGTGAATTGATTTACCATTGTACATTTATTTCCATCTATAACATTTCCGTATGGTTCCATGTTGTTTTGATAAAAAGTTATGTAGTGAGACGACGCGACGTTCTCTCTCACTACATAACTTTTTGATAAACCATGCTTAAGGTGAACCCTTTCCCATACTAAACTAAAGGTCCTAAGACGTGAAAACCGAAAAGTATTTTTTACTGTAAAAAAAACTGAAACTTTGTACATGTGATTAAAAGCAAACAAACGGAAACTTATTTATTTTCACTGTAAACTCGTAATTTCAGCAATAAAATTTCGTACTTTTTACATTTGTGTGCGTGTATACACACACAAGTTTTCCGATCTTGACGGCAGAGGGCTACACATATTTACTATAATGAGTTATAATGTTCGTACTTGCGTATTAATCTTATGATAAATTAAATACACTAAAACAAGAATAATACAAATAAAAAAATTAAAAAAACTTAAAAAAAATTGCCAAGGCTGGAATTGAACCCGTGACCTCTAAACCGTCAGACTGACTCGACTACTCTATCAAGAATAATATGTTTGGTTTGGTTTGCGCATTGTTGCCACTCTTCTCAGAAAACAACAACTGTTTTCTTTTTCCTACCAAGCACTGCACGTAGAAAAGAACAAGGATGCTGGCAGTTGCTCCCTTACCCAAAAAATAAAAAATAACTGCGTCAATCGAACAAATCCTTCTACATCAATTACCAATCGAGATAACCAACAAAACCGAAATAAACCGAACTTTAGGTATAAATTAGTGGAGAACAAAATCAGTGACGGCGACCTTAAGGGAGCAGCTCAGCTCCTGTTCAGCAGTGACGATGTCGCTCCTGCCACCGCGGAAACGCTCGCAGCTCTGGAGAGTAAGCACCCTCCACCCTCAGCAGGGTCATGCCTGCCGGACCCGCCCGACCCCGCCGCCAGCACGCCACAGACAACAGCATCAGAGGTGCTAGCAGCTGTGATGTCGTTTAAGAATGGTTCTGCCGGTGGCCTCGACGGTTTAACCCCACAACATCTTAAAGATCTTGTGGGTGGGACCGTCGGTGATGCCGGCAATGAGCTTTTAAATGCCCTCACACTGCTAGCAAACCTCATGCTGGCAGGAAAAGTTGACGCCGAATCAACGGATCTGTTGTATGGCGCTAACCTTTGTGCTTTAAAAAAAAAAGACGGTGGGATCCGACCGATCGCGGTGGGTATGACCATACGGCGAATGGTATCCAAAATCTGCTGCAAACACATACTTCCGAGTGTTTGTAGCAGGTTTCAACCGATCCAGTTAGGTTTTGGCAGCAAAGGCGGTTGCGAAGCTGCCGTACATGCTGCCAGAACCTATCTGGAACACGGTAGCCCCGACGTTCTGCTGAAGGTGGACGTCAAGAACGCTTTTAACTCTGTCGACAGAGGCGCTCTGTTGACCCAGATTAAAGACCAGACCCCAGAAATTTATAATTATTTATGGCAATGTTACAGTTCACCCTCCAAATTAACCTACAAAAATGATCTTCTACATTCGGCGGTAGGGTGTCAACAGGGCGACCCGCTCGGGCCAGCT
The DNA here is from genome assembly GCA_951802225.1 of Euspilapteryx auroguttella. Lineage (NCBI taxonomy): Eukaryota > Metazoa > Arthropoda > Insecta > Lepidoptera > Gracillariidae > Euspilapteryx > Euspilapteryx auroguttella. The sequence continues at coordinate 3,301,856 of OX637649.1, read as the reverse complement.
ATTTTTAGTTTGGCAATACACCCGATAATTTCAAAAATTGAATCAAAATTTAATGTGTGGTACCTGGATGACGGAACCATCGGAGGCGATGTGACCACCGTTTTGGCTGACCTATCTAAATTAAGTTCCAGTTTTAATAATATTGGTTTAGAATTAAATTTTTCAAAATGTGAATTGTTTTTATCCGACTCTCTAAATTCTCTTAGTAAAAATGAAATTATTTCCAAATTTAACAATCTAGCCCCTAATATTAAAATTTTACACAAAGAGTCACTTCGCCTTCTGGGAGCTCCTCTCCTCACCGAGGCAATTCCCGACTTCCTTGACGAACAGGTTTCTAAATTCAATAACAGCTACGAACACCTTCTGAAAATAAACCCTCATATGGCTTTCTTTATTTTAAAATTCTGTCTTTTTGTTCCCAAATTAACTTACGCTCTACGTTGTTCCCCCCTTTTTAAATTTACATACCTTTTAGAAAAAATCGACGATATTATTAAACTAACTTTAACCGAGATTCTAAATTGTCCGTTTACTGATAAAGCTTGGTCTCAGGGCTCTCTACCTGTTCGTCTCGGTGGTTTGGGAGTTAAGAAAATTTCAGATATAGCGCTCCCGGCGTTCCTATCCTCTGTCTCGAGTACGCACGTCCTCTACGGTAAATTAATTAACCCGTCACTCGGTGACGTTGAGGCGTCGTACTCAGGCGAGGCAAAGACCGCCTGGAGCGCAGCTTGCCCGAGCGCAGATTTTCCATTAAACCAAAACTCCCAGAAGCAGTGGGACGAGCCCATCTGCAAGATAATACAAAACAAGCTTATACTTTCGGCCGGCGATCCTGCAGAACGGGCTCGCCTACACGCAGCTTTTGACCCGGTGTCAGGTTACTGGCTGCAGGCGCTACCATCGGCTAACCTGGGAACTCTCTTACACAAGACCACACTTTCCCTGGGGGTGTGCCTGAGACTGGGAGTCAGGACGTGTGCTCCTCATCGCTGCCACTGTGGAGATATGGTCGATCACCTCGGCCACCACGGCCTCTCCTGTATGCGCAGCGCCGGCCGCATGGCTCGCCACGCCAGTCTGAATGACATTATCCGTCGGGCCCTTACCACTGTCAACGTGCCAGCCGTCCTTGAACCTAACGGTCTGGCGCGAGACGACGGAAAGAGGCCCGATGGTATGACTATCGTCCCCTGGACACGTGGCAGGCCGTTGGTGTGGGACGCCACGTGTGTTGACACCATGGCGGCTTGCCACGTGAAAAGAACATCAGGTGAGGCTGGCGCGGCAGCCGCAGCTGCCGAAGACCTCAAACAGCGCAAATACGCGGCAATTAGTCAGCAGTATGAGTTTGTGCCGTTTGGGGTCGAAACTTTAGGGCCTTGGGGGCCAGGGGCGCGTCGACTATTTAAGGAATTATCGACGCGTCTGATCGACCATTCCGGTGACCGGCGGGCTGGCTCGTACCTTGGCCAGAGAATAAGTCTGGCCATTCAGAGAGGTAACGCAGCCAGCCTGCTAGGCACCGTACCTTCCGGTGGCAGCGATTTGGAGGCCATTTTTTATTTGTAAATATGTCTTTGTTTAGTTTTTTTAAGGTAATGTTTAATAACATAATATCATGTACATATGAAATATTAAATTATAAAAAATACTCGAAATCAACAGAAAATCTGCCAAAGGTCGAAGCCCGACGAGACGAGCTCGCAACAGCTGCTGCTGTTGCCGTGCATTGAAATCCTAAATGTACTAACCTATTGTTTTACTTGTCTTGTGTAGGTATTGCCATTTTTAAAATTGACCGCACGTTTATTTTTCATACTTTTTTAGTCAATATGACATCAAATGTAAAAACGTGTAAATTATTGGCATAAAATTTGTTCATTAAATTTACATTACCTATTATTAAATAATTTAATAATGTTTAAAAAGTAACTTACGTCGATTATTATTATTTATCCAAAAGACTTGCAATACGATATCTGTAAGGATTTCAATTGAATTCATAAAACGTTTCAAAATGTATCCTAGTTTTGTTCCTAAATCTTCCTAATTAGTTTTTTGTGGGTACAGATATTGTACTTTTTTAGTATAATTAGTGTTATGTAGAAATATAAGAAAATGCTACATAAGAATTGGCTGTACCTATAGACTACGTTCATTTCCTTCACAGCTTGGATTGCTAGATGGCGGTATCAATATTTTTCACCTTTTTCGTTTCGTAATTGCGTATTTATTATACGATAAATTAAAATAACACTAAAACAATAACGCAATATAAAAATAAAATAATCTCACGCCTTTTTATCCCCTAAGGGTTAGGCAAAGGCACCAGATTAAGAGCCGGACCCACGTTTAACCGAGTTGATGCTATATTACCAACATGACAAGGGGCCAGATTGTCGCGTTTGGTAACAATGTAACATGGTGTAACATGGAACAAAATTTCAACTCGATCGGACATAAAGTAGCTAGTAAGATCCCCTCATCATCTCGAAAAGAGCTGATGATCTTCAAACCGCTGATCAGATCTTCATGAGACATGGCTAAGAACACTCGGGTTGAAATTATCTATGATACAAAAAAAAAACTAAACGAAAATCGGTTCAGCCGTTTGGGCTCTACGATGCCACAGAGAGAAGACAGACATACAGACAGACAGACAGACAGATAAACACGTTAAAATTATAACACCCCTCTCAGAATTTTCGTTCGGGGGTAAAAAATAAAATGATAAAACTCTGCCGAGGCTCGAACCCGTGTCCTCTGAGATGGACTGTTACTCTTTTGCGATGTTGCCGCCTCGCAATGACTTTTCCGTACATTGAAATAATTATTAATTTCAATGTGACACCAAAAGCAATTGGAAGGCCCGGCGCACATATGGCGAAGCGCAGGGCAGATTTTCTCTCAATATTAAACTATTATCAGCTTAGTCGTCTTTGAATAATAGGTATCCAAAATCAATCAACACAATACTTAATTCCTTAGAGCATCGAAGCGAATATATGCGAAAGGTAGCGCGCGGGAACGCGGCTGTGATGCGAAGCCAAAAATGCCATAATCGGCTTTTTTGGCTTCGCACCACAGCAGCTTGAAATCGAAAATTTATCTACGCTGCGCTTCGCCATGTGTGCTCCGGGCCTTAATCGTTGTAGGGTACGTCGATGAGGTAGGTATTATTATTAGTACTCTGCAGCCAGAGTCGGGCGTCACGCACAGCAAAATGCTATGTATTACTTAGTCAAAGAGATTAATCTCGAAAAGCAGTGACCAAAATCGTCATTTGTTTCAATGAACTCGAAATCTGCATCCGCCCGCTCCGTACCAGGATCGCTAGCCTAGGTGGCTAGGGTGCATTTACATCAAACGAACAAAGAGCTAGCAAATAGCATTATATCGCGATATATTATTGTACATGAACAACTAGCAAAACTTTCAAGCAAGTAAGTACTATGTAGAATTAATTCTTGCACAAAGATCGCTAGAATCACGAATTGTTAAAACAGAACAGGTAACACTTTCGAACATGCAAGAAAATTTTAGCAACAGTTCGCGCGCTCGACCTATGGTAACAAATAAAGATTCTAATTCTGATGCTATCGTCTTTTACATCGAGCGAGCGAGCATTATAAAGATCTTTTATAGAACGCAGACAGAACAACGAAATAATGCTTTACTTACGTCTATTTACTTTACACTAAAATAATTTAATAAAGTGGTGAAAGACTGAGCATTGGGTTGCATTGGCTTGTTTGATGTGAATCTCCTATACGATATTCTACCAGTGTTTGTTTTGCAATATGAAATGAAAATGGTTGCCAGGCAACGCTGATTTTCTCACTTCTTTTTGACGTATATCAATTTATAATGGTTATCGCGTATTTTGCATACATGTTCGACACATAATTAGACCTTTAAAATAAAAATATATAATCTCAAGAAACCGCCGACCTACGATATGATGAGCCACTGTCCCAACCATCAGGCCAATGGTGCAATGTAAGAGTTGACGAAAATCATGAATATGTGAAAGCGGAATAAACGCACACGTATACGTGTGTTTTCCAAGAATGAGGTTAGAAATTTTTCGGGGGTTATATTTATTCTCAAAATCCAGTGAAGCAATATCAATTTCAAGCATTATAATTCATTTCTACGATATTGAAGTTTTAGCGAACCGCATTTCAGTCCTTTGAACTGTTGTAATAAAGCTACAAAAAAATAAAAACCGTAATTTTGTGGAAGTGCTGTCATCTTTGGAGAAAAGGCTAGGAACGGCGCGTAAGTTTAGGCCGTAAGGTTAGGTACTTTTCAAACTACAAAATCAATTGAAAACAACTATATCGCAAATAAACTGCTTCAGGACACACAGACAAAAAAATCTGAAACCAAACAACCCTGGTCCACGGTGGACCAGGACCTAAAACTTGAGGAAACAGTGGTGTACCGTCCACTACTCTTTCCACAAGTACTAGGCATAAAATTTGTGATCATTGTGTGGATGTGATATGCCATCCCCTTAAAACGTAAAATATGGGAGATTTTAGGTTATGAAAACTTCTGACACTACCAATTACGATATAATATATTGATTGATAGCGTAATGATTCAAATATGGAGTCCAAGTAACGTAAATGTTATGTTATGAAACGAGAAGTCTACCCACTCTTAGTAAAGGAAGGAATAATGCATGTGTAGGGTCAGCATTGGAACGTCAAAAATAATTTATTTATCTTCAAAGAACATAGAGCTCATTATAATATACTCTGTTAATTTATGAATATAATTATTTAGCGACTAGCTGCCCTTCGACACATTCATCATCAACATAACAGCCGACAAAGACGTCCAATGCTGGACATACGCCCTAACCCCCTTACCGCCATAACTAACGGTGTTTGTGCGAACTTATCAAGTGCAACACACAAACACATTCCACAAAATAATGCCATTTTTTTTAAAATATTTTTGGTAAGATTGTGCCCACAGAAAGCACTTCCAGGTTCCGAATTAAGTTCAAATAACAAGGCGACCTCATTATTTGATTGTGAGAATCAACACAGCAAGGATTAACAAAATGTCAACGATGCCGTCTGTACAGAATACAATACATGTGTCATCACCGGAATAACGGGTTGTATCTCGCCGTACATTATTTTATTTGGCACTAATCGATAAGCCGATAGCATACAGGTACAAAATGAGATTAACGTTTCATACAACGGTATACCGTAAGGTTAGTAAGTAAAAATAAGAACAAAAAAAATGATAAGTCGCCCGCCCCAAATTTAAAAGAAAGTCCTGTTGACTTGAAAGCATTGCAACGTTTCGCATCTTGCGTTTGAAATAAATCAAAATGAGACATCAAACGGAAACGAACAGTTCCATGAAATGGAGAGTTTAATTAATGAGGATGTGATAAACAAATATAAAATACACGAGGTGATGTTAAAAAGAGTAGCTTTCACTAGTCCGCCTACCAGGCCCGCAGCCGCCGAGCCCACGGGTACTGGTTTTGAGTCGCAAATAAAATTAAAAGTTAATATTTTGCCTACGTTAAATTAAATGTGTTTCGGTTCCATTGGCTTAGTTGATTAGGAGCCGAGTGGGCGGCTTCGCAGACTTGGCTCGGGCTAATTTAAATCTCATTGTTTTCACAGGAATTTTGATTGACATTAGGCGAGAAAGCGAAAACGCGTTACGGTTTAAAGCCACGCCTCAGACTTTTACGGTAGTTTATGCTATTATAAATTACAATCGGTAGGTTAACAGTCTTAAGTGTATTTGCACACTTGTATTAGCAACTACCCTAATAGCGGGGAGTGCTATCTGTATAAAAAAATTAGTTTTGCTTAAAAAAGGCCTATTTCGTGATTACTATGAATAGTGACCGGGGTCTTCCTCCATATAAATGATAGAATTCGCAGTCAACTACTGAATTCTAAGATAAAAGTCATAAAAAACAGTTTTGCTTTTTTGATCGTAGAAAATGTAAGCGACAGAATAGTAATAACAAGCAATTATTTAAGTGCATGCTGTGAATACTTGATTGTTGTTGTTAAGAGATTGTTTGATTTAAGATCGGAACTGTTGCCATATTAGTAAATGTTTATTACTGATTTTTTTATCTTATTTAATAAATAAAAATAAAGTTACATAAATTAAATCGTGACCTTTTCCCGTGATATCAAATAACACATCAAATGTAATATCCTACTGAGACTCTTCAAAGTCTCTGACTATTAGGCGTGACGGCTCTGCAAGGTAATGTACTCACTATACTGGCTGGATCGCTGGTGGAGACGACTCCAGCGAAGATATAATCGGTGATAAGTGCCGGTGCCAGTAATCCTAGCGTCGCGTGTGCGTAATGTGGCTGAATAAGTAGCCGCCCCAAGATGGAACAATACAGTTTGTTGTAATTACCGTTCTTGCACGCGCTGCCTGAACTTTCTAACAAGCCACAATGAACAATCACATTATTATCACACTTTTTGTGTAAATTACTTAAAGTAAACGTCTTGTCCTCACACTGTTACCGTTTAGTAGTTATAATACATCTAAGTAACAATAATAACGCATCACACTGGCTTTGGTGCCATACAAACACACGAACACACAAAGCTAGCAAACATTAATATCCACGATATGTTCAATGTTCGCTCACGCCCCGGTATGATTTAATCATCCACATCCAGAACATTCAGAAATCCGAAATCTCCATTTGTTCCCAACCAGTCACACCCCCAAGTGTCACACTGACTCGTCAGTCAACATCACTTCCAACTGAACCACGGACGTGAAAGTTTGTGTTCTGTTGAGATTAGATTCGTTAAATCTATATATATAAAATCCAAATACCACTGATCTACTCACTCACTCACTCATCATCGCCCAGCCGAAACCGCTGAAGATAGAAAGATGAAATTTGGACAGTAGCTTCTTTACGTGACGTAGGCACCCACTAAGACGGGATTTTGGGATAACTTAACCGGGACGCCGTATACAGGGTGTAACAGTTTGTATGAAACTCCTAAACTGCTGGGTTTAGAAAGTTGAAATTTACACTGTATATTGTCATTGCATTACAAACATCATAAATGGTTTTAATTTTTTTATATCTTGCCCATGAGTTCTTATACAGGATGAAATATGATTTTTGCTAAAATCTAAACTAATTACACTAGAGACTTGAAATTTTCAAAATAAGGTCCTTTTTATATGAGAACATGAAATATGATATCAAAACTGCGTTCATTAGTCCTGTAAGCCATGATACAGGGTGTTAAAGTTTGTATGAAAAACCGAAACCGCTCCTTATTTTGCTTAAACATTGAAATGGATGATGTTTCTAGGTTATAAGGGTCGCTAATTACACAAAAAACATCAATTTCGAAATCCAAGATGGCGGAAATAAATTTGTATTAAAAATCAATATGGGCGGCGTTTTCTAGGTTTTTAGGGGCGCTGATTGCGAAAATATTTGTGGGTGTGCTGATTCTGGGTGCCTACGTCTCACAAAGACGGGATATGGGGATAACTTCACTGTGCCGCCGTATACAGGATGTCAAAGTTTGTATCAGACTCTAAACTGCTGCGATTAAAAAGTTGAAATTTACGCTGAAGATTCTCTTTACATTACAAACCTCATAAATGGTTTTATTTTTTTCAATATTTTGCCCCTGAGTTCAGGGTAAAACAGGTGTTTTTTTGCTAAATTCTAAAGTAATGACACTATCTTTCAAAATAAGTTCCTCATAATACTTAAACTTTAAATATGATATTATAACTGCGTTTATTAGTCCTGGAGTCCTTGATACAATATGAATGGCGAACATAGGTTTCCTTATAAAGTAATATGCAAGGTGTGTGCAAAGTTTTTGCGGGTGCTGATACAGAGTGTAACAGATTGAATGAAAAAAAGTGATGTTAGTAAACTGGATAAGGGTCGCGCAAGAAAGGTAATTATGGCAACCTGTAGTGGAGGCAAATGTACAACAATGAACGACAATCAGTTGGGACGACGATGATAATTAATCTGAGTAGACCTAATTAGGTTACAATAGAACTGGATTTTTAGTGGAGCTTCAGAGCTTAGCCTCAGAGATGAAGCATATAGGTTAGTTTTTAACAGGTTTTTAATTTTTAGTAAAGCCTCAGAGCTTAGCCTCAGAGATGAAGGATATAGGTTAGATTGTTTATACAATACAGGGTGACATTAATGAAGGATATCCTGAAATGGAAAAGGGAACATCCTCAGAGTAAGGAAACTGCCGCTAGGAACATCATTGTATTTAAGTTTTCAGCCCAAACATCTCAAGATAGAAACGTAAGGAATATAAGTCTAGCAAAGACATGAATTCATGAAGATACTACGGGAACTGGAAAAACCAAATTTTAATGTTGTAAAGGCAAACTTCTTCTGATTCTTCGCATGATTTCTTTAAGGCTTTGGTCTTTATATTTCTGAGAAACAAATCAACCAGTTGTTTACTTTTATTATAAAAAGCGCTTGCGAAGCTTTAACTTTTATTTTATATTTATAACTTTTTGTAAGATATATACGTGTTCGTAAATAAATAAATTTGAATTTGAATTTGAAGCTGCGGGCGGAAAGCTAGTTATAATATAAGATCGACCTCCCGTACTTAGGAACGTTTTTCTCCTCCTCGTGTAGCTATGTTTTTATTTGTAACTAAAATTCCAAATGAAGACTGCAAAAATCTACCTGGGGAATAACAAAAAGGGCGAAGTCACTACTTCCGAAGGCGCCCATGGATACTTAAGCCCGACAGGCACTTGGAAAAAGTCTTAATTTATCAACTTTATTGTCACAGTTAGGAGCTTAGCTATCTTGTTTACACCAAAATTTTGCAATGAGGCAATCAATTTCACCGGGCGGTTGGATACAACCGATGCCCTTTAAGAAATCGGCAATAGTGCGACGTGGGCGTTGTTTGCCTACATTTACTTTTGTAGACGCGGGTAGAGCAATAATGATGAATAATGAATAGAGAGCCGGGGCTGCCACGCCGCGCCGCGCCGCCTACACCACGACGCCGCCGGCTTGCGCCGCGCCACGCCGCGCGAGCCCGATCCGCCGCCGCCGCCTAGCTCATCCACTCGGAACAATGGTTATGGTTTACTTTCTCGATTGACTCATACTGATTCATTGATTGTGTCTAGTGATATGAATTCGATTAATGATTTCAGTACCTATTCAATGTTCATCACTGACCTAAATCTCCTAATGTCAAACAATACTTTCATTGAGCTGATCTATTCGCAAATAAATTGTTTTCTTATATGACCATTGAATTTATCCGAGATTGCAGACATGATAGGTGGCCAGAGGCAGGCATAGCTTCTTTGTAGCAACAGAGCCGACCATGACGTGGTCGACCTCACAATAACTTTAAACCCGACAATAGGTGCGTTCCTCACAAAGAAATGACGAATTATTATCCGGACCAGACCATACCGGCAAGGTCTGTACTTAAAAACAAGAATAAATATATCCGAGGACACTGTATGCAAAGAATCGACGTCGCATCGCATTTAATAACGCGAGAGTTTGGACAGGGCGGAAAACAGATATTTACTGCTTCCGCGACCAAGCCGACCAAGCAGCCGCGCGGGTAAATTAATTGTTATCTGAGATACCATCTAATGAAAACAACAGGCTATGTCAATACCCTACACAGGCCTGTGATCTGATAAATATTTTTAATCCAGTGCGATACTGGGTCTGCCGAAGGGTTCATGGTTTTCTCTGCAATATATCATTATCCACGATACGATCACGGGACACACGCTGTGTTCTCGGGCTGTGCATAAGTCAGGGAGACAGGCGCATGAGTGGAGTGCGCTGTACGCTAATGAACGCATATCGCGCGCAGCTGACCCCCGACCTACGCAGGTTCGACGCCCGCAAGCCCGCGCCCCGTAGGGTCTTTTGCTAACAAATTACACTTTACATCAATAATGACAGTTAATTATACCTTTATGTAAACAATAATTTAACTTCTCATCTACCGAGAACTCTACGTTACAAAGGGGTGAATATTGATTTAGAAGTCGATGGCCTGATTGAGATTCTGTTTGTTTCAAAAATACTCCATACAAATATTATAAATGCGAAAGTTTGTGAGTAGGTTTGTTGGATGATTGAAGGTTTTTTCCACTTTAGTGGAAAACTTCTAAACGGAATCTGGTGAAACTGCATTTGGTTTATGATGATTAGACGTCAGAACAGCACGGCTATAATTTATAATGATAATTAGAGGTGAGAATAACTGCTATTTTTCAATCGCATGCGATCGCTATTATGCTATTTTCGAACAACTGCGATTTTAAACTGCGATCGCATTTTCGTTGCCGGATCGCATATCATGCAACGGCAACGAAAATGCGATCGGCAACGAGAATGCGATCGGCAACGAAAATGCGATCGGCAACGAGAATGCGATCGGCAACGAAAATGCGATTGACAACGAAAACGCAGGTGTAACTAGACATGCAAGTTTTCTCTAATATCAATGTTAAAATGGATATTTTTATCGAAGTGCAGAAATTATCGATATTTCAAAACCTTATACAATTTTTTTTCAGCAAAATGTATTTTTAGTACATTTAATATTAATTCGATAGGAGTGAGATCGCAATGCTTCAATGCGTTCCGTTGCTTCGCACATGCGATCGCGTTTCGTTTCTGATTTTCGTTGCTGACGGCAACGAGAACGCGATCGTTGTCGGGCACGAGAACGCGATCGTTGCCGACGGCAACGAAAACGCGATCGCATTATACATTCGTTGTAAATAGCATTGCGATTCGTTGCCATGAAATAACGAGTTTTTTTAAATGCGATTGTAAATAACGACCACCTCTAATGATAATGTGTGAATTCCTATTATAAAGTTCGCTATAGGATAGAAAATAGAGACCAAAAAAGTAATGATCCAAAAAATTTCATACACAAAACAATTTATCTGAAAAGTGCACAAACAAAATTACCGAATCGGATTTAGCTTTCTTGTTCAGTTTTCTGCTATTTTGAGCTAAAAGAAACAACAAACCAAAATTAAATCGGTAACAAGTTCAATTATGTTTAAGAAACAGTTCTCTCCGATACTGCAGCGGGCATTCACACGAACACGAACGCTAGTGGCTAATATATTATACTTTCATGTAAGTAAATTTACAAACATGCAGTCGTCAACAGTGCAGACTCAACTAATCCCATGATGGCAATTAGGAAAGTTTCCTCGATTTCACCGCGAGATTTTCTACATGGTGCCGTTGATCTAGGACCGGTGCTGCACAACTTGGAAAAAACCTGTGACTTTTACTACTTATCGTCGTTAACTGCCGCACTATGGCGCACCTCTTAGTAATTACGCAGGGCAGACAGAAAAACCAGGAACAAGACGATTAAACCGTATTTCTAACAGGAACTGATTGTGATATACCGTAAGTTTATAAAGTGCACTAAGTTTCGCTGTTGTATCTATTTTTATGGGGATCATGGAAGGAAAGAAGAGAGGGCAAATGGGTGCTAGGGCTAGGGTATGATTCGCGTCTAAAATGTGCGCCAGCGACGCCATGTCCCTCAGGAGTCAACGTACCATGGCGGGACCGGTTCGCTAATCGATCCGGCGGCGGGTCGCGGCGGCGGCAGCGGCAGCGAGCTCGCTGCTGTCCGCACCTTAACGCGACTAACGGGTCTCTGCGCTGCAGCAACCATCTGAATAACGTGCTTCAGTGCATCTGCTGCAAATTATTATTATTATTCTACTTAGACTATCCGAGAGCAAAAACTCATTTCATACATAAAGACGTAACATTTAAAGCTCCGCCTGCCCCAGAAAAGTTTTGCTTCATTTGTACAAACGTAAATAAACGGCATCCGATCTATTACGCAACTGCCTTAGATACCGGGTTACTTTGCGATCAATTGTAATGTGATTGTGCAAGAAACGTTTTACGTACCACAGAGAAAATCTAAATTATTATGTCATTTGTTTTCTTGGCTAGGCATGAGGACATGATCGACTAAAATTGGTCGTTAAATGTGTCTCGCGCGCAAGACGTGACAGCAGCCTGCTAGTGCTAGCACACGCTTTACGGGAAATTCGACTCGAGTTTAATTAAGGGATTCAATTGTTGAGTCTCTGTTCAAACGATTGCTATAATGACTACACTACCTATACAATACAAGCAGAAAATAAAATAAAAATTCTTATCGGAAATGTAAAGTAGTCAGCACATACCTATTTCGGTTGTATTTAATTAGTATACGCACGCATTCAGCTGTTAGATGGGGTGGATTTAATGGGTTAGTGTAGATTCGCCAAGTGCTCATTTCGCCAAGTACTTTTTAACTCCATACATCGAGTGTATTTTCGCCAAGTGATTAATTAATTAATTTTGCAACGTGTATTTCGCCAATTCGTCAAAATTATTACAGTTAATTTCTCTAATGCAGTACCAATTTAACACTAGCGTAAAATCTGCCTCTTGCTAATCATTTGTGAACTATGACAAAGCCTATGATTTAATTGAGTCAGCGGTGCCAAGTGATTGTACAAAAACGCCACTATAAAAGTTAGACTACAGGATCAGAGCTCAAAGGCTGTTCTACTGCAGCGGGGATTCATAATAGGGGATTATTCTATTCCGAAAACTGTTCAACGCTGCACTCAAGGATATCTTCAAGAACTGGAAAGATCTAGGCATCAACATAAACGGCGAAAGTCTACGAAAATTGTGTGTTGCCAGTATGTGCAAACGCAACAGAGAAATGGTAACTGAAAGGGTAATAGAAATGGTTTTTCTCAGAGTTTCCCTGCATAATCGAATTAGAAATTATGGAATCTGCAGAAGAATTAAAGTCACCGAAATAACCCAAAGAATTGCGAAACTAAAGTGGCAATGGGCAGAGAAAATAGCTCGGAGAACAGATGCCCAAAAAGTAATCGAGTGGTGACCGCGCACAAGAAGACGCAGAGTAGGCAGACCTTCTACAAGGCGGTCATACAACCTAGTGAAGGCTGCGGGAGTAACACTGGACGAGAGTTGCTCAAGACCAGTCGGTATGGCCAATTGTGGGTAAGATAACGAACGAGTCACATATTTTACAAGATTTAAGAAGCATTCATAAAGGATATTGGGTATTTTTTTTTGACTTCTCTACTTTATTTTTTCCATGCTCACATAACATTCTACTAGTTCATGTTGCCCTGGTACTTTTAAATATAAATTTTAAACTAAAATGCATGGATAAATAATTTTAAAGGTCTACCTAAGTAATTAGTGAAACCAACTGTATTTTATAAAATTTTGTAATAAAAATCTACTTGGCGAAAATACACGGCGTTTGACACTTAGCGAAATAAGCACATGGCGAATCTACACTAACCTGATTTGATTTAATGTGAGGGCTACTATTAGTATACTATTTGTACCTAATATAGCAAAGGTGTTTTCGTAAGTGTGGTGTAGGTTAATAGAGCAACAGCTTGGCTGGGCAGTTGGTGCAGTGGTATCGGCGAGCTCGATGACTTATCTGCTGCCTGCTGCGCTAGGTACTACCAACCATGATTTATTACTCAGATTTCAAGAATACATACAATCACATTGCCATTATTGATGTAAAGTGTAATTTGTTCGCATTGTGCGCCGCACTTTATAATATCAATTCCTTGACAAAAGCGATAGATTTTATAAGGCACACTCGTAACAAAAATGTCTTCCAGGTGCCTTCATTGATTCATACGTCAAATATCAAATTGCGAAACCCGGTACTAACAAGAAGTAAACTATCATTTATGGTCATAATTGCGCTCTTCAAATGTGTTTCTCAATTAAATATAGATAAATAATATAGTTGTACTTTGTGGCGATGCAACTAGGTATCAATCGATACGCTATTTGGCACTCACTCATTTATAAATCTAATTTAAGACCAACAGAGTTTCAATGCGTCTTTTAAGAAGCCAAAATATTATTGGCTGCTATCACACTTGCTGACGTGTTTAGTTTACTCCCATAAAAAATATTGCATTATAGCCACTTCTTTAAAAGCATTCAACTTGGCTTATTTGGCTGTGCTTAATGGCTTCTTCAGAACACTATACCTATATACTTGCAAGCTAGCAGGCGACAGACGGATCTGGAATAAATCACCTCTACATAAAGACGTCAACCAGAGCCGCCGCAAATTGGACATAGCACCTTGAACTCGTATTAAAAGGAGCCGCTTTTTACATTTTCATATTCCGTACGAACGCGTCGGTAATCGCGTTATCTAAAGATCTCACGCCAGCCCTTATTAATTTTTCAATTTGACAGAATATCATTTCTGAAACGAGATAATTATAAATGCGTGTGGTATGGGTATGACGGCCAGCAGGAAACCGGAGAGTATAATTAATAGCTGATTGATCTCAGTTGATGGCACTGTAGAGTTTTGTTGTATGTGTTGGGCGCGAAGCGATACTCTACACGCGTGCTGATGGCGTCGTGTGCGAGGAGGCCTTAGCGTAGAGGACGCCGAGGTCGCCCGAGCTTCTTTGTCGAAACAACAGGATATGATTACTGGTGACCTCGCCTCACACTCCTATTACATCGGAACGACACGCGGACGGGGTGGCATATTCGGTAGGAAGCTATTTACTTTAATGAGCGTGTTCATGTCGCTGTCACATTATGTCGTAGATACACCTGTACTCTTTGACTTTAATGATCAAAAATAAACGGGTGGCGGTGGATTACAGCGCGCATGCACTTCGCTCTGTCCAGGAAAGTGCAATAAATCCACGCGGATAGTATCGCGGAGCGATACCGAGGCATAAATCGACGGCGGCGGCTCCGTTCCGCCTCGAACATGGAAAGCGTTTCTGAACTAAGATCTACGCCAGATCATGACAGATAAATCTAGCAGGCCGCGTGCCGCACCGCGACGGTGAAATCAAAATGCCCAGTGCCAGCCGCTAACAGATATTGCCCCAGGAATTCAATTGCACTTAACAACAATGCAACACGAAAAATCTGTCATAATGCGAATACTTATGAAATTACGAAGTCAGACAACCGCCTGACAAAGTTACAGATTACTCTGCGCTATTATTTGAAAAACAGTGTTACTTGTGGCGTGGGCCGGTGCAACTACTGCAGACAGACAGAATGCACATCTAGTTACTGTGTCAAGAACAACGTCTCGCAGAGCCGCCCCCGGGCCCGGGCCGCGAACGGCCGGCGCGGCGCGGCGGCAGTGCGGGACGCCGAGATCGCTTGCTTGCGACAAGCCGACACGCTCAGACGCCCACACGAACCAATAACGAAATCAAACTCGCACAAGAAGATACACAAAAACTATAATTGGGTAGCAACATCTTTTGTGCACCACCCATTTCTTCTCCTCTTTATATTTTACTAGTCGACCCGGCTAACTTCGTACCGCCTAACCTATTGGTATTTTGTGCATGTAAGTATAATACGTATAAACCTATCTCTTGAATCACTCTATTAAAAAAAAACCGTATAAAAATCAGTTGGGTAGTTTTAAAGATATAAGCATACATAGGGACAGACGCGGAAAGCGACTTTATTTTATACTATGTATTGAAGATTAAATAGAAATCAATAGGGGTCTGTTAAAAACGCTATATTAGGTAAAGCTTTAAAGATATAAGCATACATAGGGACAGACGCTGAAAGCGACTTTATTTTATACTATGTATTGAAGATTAAATAGAAATCTATAGGGGTCTGTTAAAAACGCTATATTAGGTAAAGATTTAAAGATATAAGCATACATAGGGACAGACGCGGAAAGCGACTTTATTTTATACTATATGTATTGAAGATTAAATAGAAATCAATAGGGGTCTGTTAAAAACGCTATATTACACCAAGAAGCCTTAAAAAGTCTTGGTGGAGGTGACTAAACATTATGTTGTATCAACGAATCAAGTTACTAGTTACCGTTGCTGGTAACTAGTCACAAATGAGACCCGATGCACTATGTTTAACAATAAGCGTTTATTAATCTTCCAAGGATCCACAAAGCAGCGAGGCTGCTTGTAAAACTTCAAATGTAAAACTGACCCTAAAATTACTTCTTAGAAAATTCACCTTGCGCACAAATCCTTGGTCATGTCTTACGTTGCGAAAGACAAAAAAAATGGATAACGTTATAATTATGAGCTTACCAAAACATCGTGTTACACGACCTTTTATGCATTATTTTATCGCCAATAATTGAAGTAAATTACAGTTTGATATTAGGCTGTAGTCATATAATATTCACATTCAAGTGTCAAGCTTTGGTTAAAGAAATCTCGCACCGAGCATGAAGTTTGTTGGCAACGTACAATTACTGTCAACGTCCCTTTGTGCGAGATATCACTTAATAGCCCTGCGAGCTGAATTTATTACTGCATGTTATAAATTCATAAGCGGCGAATTGCAACATTCGCTAAGTCAACGGCCGCCCGTCGAAAATAATAATGTTACGAGCAGACTCGCAGGCACTTGCAGCAGCGGACTTTTGATTTATTAAAAAAATATAATAATATGTTCGTAATCTCTAAGACAAAATTCAGTCATTTGTGTGTTAGGCTGACATTCACAGTCAAGTCGCAGCTCGAACTCGCACTGCAAAGTGTCAAAATGTATCTTTAAGGCCGCATTTGGGATCACGCGGGGCGTTGCGCGGGGCGTCGTGCTGCGGCTAAATGAAGTATAGCAATGCATGAGACCGTTTACGGCGACGCGTTGGCGGGCGCCGACGCGAGCACCGCCGCGTAACGTCAACATAGGCCTCTGTTCGATATCGCATTAGAAAACGCTTCGCGGTTCCCTCAGCATCGCCCGCGGCGGGGCCAGCGTCGGAGCCCGCACGACGCCCCGCACAACGCGCCGCGTCTTCGTAACGGAGGCCTTAATCTTTCTATGCTCCAAATAGATTTACAAAGTCGAGTTCCGACTTCGTGACAGTGAAACATACGCTTCACAGAGTATACGACAGCTCGAGCCAGATAATCAGTCCTCGGAAACTATTTGTTTGAGTATCATACTCGACCGAGTAGCCTCCAAACACTGACTGTGAATGTCAGCCTTACTCTCTACCGGCTGGTTATGAAACACAAAATGTTTGACTGGTAAGCCGAAGCATCCATAAATCCATAATAAGATGACAAAAAGCTGCGTCAAGGTACGCGAGAAAAAACTGGAATCCGCAAACCTGAGTACGGGAATCGAATACTGCCCGTCTCGCTGCCGGCCGGACGGACCGACCAGCGTCGGTAAAGACATTTACATTCACGTTGCAAGACTGGAATTACACTGAATCCAAAATAACATTATAAACACTGCAGGTCATTCGTTGCAAAATTTGTAGGTTTCTTGGAAAATATGAAACGTTTCATGTACAACAACTCTGTTTACTATTGACAACTCGTCTTGCTTGTCCATCTCAGTGTTTGTGGCAATGAGAGATCAGCCGCCAACCTGTCAAATCTCGGAAACACGGCAAAGGATACAACAATCACACGAAGAAAAAATCCAATGTTCAATATTCCCAGCGAGCATTTACCAAGCAAGGCCGCCGCGCCGCCGTTAATCATTGACAGCGGCCGAGTAACAATTTGTAAGGTATCAGCTAAAACATTAATAATTGATTGGCACCTTCTCACGTATCTATACATAAAAGTGCAGTGTTGCCATTGAGCAGTCACTGAAATTTTATACGGTGATCGTGTTAAAATTGTTTCGTATTAAGATTGTCTTTAGCTCTGTCAAAACCACAATGCTCCTTGCGTCAGAGCCACAAAAATTGTCGTCTTGTGTACTTGCAGAATATGTGAATAAGAAAATATCGATTATCAGCTCTGCGCGAGCGATGATGACCATGATGATGATAATACTTGATGTTTTAACAATAGCCTTTTATCTCACTTAATCACTAGAGACCACAAACATTAACACTGTATAAAACCCATCTTCAACCAATTCAAACAAGTAATTTTGATGAGACTAATTTTCTCGATCTATTATTTTGTCATGTTATTGCCACATAACAACTGCCTATTTTTTATCGTGACCGAGTTATGGCCTTGTAACAGCGAAGTACGGAAAGACCCTTTGGGCACAAAACCCTAATTTTATTCAAATATCACCATATGCTTTGTGATTGATGAATACAAAACATCGGTTACGAAATATATTCCATTAGCCTTTGATGTCAATTTCTACCTTTGATCTTCGACGTACGCACAATAGTAAATAATTGACGAAAAACCAATAATTATGCAATCGGCCCAAACGACGACGACCTGACCTTATTTACGAGCGACGAGTTATAAGTTATAATCCGTACTTTTGAACCAAAATATATTTATAGTTCAACAGCTTCGTCGGCTGCGTAGCGGAAAGCCAAAACATTCACTGAAGATAAGTTACATAAAATTAAAAAATATAATTTGGTGGCTAGCATAACATTTGGTGGAACAATAATAAGGGTTGAACACAGTCATGACTAGGGCATGTAATATCGGAAGGTTTTCAATTCCGATACTGATATCGGACATTTTATCTCAATACCGGAATTCCGATATTAATATCGGAATCGTAAAAACTAAATAAAAATTACTCAAGAAATTAATATTTAAATCGTAACTGTATACAATTTTATTTAATTTGAATAACATGATTTGTGGAGTCAGCAATCAAGCTGCAATTGATCTGTTTCTAGGTTTTTTATACAACAAATGAAAACAAAAAAAAAACAAAAAAAATTAAATAAGTAAATGATTTTGAATTTTATATAAAAAAATATTACTTTATTGATCTATTTTTTTTACTAAGTGATACCATTCAAAGATTCATTGTACCAGTACAAAGTACCAAATACCTAAGTGAACTGCTTTGAAAGAATGTTTCTAAATAAAAAAAGGTAAGAATTGACGAATTTACAGGGTATTTTTTATATTTTAGCCATGCAAAACGCTTAAAACAACCCAAATAAAAATAAATGTCTTGTAACGAGATTCCGATATTGGCTTTCTCAATATCGGAATTGAAAATATCGGAAAATTCTTCCGAGATTCCGATATTACGAGATTCCGAGATTCCGGTATTCATGCCCTAGTCATGACATAAATGACTCAAAAACAACTGTTAAACAATATTATTAAAATTGAAATGAATATACACTTGCAACTAGCTTTCGAAGCCACCATGAGGCCAAACCAGTAAAACACCAGCTAGCCAACCAGACTGGGAGAACTATCATGCAGCAGTTCCGTAACAAATAATCTCGTCCATCTAACTAGTGTCCCGTTGGAGCGGCCAGTGGCGCCCGGGGCCTATTCCTGTAGCTAAGATTGACTTAAACTCGTAGTCACGATAGCGCAATCTTACTTTTTAACACATCCGGTAAATCTAATGCGTGTGTTATCCTATGGGAAAAAGCTGGCGGCGGTTTATAGGGGCCATTGGCTGTAGCTTTCAAATGCCGTTATTGTCATCGAACGTTTAGGGTGAATTTAGCATAATATATGGGACTTGACCCACTGGTTGTAATTATATCTGCCACATACAGTAAACGCGAATAAATAAAAATATGCAACTATTATAATAATATAGGTCTTATTACTGCAATATTTATATTAAGTTAAGACTCAAATTATTGCACTCCAAAAATAATAGCGATGCAGATGCAGAGACGCGAAGATGTCTGTAAAAAAACAGGCCCTCGCGACGAAGGGTCATAAATGACACTGTCTCATAGTTTGAGATAAGAACTGTGTACTGTGCAGATGGTGCAGCTCTATAAAGCTGAACTAGGAAGACGAGTACGCAGGTCGTCGAAGCACCCGGCACGCCTCGCCGCTAGCCACCGCAGTATGACTTATGCCCTACGTTCACCGCGTCAGGGCTGCTGTATGTTAACCACAAATTGTTCGTAAACAGTTTTCATCATATTCGTGTAACGGCACAGAAACTTTTTAAATGTACTTGTGGTAATAATGCGTGCCTAGAAGACAAAAATATAGTTCCTGTTTTACACTAATCAATATTATGAGCCACATATTTTTTTGCTATTTGTAACACGTCTACCTAAATCGGTTTTCTACTCAGAGCTCTCCTGTGGAAAACGTAAGCCTGGCGGGCAGTTACTCCGTTACAAGGATGTCCTAAAGCGACATCTAACATCCTGTGGCTTGTCTCACGAGGAGTGGGAGAAAGATGCCTTGATGAGACCAACGTGGCGAAAAGCAATACAAACTGGAACTGAGAAGTTCGAAGATGCCCGTCTTAAAGAACTCGACGCCAAACGCCACGCCCGAAAGACTCGTCCCAAGGTCTCCTACGACTACACCTACAACACCAGCGGACAGCTACAGTGCAACATATGAGGCCGCACGTTTAAGACAAAGTTCGGCTTTGCGAGTCACATCCGAGCACACGCCAGGAGCTGACAAGGAGTCGCCGTTCACGGATACGTCGTCGTGGAGTACATCATCATCATCATTTGTAACAAACCATGAGTGTAAGTACTGCCTTGGAGATAAATTATACTCATAGCAAACCGTGAATGCAATTTTATGCTATGGAAAGACATACACGCAAGGTCTATAGCTCACAAAGCCACTAGCAAAAATAGTTTTGCTAACTTTACAAGTTCCACTTTGCAATTTGATTGAAGATTACGTACGTACGTGGGATTAGATTTGTAGAAAGTATTATAAGCTTCTGACAGCCCTATCACACGCTAAGGGCGCCGTGAGCAGGCGTAGTTAACTTCCTTCTATTCAATCATGCGATACCGTTTCACTGATACATTGCCACGGGGAAGCATGTGAGCCTACATGAGAAATAGGTTAAATCGCACGACGGACTTCGTTCGACTGCGTCGGCTTGGTAAACAAAACGGTTTTTCATAACAATCATAACCAAAATTAAAAATGTTAATTTTAATTATAAACTCCCCGACATTCCTAATAACATTAAAGTAACAATCTAATCTAATCTAATCTAATCTAACAATTTAGGAGCTGATGATCTTAAAACGGCTGATCAGGTCATGGTTACCTTACCATATACTTTCAATCTCATTGAAGTTACACGGCACCCTGAATTCGAAGCGATCGGACATAAGAAAGTTATAGCCAGAGCCACTCGTCAACTAGAACAGAGATGACGATGTTCAAACGGCTGGACAGATTTTCATGAAACATGGCTTAGCACACTCGGGACAAAATCAATACATAGTATAAAATAAAGTCGCTTACCGCGTCTGTCCCTATGTATGCTTTTATCTTTAAAACTATGCAACGGATTTTGATGCGGTTTTTTTTGAGAGTGTTTCAAGAGGATGGTTTATAAGTATAACATATGCACAAAATACTGATAGGTTGGTCGGTACGAAGTTCGCCGGGTCGACTAGTTATTTATGAAACAAAAAAATACTAAACGAAAATCAGGGGTACTATTACGACCATATATTTGCAACATTGCTTTTTGTCCTCTGGAGTGTCAGTTAATACGAAAAAAAAACCTTATGAAAACGAAAAACAATATTGCATATGAGGCCGTAACCGTAATACAGTGGCAGTTCATCTGTTTGGGAGCTACGATACAACATCCACAGACAGATATACTAACAGATACGAAACTTATAACGCCCCTCTCTTTTTTCGACGGGGGTTTAAGGGCTTACACGATGCAAAACTAGCGCCACTTCCGATAAATAATTAATACCTTCTTAAACATGACCGAAATAAAAAATATGCGCCTTAGAATTTTTAAGGCTTTGTAGCTTTATTTGGTCTTTCATTTAAAAGCTAAGCAACAGTGCCCTAAAAATACTAGGCTACATTATCTAGTGTCAATACTGTGCCACATTTTCGATATTTGCCTTAGTTTAGAAGATATAAATTTTTTTTAGCGAATGGCGCTAGCATCGCTGTAAACTGGCTCTTATGAGATATTCAAAATTGTATCATACAATCAAACTACTAGCGCCATCTAGGTAATGTGGAATGTACTCCAAACACAACAAGCAGCGGTGGGAGTAGGTCAAGTCGAGCAACAGTTTGTTTTTGCGCATCGATTCAGTACCGCCATCTAGGAACAGTTATTGATAACCATAAAAGAGAAAGGATTTGCATCAAACAAAACGTACATAACTGTGAGAAAAGTCTCCTATAACTTTGTACCTAGCATGAATTTTATAAAAAAAAGATACCTCAGCCTTCACCTACATGTGTCATAACAAAATAACTCACAGCTACTTCACATCAGACTATAATAGATAACAGGTTCAAAATTTGAACACTCGATTTGACATTATTTATTACTTATTGCAATAGGAAATCCGTCACGAGTTTATACGTTAAATATTATTATAACCATAATAAAATTATGCTATGTATGATGCATTAATTAATATTATAAAATGCTTACTTTCGCACTCTGTCTGTTCATTATGCATAATGCAATCACGCCGAAACTACTGAACCGATTTTAATGAAATTTAGTACAGAGATACTCTAGCTAAAGCCTAAGAAAGACAGGCTACTTTTTATCCCGAAAATCTCACGGCAGCGGGATTAATATTTTGGTGCTTTAAATGGAAATTGCGCTGGCAAATCCACGGGGCGCTCTTTCATATATTGACAATAGGGTTTTAAAAATATTAGCCTATAAATATAGGTTGATAAGACAAATAACTCGGCCAAACGTTGGTCTATCTCGAATCTCGATGCACTGATGTCTCCCGTGAGCTGAGCTGCTGCCTCTGCCTACCGCTTCGGGGAATAGTGGGCGCACCGCGGCTTCGCCAGCACATTTTCCCTTAACATCCAAATTGCCTTAGCATAATATCCTTTCTCAGGCTCTAGACTATCCGTATACTAAATTTCATTTAAATCGGTTCAGTAGTTTTGTCGTGAAAGCGAGAAAGTCAGACAGAGTTACTTTCGCATTTATAATTTTAGTATGGATGGTTATGAGAACAGACCTGTCTCGTTCCCTGCTGCGGCTGCGCTTCCTGTGCGACTCCTCTCGGGCTCCGCCGTCGTCGAGCCGACGCCGCTTGGCCTCGTAGCTGCGGCTTCGGGACCTGCTGTGCGTCGCGTAGTGCTTCCTCCTGGTGCGCGGCATCTGGAATAATTGAGACAACGATTGAATATACAATCAAAAATTTATGATTGCGTTCTAAAACTTGAGGTTTTAGATTGAAAAATATTTATACAGGTCCTGTTAAGTACAATTAATAAAAGAATAAAAACTATTTATCAAAAAATTAAACCGCCGAAAAAACTGAAAAGCATATTAGAAAAACCTTTTCTATTAGTACTTAATTTACTCACTTTTTAAAGTAATTTTGTTATACCAAGTATCTAATTTTAAGTCGGCGCCACACCACACATTTTTTGATAAAGTTTTTATTTTTTGCTTTTCAGTTTTTTGGGCTAATTTTTTTTTGACCCCAGCTAATCACCCTTCACAAGGTAGTCGCACCCCACAAGGTGGCCACACAACCTTGTGAAGGTTGAGGGACTAAACAGGATGAGGTTCGCTCACGACCGGTCGGTGAGGCGATTTGTGAGGGGGAGGCCTATGTCCATCAGTGGACTCAAGGACTCATAATTAAACCTAGCAGTAGCCTGTAAATCAAAACAGTACAATACAATATGTGAGTGAACAATAAAGTCACCCCGGTTTTTCCACCCTTAGGGTTGGAATTTTATTGGGACCAACTTCAAGGTATACCCTGTCGATTAAAAAAGGATTATCAAAATCGGTCCACCCACACAGTAAAAAGTTATGCGTACATACATACATACATATATTACGAATTGAGAACCTCCTCCTTTTTGTTTTTTCGTCGGTTAAAATTGAGAAATGGATTATTATTTGTAGCTTGTAGATTTCCTTAGACAGATGAAACATCTATTTCGTACTGCCATTCCAAAAAAATTTTACTACATAACTATCAGTTTATTTATAACTTTCCATTAATATTTACAGTTAACGTTAGTTTAAAGTTAGTTATTAATTTTACTACTTAACCATGTAGTAAAATTTCCAGTTTTGTTAGATTATGGATTAGTCAATTATTTTCAACCATACTACATTACCTACCTATGTTAAAAACACACTCTATACCAATATTATAAAGAGGAAAGATTTGTTTGTTTGTTTGTAACGAATAGACTCCGGAAATACTGAACCAATTTGAAAAATTCTTTCACTGGTAGGAAGCTCCATTAACCCCGAGTGTCATAGGCTATATTAGATTTTCAAAAAAATTAGGGATCCTTACCTAAACTCAAATAATATAACCCAAGGTGCAATATTTTTTCCGTTGTTTACATATTTTGACAGGTGGTTTGTTGTTGTTTTTTGTTTTTTATTCGTCCATTCTGGACAGTCAAAAGAACATAGTCTATAGAGCCAAGTCTTTTGTAGTATCTTATATTCTATGGTGTAACGAAGTAAGCTGGGAAAGCTCGTAAATTATAAAGCTTGTGAGTTTATTTTTTATTTGTTCATGGCTGAAATTTGCAATGGAGATAGCTATTATCCTGAATTATCACAAAAGAGTTAATTTTTATAAAGAACATGGATTTATGCAGATACCCCAAAAGAGGTTGATGATTTTATTATAACAAAACCTGGAGCTATATTAAGAATTAAAGTGCAGGCAAACAGCAAGCATACACACACTATTACTTAATACACAAAAATCGATAAGATCAATGCTATTTGAATCACAAATGTACATTTAAATTTTGTTGTGTTATTGTTAGTTAGTGGTTCTACAAAAATTGGGTACTTAATGTAAACAAGGTTTTTTTTTAAATATTATTATTTGTAAAATTAAGAAGATTCCTGCTGGACACATGCCTCCACCACAAATAGCCACACCAACCAGTATTGATCGACCCTCATCAAATGTACTTCAGTAACCTCAACCAGGTTGTCTTGTTGGGATCTCCCTACTCTGCGTAGTCCTGGAAAACTTTTCGGCTCCAGCGATCATCAGTGCTATATCTGTTCTGCCCATTAACACAGAATATATAAATAGTTACTATGTACCACTTAATTTAAGCTATGACGCTGACTTTTGTTGTTCTGCAGATCTCATAATTTCTGATTTGATCATGCAAAGGACTCTGAGTTTTCATGACCTTTGAATAACTATGAGCTTTCTGTTTAGGCCTACATAGGCCATGTATCAGTTCCAAAGTCATCTATGGCAAGACACATTATTTGAAGACTTTTGTCTTAACATGTGGAGAAACTACCCAAACACTGACAATTTGAGTTTGAATCAATGGTCAACCTTTTCTTGAAGTAGGACCCTACCTAGTAGACCGTTTGTCCTAGGTTTGAGTTTTCTTCAACAACTTTGAGTGTATTGAAAGTCCGTAAGTAGTATTGATCGTAGCTAGCTGGAGTTGTTCTAACATTGTCATTGAACATGTCTTCTTTAACAATCTTTATTATGATTGATTGATAGAAAAACATATTTTAATGTATCAGTCATTTTTTGACAAAGAGTTTATTGACAAGAGACCCAATTTTTTAAGAAACAACCATAATTTGCTCCACAGTAGGTACTTCATACACTTACCATGTAAGGACCGTGTATGCTCTAACCAAGTAGATACAGCTGAAAAACATAAATTCCATGTAACCAAAGAAATAAAGAAAATAAATTACAATTTTCTTGGAGTTTGATATAACAAAATGAGGTTGGTGGGTCGTTTTAGTGAAGACTTTAATGTTTAAATTTAGAGAAACAAATGGTTGTATATTGGAATCTCTCCTTTACCCATAGATTATTTGATGGAAACCTAGCCCTGCACTGCTTGGCATTCATTTTCAGGTCTAAGAACGATACAATCTATAATCTGCTATCAGCTGACAGATGCAAAGATGCATGCAGCTGCTCCAATCCTAAAATTACATTCTAGTGGTCGAATGTAGATGATGTAAGTACAGGTAATATGACACGTTTAGCATTATAAAGCAAACATTCATTGAGGTTTATACAAATTTCTTCCTGCACGCAGATACCAAAAAACAAAACAGGAATGCAGACGACGAATCTGAGGCTAAGAACAATGTATAGGTATATTACGCTGAAAATAAAAAGCTTTTATTTAAATGCATGCTACTTAACTATCATGAACTGCGAACTGAGGCAAATGTCATAAAGTACATATTATTTACAATCCATGTTGACTCGACGCCATGTTGTGAGCTGGTAAGCTCGCCTGCAGACGCAACATCTAAGCCTTGATTAATGTTACAGAAAAGCCACTTACCCTCAAATCTCGCAGGTATTTCAATTTGCACCAAAACTGTTGTGTGAAATTAGTAAGACAATTCCAAGTTCGTGATGCAGAACCTTGAAGAATACTTCTTCGCAAAAGAGGCCCGAACATCGATTCGATCCGAAGATTTCGCGAACGAATGAAACGAACGAACACGACAAAACAAGCTTCACTTCTGTCTGTCAGTCATTCATTATCATTAACTAACTTCAAGTTTGTCGCTTGTATTGTGATTGGTTGGGGCTGGCTGCCTGAAATGAAATAAAACCGAGATTGTACATCGGCTTTGTATTCGATGTATATTGTTAAACATGCAGCTTCTCCGAGTTGCTTGGCACCTTACGCGCTTTAAATCCTTCCCTATACTAAAAAAAAACTACAATATTGATTGTCTATGGTCAAGCTGTCAAACGTCATTCTTTGTGTTCGCGTGGTTACCGGCGCTTCGTTTTTTAGTAAAAAATAGTTTCGATTTATTAAAATAAGTGAAAATAACAGCAAAACTACACGAAAATGTGTACAAAAACATAAGTCAAAGGACAGGAAACTCGAAATACATCAGAACAAGATCCGAAAATTGTGGAATGCAGGGAAATAAAAAACCTGCAACAAGGACGTCAGCTTCGGAAGTTTTTTCTCGAAGCAGGATCTGCAGGATGAGAATTCTTCTAGTATAATTAAAAATTACATTGGTTACGTACCAATGACCTCATATGACACAATGTGTCATGTTGGCATGTTTTTTCAAACAAGCCCTTTCTATTGACACGGGTGGTATACGCGATATACCGACGTGTTTGTTGGCGCATGCCTTTACAAACAAGCCCTTTCACATTGACACGGGTGATATACGCGATATATCGACGTGCTCGTTGGCAAAGCAGCCGTTTATTGGTTTGATAAGGGCGAAGCACGCGCACGCGATGCGCAGACATTTTGGCGGCAAAATATTTTTTGTCTTCAAAATATTTTTTGTCTTCTGAACAAGACACAGGCTGTGTACGAGATACATGGATGTGCTCTACAATTTCTTAAGTGTCAAATCACAAAGATTTACTCAGATGGATCACAATCAACATGAGACACAAATGCCAATAGAGCAAAGGATGGAGATAACTTATCTTCTCCGTAGCAAGTTAATACTACCAATGTACTACCACACAGGTAGGCATAACATTCAGGTTCAATCAGTGACACTGAGAGAGATACCTACTTCCCCAACAACCTTAATTTGGCCCAAAGAAATAAGCTAAAACTTAACTTTTGGAAGAGTTTTTCCCAGAAAACTAAGTATAAGAAATTGAAAATAAACAAAATCAATTTGTTTTGGGACCCGCCATGCTATGGAAAAATTCTTACAACACTAAAAGTAAGTTAAAACATAGACCAGCTGAAACTTATATCCCCACTGCGATGCAGTCAGGATCTTTGCTGTCTTGCATTCTATTCAAACAAAAGCAAGAATAAATTTTACCATGTCTAATCTAGATAAACCATTCTTTGAATCTAGTCAATGATGTACTGCGGGACAAGTTCCTTATTTTGGCCATGATCTTCAACAGAAGATTGCAACAATGACAATTTAGTCAAAACAATGCAAAAATCAATATGCAAAAGCCACCTGCAAACCCTGAATGGGAAAACTTTATCAGGCCATCCCATTACTACCATATTGGTTTGCACTGCTGTATGGGAAAAACCCATAAAATCCCTGGTAGCCAGGAACTACCAATACTAGAACCACCATAGGGTTTCGCAGGCAACAGCCTAACGACCCAGACGCAGCCCTGTCTAAGCGGCATGCTCCTTCTGACAAATAAAGGTAAGCCATGGTGGCAAGCTTATTTCCACTTTTTTCCTAAGCTAAAGGAAAAATCTGTGTTATAATTTGTTTATTTTGGGTTCTGTATGTAAAGGGTATAACTACACCTTTTCATTCAATAGAATCTTAAAATCTGTCCAAGAACTCAGTAATATTATTATGTTTAAATTTAAACCATTTAAAATATTTTAACATTGCCCAGAGTACCATCAATACACTCTGAAAATTTATTCAAGAACACAGTATTATGGTTAAATTAAAACCATTGAAAATATTTTAACATTGCTCACAGTACCATCATTAAATAAATTAAGTAATGGATATAGTCAAAAATTTAATCAGATTGTTAAAAGTGTGACAATCAAGCCAGTCAGTTATATAAAAATCATGTCTAAGTACCAAAAAGGTGATCATGGTTTATTTTATTTAAAATATTTCATCAGTTTATAACAGTGTTATATTTACACGTTGAATGTATACTTACCCTCAAACGCATACAAACTATGTACAGTTTATTGCACAGGACATTTAGAGGTTTAAATAATTTAAGATTAAGATTTTTACATTTACATGAGTTCCAGACACATCCTTATGGATGTGTACAGTTTCACTTTAAATAATGAAAGTGGTTTTTAGCTTTCTTACATCAATAAATCCTTTATTTTGTAAATTTTTAAATCTATTCTATAAATATATGGAAAAAATATAATTTTATGCAAATACATATTATGTACAGACAAATGCAAATGCATGAAGAGTTAACAAAAATTATCACATCTAATTATCACATTTACTCTCATATTTGCTACGCTCACAGCATTAGAATGTAATACATGGAATTTGGGTACAAATGTGTACCAAGTTTTTTGAGCCAGCAAGGGGTATTTGTAACAGTTGTGTGTTTTTTGAGTACTTACAAGCTGTTTAGACCAAACACTTTCTATAAATGTTCATATATTATGTACATTGATATGTACATACATAATACATAGGTACAAACATACTTATCGCTACGCCTGTTTCCATAGGGGTAGGCAGAGAAAATTAATTTCTACTTGCTATGATTCTGACAAACCTTTTCTTTTCGCTTCTTTAGGCTGCAAGTTTTTAATAACTCTTTTCATTATTACAATGATTCAATTAGTCAAACATCTTAAATTCAGTATTCTTATGCCCAGCAAAACCTAAAAATTTTCGCAATTTACTTACTTTTGACACTTCATATGTAACATTAGTAGAAGCTTGTCCAGCTTCTTGCTATGCATGGGTGAATTTTGGAAACTGGTACAAAAATCCTGGAATGTTGATTCACTGTATCTAGTGTTAACTATGTTACCAGAATAATGATGGTCATCACAACTTTGGTTCTCTGTTATGGATTATTTTTTGGTTTTTGCAACACCCTGAAAGAAACCTTTCTTAATTATTATCTTCACCTTTCAGAGACCTGCTTCATTGTCAGATAATATAGAAACAGAGATATGCTCCAGCAATGCCGGCTTAAAATATCAGTACCACTACTGTCATTTGTAGAAATTATAATTGAGTCCTCAGCGGTGAGCATTGAGCAAACTCAATACAATAATTAAAATAACAATGATCCATTCTTTGTTTTTTGTTCCATATAAATGGACATTCCTCCTAAGAATGTTAATTCAGGTGCTTCAAATTTTTATAAATTTGATTTTATGTTGAATGGTGGCTCTAAAATAGGGGATGATGATTATATTATGAAGACCTACCACCATTGCCATATTAATGTCATTGTTTATTTATTTATAAATAAATATAAGATATGATTAAAGTATTAATAAATAAACATGAGATATGATTAAAGTATTGAATGTGAATGTGAATGACAGTTAAAAAACATGTTAATAGCTTTAAGTAGCTACTGCTACACAGAACAAATATTGACTTACTAGTCATGTTACTAGCTTTAAGTAGTTACTGCTACACAGAACAAGTATTAACTTACTAGTCATGTTACTAGCTTTAAGTAGCTACTGCTACACAGAACAAGTATTAACTTACTAGTCATGTTACAAGCTTTAAGTAGCTACTGCTACACAGAACAAGTATTAACTTTTAAAAAGTAAAGTACTAGAACTAAATAAATACAGACTTCAATATACATAAAGTTATACTGATATTGTTAAGACATTGAGTCTTAGATTTTTTGTAAACCAAATTAAATTAATCAAAGCTTTTGAACGTGAAAAAACTTCTGTTCTGTAAAACTTCTGTGATTTTGAGAAAACATTCGTAAAAAACCCATTGTTAAATCTTTCAAAAAACGACACAAATCTGTGACATCAACAATAGGATGCTGGACCAAAAATATTTTGGGGTAAAAAGGGAGTAAAATCTTTTAAATAAGATGATCTTGTTTGGGTGCGTCTCCTGGCGGCTTCCATCGTTGGCTTCGATGATGGGTCTGATCGAAGGCGTGCCGCGGCAGGGTGCAGTCTGGCTCGTGTAGCATGACGTAGCTCTACGTACAATGTTTTGCTATGCGGACTGGTCTGTCCTTTTGGGGACTGTTTTTTTGCCTGGGCCTCTTGCGAATAGGATACTATATTAATAAATATAATGATATGAGACTTGAAATAAGAGACACCTTGTATCCTATGTAGAATAATTTAATTTTAAATTTGAAAGTTAAGGTGTTTGCAGGACAAACACAAGCCATCTAGCAACCACCAAGTCTAAAGGTGTGTCATTAGACAGACAGTTGACTAAACCAGTAGGTCTTGAACTAAGTAGAGGTTTACATAATACAACTCTATTCATGTGATATATTTTTGTTTTAGTTAAGAAGCGGTATTAATACGCCCTGTTTTGATTACATTTGATATTACATTTAACTTTATTAAATTTTCTTTTATGTATTATTAAATTTTCATGTTCCTTTACTAAGGATATATAAAACAACTTAATTAAGTTTTCAAACAAATCTGTTTGTCCTTTCCTATATTATTAGAAGGGGTTATCTTCGATAGAAGCCTCACAACTTTTGTTTTAAGATATTATTATTGGCTCTGAACATCTGCATGTTTAACAATATACATCGAATACAAAGCCGATGTACAATAGGATGATCAAACGAGCTCACCTGAGTGAAGTTCGATCATTATTGTACGAAGGCTTTGTATGAAGATGTATATTGTCCCGCCCGCCCTTTACAATTTGTAAGTAACCCAAGTTGTGAGTCAAGCTCAATAAGGCTCTAAAGAATGACGTTTGACAGCTTGACCATAGACAATCAATATTGTAGTTTTTTTTTAGTATAGGGAAGGATTTAAAGCGCGTAAGGTGCCAAGCAACTCGGAGAAGCTGCATGTTTAACAATATACATCTTCATACAAAGCCTTCGTACAATAATGATCGAACTTCACTCAGGTGAGCTCGTTTGATCATCCTATAAAACCAAAATGGCTTTGTTGTCGTCACATCCTCAAACAATCTTAATAAAAATCTATGCCAAATATTTTTGAGCGAGAAAAATAAAAATGAAAAAACCTAAAGCAAATAACATTACCAATTAATACGATTAATATTACTTACACATAATCATATAATAAACCACAAAATAAAATGCGTTTAAAAAAGAACAACCAACCATTCATATTCATATTCATTCATTTATCATTACCGATTATATCGCCATCTAGCGGAAGGAAAGTACGATGCGGGTGCGGGGTGGCGTTTCCCATGCGTTTGGCTACGAACGCACAGGCGGTTTTTTGCCGCGCGGTTTTTATGTAACATATTGAATCCTATGGAAGTGTACCAGCGGATAAAAAACCGTAAAAACACGCTTGTGCGTTCAGAGCCTATGAATAAGGTTGAAAATTAAATAACAAACTTTAACACCGCGCGGAAATAAAACCGCCTGTGCGTTCGTAGCCTTTCCCTACCTCA
Organism: Euspilapteryx auroguttella; assembly: GCA_951802225.1. Taxonomy (NCBI): domain Eukaryota; kingdom Metazoa; phylum Arthropoda; class Insecta; order Lepidoptera; family Gracillariidae; genus Euspilapteryx; species Euspilapteryx auroguttella. Next base: position 3,269,749 of record OX637649.1, on the reverse strand, counting down.
CTCACATCCATAGAATTTTTTTAGGCTACAAACGCACAGGCGGATTTTTATCCGCGCGGTAACAAACCGCGCGGATAAAAATCCGCTGTTGCGGTTTTATTTCCGCGCGGTTGGAAAGGTTGTTATTTCATTTTCAACCTTATTCATAGGCCACGAAGGTACAGGCGAATTTTTAGCCGCGCAGAAATAAAACCGCGACAGCGGATTTTTAACCGCGCGGTTTTTTATCCGCTGGTGCGCACACTTCCATAGGATTCAGTATGTTACATAAAATCCGCGCGGCAAAAAACCGCCTGTGCGTTCGTAGCCTTACGCTCTAGCATCTCTAGTTGGTCTGTGCTCTCTAGCTCACATGCTCACATCACACTGTGGGAGATCTCTCTGCGCGCGGTCAAATGATGGCGAGTGCAAGTATTGTTTTGTGAATTACCATCAAAAGGGTTCAATAGGGACGAGTTTCAAGTTTAGCAATAAAATACTTTTGTTTTTTCAATGAAATTGTTATTAATTATGACGTAAAAACTTTGAACTGAGAACTAATGAAGTAGATAATGTAAAACGACTCGAAAAACTGCAGGAATGCACTATATTTCAATAACTAATTAAAATATAGCTCATCCCTATTTAAACGTCGAAAGGGGGCAATGGAGACGCCAAAGGATGAATAGGGAAAAACCTGTAGGGTTGGCTTGGCACTTCTTCGTAAAGAATAAGGTGGTAACTCTCAGTATGGCGCGAAATTCAATTTTTTCGCGTTTTTTATTTATTATGGCGACAGTGTATTCATCAATCAATATATATATATATATATATATCAATATATATAAAACTCTTCCGTTACTGACTGACTGACTGACTGACTGACAGACAACGCAGAGCCGAAACTACTGGGCGTACAAAGCTGAAATTTGGCATGTAGGTTCCTTAGGGAGTGTAGGTGAGCACTAAGAAAGGATTTCCCGAAATTCCCACGGGAACGGGAAAAAACGGGATTTTTGTGTTTATGAAAAATCTGCGCGGGAAATACCGCGGGGCAGCCTTTAGTCAATATATATAAAACTCTTCCGTTACTGACTGACTGACTGACTGACTGACTGACAGACAACGCAGAGCCTAAACTACTGGGCGTAGAAAGCTGAAAATTGGCACGGAGGTTCCTTAGGGAGTGTAGGTGAGCACTAAGAAGGGATTTTCCGAAATTGCCACGGGAACGGGAAAAAACGGGATTTTTGTGTTTATGAGAAATCTTCGCGGAAAAAACCGCGGGGCAGCCTCTAGTCAATATAATTATATAAAACTCTTCCGTTACTGACTGACTGACTGACAGACAACGCAGAGCCTAAACTACTGGGCGTAGAAAGCTGAAAATTGGCACGGAGGTTCTTTAGGGAGTGTAGGTGAGCACTAAGAAGGGATTTCCCGAAATTGCCACGGGAACGGGAAAAAACGGGATTTTTGTGTTTATGAGAAATCTTCGCGGAAAAAACCGCGGGGCAGCCTCTAGTCAATATAATTATATAAAACTCTTCCGTTACTGACTGACTGACTGACTGACAGACAACGCAGAGCCTAAACTACTGGGCGTAGAAAGCTGAAAATTGGCACGGAGGTTCCTTAGGGAGTGTAGGTGAGCACTAAGAAGGGATTTCCCGAAATTGCCACGGGAACGGGAAAAAACGGGATTTTAATAATAATAATAATAAGAACTTCCATTGCAATAAGTCACCGCAGGGACGGCTTGTGGCGAGTCGATGGTGAGTGGCGACACCACGGACCCTATACCTCCAGGGGGACACACGCACTCATCACACACACACTCACATGCAGTCATCACAGACACACACCCCCCCGCCTCTGAGCTTGCCTTCACCAGCCGGCCAGAGTGGAGTAGCAAGAGCGAAGCCTATGCTCCAGGTTGGAAGTGTAAAATGTCATAACGCCGGGTGCATCTTATGCTGCCCGCAGTCTCACCTCTCGACAACCTTAGCTGTCCACGCCCAGTGTTGCGACCCGTTGCCAATATATCGGCGACTTAGTGGAAGCCCACCCAGTGGACAGCGAGTCACCGCCTGCCATGATAATTAGTGAAATGTTGCATTAAAGGCAGGCGTACCGTATTTCACTCCATATCACCAGTTAACCGGTCTATTAAACAGTTCACCCCCATAAACCATTTCTTATCATCCATTTTACAATAGTTCCTATCACTTTCTGGGTGCCGCCTCTGGGTGCATGATCTATTTGTGCATTTAGTGACGGTGCCTGGTTGGTGATCCATATACAATATAGCAAAACTCTCGAAAGGGCCTCTACGAGTTGGATTCGTCCCCTCGCACGCCTCTCAAAGGACCGGGCTCCATCCCGTGTTACCGAAGAGTATTGAGAAACATAATAATAATAATAATAAAATCATTTATCTTACCAAATGAGAGCATACAATAAAATACATAAAAATTTACATAGAAAAAGCATAAATTTACACTTGATATTGTATGTGAAAGATTAAACACTGTCTTCCTAGCTAGGATAAGAAAATATCCTGTATTAAGGACAGCCAGTCTCAGCGTCGGGAACTTATATGGTAAGAGTGGACTTAAACAGTAAGAAAGAACAAAATTTAAGCAAAATAATAATAAAAGAAATTAAAATATATATATATGTATATATATAAATTTAAGAAACCAATAATTAATAAACTAAACAAACTAGAGGGCCCGTATGTGTGTGTGTGTGTGTGCGTGTGTGTGTGTTTTTTTTTTTTTTGCATTTAGCTACATAAATCAATTAGGTACAGTCACGGACTAGGAGGCCGTAACAGATTTGTCTATGGTTTCGTCAGCCCTAGACTGTATTGCCAAAGAACAAGAGCTATTTTGCAATACAGAAAAACCGGAAGTGTTACGCCGATCGTGTCCGCCACTGTACCACAAACTCAAGCTTTAGTGTTTACAATATTTTCTGTGTCATCATAATTATGATAAGTATAAAAGGGTTGCTAACATCACTTTTTTGCATTCGTAATAATTAAGAACATTTAAGTAGATGCTTTTCTTTATTTATTATTATTTCTTTTCTTTATTTTGGTGTGTATGAGAAATCTGCGCGGGAAAACCCGCGGGGCAGCCTCTAGTCAATATATATAAAACTCTTCCGTTACTGACTGACTGACAGACAACGCAGAGCCGAAACTTCTGGGCGTAGAAAGCTGAAAATTGGCACATGGGTTCCTTGGGGAGTGTAGGTGAGCACTAAGAAAGGATTTCCCGAAATTCCCACGGGAACGGGAAAAACGGGATTTTTGTGTTTATGAGAAATCTGCGCGGGATAAACCGCGGGGCAGCCTTCTAGTCAATATATATAAAACTCTTCCGTTACTGACTGACTGACTGACAGACAACGCAGAGCCGAAACTACTGGGCGTAGCGGGCTGAAATTTTGCACGTGAGTTCCTTAGGGAGTGTAAGTGAGCACTAAGAAGGGATTTCCTGAAATTCCTACGGGAACAGGAAAAAACGGGATTTTTGTGTTTATGAGAAATCTGCGCGGGAAAAACCGCGGGGCAGCCTCTAGTCAATATATATAAAACTCTTCCGTTACTGACTGACTGACTGACAGACAATGCAGAGCCGAAACTACTGGGCGTTGAAAGCTGAAAATTGGCACGTGTCTCTAGTAACGTATATTAGGGAAGAACAGGCGGGCAGATGTAATAAGAGAACGTTTTTTTTCGAACTGAGCGCTCAAACGGTCAAGAATACGATAAAATCTCCCAACTATAAGAAGCTCGGTTTTAACATCACCTTACTTATTTTATTTTAACGTTAATATGGCGTACTTACTTACTTTTACTCTGCACGGTCAAAGCCACGTCAAAGCTTACGATAATAGCACCAAATTCAACATAGCTCACTGTAATCAATTCAAGTCAGAATACTAATCAAATTCTCAGAAATGGCTAACAAACTTAGAATTGTATCTATTAACTGTCACGGATTTACTCGCAATATTAAATTTATTGCCGACTTATGTGATAAAAATGACATAGTACTACTTCAAGAAACATGGCTGCTGCCTTCAAATATTCACACCTTGAATTCAGTATGCAATACACACAACAATATCGGAACTTCTGCTGTTGACACATCAGAGGGTATTTTAAAGGGCCGCCCCTACGGAGGTACTGCCATCCTATACAAAAACTCACTCTGCGTCAAAACTATTGACTGTGGAAATCCTCGCCTTTCTGCGATTCAGGTTTTACTACCAAAAAATAGACACCTGGTTATAATTAATGTTTACATGCCTACAGAAAAACCTGACAACTTTCCGGAGTTCGCAGTGTTATTAGGAAAAATTCACGCACTAGTCGAAGAACAAAATTCATCTGACTGCATAATAATGGGCGACTTCAATGCCGATCGCAAAAAATCTTTTGGTATAGAACTGGAATTGTTTTGCACCGAGTTTGACTACAAATTCACAGATAAACTCCTGCTGCCGGATAACTCATACACATACGTAAGCGACGCGCATAACACAACATCATGGCTCGATCACTGCATTTCAACTGAGCGGGCGCACAGTGCAATACGCGCAGTGTACATAGACTACACAACCGCATGGACAGACCACCGATCAATCAATATCGATATTGAAATAGATACCTTGACAACACATAATAACTCCTCGATAAAATCAAATCCGTATTCCTGGAACCCCCGTTCTATGCTTCAAATAAAACACTATAGAGAAATCTGCCAGACCAAAATGGAACAGTATCTAGTCTCCTTCGACCAAAATAATATACAGAATACATCAATTGACAGTCTATGTGATAATATAATTGAATCATTGCAGCAAGCAACTATAGACGCGTTTACGAAATCAAAGTCTAATAAGAACTTCCGTAAACGAAAAATTCCCGGATGGAATAATTATGTAGCGGAAAGTTACGCCGCCTCTAAGCGGGCCTTGTATCTATGGCACAAAGCCGGTCGGCCAGTCACCGGAGAGATAGCCGATCAACGCAAAAAATGTCGTACTGCATTTAAGACTGCATTGAAAAAATGTCAACAAAATGAAGATCAGATAGTTATGGACCAGTTAGCTCAGAATATGAGAGACAAAAACTTTTCAAGTTTTTGGAAACGTACTAATGGGTTAATGAATGCAAAACAAGTTCTTCCCTCACACATTGACGGTATAATGAATGACAAGCAAATAGCGGAAAAGTTTAGTACATTGTTTACACAACCTGCACCTTCTTTCAGCCCCGCGCAGATAACGGCAAGCAAATATGAGACCAGTTTTAACATATGCAATAGTCAGAAAGATGTCACAGCTGTACCTTTCGATTATATATATCAAATTATTAAAACTATGAAACGAGGAAAATCACCAGGCTTGGATGGACTATCAATAGAACACATTCAAAATGCGGGTCCAAACGTCATAAGTGCGCTGTCCATACTTTTCAACCTTATTTTGAATGCATCCTACATACCGCTCGCAATGAGAAAGACAGTTGTAACACCTATTCTAAAAAATGCTAAGAAAGACAAGTCAAGTTCTGGCAACTATCGACCCATTTCTCTGGCCCCCATAATTGCCAGAATTCTAGAAAAAATCCTTCACAGTAAAGCGGAATACTACTTGGGTACTGAACCTAACCAAATGGGATTTAAACAAGGTCTTTCGACGGTCACAGCTATTTATACCCTAAAACAAGTTGCGCATTATTATAAGGCACGGAGAACATCAGTATATGCCTGCTTCCTGGACCTCAGCCGCGCCTTCGATCGCGTTGACCATAATCTGTTGTGGAAGAAGTTGGAGGAGCGCGGCGCCCCCAGCTGCATTATCAACACTCTAAGTTCCTGGTACAGCACACAGAGAAATGTTTTTCGATGGAACGATGCTCTTTCAGACCCTGCTGGTCTTGGATGTGGTGTCAGACAAGGTGGAAGCATGTCTCCTGTTCTATTTAATATTTACATGGATGAACTGAATACTCAGCTGAATCAAACAAATGTAGGATGCTCGATGCACGGAACCATAACAAATAACATTTGTTATGCGGATGATATGGTCCTTCTAGCGCCCTCTGTAGCGGCAATGAGACGACTACTTGAGGTTTGTGAAAAGTACGCTGTTACACACAACATGGCTTACAACACAGAAAAATCTGAGTATATTATATTTAATTCTTCGAGTACGCCATCAACAATCCTGCCTCTGTACCTAAATAGAAGCGTCTTGAGGCAGGTTAAAGAAGTTAAATATCTCGGTCACCAAATAAATAGTCAGCTGTCAGATGACTCAGACATTGAACGCCAAAGACGGTCTTTAACGGCGCGAGCCAATATGCTTGCGAGACGTTTTCAACGTTGCAGCGAAGAGGTGAAGCGCCAACTGTTCTTGACATACTGCACCAGTCTGTATACTGTGGAGCTGTGGTGCTCGTATACGGTGGAAGCTATGCGCCGAATGCGTGTCCAGTACAACAACGCATGGCGAGCCCTGTTCCGGCTGCCGTACCACTGCAGTGCGAGTGGCATGCTCGCCGCGGGGCGCGCGCCGGGCTGGGCCGCGCTGCTGCGCCGCCGCTCGGCCGCCGCCGGCGACGTCATCGAGGCCTCCGAGAACTGTCTGCTGCGCGCAGTGCGACTTTGGAAGGCGGGCCCTATACACACCACATGGAGGAAATATCACTCTCCACTGGCCAGCCTAATTTAATTATTATTATTTTTTATACTTATTTGTTTATATTTTTATTATTTTAGAACTGTAAATACAATTGCATAATTAAGATTACATTAGCTGATATTAAGATTATTTTTAACTTATAATGGATTTTTAATCTGGAAATAAATATATTATTATTATTATTATTATAGCTATTCTTCAGCAAGCAGTGCAGCGCAAAGTAAAACCAAATCGGAACGAGAGCGGGCCGACCTTCTGGCGGGAATCAGCTGATCGGGGTTGCGCAGTGCGCAAATCTGAGGGCGAGGGTGGCGGGCAGGGGCAGCGCTGGCCCGGGACAGTCGCGAGTCGCGCGGCCCGGCGGCCCGGAGCACAGCTCGTCGACTCCGCGCCTCCGCGCCGCCGCCAACCATCCGCCAACCGACTGTGATACCGCGTACCTCCCGCCTAGCCGGCGAGACATGCCTATATTATGAGGGAAGTCTCTGATACATGTACGAATATGTTAGATATGTCAATTCAGGAAGTATGCGGTAAGCCGAAGAAGAGAAAAAAGTCCTTAGATAACTGTGATAATGTTGAAGAGACCGGGTCGTCTCAGAAGGGGTCCAACGGGGCCGGGTGTCCAGCGGGCCCGGAGCCGGGCGGCGTGGCGCTGCTGCACTGGCGCGACATGCCGCAGCACCTGCAGTTCAACCCGTACGTGCTCACTGGCTACCGGCCGCTGCAAAGCTGGACCGACTGCGTGCGCAGCCTCTTCTACTTCCACAATGAGACCATCAACATACTAACGCACGGTTTGTAGTCAACCTGAATACCCATCACACTATTCTGCTTTGCTACATCCGTAGTTGTTAAAATATACGGCCCATTTCTCGATAAGCTCACGAAAATTCCTGTATGATTTTAGTTCTAACCTAAAACGATTTACTTTCCGAAACGAGCGCGAGGGAGTGTCATTGTCTCCTTTCAACATTATTTATCCCTCGCAATACCCACACTCATGACAATCGCTAGATTTGCATGTTCAAAATATGAGATTAATAAGAATAATAAGAAGCGCCCTTGACTACCAAAGATGGCCATAATTAAATCCATCATTTAGTGTGTACCTTACATGCGGCATCTTTGTTACCTTACCGCCTACGATGCAACGGATCAAAAACAATCTAAATTTCCGTAACAAAAAATTTTGGCTAATGGAACAAAGAACTATGAATTAAAGTCAAGCTAATAAAAAATATCGTCTCATAAAGCCGGCAATGAAAATTCTTAGTAAAAAAGAAATAGAATATTCCCAAGGGAACTCATTTTTTTTTCGTTTGAAAGAGAATATTTTGCAAACATATTTCCTTCATTATTCATTTAATGCATTACTCTAAGCATACAAAAGTACATACTTCATTGGTAAAAAAATATCAAAGCTACTCAAAGTTAGGTAGTACGCTACGCGTCATAGCCACGTAGCAGTTACGTTTATGCACGACCGTTCATTTTTTTTTCTTGACAGGCTAAGCGTAATTTTTGACCGACGAAAAAAAAAGGAGGAGGTACTCAATTCGACACGTATATTTTTTAATGTATGATCACGCATAACTTTTTACAGAGTATAGTTCAATTTTGATAATTCTTTTTTTAATCGACAGGGCATACCTTGAAGTTGGTCCCATAAAAATTTGGAAATAAAATTCCCACCCTAAGGGTGGGAAAATAGGGGTGACTTTTTGGTCGGCGGGTGGATTTATCAACTCACAAGTTGCATTTTACGTGTAACACTATACATTTTGATACCTACTTACAATATATTTTGAAATGAAATAAAATCAGTCGAAAGACGTCCACTGCTGGACATAGGCCTCCCCCACAAATCGCCATACCGACCGGTCTTGTCGTCCCGGGTTGTTCCCAACGAGTACCACCAAAACCTGTACCACTGGTACTCGTTGGGAATTTCCTTTAAAAAAATTCCCAACCAGTACCACCAACTAAATCGACAAGTTTTGGTGTACTCGTTGAGAACTAAATAACAATAATGTTTTTTTCACTTCAGTTGTATCGTGAGTCTTTTATTAAGATTAACGATACCAGTGAGTGAGTGAACCTAGTGATGAATCTACTTATAACTCAAAGGTAATTAGAAAATTAACAGGTATTTGTCGAATACTTACTGTCAATGCAGATCTTTGCAACCTTAATTAAGTTATTCTAAAATATATATTAGGTCAATAAGAACAAAAAAAAAATTGGGACTGAGGCCTATCCACCGTTAAAATCGTGTTTTTTCATAATTTCATATTTAAAGTACCAAGGCACCATGAACAGTAGAAGGTTATGAAGCGCACAACACAGGTATTTTAATGCATGCGAGCTGTTCGTGTCGTCGCTAAGCTTCGCGCTTTATGCTCATTTGCAACGTAAAGGAGCGTTGTGTGTGACATCAAAGAGCAAGACGCTATAGCGCCGCATCAGGCTAGCGCTCTAATCTAACGCGACGCTATAGTGCCGTCTGTTTGAGAAAGCCTATAATTGCCTTCAATAACCTTCTACTAGTTCATGCTATCCTGGTACACTGGCGGACAGGGATGGCAGAACACTTCCGTGGCGTTTTTTTGTATCAGTCTTCTAAGGCGCACGAGACCATAAAGAAAAGTGTTACGCCGTCCGTGTCCGCCACTGTACTTGAAATATAAAATTATCGAATTCTATCATTATTTTACCATGCATTATTTTTGCCATGCAGTTGATGTTGCACTAGTCCCTTTCAATTTAAATCAGTACAACTGTGACCACGGGTAAAAAAATTGTACACCTATTTGTATTGTTTTCTATTTGTTGTATGTTGTTGACATAACCTTCTACTGTTCATGGTGCTCTGGTACTTTAAATATGAAATTATGAAAAAACACGGTTTAAACAGTGGATAGGCCTCAGTACAATTTTTTTTTTATTGTTCTTCATGACCTTAATACATTTTGAAATTACTTAATTAAGGTTGCAAAGATCACTGCATACGTATTCGAAAAATACCTGTTCATTTTCTCATTATCTTTAAGTTTAAAGTTCATTACTAGGGTCACACACTCACTGGTATTGTTAATCTTAAAAAAATACCCACGATACAACTGAAGTGAAAAAAACATTATTAATATTTAGTTCCCAACGAGTACCACTAAAACTTGTCGAGTTAGGTGGTGATACTGGTTGGGAATTTAAAAAAAGGAAATTCCCAACGCGTACCAGTGGTACAGGTTTTGGTGGTACTCGTTGGGAACAACTCGTCGTCCCTGTCAACCATGTCGTCTGATCACCTTATGCGGAGTGACCACTGACCACCTTGTGGGAGAACAAAATAATAAAACCCTGAAAGAACTGAAAAGCATAAAATAAAACTTTTTATCAAAAAATAAAACCGCCGAAAAAAAAACTGAAAAGCATAAAATAATAATCGAATTACTAAGTTCTTAAAGTAATGTAGGGTATATACCAAGTAATTTTGAGTCGGCGCCACAGATTCCTCGTACAAAGACCATTAAATTAGGTACCTTAAATTTAAAGAAATAACCAAAATTCATGCGCTGCCGCGCATCAATCTTTACGTCATTATGGAATTTGCTTGTGTGGCGCGCCGACTTAAAATTACTTGGTATATACCCTACATTACTTTAAGAACTTAGTAATTCGATTATTATTTTATGCTTTTCAGTTTTTTTTTCGGCGGTTTTATTTTTTGATAAAAAGTTTTATTAAGTTTTAAATGCAATCCATTTAAAACAACAAAATTTGTTTTTATAAAATTTCTAAAAGTAGTTATTGGCGTTAACCATACTTTGATTGATCGACACAAACAATGTACATTAGGGAGTGAAGCTTTCAAGAAAGTACAAACATGGAGGCGATGGTATCGGGGATGTAATAAATTATCGTTCGCTTCTACTACGAGCTAACCCGCATTGAGTTGGTCATTTGTATTAAACTGAATGATACCACACGGATAAGTAAATAGCTCAATAATGAAATGTATAAAATGTAAAGCAAAAGTAGAAATTACTTAGGTGGTTTCATTGATAGGTTAGGTAAAAACGATAAAATACATTAATTGTTTCCTATATGTTTAATAAATCGTCTGTATCTGATGGATGACATAAAAATAAAATTTGTACCTATTTACAAGTATTAATTTAAAGTATTTACCATCATCAAAAACACTCTGAAACATTTAGAAGTTTATTTGTTTCGGAAAAAACGCTGCACTACATGCGTAAAATAAAAAAAAATTACATTACAACTCCTAACAAAATACGTTTTGTAGGCATTACCTCTCCGTTTAATATTTTCTGTGGGATTCGCTTCAAAGATACATCAAATCCCAGCTCGTCCGTGTCTTGGTACCATATGAGGCCTAGCGTGCGTTCGCTTCCAAACTGCTGCTCAGCTTTAAACTTTACGGCAGCTTTACCTAAAGTCTCTTTTGGAACACAATCCATCACCGCGGGACTATTGCTAGCCCAGTTTCGTATCAGGAAACCTCCCTCCTTGTGGATGCGACTGACATCCTGAACCATCTCGATCGCGGAAGCTTCGTCTGGGAAACTGTCTACGTAGTCATCCATGTAGTGTTGGTTGCAGACAGCAGCGACTGCAGCAGGCTTCGTCGTCTCGTACCTTTTTGCGTTCTTATTTTTTATGAACTGCGCTACGAAAGGTGAACAGTTGGCGCCGAAAATCAATGACGTCATATTATAAACTTTAATAGATTCCGCAGGATTGTCCCTCCATAGAAATCTTAACGCCTGTTGATCACGTTTTATGATCCTTAACCCTCAAAAGGAAATCTTGAATGTCGCCCATCACCCCCACCCTGTTCTCCCTAAAACGAACCATAATGCCGAACAGAGATGGAAGTAGATCAGGCCCCGTAAGAAGATAGTCATTTAAGGAAAAACCATTACATTTTGCTGCGGCGTCGAACACTAACCGTATTTTGTCTTTGTTGGGGTTGTCTACTCCGAAATGAGGTAAGTACCAAGTTTTCTGCGTTTCTTCAGTGTTTACAGTGGCCTCAGAAAAGTCGTTTTTAAGTAAATGGTAAATTCTATCGGAATACCTGTGAGCGTAGCCAGGGTCTGCCATTTTCTTCTCGACACCCTTAAGGCGTGTTGCTGCTGCGTTGAAGCTATCTGGTAATTTGCAGTTGACATCCTTCCAGGGTAACCCTACATGCCACCTACCTTCTATGAGAGCAGCAGTATCTTCAAGCTGCTGCACCGCTCGGACATGCTCCGCGTTCTCTCGAACCTTACCAGATACACCCATTGCGTCAAAGGAGAAGCTCCACCTCATTTCCTCGTGCAGGTCTCGCAGTGCTCGCTCCGCTTCGTCGGCAGGCAAGCGTGAGTCGTCCGGACAGACTAGCAGGGAGCTCTGAGGGTGCGCGCCGCGCGCGGCCCGCAGTCGCCCGTGCAGACACCATCCTAGGGGGGTAAGAGTGGCGGACGGCTCGCTATTATTCCCCACGCAAACTTTTATTGGTAAAATCAAATGAAAATTGTCCTGACCAATTAACAATTCTGGTTTTTTGTTAGAACGTGAGACTGGTATCTTTTTTAATAAAGAACAATTTAAACCAGTACTATCCTGAATAGGCAAGTTTAAATTTTCAATGCTTCGTATATTAATTTTATGCAATACATCGTCCGCGCCTGATATATTACAAGACAATACTACAGAGTTACAAACTAAAGCTTGATTGTCCCACGCGCCGTTGATGCGCATGGTCTCCAGTCGGCCCTGCAGGCCGGGCACCTTCACTGGAACTGTCTTAAGAAGCATCTTACAAGTAGATAAGTTAACATTTGTTACCGTTTCTTTAGCCGACGTGTCAGGCTCAGGCTCAGATGTTACCTCTTGGATGTTTACACTTTTGCCGACCGAGTAGTGCAACAGCCTATGATGCGCCTCTCCGCAGCCGTCTTGGTCGCACGCAGCAGCGGGACAGGTGTCTCGGGGATGTCGTTTTTCCAGACACTTGAAACAGATTCCTTGGCGCTTGACGTGTCTCCACCGATCCTTCCGTAGGGCCTTCTTGAATGGCTTGCACTCTGCTAGAGAGTGTTCTGCTTTTGCATGGCAAAAGGAGCATGACGTTTTGTTTTCTTTGGCTCATCCTTGTTGAGAAGTACGCTCTGCGAGTTCATCCTCTGCTGGCCGCGGGTATCGCTCATCAAACTACTTGCCGTGACACTTATCTTAGTTGCCTCATCTTGAAGAAAATCAGCCATTACTTGTAGACGGGTTTTGCCGTGTTCACTCGTTAGCTTGTCAAAGCTGTAGTCCGACCATTTGGACACTAAAATCGTTGGAAGCTTTCCCAGGATAATCGCTGCAATTACTGTTCCTTGCAGGTACTCAGTCTTTCCAAGAGCCTGAACAGCGGCGATGAAGTTTTGAACTTTAATAGAAAATAAAACTATTTCTTTAGTATAATCACTAGACATAGGGTGCAGCTTTTTTATTTCCTGCACTATTCTGTTTATAATGCTTTCTGGGTTGCCAAAACGCAGCTCTAAAGTTGACAATATAATGTCAGGAGAAGTCGCCGTTATAAGGAGCGCTCCTACTGCTTCCTTAGCTGGACCCCTAAGGCATTTTTGTAGTCGCCACAAGTTTTCTGTGGACTAAATTCACACATCTTTGTAGACTCAATGTATGCTTGTCTGAATTGGAGCCACTCCAACATGTCTCCGGAGAAAGTAGGTAAGTCTCTCGGTGTGCCCATTCTACGAAGAAGCTTGGTGATGGGACCATAATCGCTGCCAGCCTGAACTGCTGGCTTGTGTAGCTCATCCAAATGATCAACTACCGTTTCCCTGTTCGCCGCCTTCTCGTTGCCTTCAAGCCACTTTTCTACGTTTCTACTAGTACTTGCCTGGCTTTCAATCTCCGATGTTCGTGGACTGTATTGATCTAACTTCGCTAAGTTAGCTTCTAAGCTTTTATCTATAAGCTCTAGTTGGATTTTTGCTTTCTGTTGCGCAGCTTCGAGCTCTAGCTGCCGCCGTCGTTTTGCCATGGCCACAGACGTGGTTTTTGACTTACTTGTTATTGAAGCAGGGGCTGGTGTAGGAGAGCGTCTGACTTCCTCTTGGTGCTCCGACTTCAAAACCATGGTCTCGTCAAAGGGTGGCGGCTTTTTGTTACCATCATCACTGTTCTTTTCGTCAGTGGCTAGTCTTTGGCTCCGTTTCGTGACCCATGAGTCCATCTCCTTCTGTGATGGTGTACGAAACATTTCGTGATCCGGCTCGAAGGACCACAATGTAGCCCACGGGATGATGATTGAAACACTCTGCTGCACTGGACTTGTTTTATTTTAACTTTCTTAATAATATTCCAACCAACTTACAAGAATATTCAAAACAGAGTAAAAGTCATATCAAAAGCAAACAATAAAAAAAAAGTATAAAACAGTGGTCGACAGCTGTCTCTGAAATTGTTTTATTTTCCAAAAAGGTTAACGAGCGCGTCGCCTACAGATCCCCTTCAGTATCTTTCGTCTTATCAACATTATTTTTCTCTATAATACTGCTTGACAATAAGCTCTACAGATCTCCGGTCTCTTGCGACCCCCACCTAGTGCACTGCCTTCGCCAGGTCGTGTGGCTATCTTGTAGAATATCAGCCTGCTTCATCAGCGTCTTCCGGTGCGTAGTTGCCACTAGAGAATTTGACGGCGCAGCGACCATCTATTGTTTCACTAAAATGCAAAAAACATTCACAATTCACACAGTTATTTAAAATACATAATATACTTATTCTTATATTCAAGTTATTAAAAAGGTTGCATATGATAAAAAAAACTAGAATCATTTGACAGAGGAGGGCTCATTTGGGGGCGTCTCCAGGCGACCATTGTCGTAAGGCAAGGCAAACATTTGTTTGCCTGAGCCAATTAGTGGGCACCCTGAACTACCTCGCCTCTATCAGTATAGGATACTTTACTAAATAAGGTATCAATATTAATTAGATTAGTAATTGACTTTCAATAAGCGATGTCTTGTATCCTGTATTGAATAAATCATTTTTTTACTTTTTTTTTTTACTTTACTAGTACATCACAATTAAGGCTCATATAAATCACTATGTATTTTAATGTTTAAGATTATACTAGGTAGCTAGTCCCGAATAAAGACATACAAAACTAAATGTTTACTGCTATTGAAGCGCTTTACATTACTTTTGTTTTACGAACTTCCACTTCAACATTTTAAGTTTTATATGTGCGCATGTTGCTCTATAACGTTTTTATAGCACCAGCAGTTTATTGAACAGAAGGTGGTTAAGGCGGTAAGTCACGGTATGGCGCGAAATTCAAAATTTTTCGCGTTTTTTAATTATTCTGCCGAAAGTATTCATTTTTAATAAAGTTTTAATGAATTCGCGTATGTAAAAAACCATTTCTCACATTGTAATACAACGTTTTTCGAAGACAGACCTACTAATTTTGTGTCTAAGGACCTAACTTGATTTTTGGCCTTTATGTCCTTAGGCACAAAATCAGTAGGTCTTTCTTCTAAAACGTTGTATTACAATGTGACAAATGGTTTTTTACATACGCGAATTCATTGAAACTTTGAAAAAAAATATTTATACTTTCGCCAGAATTAATAAAAAACACGAAAAATTTTGAATTTGGCGCCATAGCGAGAGTTACCACCTTAAATATGTTTTTTTAAGCCAGATACTCCCATTATTTTTAGACTTTTAATAGTTATACAAAAAGTAAATACAACCAGTGATCGTAGCAACAGGCGTAGCTTGCTACGCTTCGTAGTCAATTTTATAATTTTCCAGAATAAAATTACAGTAGAGCGTCGATTATTCGAACTAATTAGGGGACAAGGTGTTCGGATAACCGGTATTTTCGGATAATCGAACTGTTATGTTAGATATTTACGTACAGGATAAAGAAAACCATATTTACATATAAAAATACCTTTAAATAATTTAATGAAATAAAGAATTAAACAAAAAAAAGTGCAGACTATCTTGAATTAAATGTGTATTCACTATAATATAAGGCAGCACGCGCGAGTTAGGCTAAAAATTGAAACCGAGTTCGTATAAGTGGTTGTTCGGATAAGATTTTTGAGCATTTTTGCGAAAAACTAAATGAATTACGTTACGATCGGCCAGTTTCGTTATCAAATAGCTTTTTTTTGTACAGGCGCTAAAACTAGTGCTGAACTACGTGAGCAGACTTTTGTAAATATTTGTAATTTCCTATTGCGCTACAGAACGCGAAAGCTTGAAGACTTGACTTGACTACGGTTTTGGTTTTATTCTAATTTTCTTGACCTCAAGGTTTTATTTATACCTACCTATAAATAAATCGTTCATCCTAAAAATGTGCATATTAGGTATTTTTGTTTGTGTTGGACCGCGAACATTGATTTTTCAATGTTTCAAGGGATACGCTAAATTCAATGGTTAAATCAGTCATTCAGTCAAGTCATTAGCATCCCCCATATCGCCCCTTCGTTGCAAGATACACGCACGGTCTCGCAATAACAACAGTCGGCGCTTAGTCATGCATGTTGTAAATAATCAATGTTGGATTTTTTGTAGCTTGCTCTTTAAGCAGATTAGGAAAGGAAATAAATTTTTTTAGTAAGCTGTGTCGGAGGCTTTTCGTTTTAAACAAACAGCCAATCTAATAAACTTTATTTAAAAGTGTAGATTTTCGTCAATAGTAGTAAAGTTAAAAAGAGATCTCTTTAAATAAATAGAAGCGCAATAATTTGTATAAACAACTGGTGGGAGTAGGTGGAATAGCAAATGCAGTTTTTTATAAGTAAAAACTTAATAGTAATAAGTATTAGTTCTCCTGAAACAAAGAAAACTGTTAATTGTCTAAGCGTCACCAGCACTGCGTCTCACGCGGTGCAGCGTCACGGCCGCTATCGACCCGCCCCACGCCCGACGCCGGACACATTAAACCCGAGAGTACACTGCAGTTTTACATTGTTCACCACAGTATATTTATTATTTCAAATTACTTACTTTATATTTTCAAAAACAGTTTTATGGAAATAACGCATTACAAAACCGACACGTAATAAAATGAAAAGTTTTTGTATTTTGTTTAATAAAAATGATACATATAATGAATTAATAAAAACTAGTAGACCCGGCAAACTTCGTACCGCCTAGCGGCTAGGCCCTAGCCTATTACTATGTTGCTCATGTATTAAGTATACTTATAAACCTTTCTCTTTAATCACTCTATGTATAAAAAAAAACCGCATAAAAGTCCGTTGCATAGTTTTAAATATATAAGCGTACATTAGGGACAGACGCGGAAAGCGAGTTTGTTTTATACTATGTATTGATGGTGTTCAAAATAAAAATTACACCTTCACTTACAACACACAAACAGTTGTCTATCGCAAAGTAAAGCAAGCAAGGAGTCGGCTGAATAATAGATAAAGTGCATTATCGTGCGATTACTTTCATGTTCATATGAGAACATAAAATACACACATTTACTAAATACTAGCTGTGCCCCACGGTGTTACCCGCAGTTTATTAGGGAAAATAAATAGCCCATGTGTTAATTCAGGGTGTCAGCTAACTTCGTACAAAATGTTATAAAAATATCTCCACTAGTTTAGACGTTTAGAAGTAACAAACATACTTACACACTCCCAAACTTTCGAAATTATAATATTAGTGTGATATGCACGTTGCTCGCTTCTGTCAATACATTAATAAATTATTTAGTGCCAATATTAGTACATTGGCTCAGTACTTTACAGATTTGACCCCACATTTATCTATTTACCCACAAATTAAATCACGCATTTTAATACTTTTATCGCAATATTGCAGCTAGTATAAAAATAATATGTGTACATCAACGCTCGGTTGCGGAAATAGAGCAGAACGATTTTATCTTCAGGAAATACAGTTTCATACAAGCCCTGATTGATTCCGTCCTGATGCGAGGCCAGCTGATACTTTCTGAAAAGCGTTTTACTGAGTTATCATTGTCACTCGTTTTTCAAAGCTTGTCTTTGGCATCGTACTTCTAAGAATATAACCGAAGTATAGTGTTGAAGACACACAGCTTTTATACTTAAATAGGCTAACCTAAGTCTAACGAATAAAGACAGAAAAAACATTTTGAGTTTATATAAGTAACGTATGTAAAATTATAAGCTTACCTGTAGTTGCTGGAACCAACGTACTAACCGAGCTACTACTTTACTGTCCGTCCAACAATTTTATTGACCTAAATTTTTAAATGCTACAGTTTAAAGCAGATGCATTTATAAAACTGTGGCAGCATTCGTAAGCGCCGTTATAATGGCTTTAATGAATATTTAATAAAAACTCGAATAAGTTCAACCTAATTATAACGTTTGATTGAAAACACAGCGGAATAGGTAGTGTTTAACATGAAAACGCCATCTGCAGCTCCACAAGGGGGCATCGAATATAAATATATACATCGAACATAAAATATTTGCAAAAACTTAAAACGATTAATATAGTAACCTAACGATTGTGGATGAAAATGTGTTTTTCAAATTTCTTGTTACGGACAGACTACGTGAGTAGTAAAAAAAAACTGAAATAAAAATTCCATGGCGAGGTGATGCATAAAGGAATTTCCAAAACTACCATAGAAAAAGATCGCCATGTTTGAAATTAGGTTCTTCTTATTACTTTATTTTGAAAACTAGTGGACCCGGCGAACTTCGTACCGCCTTGTTACTATTTGTGCATGTGTTATACATATGAACCTTCATCTTGTATCTCTCGACCAATAAAAAAACTTCATCAAAATCGGTTGCAGTATTTTAAAGATTTAAGTGCGAACACGGTGCGTACTAGCGCCACTTCCGATAAATAATTCATATCTTCTAAACCATGGCCGAATTCGAAAAATTGCGCCTTTGACTCGCTAAATAATCTTTGCCCTGTTGTGTAGCTTTCAGGTTCGAAATCGCAAAAAAAACGGTTTCTTGCCTAAAGTGGCCACTTTAGTTTAACGGCCATTGTTTAGAAGATATCAATTATTTATCGAAGTGGCGCTAGTTTCGCACCGTTTCGCCCCTTAAGCATATATCGCATATATACAGACGCGGGAAGCGACTTGGTTTTATTCTATGCATTGATATTGATAATCAATAAGTGTTTGAAAATATAATAATGTAAATAAAAATAATCGCTGGCGCCTCATCGTGTTCTGCGATCAAAGTTATTTATTACAACATTGAAAATGATTCGAAGTTGTTCGATCTCTCTGAGCTTATATTTTTTTACTGAAAGAACCTTTCAGGATCCCGTAAGCAGTTGTGCTTCATCAATAAATATCATGAAGACATGGTATAAAATAAAGTCGCTTACCGCGACTGTCCCTATGTATTCTTAAATCTTTTAAACTATGCAACAGATTTTGATGCGATAGTATAATACATGCACAACATAGTAATAGGATAGGCGGTACGATGTTCGCCGGGTCGACTAGTTTTAGATAAAATAAGAATACGTAATTCCTATTTTTTTATAGTCTCGTGAAAGTATCGCGCGATAGCGGTTTGGTCTTACTTTGCACAGGATTTCGCAAAGGGGTTCAATGAATGGGTTTCATTTACTTTTTCTGCGAGGCACACCGTTTAAATTTTCATATTCAGCTTAAGGTCAAACGCTGCAGGTCATGGTTGGGAAATAAGAATCTGATAATATGTTCTTACAAGCGTTTTCTCCTTCTTTATCCTATAAAGAATCATACAAAACATTTTTAAACAAATTTTCGTCACTAACTTCTATCCATCCTACGTTAGTTCCTAGTTAGTTATTAGCTTTGTTAGTTTTAAATGCGTTTATTGTTTCAAAAATATTCTCATTATAAAGTTCATTTGCAAAGCCGTTTCTGAGGTGATAAATAAAAAAAATATTGTTGTCCACAGGGGTGTCGCTAGTGTACATAATGTACGTGCTGCCGGGGCTGCTCCCGTGGGGCGGCGGGCGCGGCGCGTGGTTCCTGTCGCTCTGCCACCTGCTCGGCGCTCTGGCGCCCTGGTGCGGCTCCTTCCTGTACCACCTGTTCATGAACCACACGAACGGCGCCGCGCTCTACCACCGGTTGCTGCAGCTTGACATGCTAGGGATCTGGGTTTCGCAGAGTATAGGTGTGTACACATTAAAAAAAATCTTCAACTTTGTCCAGTCGCGTATAACATGTAATGTAATCTATTGTGTAATGTTATACGAATTCTTCTACGTTTAGTATTACATGTAACCGTCCACACGTAGAATTCGAGTTACATTACATGGTGGTTAACTTACAACGTTACACTCGTCTGGACGCGGCATAACACGTTTCACTCGTATGGAGTCTGGACCCTTCGTTACTAATATATTTTATTTAAAAAAGTGAATATTGCAGCATAAATTCATGACTTTCATCAATTTAATTCCGTTCGTAGCTGCTACGTTGCACTCGCGTTAAGTGGCTACGTAGCTACGGAGCGTAGCAGCGAGCAGTGGCTACGAATTATATAAACTACTAGAGGCTGCCCCGCGGTTTTTCCCGCGCAGATTTCTTATAAACACAAAATTCCTGTTTTTTCCCGTTCCCGTGGGAATTTCGGGAAATCCCTTCTTAGTTACCTACACTTACTAAGGAACCTACATGCAAAATTTCAGCCCGCTACGCCCAGTAGTTTCGGCTCTGCGTTGTCTGTCAGTCAGTCAGTCAGTCAGTAACGGAAGAGTTTTATATATATTGATTAATCATTAGGGGGACCAAAGAAAGTGGGTTTGATGCGACTAGTCATCGCCACTGGATTTTACAAGGAAAAGGAGGGACGGAATGGAAAAAATATTCTAATAACATCATTTGCAATGTCTGACTTCGAATTAGTGGTTCAGGGTTTGAAAGAAGTAAATGGCCTAGTACGAGCTACAATCTTTAAGTACCTAAGGTACTTTAAATAACATAAATTACTTATTATTCATTTTAATTTAATCTCTTTTGAAAATATTTTGAGACTTAATCTATTTTTAAAGATAAAAAAGTCGTTCAAAACGACTGTAGCAATAAAATTTACTATCAATTTTTTTTTTGTGTTAAAATCAAGGGTAAGCGTTAACTATCATTATTTAAGTTCTTAAATATTCCCATATATATACTTACTTGTCAATTAAGGCATGTTTATCAAAATAAAATATTTTTGAGAACCTAGTACGTATACTGGTTACATACGTCAATCGGTTGAGCAAACGCTCAACAACAAATACAACACTCCTTATTAAACATAATTCTGAATTGAATCCTAAGAATTATGTTTCATAAAGGTTTAAGCAATCATTAGAAATACAACTAATGGGTAAATTGTAGCTATAGGTAGAATACCATATCGGCTAACAGATTATCTGTGTTTGTTTTGATGTGGCCTGTGAAGCAGAAAATTCATTATAGGCTACATAGAGGCCGTCCCTTATTACTTTCATGAGCAGTCCAGGAACACTAATATATTTTTCGCAACATTAGCCTCGCTTATTTTATAATAACTCGTCGATTAGCAGATACAGTATACGTTTAGAACATAATAAATGTTAAAGGTTGTGAAAGTTGTTTGTAAATATATAACTTAATAAATATGTAACGTCGTAAACCTAGTCTAGTAGTAGGTCGTAAACGTTTGGTTTAAAGTAAAATGCGTTGATATAAGTTTAAAAATAGGTTACCTTCTTAGGTTTTGTCACCCTAATTAAGCCTTTGAAAAGTTAAATTCACACATAAAGCTAAGCTTTTACGGTTAAACGTTAAAAATTCAGGATCGTGTTGTTTTTTTTTTTACTAGGTACCGTAGATCAAAGCGACCCAGTTTTTTAGAACTTTTAAAGATCATCTGAGCCTAACTCAACGGTGAGCACTCTTGTACGATGACACGGTGATAGGGACTGCTATTTTTGCATAAAAAGCATACTAAATCTACAGTAAAAAGTGCTATGGTGCTATAATATCAATATATATAAAACTCTTCCGTTACTGACTGACTGACTGACAGAACGAAGAGCCGAAACTACTGAGCGTAGCGGGCTAAAATTTTGCACGTGGGTTCCTTGGGAAGTGCAGGGGACCACTTGGGAATAATTTGCGCGGAATTCCTATGGAAAAACTGACTTTTTGTGTTTATGAGAAATCTACGCGAATACAGAAAGAAACTGATTGTTGCCTAAAACGGCCGCTTTTGGCAACAATCAGTTTTTTACTGTGGTCTTTAACCTAAAAGCCTTAGTTTAGAAGATTTTTTTTTTCTCGAGTGGCGCTACTTTAGCTGTGCTATGGCTCTTAAGGGCTTACACAGTTCGAAACTAGCGCAACTTCCGATAAATAATTAATAACTTCTAAACCATGGTCGAAATCAAAAAAATGCATCTTTGACTCCCTAAATAATCTTGCATAGAATTTTTAAGGCTCTGTTGTGTAGCTTTTAGCTATCGCACCCGTTCGCCCTTTAATGGGACATGTTTCGCCACAGCCTGATAACTGGGAAATAATATGAAGCAAATACATAAATGAACTGCAAAATTCAATTCACAAACACCAAATTACAGAAAAATGTGCACGACTTAAAATGCAAATGATCCTGTTATCCAGCTGTTATCCTAGATTTAACATTGGTTCTATAATCTGTGCTAAGCATTATTGCGTAACTTGCGAGACAGACTACGCCGCTGCTACGCTTACTGCTACGAATACGTGACGTAGCATTGTTGGCGCTACAACATAGCTGGGAAAATCTCGTGAGCGTGACAAAATACTACGCTCGCTCACTAGTTACATAAAATAATATTTCTAAGATCAATATCCTAAAAGCTACATAGCAGAGCCTTAAAAAAATTCTAGGGAGACAAAGACGCATATTTTTGATTTCGGCCATGGTTTAGAAGATATTAAGTATTTATCGGAAGTTGCGCTAGTTTCGCACCGTGTAATTAAATTCGACTGAAGTCAATTTCATGAAAATTGTGGTTTCAACGTTTTCAAATCCAACCTGTTTTCTTTTACTTTTGATGCGTTTCGAGCAGGCGTCATTGAAAATATCTGCTGCCCTGCTTGTGCTTGTCCTATTCATGTATTGTAAGAGTTTTGTTAATTTTTAAACGAATTGAAAGTGTTATCTTTATTCAATTATTTTAAAGATGTTTTATTTTAATAACTAGACGGGGAAAAACTGATTTATTTAATTTGAACATTAGAAATTTAAATAAAATAAAAATATAAAGGTAATTACCACAATGCGGACATGCATTATTTGCAACTGTGAGTCGAGCGCACACAGGTCAAGAGTAATGCTAGGAACGTGAGAGCTTATCCACGCTCCAGTCACACTGAATGCGCACTTTAACTTAATCGTCCCTAAATGCTTTTAAGAACTCTTAACGTTGAGTTAACGATACTGAACGATATTACAATTGCACAGTATTCAGAGAACTCGGTTACCTTACTTCCCTATGCACATCCTTGATTGATTATCCATATCTAAAGCAAGAAATACAAGGTTTATTTGTCTTACTATTCATTCACGCCTATAAAAACGATCGTGAAACTATTGTGCCAATTGAAGAGAAGGAAAGCATCGATGTTAGTAGATGTTCTGTGAGAAAGCAGCTAGCCGAATAAACAATGACCCAGGTCCTTCCAGCAAAACATTCAAGGTCAATTAATTTTTATTAGGTCTATCTGGGAAAGAACTTTTTGACTGGTACTTGAGTGACAACTTTTGAAGGTAATGAAGTAATAAATATAAAAAAAAAACCCAGTTTCAGCATATTTTTAATCTTATAAATGAAATGTTAATATATAGGTTGTATTTCCAGCTTCTGTCCCATATTATCTTAGGGTGACAATAATATAAGCAGCGGCTAGAGTGCATTGCCGTCTCAAATGTCAGTGGGGCGAACACGAGGCGGCGGTGGCGGCGGTGGCGGTGGTGGCGGCGGTGGCGGTTGCGGCGGTGGCGGCGACGGCGGTGGCGGCGGCGGCGGTGGCGGCGGCGGCGGTGGCGCCTTGCTGCCTCCGCCCGCCCGCCGAGCGGCCTACACTACAGCCAAGTTTCTGTTTGTAGAGCCCGCGCGAAGAGTTTTATACAATACTTTATGCCTACCTATGTTTTGAAATTTCCAAATTAACATCGGACAAGCGGAGCTTTAATGGAGGTTATAGGAGTCATTAATATGCATATATAAAACTCTTCCGTAACTGACTAAATGACAGACAACGCAGAGCCGAAACCACTGGGCGTAGAGGAGTAACTATTTAGTCATCCGTGGTAGAGGGCTGAAATTTTGCACGCGGGTTCCTTGGGGAGCATTAAGGAATAATTTTCCGAAATTCCCATGGGAACGGGAGAAAACGGTATTTTTGTGTTTAAGAAATTTGCGAGGGCACCCTCACCCTCTAGTTTGAAAATAAAATACTACCTAATATGACCAATGAGATGGCTGCTGAAATTTCAGCAATATTTTATGACGAAATATTGTGTCTTATTCTTGTTTAAAAAAAGTTTTCAGTTTCACAAAATAGTCTAGTAAATGCGAAGTATAAGAAATGCGGAATATCATGTTAGTATGTAGGTTGAATTATGCCACAAGTGATTTAGATCGCAGTTACAGTCAGTTATAGTGATTTTTAAAAGCGCGACGCCCCGCTACTCTAATTAAAACCTCCAACGAAACCTTCAATTTTCACACCTGAAACGTAGCCTGAAACCTTAATTTAGGGGGACTGTCATTAGCAGCATGGAAAAGATAAGCAAGTCTTTAAATAGTCTTCTTTGAGTTTCATACAGAAAATCATTAATAACTTTATATGTTATCTACAGTAGATAGCCCACCACGCCTTCCATAAAATATGTTACTGTAGGAGAATAGCTACCACACTCGGGTAACAGGCAGGTAAAAGTTTATACCCAATTGAACACATAGGTACCTAGTACCTAAAAAATTATTTATTCAATCGACTTTTTTATTATTTATCCTCAATGCATCACAAAATTCCTAGGTAAGCTTTAAAGTGTAATTAAATGAAGAAAGAGTAATATTTTCTTTATTAATTATTAGAGGTGTGAGGCGAGAACGCGTCGGAACTCGCGAAGCCGCAACTAATTTTAGTTAGACTGTTTGTGCTCGCTAACTTTCTTTGCAAAAACATTTACAGAGTAAACAACCTTACATAGAGTTTACTTGGTTGGTAACTTTCCTACCGTAGATTCGCATTGCGCGTTTTTTATAATATACTAGAGGCATAGCACAGCTAAAGTAGCGCCACCCGAGAAAAAAATAAATATCTTCTAAACTAAGGCAAATATCAAAAATGTGAAACAGTATTCCCCTAGATAATTCAGCCTAGTATTTTTAGGGCATTGTTGTATAGCTTTTAGGTTAAAGACCACAGAAAGAAACTGTTGCTAAAAACGGCCACTTTTGGCAACAATCAGTTTCTTTCTGTGGACTTCTTCTTCAAACTTATTTAATTTTTTTGGGGAGGCCTATGTTCAGCAGTGGACATATTTAGGTTACATCTCGAGTGTGCCTTTGGTTCCCAGCAATATTATTGGTTTTTACTTCAACTTTTAAAACATTAAGTGAGGAAGACGATAATTATTTGTTAATTTAGCCACAACAAAACGTAGAACATCCTTGTTTACTAAAATACCTATATTTACTTACGTATTTTAAATATCATGTTCAAAAGCTATTGTGGCATTTGCTTTTAATGCCTGTTATTTATGAGGTTACGCTTAATTAATTAAATTAAACACGTGATGTGTTAATCATGAATATGCAAATTGTAACTAGGTTATAAGAGCGGGGTGTACTTAACAATTATCTGTGACTATCGTAAATTTTTTAAGATATTAAGTAAGATAAAAAATCGTAACCTTTAAAAATAAAGATCAATTACCTACTAACGTATTCGAAAGTTAATCAAATTGATATATCTGATTATAAATAGTTTTATATTATGTATTATTGATATAATTAATTAGAATTGAATCGAATAATAGGAAATGTACTTTTTTATTTTAAAGACAACGTGCCACGTTATCTTTGGTAGCTTAGCTACTACTAGAAACAGTTTTTAACTAGTATTATATATTCAGCTTTAAAATAAAGCCTGTGTGTTGAAATTTCAGCATAATTAATCATTAAAGCGACGAGTTTACTGTGCAATTAAGTTGTTAGATGTTACACGTCGTGAAACGTTTCCACTTAGCAATTTGTTTTTAACATCTATTTACATTATGAAAAAAATACAGTATTTAAAAAAGTGACCAAGCTTTCTTAAATTAAAGATTTTAACTCATACAGTTTGTCTTGGCCTTTGCCCATCAGTAGGACACTAATTAAGTTAAAATAAAACGAGTTGCATAGGAGTACTGGACTTTGAAGGGAAGAGTAAGTTGAAGGTAAGAACTTCGTGGTCAAAAAATCAAGAACTATAGCTGACCCGTCGAACTTTGGTACCGACTTCGAATATTTTTTACCGTGGTATTTTTTAATATTAAAACAGTTAATCTGCTATTCGTGGCGCAGTGATAAGAAAAACAACTTTCCTTTAAAATAATCAAGATCTGAGGTTATAACAAAGTGCAGTTCCATAACATATTCCAGTATAAACCCAAATATAAATTTGATAAAAAGTATTAACAGTAAACCGTGGCCGTTTGAACATCAAAACCGTTTGCCTCCTGAAACAGAAATAGCGTTCTATTTATTTACCGGCTTGGCTGACAGACACGAGCACCAGAAATCTATTTTCGCCGACCTGACCCAACAGGGAAGGTCGGCTTGATAAATGATACAGCCTATTAAACTTGCACATAAAAGGCTTCATTGTGCCAACGCCCATACGAGGGAGAAACCGCCTGTCTGCCAAATTGAGTCGATGGACAGAAGCAAGAAAGAACCTACAAGCTAGGTATAGGGATCTACAAACTATATTTTTAGTTACACTAGCCTCAACGTTACGGATTAATTTTACAACTATGTTTTATAAGTACTTTGAATTGTTTGTTCATAGACAGACGTAGGTATAATATAATACACTCCTTTATGATACATAAGCAAGTATGTATGTACTAGTTGTAAAACAATAATTATTACATGTTATGTTAAGTTCTTGGAACTCTGCGTTAGATTTAAGTTAGTTTTTAAGATATTCCAGTGCCCTTACAGGGTTCATGTGCTGCTCATAAATTTTTTGAACACCTTTTGTATCTACCACATGAAGGAAAATAAACTTTTCTATTCTATTCTATTCTATTCTATTCTAGTTACCTCTTTACTATTTGATGATGATGACGATGACTGATCCATTACGGGTCTGCTTTCTCATCGTTTCTTCTATTTGTTTTACCTTATTTGTCATCTATCATCTAAAGTATCTAGCTGCTTCAAGTCTATGCGGGATGACCTCGTTTCCCATGCCTTCTGTTCATGTTCCAGCGTAAAGCCACTTGGCTAATGCCGTTCTCTGGTCTTCTTTGACAGCAAACGACATAGACCCACTTTTATGCGCAATATTTTTTTGTTAAAGTCAGAATAGTTTTACTTTATTTGCTCTCCTTTACTACCCTTTCGGTACCTCACTTTACAAAAGATTTAAATCTTTCATTTTAGTGTTTATCAATAGATCTGTTCTAGATTTATCTACTATAGAACCGTACTGAATCCTGTGTTTATTCAGCCGCGAAGCTTAGACGGTACCGTACGCCTCATCACGCCTCCCATAAATCACTACAACTCGAGCAAACTTATAGAGAGCTTGTTTTAAGTCTCTGCAAAGGCTAATCGTGTAAAGCTGTGCGAACTTGGAGGTCGTACAAGTAAGTGAAGTTTAAATTAGATGAACAACAATAACTTTGAAGTACTAAGTACAAATGTTATATAGCCAAACCACTTCGAAACTAACGCGTCATAGGAAAAGAAAAAGTTAAGTTTTTCGTGATAATGTTGGTTCACCATGTTTCGATCCAGTATAGATTTCAAAAGATTTTTGTTCTGTAGTAGGTTGATAAAATAATCATCATCATTATTTCCTTGAAGTCCCTTATCAGGGGCATAGGGCTTTAAGAAGCGTTTTCCATTTTTCTCGGTCTTGTGCCACAGTTTCGAGATCATTCCAACTGTCACAGCCCATAGACGCCGCCTCCTGCTCGACTGAGCGCCGCCACGTCGTCCGCGGTCGGCCACGCTTGCGGCTTCTTCCAGGCTGCCAGGTAAGGGCTTGCTTGGTTAGATGGTTGTCAGGCCGGCTGAGGGTATGTCCAATCCAGCGCCATTTCCTCCCGAGAATCTCTTCGTCTATTGGCTTTTGACATGTTATTCTCCAAAGCTCAGCATTTTTTATGGTCTTTGGCCAGAAATTCCCAAGTATGTTACGCAGGCATTTGTTTACAAATACCTGCAGCTTCTGTGTCAGATCTTTTCTGGCAAACCATGTTTCGCAGCCGTACAAGAGCACTGACTTCACGTTGGAATTGAAAATCCTAAGCTTTGTACGGCGTGTTATCGCTGATGATCGCCAGACTGGCCTCAACTGGGCGAATGCAGCCCGCGCTTTGTTTACACGCGCGTCGACATCTGCCTCGGCACCTCCCAGGGGGTCCACAATACTGCCGAGGTATTGGAACTGTTGGACTTGTTCCACATCTTTGCCGTTTATGTGTGTTGGAGCCACGTCTAAAGAGTTAATGCGCATGTCTTTGGTTTTGGAACAGTTTATTCTCAGGCCCTCCTTAGCAGCTTCCCTGGCCAGATCGTTTGTTTTGGACTGTATGTCTTCACGCTTTGTGGAAAGCAAACACAGATCGTCTGCAAAATCAATGTCCTCCAGAGTTCCTCCTCGTACCCATAGTATGATAAAATAATAGTATGAGGATATAAGGATGCTTTGGGTAACAGACTGTTTGATAGACCATGAATTCGCTACGGAGGGAGTTAGGAAGAGGAACTTAGTAAAGAATGTGTTGACCTAATAAAGTATGAAGTAACTAAAAGTACCATGAATGCAGCAATTGTATTAATGTAAGAGGACTTTTCTTTGATTGGTTTCAGGTGCTATCCCTATGGTGACGGCCACTGTGTACTGCGCGCCGGCGCCGCTGCGCTACGGCGCTCTTGCCGTCTACTGCCTCGGAAGTATTGTTGGCCTTTATAAGGTAAGTTTTCTCCGCACAAAATTTCTAAATTTATTAAATTGTCTTTCAGTTAAAAGGCGTACACACAACCCGCTACCCACCTTTATCAACCCATTTTTTCTTTCTCTGGAATGCAACACCGATTGGGAGAGCAATAAAGGCATCGATGAGGATACGTAATTTAAATTATGGTTATTAAAACCAATAGAAAAGGTCCGATTTCCTATTATGCATAAGTAAACATGACGATATGGCAAATCCTTAACCCAAAATTTTGTCGTTATGGCAATTCTAAGGAGGCCTATTTGTGTCCAACATTGGACGTTCTTGGGATCAGATGGATGTATGTAAATATCAATCATATCCAGCTGCTTTTGCTGGTTAATGTTTGTAAATAACCAGCTTTATAAATTGATGTTAGCATCAGCGGTGTATTTCAGGCGATGCGCGCGTGGTCGCCGTGGGAGCGACGGCTGTGCTTCGCGGCGCCGTTCTGCATGCGCGTGCTGCTGGCGGCGGCGCGCGCCGCACGCTTGGCGGGCGGGGACCCGCACGCTATACTGCACGTCTTCTTACAGGTACATGTCTTTTTTTTTTCTGTATAATGGGAGAATATACCTAGTGCATTTCCCGTCACTCGAGGGAGCGGTAAGGTTGGTAATACCGGGGGGTTTAGGTGGCCCTCTCGGTGGCCCTTGGGAAGAACCCCGAGAATCATTTATTATCGGCGTCCGTTGTTCTAGGTATTCAACAAATATTCTCAATCTTACTTTCGAATATTTGAAAGGGAATTGAACCCTGACCTCCGGTGTCACAGTCACAGTCGACAATGCTACCCAATCCGCCACGGAGGCGTCAGCGCGCGCCTGCTCGCTCACTTGCTTGAAAACATTAATTAGGGCATTCCCCGCATTCCCCTTATTTACGGAAACCATCCATGCGCATGTTCCGCGCTCAGCTATTGTGCAGTACCTATGTGCGTGCAGGTATTTCAGGATTGGAGAATACCTACTTACTTACCTAATCTTTAATTTTACATAAAGTATCTACTACTGAGGTACCTTTAGATAGTTAAAACACTTCAGTAAGCTTTATTTTCTGTGTTGGTATGCCCGCCCATGCTCTACCTCTAGAGTCCTTTTGAGGATTTTTTAATTTCATCCCAAAGACATCTACTGTTGACTGTTGGACATAGGCCTCCCCCTCTGATCGCCACAACATACATACATAACGTCACGCCTGTATCCCATCGGGGTAGGCAGAGACAATTGATTTCCACTTGCTACGATCCATGCTACACTTGCTTCACTTCTTTCGCTTCTTCTACAATCATAAGCCTTTTCATACACGCACGTCGGTTTCGTGAACTCTTCACGCGGCCTTTCCTCAGAACGTCACCAATTTGGTCGGTGAACGTTCTCCGTGGCCTACCTCTTCCAACCGTGCCTTCCGCATCCGCTCTATATATTTCTTTTGTCAATCTCCTGTCATCCATCTGCTCTAAGTGACTGTAGTAAATGATACAAGCAAGCGTCTTTCTATCACAGAGTTTATTCGGAGACTGACTGAACTGTTTGACAGTATGACTTAGGGCCATAGACAAAGTAGAATGTTATGCTTAGAGCTAGACACCCTATTGGACTGACCATAGACAATTTATTCAAGTAACATATATCACAGTGACCAAACCACCGAAGCATACCATTTTCAATCTTGGTCACAACATCCTCTTTCAAACCAATCGCCACAATTACAAACATATTGGGAGGGGAGGTTTGCCGCGCTTCTCGATTTTCGGATAATCCCTTCCCTTAGTCACTAATGCTTAGTGGACCTTACGACACACAGTCGTGGAGATGGGGTGGTTGTATTCTATGGCGCCATATCATTGCCGAAAATGTTTGTTAGATAACCTTCGACCTAAAATTATTTAGTGGAAATCAGAAATCGCTTCTGTAGAAGCCTTTTTGCTTGAACAATAGGGTAGCCGACTGAATACTCATTCAGGCTTGTCAACATCGCATGGACGGCCCCTGAGCCTGACACGCCGCGCCGCGCCGCCGCCGGCTAAATTGGACAGCAAACAGACAGGTGCACTGTTAAACGAGTCCCCTGAATCGAACAACTAACATTTACTACACCTTTGGCAAACATCAGTTTACGGAGACGTATTTACTGGCGAACAAGATAAAATCAAATTGAAATTGTGTATTTTTATGATACACACTTAGTAGGTATGATAGGTTGGATTTGACACGCTTATGATCCACAATGAAAGGGATGATTTTTCATTGAATTCTATATTTATCTTTATTAATTGACATGGCATTAGTTTGCAATCACATATCGTCCGCTCACCCACAATAACCAGTAAGTGTCGTAGGGTACAGTCGCGTGACGTGATGCAATGAATTCAAATATTGAATCGCACCCGGCTGTATCTGAGACAATTGAAGTATTACTTAGAACACTAGACTACTCTGGACCAACGATAAATAATAAATAAAAAATCAATTCTCAATTTTAAACACCACGCTAGGGACTTGACGTTAGGAGAGATCCATCCAGGCGAGGTTGTATGAAATTAAATTTCCAATTTTACTTCTAATGATCGATGCGCGCACACTTCAAGGAGAAGCCCATAATATTTATACCATTTACCAGTTAAATCAATATATATAAAACTCTTCCGTTACTGACTGACTGACTGACTGACTGACGATAAACACAGAGCCAAAACTACTGGGCGTATACATCTGAAAATTGGCATGTAGGTTCCTTGGGGAGTGTAGGTGAGCACTAAGAATGGATTTCACGAAATTCCCACGGGAACGAAAAAAAACGGGATTTTTGTGTTTATGAGAAATCTGCGCGGGAAAAACCGCGGGGCAGCCTCTAGTCCATCATAAATTTTCTGTAGGTCGTCATCAACAATTTTTTTTATATTATTTCTTGTAAAAAAAAAAAAGAGGTGGAGCGACGAGCTGGGTGCGCTGGATAAGAACTGGTGACAGACCGCGCAAGAGCGAGAGGAGTGGAAGAGGGGGAGGGAGGCCTTTGCCCAGCAATAATAATAAATAATAATAATAATATTTTTTGTAGGGATAAAAAAAACATGTAAATAAAATGTGATTTTAATTTAATAACAATTGTTTTAATTTTATATAATTTTTATTAGTACCTACTAAATGAATATCTAAATGTGAGAATAATAAACACAATTACAAATTACGCCACAATGTGAGTCAACTTGGTTTTCCTTTGCTGACACATAATGTAATGAATCAACCTCTCGATAAGAAAGCTCTACGTTCAATATCAATCATCAAATTGACTGAAAATCAGCGCTGTCGGTGAAAACCTTCAGCACATGCTGAGTCAGTGCCATTTTACGGCGGCTGCAACACGCATACAACTTGTTTTCTTTTATTTTATTTTTGTTGTTTTTAATTTAGTTATTATTACCAATTTATGTTTATTTTATTTTGTATTTAAATGTGTGTTTTATTGATGTATGTGTGTCACAGCATGTTCTGTAAATAAATAATTTCTTTCTTTCTTTCTTTCTTTTCTTTCAATAAGCAGTAGCAAGCCATTATGCGAGTAAAATAGTAGGTACCTAGTATGAAGCGAGCTGGATGCCACGCGACTGTATTGATCTCGTGTTGCACGCAGCAGCTTTGCATCCAGCTCTATACCGTGCTCAGCGCACCATTGTGAGAACAGCAGGTTGTTTCAAGTGTGTCTGTTTCAAGTTTAAACACAATAGAGTCGAGGTCAATATCTCACAGTAAAGCCGCAGCGAAACCATTGTTTTAAATTTCAGCTTTACCTATTTTTACTTTCAGTTCACAAGTGCCTGAAAATGCCTTCGTGCAAGTTTAAAATTAATTAATGAACACCTTCCTTAAATATAAGAATGATAAAAAAATATACGAACAACGAAGGCGTTACCTATATTCATATAAATTACTATTCATATAAAAAAAGTTCTGCTGTACATAAAAGCTAAAGGAAATAGTACTTTAGCTTGACAGAGCGTTCAGTTAGTTGAGAACGGGCCAGGTGGGCCGCGCCGCCGCTCGCTGCAGTACTGCCACTGACACCAGAGAAAAATAGCGAAAACCTTCCTACTTCCATCTCTACATCGGTGAAAATATGTAATACTTTGCTCATTAAAACTTAAATAACGGTTAGAAACATAGTATTTACACTATTAAAAAGTTTCAACCTTTGAAATTCTGAAGGGTTGAAAATAATGTTCATTCTAAACTTACTAAGCCTACCCCTTCGCCTATTTCTAGTATAACGGAATTCACGTTGTAATGCGATGCATATTACTATAAAGTAGATAAACCTTCCATAAAGGGTGTTGTTAGGCTTCTTACCTAGTACCTGTTACTAATGGGCGGTCGTGCTAGCGGTGCGTCTACATAGTTAATCGATTAAGGTTAAAGTTGCTTGTACTAATGTAGTTGGTATTGTTTCTTGTTACAGAAATTTAGAGTTTACATTATACTTATACTATTTGACCCGGCAAACTTCGTACCGCCTAACCTATTTCTATTTTGTGCATTTATTATACTCATAAACCTTCCTCTTAAATCACTCTATCTAGAATAGAAAACCGCATCAAAATCCGTTGCATAGTTTTAAAGATATAAGCATACATAGGGTCAGAAGCGTCAAGCTACTTGCGCTTTATAGCGCAGCATTGTCAAAATCTGCAGCAACAAAAAATTACAACGCAGATTATTTATATGGTTTAAGAATGCGCTCTCGTGATCCATCGAAAACTTACATCTTGCGGTTCGTTTATTGGCTGAGCTATTTTACATAAACA
This sequence comes from Euspilapteryx auroguttella, assembly GCA_951802225.1. Taxonomy (NCBI): domain Eukaryota; kingdom Metazoa; phylum Arthropoda; class Insecta; order Lepidoptera; family Gracillariidae; genus Euspilapteryx; species Euspilapteryx auroguttella. The sequence continues at coordinate 3,235,981 of OX637649.1, read as the reverse complement.
AACATTTTTTAAATTGATATAAAATAAAAATAAAAAATAAAAATTGTTTATTTGACAAATAGAGCTCGTTTTACAAAATTTCCCTTGACTCTCAAACTCGGCAAAGCCTGTAATATGAGAGCCAATAAAAGTTGACAAAAATTTAATAATAGTACCTTCTCAAATATAAATAATTACAAAAAAAAAAAACAATGAATAATATTGGTAAAATACTATAAATTAAATAAAAAATAAAATAAAATTACACTAAAATTATGATAAGTTAAAATTAAAATATGCGTAACTATAACTATAATCAAATACATCAAAAGAAAATACATGCACAGAATTACGAAGAATATGATTAAAACAATCACTAAACTACAGTTTATAGCGGCTACTTTATGAAAAATTATCTTTTTTACCCCTTTAAAAGCAATGGTTGTTAACTTAAAATGATATTTAAAAAAAACTAAACAAAAAAAGTATGTATCTCTGAAAAAAAGAAACTTGCTAAGTAAATTGCGAGTTTATTGCGGATTTCGCAAGCCTAGCTATACAAGGTTTGATTACACGTAACGAGTAGTTACAGAAACGGGGGTGGGCAATTGGACATTCATGCGAGGGTTATCTATGTGGTTATCGTGGAAACGTGTAATAATGTTAACGTTGTATGTGAACATGCAAAAACTGCCATAATATTACTTGTTTTCTTAAAATTACATACCCCATTCGTTTTTAAAGAATATAAGATATAATAGATATCATCAATATATATAAAACTCTTCCGTTACTGACTGACTGACTGACTGACTGACAGACAACGCAGAGCCGAAACTACTGGGCGTAGAAAGCTGAAAATTGGCACGTGGGTTCCTTGGGGGGTGTAGGTGAGCACTAAGAAGGGATTTCCCGAAATTCCCACGGGAACGGGAAAAAATGGGATTTTTGTGTTTATGAATAATCTGCGCGGGAAATACCGCGGGACAGCCTCTAGTAAATATATAATGGTGGCGATCTGGAAGCAGTTTTCTATTTACTTATAATTATACAAACAAACAAACAAATCTTTCCTCTTTATAATATTGGTATAGATGTGCTTTCTTAAATATTATTATTTTTTGTAAATACTCGTAGGGTAACATGACCTATTACGGCGCGTTTTGACGACATTTTAAAGTAGGGTAAGAAATTAAACATTTCTAAATATTTTAGCAGATTATTGAATTTTTTTTTGACAGTCATGATAATTATATTTTCAATTTCAGTTGTCGTTTTATTTATTTTAGAGTGATAATTAATTTTAAATAAATATTTTGTCTGACAATTCGGAATTCCTATTACGGCGGCAAAAAAAAGTTTGAAGCCCATTACGGCGGTAAGCACAGCCTATTACGGAGTATGGGATGACAACACACTCACGATGAAACATTTTCATCTCAGCTCATGGTTCCGTGCAATCAGAAAATGGTATGCAATGGCTGTAATTGTTACTGGCACTGTACATAAATACAGGTTCTTCCTAGTAAGGGGCTATTTTGATAATATTTTGTGTATCAACTATTTAATAAATGGCCTCGCGCTAAGAAGTTTCCAGTAATATAATTAGTTTAGGAAACACAAATATTGAATATTTGGCTGCATGGGCTACTAAGTTCCTTTGCCCAGGCGAATAATAAAATAACAATCAATAAATCAATCTACGGCATCGTAATGTTTTCCCATCTCTCTGTACAACGGAACGGAATGAATTAAATATGGGGACGTTTTTTTGTTATAAGCCGCGCTGATAAAGAAACGATTTGAAAATGGCGGCTGAACGAATGCTATCTCGCGTATATTAGTATGCGGGAAGAGTTTAGAAGAGAGACAGCCCATACAACGGCCGCCATTTTGAGATCGTTTCTTTATGTGAGCAGGTTATACCATACCCATAAAAGCGTAATTTGTGCAAATTTGGCTAGCTTATTAACATAATTTTTAATATTTGTTGTTAATTTACATTAAGTGAAGTTACAAATGATTATTATTTAATGTCTGTTGACCAGGTCAATATCTCAGTAGAGGCTCGACAAAAGTTTGTTCAAAAAAGGAAGATTTTGGCACAATTTTCCTCTAAATTTCCATATTTTTTTAAGTTTTTAATATTTGGTAGTATTCTTTGGACGACAAATAAAATATCGTGAAATTTTTTCAATAAATTAATCGAGCCGTTTCGGAAATTAGTGCCTTTGGCAGACAGACAGACGGACGGATGGAAAAAACATATTAATAAGGCCCCGGGACGTGTACCCGAAACCTACATACATAAACTCATACAAACCTAAACTGAGAACTTCCTCTTTTCTAAAATCGGTTAAAAATAGGTACTAAGACCCTTCTTCTGAATTTAAAAAATACTTTTGTGAAAATCGGTTTTGAGAAAATCGAAATAATCTTGGACAAACATGCATACAAACATACATACAGGTAGAATTGATAACCTCCTTAAACTTCATCGCGTCGTGCGCACATAAACTGTGCATAATTTAAATGCGTTTGAGGGTAGTCAATCGTTCCACTCGTTATAAAACAATTGATGTTCGTTTTTCTCCAACTTTAATTTGAAAAGGCCCGGACGAGGTTTTTAATATTCCTACTAATATTATAAACTACAAAGTTTGTAATAAAGGATGTCTGTAACTCTTTCACGTAAAAACTACAAAATAGATTTTAATGAAACCTTACAAATAAAACATATTTGAAGGAAAATTTAACTGGCGAAGCAGCGGGGTGCAGTCAGAGAAGGTTTAGTTTAACGGTAAAAAAAGATGGAAAATAGATTTCTACCCAAGAGGAGAAAGTAAAAAAAAAAAAGAAAGATAATTTTTTTTACAACAACGTTGACAAAAACATGCAATAAAATGGAACACAAAAAAAACAACAAAAAAACAGTAAACCAAAATACAATAATAAATAAAACAACCAACGAATCATAATCTGTTTTGTATGGTGTGGTGTGTCTAACTTGCGGTAAAATCTAGTAGTATATTATTATATTGATGGGAAAATACGTAAGTACGAAATACACCTTAGTATACATTTTTGTGTAAGTTTTTTAAATATTTACTTACCCTGTTATTCATAAAAAGTTAAAGTGCATTTTAGTTATTTAACGTATGTCAATTTAGACAGGATGTCACGTATTTACCATACAACAAACCAAATAAGTAGACCTGCAGTAAAGCTTTTTAAAATGTACGGTATATTTATGAATAATACGGTTAAATTGTTAGCTCTGTAATTTCCATACACCGTGTTAGGATTCCTTACAGCCTAATACGGTAGGTACTAAAATATCTAATGAGTTTTTATATCATAATTCTGAAATATAATGTTAAGATATTTCGGTAATGTAAGTTATTACTTACACATAAGAGCACTCTTACTTTACCATAAAACTCTCAAATCGTTAGTAATCGTTGTATTAGATTATTTTTCTTCATTAAAACTCATACGTTAGGTTTCACAGAATTCTAAGAAACTTAAATTTTACTGTCAACTTTAAGCGTCAAAAACAAGGATTCTAGTTAAAAACATGTACCTCCAAAATTGGTTTTATACTTGAGAACTAATGAAAATTACACTTAAATAGCGAAATGTTCATAAATTATATTTATTATACCACTAAATTTATAAATTACCGAGACTGCGTTTTTCCTATTACCGATGGTACCCTCCGTAATAGGCGGTACCCTCAAATAGCCTTCCTAACACGGCGGACTTTTGTTTACTCATATTTATTTGTTTTATTTGATTTTAAACAGAAATCAACTTGATTAACTAAGACTATTTGAATGTAAAAAGTATTCGATTATAGTAACATAATCTTAAAGTATTTGTTTAAACTAAAAACGAAGTCTGAAAATTCAATGTTCTACCGCGAGTCAGTCTGCGTTTGTATCAAACAGCTTCTCGCTATGGTGACGTTACACAAAATAATTAATTTAAGTAATTTTAAATGATTTTAAACGCACGAGTGCTGGGTAATAAGTTACGTGTTAGTTTCCCTTGGACACTATGTAGTCACGTTTACCATACACAGCCACAACGAATCATAAATTGCAAAAGATGAAATAGAGCCGTAATAGGACGTGATTTTGACTAGCGCGGTAATAGGACGTTTTACCCTATATATAAATTTAATTTTATATGAATTATTAAGACACTAACCGTGTTATTCATAAAGATACAGTACAGTACAGATACAGTAGAGGTCTACTTCTCTGGTTTGTTGTATGGTAAATACATGACATCCAGTCTAAATTGACATACGTCCTTTAACTAAAATGCTCTTTAACTTTTTATGAATAAGAGGGTAAATATATACCTATAATAATCTAATATCAATATTATTATTATTTTTAGATAAAGGATAAAATAGGTTTATTTGTTTCTCAAGCTTATTTTATAAATACGGAGCTAATGAGCTAATAGAATGAGTAGTAGGTAGGATGGTATGGATAACGAATAAGATCGTGCTTATTACTTGTTTAAGTTTATGTAATACGAGCATTTTGTACAAAACCCTTTTAACCCTAGTTTTCTCAAAAGCTCACTTTTAAATGATTGAGGCCGCTGAGCATTACTTAACAATTAATGTTACTGCACAGCAGCCTTAAACAAACAATAAGTATTTTTGTTGAAAGCGATAGCCTTTTGTATCACCGTACTAAAAAACTAAAAACCCAAGTGTACTTTTGTATTTACGCAGCAGATACGGGAAATTGCCAAAATAATACATATATAAAAATACAAAATGAGTAGCATTTACTTTGCTGTGGAGGAAAGCGGCCATGCGCTAGCGGTTAGCAGGAATTAATCTCATGTTTAAAATAAATTAAAGTAAAAAACCTTTTAAAATCAAGCTTTTATTACAATGCGCTCAAAGGAAAAAAAATTGTCAGTTTCTGTAGTAGTGTCATTTTCAACTGTATCGAAGGCTTGCCTGAGCTCAAAATCACCACGTCAACCTGGTCACCGCGTCCACAGCAGGTGTCAATTCCTCCGTCACATTAAGAAGATTACCATCTGGTCTCCTAGCTGGTCTGAATGCGTGTTGCGCGGTCCAAAACAATTGCGAGCTAACCTGAACTTACAAGGAATTATTTTATGGAACTTTTTAAGACCTTTGCGCGTGTACTAAGCATGGTCTATAATCACTGCTGGAAACCCCACCTCCTCCCTTTGGTACCGGTATCATTCATGTAAGTTTTCAATATTTAGAGCCTAATTATTATTATTATTTTAATTTAACTCCACTTCGGTGGACTATTATGCCAATGTCAAGTTCAAAAATTAGGTTAAAAGGGTGGGCTTAAAGCCCGGCAACGTTGTACGGTTATTATAAGTTTATTCGACTATTGTTTTATTGCCTACTAACAAAACACGTGGTTTCGGAACCAACGTTAAAACAATAATCAAACAATAAATACATGATCCAGGGTTACATAAAACATCACGGCAGTCCATGAATATATACGGTGGCAAGCCGTCTGGTCCCACCGATAACTTAGCTTTTCAATGCACGTAGGTACGTCTGCGCTACTGAGTCTATCTATGTACATCCGCGCCGCTGACGGCAAACTGCTGGAGTCTATTAGTTTCGGGTTTAGTCAAATATTATTATCTATACCAATATTATAAAGAGGAAAGATTTGTTTGTTTGTTTGTTTGTGTGTTTGTTTGTAACGAATAGGCTCCAGAAATACTGAACCGATTTGAAAAATTCTTTCACTGGTAGGTAGCTACACTATCCCCGAGTGTCATAGGCTATATAAGATTTTCAAAATAATTAGGGATCCTTACTTAAACTAAAGTAACAATAAAGTAAGAATAAAGTAACCCAAGGTGCATTTTTTTATTCCATTGTTTACATATTTTGACAATTGGTTTGTTGTTGTTGTTAGTTTCTTTATTCGCCCATTCTGGGGAGTCTAAGGAACAAAGTCTAAAGAGCCAAGTCTTTAGTAGTATCTATAGCGTAACGAAGTTAGCCGGGAAAGCTCGTTTTAAATATGATTATTTTTCTCTGTTGCATTCTAGCAGGGCATAGTGAGTTGAGAAGAGTCCTTAAATTTACTGATGTTGACATTAATCAGCCCCGGATCTTCAATTTTCTTTAGGCGGGGCAAAACTGAAAAATGGCGCCCCCCTGCCCAGTTATAATTTAATTTTACATTTTTTTATGTGTATAATTTTACCTGTCAGCGAACGTAGCATGACCGACCATTTGTTGAGTTTTTCTGTCACTTTTGAACTCTTTTACATCATCTCAATAGATTTTCTCGCATTTATATGTCAAAAGTGTCAGATGGATTCGACAAATGGTCGATTATGCTCAATGATTTTGAGTAGCGATCCCATCTCGCACCTTTAGAACGAAAGTGACGGACTCAAAATTTTGGGAAAATGAGTTAAGCTATTGAGACCACTAAAAATACATTCTTTACAAGCGGGTAAATCTAAAACAGGCGTATCTCGGATAGAACGGGAGAAACTTTGAACTACTTCTCTCTGGTCATGCTACGGCCGCAGACGTCCACTTATTGATCGACATTTTAACATGCCTACCTAATCATGGAAATAATATTAGTAAACACAGCACAGGATATGCTTTATTCTTTTGGATTTCATCTTATTTTTTTTTGCAATTTTTGAGTAAAATTAGTGCAAAACAAGGGCAAGGATAATATATTCTTTGACTCGATTGATTTCGTGGAGATTTCACCCAAGTGCTTTGTCAGCCAGGCTTTGACAAACAGACGGTGCTATAGCGTCGCGCTGGAGTTACGCGGCGATAGAGCGCTCTTTGATGTCACACACGCTCCTTTATGTAACTTACCAATGCATTTACACTAGGGCATGTAATATCGGAAGGTTTTCAATTCCGATACTGATATCGGACATTTTATCTCAATACCGGAATTCCGATATTAATATCGGAATCGCAAAAACTCAATAAAAAATACTCAAGAAACTAATATTTAAATCGTAACTGTATACAATTACAATTTATTTGAATAACATGATTTGTGGAGTCAGCAATCAAGCTGAGATGATCTGTTTCTAGGTTTTTTATACAACAAATGAGAACAAAAAAAAAACTAAATTTTTTGATTAAGTAAGTAAATGATTTTGAATTTTATAAAAAAATATATACTTTATTGATCTATTATTTTTTTTACTAAGTGAGTACCAATCAAAGATTCATTGTACAGTCACGGACACGGTCGGCGTAACACTTCCGGTTTTTCTGTATTGCAAAATAGCTCTTGTTCTTTGGTAATACAGTCTAGGCCTGACGAAACCATAGACAAATCTGTTACGGCCTCCTAGTCCTTGACTGTACCAGGACAAAGTACCAAATACCTAAGTGAACTACTTTTAAATAATGTTTCTGATTAAAAAAAGGTAAGAATGGACGAATTTAAAGGGTACTTTTTATATTGTAACCATGCAGAACGCTTAAAACAACGCAAATAAAAATAAATATTTTGTAAAGAGATTCCGATATTGGCTTTCTCAATATCGGAATTGAAAATATCGGAAAATTCTTCCGAGATTCCGATATTACGAGATTCCGGGATTCCGGTATTCATGCCCTAATTTACACTAAGTGCAGCAGATCTCTCAGTCTTCGGAAATATCATTCAACTATCAGAAATGGAACACTTTTTGCGTGTTAGTTTCGCTCGAAGTGGTCAAGTAAATAATACAGTTTCAGGCGGAGGCAAAAACAAATTCTGTACGCCCGACGACAGAGCGTCCTAGTGCGGCGCTAGAATTACGCGGCGCTCTAGCGCACGTCGCTCCAGGCGCTCTGTATGACAGAGTTATATTACCATAGTACCTACATTACAAGTCAACGCTCTAGCGCCACGTAAGACTAGCGCGATGCTAGCGCTGCGTAAGGCTGGCGCCCTAGCGCGACATTACAGCTACTACAGCGCCGACTGTTAGACAAAGCCTTAAGGTTCCTGGCATGATGAGGCAGAATACTTGAGTTGTAACTAACTGACGCGTGCTGCTGCGATCTGGGATTCCTGCGAGGAGTGACGCGTAAATTACATTTTGCGTACGCGCCCTGCGAAAAAAAGTTTGTGCAGTATGTCGTCGTCAGCTCCGCGCCCTTTGGGTATCGAGCGAGTTGATATGGCTATAAAATTTCTGTACTATTACTTAATCCGTGCTTAGTCAAGTTTAAGTAAATGTTTTGTTGAATAATGAACAATAAACATTTGTTCGCCTGAGCCGCTTGGTGGGCGCCCCTGAACAACCTCGCCTCTCACAATATAGAATTATTATTTATTTATTAATTAAATAAATAATAATTTTTGAGTTATGACATTCGTCTGTAGTGTGAATTCGGCGCCCCCCTGATCTTGGCGCCCGGGGCACGGGCCCTTAGCAGCCCCCCCCTAGATCCGGGGCTGACATTAATAAAACAATTATACCTATGAATATTGTTATTCTTCTTTTTCGTCGTTCCCCCCCTCATGGCTCAGAATCGTGACCAACAATCCAATCCCTCCATTTGTCGCGATCAGGGGCTATGTGGGCTGCCCTTTGCATGGAACCACATGCCTGTTTCATGTGAATCTCTCAACAATATGCCAGGAGAGGACTCTCAGTTTCTTTGGGCAAAGGCAAGCATGCTAGAAGAAAACCCTCTACAAGATCGTCGGATTCTATGAAAATAGTACCTAATACTTATGTTAAAGCTATTACATACATAGCTACAGAACGAATAATAATGTTTTGCAGGACGCAGTGTCCCTGGGCGGCGGTGTGATCGGCGCCATGCACATCCCGGAGAAGTGGTTCCCGGGCACCGTGGACCGCTGCCTCAACTCGCACAACATCATGCACGTGCTGGTCGTGCTTGCCGTCTATTCCATGCACCAGGTATCCATTTAATCCAATTACTTTAGAACACCATGAAGAAGACACAAAGATCAGAAAAAGACTGCTATGACAATAATACTTACTTATGGTACAGTCAGTGCAAGGTCCGTTTCCTTCGGACGTATCCTTCCAACGGAGTGATATACGGAACAGAGAGAAGGTAAATCACTACGTTTATACGAAATTGCTACCAATGAATATCAATATCAATCAATATCATCAATACCATCATCATCATCAATCATCAATACATAGTATAAAAAAAAGTCGCTTCCCGCGTCTGTCCCTATGTATGCTTTAATCTTTTAAACTATGCAACGGATTTTGATGCGATTTTTTTAAATATAGAGTGATTGAAGAGGAAGGTTTATAAGTATAATACATGCACAAAATAGTAGTAGGTTAGGCGGTACGTAGTTCGCCGGGTCGACTAGTAAGGACTTAAAACAAAACAATAATTGCCTACAAGTGCAACTGCAACCAGCTGAAACTAAGTGTAACAAAGTAATCGTCAGGCAAGTCATAAGATAAGTAAGTATATAGAAATAATTTACACAGTAAACCTAATCGCAAAAAAATACTCAGGCTATTTTCTGTGCTATTGTATAAAAGATCTCTTAATCAGAGGCGCAAATAAGCTCGCAAGTCATTTTAAAATTTTGATGAAAGGATGAATTGTTTTCAGGTAACCACCCGGGACATAGCGTGGATGTCACGCGCGGAGTGCTCCCCGCTGCGGCTCTGACGACCCTCGCCCGCCCCGCACCCCGCACCCCGCACCCCGAGCCATACACTTCACACCCTCTCTACGATACCCTGTGCATGCTCGCAGGTTTACTTTCAAGACCCTGCGAGCCATCTTCTGCACAGTTTACAGTTTTAGTAGAACGCTTACATTTGCTGTAGCAAGGCTGTAGCTTTACTAGACACACACACAGAGGCGATCAGAATGTCAAATAATAATGTAATATGTATAAATTTTTCAGCAACATAAGTACACATTAAAATGGCATGATTATGGTTTAATCTTTATACGATACCATTAACGAATCTAGTGCGATAATTGACCCTTTAGTATCGTAGCAGACATTTTGTTTATTTTGAATCTGGCTGTACTCATTATCATTCAATATATTCGATATGAAATAATAATAATAATCAAACAAAATTAAATTAAATTTGGTACTTCTTAGTCAGAAACAGTCAAAAGATACGGCTTCAGATATCCACGACTACGAAGCTGATGATGTTTAATCAGTAAATTGTATGTGTAAATTCAACCAGACAGTTAGGCACTAAGCAAGTACAGTCTAGAAATTATTGAAAAAACTATGCATATGCGAAATCAACCTTCCAAGATATACCTAATGGCACACCGGTACCTATAGAAAGTACGAAGTACGAAGAAGTCAATGTGATCATTCTGATAACACGCTAGTTATAATTAGGTACGTGGCTGTTACATATTTACTTACTTAGGGCGCCCGCCCACGTCGCACAATCGGTGACCGACTTTTTGTAGGAGGGGAAAATTGAACGTAATGATTGCAATAGTGCAACGCACACGTCCTACAAAACTTCGGCACACTAGTACTCTATGTACAGTGGCGGACACGATCGGCGTAACACTTCCGGTTTTTCTGTATTGCAAAATAGCTCTTGTTCTTTGGTAATACAGTCTAGGGCTGACGAAACCATAGACAATAATCTGTTACGGCCTCCTAGTCCGTGACTGTACTAGGAAATATCAGCCCGATTATCTGTCTTACAAAAAGTCTGCCGTGTGCCGGGACTCTTAAGAGGGCATGTGCAGCCCATAATAGCGCCAATCGCGAAAAAATATAAATAATACATAGATATAAAAAATGTGATCATATGCTGCAAAATAATGCCCTAAAAATAATACATATAATCTTGCTTTGATGTTTTGGGGCTAGTCTCAAGTTTAAAGACCTCAATAATAAATAAATAAATAAATAAATGCTCCAGTACATAAAAGTAAATATTTCTACATTACTATATGCATAACGTATTATGAAAGATGAAGATTTTAAGTACCTAGCTTTAACAGTGGTCTACTGCTCTGGTTTGTTGTATGGTAAATGTGTGACATCCAGTCTAAATGACAAACGTCAAATATAACTAAAATGCTCTTTAACTTTTTATGAATAACAGGACTAAAATATTTCTATAGATATTGGCCATGGATTGGAAGACATTGCATATTTTCGCTATTGGCGCTATTTTACAGGTAAATTTACCGACTTTTTACAGGACATTTTTGTTGTCATTGTTATTTGTAGAAAATCAAAATAATTTAGAAACATGGATGGCTTTAAATTAAATTTATGCTTACTGACAGTGTAAATCATCAGTCAAAAACGTAGCTGTGAAACATATACATACTGTGCCTGGCTGGATCTGCACCTGCACGATTGATCAGGTGAAATATAAATACCGTTTAAATAATGCAAACAAAGTGAAACCATTTCATAGGTAGTACTTAATATTAAATACTTAAGATGGTCCCTCTCGGTATGGCGCGAAATTCAAAAATTTTCGCGTTTTTTTTTTAATTCTGGCGAAAGTATTCATTTTTAATAAAGTTAAAATGAATTCGCGTATGTAAAAAACCTTCTTCCACATTGTAATACAACGTTTTTGGAAGACAGACCTACAGATTTTGTGTCTAAGGGGTAAAAGGCCAAAAATCAAGTTCCTTGAATATACACAAAATCGGTAACTCTGTCTTTCAAAAACGATATATCACAATGTGGTAGATTGGTATTACGTACGCGAATTCATTTAAACTTTATTAGAGATGAATACTTTCGCCAAAATAATTAAAAAACGTGAAAAAATTTGAATTTCGCGCCATACCGTGAGTTACCACCTTAACAAAAATCGCCTCAATAAATGTACGAAGACCTGCAAGTTTTCAAACCGCTAAAAACCTTGAAGTACAATACAAATGTTAATCAATCTATTGGCTATGCATTATGTTGCCCATAAACACATGTGTTCGACACGGTTATACACACGTTTTATTTACTAGTACAGTTTGATGTCATAGTTAAACTAAGCAGTTTTTTTTGTATAAGTAGTAAGTATAGTAAGAGGGTAGCTTAGCTAGAATAGGTAGGTAATCTTAATTTCTGAACTAGAAGCAATATGAAGTATTAAGTTTATATTATAGCATAGTGAACATTGATTTGTGATTCCACAAAGGTTATCGTAGCGTACGAGCGTACGAGCTAAAGTTAATTTAGTTTAATAAATAACGTAAAAAGGGCTTTAAAAGCGAATTCAGAATTAGTTGCGTTTTGCAGTGAGAATTGTGTTTCCAAAAACCCAATCTTTCACTAAACTTGGCTTTTTGTTATGGTTTTATCTAGCCACGATTTGTCCAATTTTGTTAACTAAGTAGGTAGGTATAAAATATTGTAGCATTTCTTCAACCATAAAATTGGATTGCAGATCATTATTGAATGCGCAGCACACAGATTAGTTGACAATACCACGGCCTACATTCAATGTTCATAAAATTAGTTTGGTAAATAATTAGTACAGAAAACTTACTGAAAATTTGTATATTAGTAGGTATATAAAATTAATAGATAAGTATAAAAAAATGCCTAGTGCGTTTAAGGCACGGCTATTGTTGAGAAGCCAAACTTGCTAGTCGCCAATAATGTAGCGAGATTTTTCAAGGCACCAACAGACTGTGGTTTTTCTACCCGTTACAATGTCGGTATATATTTTTTGTGTTGTGGGTAAGTACGATTATTAGGATGTGTGTAAAATTTTTCAGCAATATTTCCTGAGAAAAACAAAGACGAAACAAACTTTACTTAAAGATTCCATGTTTGATCTAGGTACCGTCAAAAGTAAGACGCATTTTCTACGCCAAGCCTTATATTCTTATTACATTAGGTACTTACTTACTTATATTTTAACATTGTAAGTATTTGCTATGATTAAAATAAGTTGCTTTGCATTAAATGCTGAGTGATCAGTGGCGGGAGCAATCCTGTTTTAGAATTAAGAATATTATATACCTATCTAACTTACCGATAACGTTATCCGTGGACACAACCCCCCATATTTATTAAGGGGTTGTGTCCTGTTATAAGGTAGTTATATAGGGCTTTGTAAACGATCAAGTATGACAAACGCTTAAAACACAGCTGAACACAATCTAATTATTTGACAAACACTAGAAATTTCACAAAACATTTGATCGTTTACGAAGCACTTTTTAACAACCTCTCCAATTTATGAACTCTTCAACTTATACTGATTAAATTGTTTGATTGTTTTTTTTTTAAATATTATATACATAAATGCAGATGCACTTCAGTTTTGATTTTTTAACCGACGAAAAAACAAAAAGGAGGAAGTTCTGAATTCGTCGCGTATATATATATATATTTTTTTTTATGTATTTTTACATCAAGTTTGTAAAGCAGGCATCATGGTTCTTAAAGACTATTACCTAGGTATTCTGTGGTTTAAGGTACCAAATAGGTAAGTACATACCTACCTAAATGAAATAAAATATTAATCTACCTATAATTACAAAATAGAATACGACTTTGAGTGATTGCACTCAGGACGGATGGTGTTTTTGCTCTATTGTTGCGAGTAAAGTGCACTCAATCAATACAATCATTATTAGTCGAAGATTTTCCAATTAGAATGACCAGTGAGTGATATATTTTTGTACTCTTGGTGTTGTACATACGCTTTGCCTCTAAGCTTACTGCAGTTTTTGAACGACTTAAAAAAGGTGGTTATCAGTTTGACCTGTATGTCTTATGTATTTATGTTTTTCCGCAAGTATTTCGAGTTTGGCTGAACCGATTTTGTTGCGGTTTTCACAAAGTTTTTTGTTTACATTCAGGAGAAGATTTTAGTAGGTAAGTATACCTATTTTTAACCGACTTCGAAAGATAGGATGTTTTCAGTTTATGTATGTGTCAGTTTGTTAAAGATTGTAATTTTTTGAAAAAATTATTTCCTTAAGTAGTTGGACATACTTAGTCACAACAAAACTTTGTTGTTTTAACTTTATCCGACTGTTTGTCTGTTTGTTAAGACTTTAAACGGCCGTTTTTTACATAAGAATATTATACTTTTAATTAAGTAAGTATATTCTTATAAAGTAAAATTTAAGTACTTACTTACTTAGATATTCCGATCCTGCTCCTTATTAGGTACGACGTAGAATACTTACATAGCTAGGTAGAAATACGAGCAATAACTAACATATTGTAAGAAATTTAACAAAAGTAGCCAAACTTTTTAAGTAGGATAGATTAGCTCGTACCGTTGCTAATTCGCCTACCTTTATTATTTATGTAAGTATTAAAATTATTAAAATACCTATGCTTATTTGCGTTTGATATTTATTATTCATTTAAAAATAGATTTGGACACAAAAAGAAGATAATTTTGTAGTTTGTGTGTCATTAAAGAAAGAAAGAAAGAAAGAAATTATTTATTTACAGAACATGCTGTGACACACATACATCAATAAAACACACATTTAAATACAAAATAAAATAAACATAAATTGGTAATAATAACTAAATTAAAAACACAACAAAAATAAAATAAAAGAAAACAAGTTGTATGCGTGTTGCAGCCGCCGTAAAATGGCACTGACTCAGCATTATTTCATTTAGATTTTTTATAACACAACTGAATTACTTACAATAATTCTATTATATTTTTGGAGGACTATTTGCGAGCACATTTTACTTACATAATATTTACCATCGAGCGAACTAAAATTATTTTGTGATTTTATTTTGAAATTGCGAGACAGCTTCTAGTTTTGTAGTTAAATTTTATAAATTATATGATCCTGTCCTGTGATTCTTTCCACACTGTTTCGAGGTTTCGCGTGACGTTCTCTGTTACCACGTCAATTATAATATAGGTACTATGCTTTTTAATTGATAACATTTATATTATAACTAGTTACCTTTAATTAGCTAGATAGGTAACTTAACTATTTATATTTTGTCCTTTGAAATTCTGTTTCGTTAACTTGAAATGGTTTGTAAATTTTGTTCACGCACTGAGACACATTGTCTTGTAATAAAGAAAACAATGTATTGTGTGTGACGTGACTTCACTTCTTTGCACTAATTTAGGCCTTGTTAATGTTGGCGATTGTGTTAGACACATTTCCACATACTTACCTTATATGTAGAAGTTAAAAATGTTTTATTAAAATTTATTTGAATCAATTCATAGTTTTATTTAATGAAAATTAAGTTAGTGTTAAATCTACGAAAATATTAAAGAATTTAAGAGATTAAGTAGGTCGTAGGTACTCGACTCGTAGTACTTAATTAATCTCGTAAGTAGGTAACATATTTCGTTGAAATGACTCGGTACCCAGACAGTAATGATCTTCCAGTCAGTTTTAAATAATTGCACCAATATACATAGGTATGTACAAAGGATGTGAACAATTAAAAAATGCTTTGCGCATTATACGTAAGAAATCATGCAAAAATGTAAACTGTCAGGCAGGCGAAGACGTTCGACCGTCGCGCAATCGATTTAACGACTCACTGACATGATGGCATTATCTTAATCTCAGATGTGAATATAAATGTATAGAGCGCGGCGCGAGTCAGACACAAGCCGCCATGCTCGCTCTTTGGACGGCCACGCTGCTGTGCCTCGCGGCCGCGCGCGCGCAGCATAACTTCCTCCCCAGCTTCGGCAGAGGCTCCGGCACTGTGCTCAGGCACTCTCTCCCCGCACCTCTGGATTCCTCACCTAAGCCAGGTGGGTCTTCATCCTATATCACAATTTGCGGGTATTCTCTATATGTCGTCGTGGTTTATTTCTTTGTACAGGAAGAGAAGTCTGCTTAGAAATTATAAACTTGTGCTCCATTACTATAATAAGTAATATAAAATAAATTCAAAAATTAACTTAGTTGGTACTTAATGAAGAGAAGAAGAACCATTTTCATACAAACACAACTAAAACTTCTTTATGCAGAATTGCATGTCTTACTTTTGTGTTGGATTGGATAAAGAAAACCCCAGTATATTTCACAAAGGAAATTAAAAAAATCTTATAGGTAGGTATAAGTATTCAATAGAACCATGGTTTTTACCTTAACATAATGAATCCAGAGTTAACATAATTACTGAGTTTAACTTACATTTATTTATTTAACAAGTATAATGTTGTGTTGCAATTGAAATACATAAAGACATTAAAATATAATTTGATTCGTTTATCGATCCCGTACCGAACCGGTTCAAGTATGTGAAGCCAAAACACCGCACCGAAGTGACGCAATGCTACATCGGCTTGAAATTATATTTTTATCAAATATGTCGTGGCCAGATGACTGCTCCGTGGCTCAGTTGGCAGTGATGTGGACTGAGTAAACGTGAGCACCCGGGTTCGATTCCTGGGCGGGGCGAATATTGATATGATGAATATCGATGTTTGTTTCCGGTCTGGGTGTGATGTTCGTCTCTGTGTGTGTTTCGGGCGCCCTAGATACAGGTTCTTCCTAGTTAGGGGCTCTGAGTGTGATGTGTTATTATTATTATTATTAGATCGTTAAATTGGCCATTTCATGATATGCCGGCCATTATGAAATGGCCAATATTCGCTGGCTATATCATATAAGATATTTATTTACAAAATTAGTTTACATAACAAAACAGTTTAGAAACATTTATTTTCATTTACATACACGTAATGAGCAAAACATGATAAGATGTGGCATTAACGCTGCGGCTGAGTAATCTTATAAAATTGGTCTATGGTAACTGTAATATTACTATTTTATGAAATGGCCAAACGTAAGTGATCATGTCATAGAAAATTTACTTACTTTTTTCTACGCTAGTGGCGGTGTTTTCGCATTATATGCTGTATGATTTTGTGTTACGCGCCATGACAGTTATCAAAAATAATAATGGACCACATAATACATCCATGTACAGTGGCGGACACGATCGGCGTAACATTTCCGGTTTTTCTGTATTGCAAAATAGCTCTTATTCTTTGGTAATACAGTCTAAGGCTGACGAAACCGTAGACAAATCTGTTACGGCCTCCTAGTCCGTGACTGTACTATTGGAATTCAAAATCTATATCAAAGGAATTTCCAAACGTATGTAGCTTTTGTTTTTATTTGCTATTGAAACGCCTTCAGAAGTGTTTCTGACACTCGCCGACCGCTCCTGCTCTTGGGTGTGTGTGGTCTATGTCAATGAAAACCGCAAGTTTGTTCTTTCGGTCTTTCCTTCCTAACGTAACCGTAGGGTCTTACTGGTTCACTCAAATCCATTTTTATTCCACATTTATCTCATGAATACCCTAATAATAATTTGGCCAAACGTGGTTGATATGATAATACCAATTGTAAAACTGAGGTTTCAACAATCTGGCCATTGACAGCTGGCCATATCTTCAAACAGATGGTGAAAAAGTTGACCATCTTGAAACGGCCAATTTTACGATCGAGCCACGACAGATAAAATAATTTTTATTAGTAACGTCCTAAGGCGGAAATATGTTTAATATTGAGGTACATTTAACTCCGTGTCGTTGTTAGTAAATCGATCGTCATTAGCCGTTAACGAGCTAAAACAATGGTGGTACGTGGTACTATCTGCCTATACCTGACCTGACGCCGCCGCCGCCGCCGCCGCGCCGCCCCGCAGCGTCGTCTTCTCGGGCTAAACAACATGATAACACCGAGGCCAGATATGTACTCCGACATATAAAAAAGGAGTTATAATTATAGATTGATAGTGAAGTCACTGTAAGTAAGTAAATACTCACTCTTAAGTATATAAGTGAAAATATATGTATATTTTGCTAGATAACTCCTCAGCAAAGTAAAACTAACCAAAAAACATAGTGTGTAGATAAGTACTTGGTTGGCTAACTTAATTTTTTTTTTAATGCGTGGAAACTCCTAACGAGTACCTTACGGCCAGGGGGCCGGGGATAGCCGCCGGGTTATATGTGGGGTTCGCAACCACTAAAACCCCACCGGGGAAATAGGTGGGAATAACAACACCGCGACTCCCTCCAGCACTAGGCTGTTGAGCCTCTTCTCGGGGGTAGAATTTTATTAGTGCGTCCCTCCTGTGAGCGTAGTGCTTTGCAACGCTTAACGACGTCACGGGGCACCCGCGTTCTATCGTTGATGCAAAAGGCCCCCACCTCGTGCACCCAACGACCCCAAGGTCCCTTTTTAGTCGCCTTTTACGACATGCAGGGGATATCGCAGTACTATTCTTCGGCCCGGTCCTGCAGGGCGGGTGGTTGCTTACCTGCTGCAAGCAGTATACCTACAACGAACTCACAAGCGTACACACACTAGATCATCGTACTGTAGGTAGCGCAGTTACGCTTACAGCTCGCAAGTTTCTCATAACAGTTTATATGTAGAATTTGTCGCTTTTCAAAAAAATGTATTGATTTCAGTAGTGGTGCAACTAGTGCAAAAGCCCACAACAGAGTCTGCACCCGCATGCAATAAAGGGATTAAGCCGTTGGCAGCCACCCGGGCCGTCAACGAGAGGTTCCCGAGCGCGGTGCTGTTCGGCCCCACCTGCGGCGGCACCATCATCAGTGACCGCTGGGTCCTTACTTCTGCTCACTGGTAAGGTAACGTTACTTTGCATGCAATAAGGTATATCAATTCTTCTGCTCACTGGTAAGGTAAAATTACTTTGCATGCAATAAGGTATATTAATTCTTAATCATGCAATAATAACACTTTTCACGATGTGAATCTCACCCATCACGCTCCAAGAAATACATGGCTTAAAGGAAGAATCCAAAATGTACACCCGGGAAAAGATGGACGGATACGGGTCGTTGATGTCAGAACCAAGACGGGCTCGCTACGCAGACCGATGACCAGGATAGTTCGGCTCCCCACAGAAGCTAGTCTCAGTCTCTGCTGAGTGTCACGACAAGTGTGACACTAGGGGGGAGGAAATGTAGACGATAGGATTTATTACCCATAATAATATTTCATTATTTGTTTAATGTAACGTTTAATTAAATCAGAGAGTGTTAGTATAGCAGGTTGCGGTCACCGCCGCCAGAGGGCGTACTTTTAAAAGTAGTAGTCAAACGATAGTCGCAACGCACGTCACGGTCGCGCCGTTTACTTGCATTTCTCGCCTTTCGAAGTTTAATTTCACTGCTAAGATCCACAACGCTCACAAAGTTGGTGTGGTGAAGGGATGTCTGCTCAGAGCAGTGTTTTTTTTTTATCTATGGCTCGGAGGATCTGTGGTATTGCGTTATTTAAAAAAAGTATAATGTTGTGTGTGGTTTTTTTGCGGCCAAATGCGGGGTTTTCCGCATCCTCGTCATGATTCTTGGTAAATTGCCTTATTTTATATCTGACGTCGGTAGGTATTGAGCGTGGATAAATACATAACAAGTAAATTTATTTTTGATCTTTCTGCGTCGTTTTTGATCGGAAATCAAATAAGTTCCTAACTAATGATTAAGTACTCTAAGTACTTATTCTATATAACAAGTCGACCCGGCGAACTATAAGTATTATTTGCATGTATTATACTCTTAAATAAGGTTCTTTGCCATGGTCAAAGAACAATAGTTTCCTAGTACGTGGACATGCATAATGAATTAATAATGGTAGTTGAGTCATTTTCAAAAAAGTTGTACGTAACGAAACCGTCATAACGAAACTTTTACTGTAGGGCTATATGTACACACTATAAGTTTTAATATTAAAAATTCATAATAAGCTAAAACATTAAAAATTTACCACTATTATCCACTTTTCACTCATTTTTGCTTTGGTGAAAACTTAAAAGAGCTACGCTGCGATCGCCAACCCTTTTTTCAAGCGTGGCAATTACGGAAATACCCCCTTAGAATGTTTGTTCCTGTGGAAATCTGATGGGGATACCCTATGTCGAACAGTGGACTTCTTTCTGTTGAATTAAGTTGATTAAATTAATTGAATTAGGTAGCTGTATCTAGTTCGTTTGAACTGTAATGTACACATAGCTTTATGTGTAACGAACCCGTAAATTCTAATAATTCGTAACGAAATGCAACGAAACTGTAACTTTTTCAACAAAATGTAACTAAACTGTGAGAGAAAAATAACCTAAATTGTGTAATATGACTTCACAAAAACGTTATTTTCAGGTAAAGGTGTATATAAAAAGGATTAATACATTCAAATACACAACATATTTAATTATCACTTATGTACCCGTGCTAAGGTAAATACACCGGTGTTGGACATGGCTCCTATTATGGACATTTCAGTTTCAGTTTAAAAAAATAAGAAATCTGCTGTGTCCTATTCCTGTTTGTAATTATTTTTATGATTGGTAGCAATTCCTCTACCGCATACAAACATTTAAAAGTTAATAACTATAATAGATTTGAAATGAAAAAAATAAGTAGAAACTTTGGCAGAGAATGGGTAGAATCTAAGTGATTTGCGTTAAGGACTTGATTGCAATTATGTTGATTTTACTGAAAATTTATAAGATTTTTTTTACATTACTATGCAGTTATCTATTCTTTAATAGACTCGGAGTGCCTCTAAAACCTCATATTTACATTCTGACTTAAGCAAATGGGTGGAAAATAAATGTTTATGATTGGTTCGGTTTAGAGAGTGCTCCCCAGTCATGGACATTTTGTCTATGACTGGATTAATATATTTTTTTGTAACAATATAGATTTATGGCCACCAGACTATATGCTTTTAGAAAGTCTTATCAGATCTGCTTTAGCACATCTAGATCCAGTCTTGTACATAGGTCCATGACTGGAGTGTCCATGACTGGGCCTTCAAAATGGGCCCGTTTGTTTATTCAACTATGGAGTAAGTTTTATATATTTTTTTGTCTTTTTTAATGACTATAATAAGTAGGACCTGTTTGTTTAATGTGACTTCTAAACTTTATTATTTCCATATGTTTTCCTACAAAGATAAAACAAAAAATACGAAAATTACGAATGCAAAAGCTGATTTCAGTATTGCGGTAACTTTTACTAAAAGGCAATGAAATCACTGGATTTATTTTTTCCTATATTTTGAATCTTAGAAATATCAAAAAATACCAAATAAAGAAGAGGAATAGAGAAATACAAAGAAATATCAAAGATATTAAATAACTACAAAGGAAGGCATCCATGGCGCATTTGAGAAGATCAGGTCGCACTGCTCTCATATAAACTCATATCAATCTAATAAAAGCTTAACTAAGCGACTACCTAAGCCTAAGGGACATATTTTATGAAAAGACATAATATTCTAGGAATTTTTATGTTTTATCTGGTGTTGCGATCATCTACTCTACTCGACTTTAATGGTTCATCATCAGATGAACCATAAAAAGGTATATGAATACCTAGTATTTCCAGAATTTAGATTCTTAAAGAAGTATTGGGCAAGAACCCATTAAAAACGCTATCAAGTTTTGAGACAAGTGTTGGCCCATCACATTCTCAATATTTCCTAGCTTCAACTTCCATTTCAATCACTCCCATCTAATCCTATAGGTAACAAACTTATACTTAAATTAAAAAACTTGTCCTAACTAAAAATATGTCTTCGAGACCTTAATCATAATTTATAAGCCTTTAAGCATTCCAAACCCAAATTTTCTCTAAAATAACTAGAATTATGTTTTTATCATCAGACTAAACTTTCCTACTGCTGAACTGGTCTTTTTCCCCTTTTCTACAAGTCTCTATATTGGACGGTCTCCCACCAGGGGGTCAGGTTTCTTGACTGGGAACGACGACTCGTAATTGTCTTGTTGGCGGCTTCGTTAACCATTTCCGCTTTAATAAAGGCAATTTCTGTTGCACGGCCAAAGAAAACGGCAATGGTTGGCGAAGTCGCTAGCGGGACAGTTGCGAGTTGATCGTTTTTGGTTAAGAACCTGTGACACCTAGGTCCTGACCTAGCGTGTGCTCCCAGTTCGTCGCTCCATCATTTCCATCCATTTTGAAATCTAAGTTCGCCATAATAACCGGTATTGCGCGATCCTCATTTCAACCTTCTACAGTTCGTCTGTGTGCACAGTTGCCACTAGCTCTTTTCGGCATCAGCGCTGCGGCTATCTGTTCTTCGAACAACAAAATACTGTTTTCCCTGCCTGCTCATGCTTTTCTTTGCTTCTCTGGGATTTTTGGTTTGGTTCTTCTGCGGATCTCGTAATTGTTTATTTGATCATGCAGGGAAACTCCAAACAGCCATAAAAGAGAGGCCTATGTTCAGCAGTTGTCTGTCACGCTTAGATACTGAAATTACTCTTAAAACTTTTGTCCAAGATTGGATGTCCATAACTGGATACTGTCCATCACTGGGTGTCCATCACTGGATTTTTCATGTCCATGACTGGTGAAAAAAAAGCGTTTCTTTTTTCTTAAATTTTGTTAAACAATTTGTTTAATAAAATTATTAAAAAAATACACAATAGTTAAAAAAACCCCGCTTCGTTTAATGTTATAACTTTTAGACCTGTAGCAATCATAGGTTAGAAAATATTTGCGAAAAACTGAAAAAAAATCCTTATAGCGTCCAAGACTGGTGCCTTTACCTTAGTTCCGGTAAAAAATGTCCATGACGTTGCAGTAACGAAACCGTAAACACAGGATCCGCCAACAACGACCGGCGAAAAAATTATAATTTAGAGGCCAAGACGGTTTTCTAACAGCCGATCAGAAGCGCGAATGTTTCGGCATTGGTTATTATTAGGAACGCGTTCAGAAAATTCAAAAATTCTTAGTGAGTTCTTGTTTTGAAACTGTCTGTTACGAAACTGTAATTTTTTGCGACATGTTAATTTTTTATTATTACTTTATATTTTTGTATTAGATTATGCTTATTTTCATAATTTCTATACAATTTGAACATTACTTAATGAGATAAAAATTTAGTGAGTGCTCTAAATAAACAAAAAAATATAATTTTAGGCGAAAGAAAAAAAAAAAGACCAGTGCGACACTTGCAATTTGTATGGGGAGAAAAAAAAACGTTTTCAGAAATTGGAATATTTCACCATAAATAAATGCACATTATAACAGATAATGATTATGTTCGTATGCAGAATAAGATTTCCACCTAGTAAAACCTCAGAATTAGAAAATACGATCATAAAATTGGGATTTATGTGGGATCAAACTTTTGCGACACGTTTTTTTTTATGCCATGTACAAGTTTTTTGAAAATGAGTCAGTTAGAGTTGGGTCTCTTTCACATTGCCGCTTTATGTTATTTTTTTAATAATTATTTGACATACTTACTAATATTATAGGTACCTACCTACGTTCTTAGTTAGCTAACATTAACATTATTTTTTGGATTCTGAATCAAATAATATTTAATTTTCGCAACACAAATCAATACAATGGCGTGGCGACCTTACAGGATATAGGCGTTTTATTTTAGCAACCCATTTTTAATTTTACCACAGAATACCTAATGGATAAGGAGGTCGTGACCAAATTTTCTAAATAATAAGCACGCTTGGCAGACGCTATTAACAGCGATAATACCCTACAAACATCAAGGACCGCGTCTGCCACCATGGTGGCCCTGCGTTATCAAAGGTTTCAAAAATAATGTAGGTACATACACAAAATCGAAAAGGCAGATATCCAGGCCTCTGACTTTTTTAGATTTAAGTAGATTTTTTTATTTATTTTAATGATTTAAAAAAATGTTATGATTTGCACGTTTGGCAGACATGTGTAGATCGAAGAAAGACAATGAAAAAGCCTAAGGAAAAATAGTCTGCTTACATGGTGGCCCTGCGTTTTCAATTGACAACGTTTTAAAAATGTAAAAATAAGAAAAACTATAGGTACTAAATCATTTGCACCTCTGGGGCTGATGATTACAGTCATCCCGTAAACACACAAATCGAAGAGGCACACAGACATCCAGGCCTCTGATATTCCAAAGGCAGACCATTTGCTTTAATTCCGTGAATTTCAAACAGTCGTACAACTAAAAATAAGCGAGCGAAGTGTCTGCCAAATAGTGTTTTGTATCCAGGGAGTCCTAATGAATCGAATGGTCACAAAAAGCAATGATATAATGAGCAAATGATTTAGTAGAGTTTTTTTTTTACATTTTTACAACTCCGTCCCATGAAAACGCAGAGCCCTAATAAGTGTCTGCCTCTTCGATTTTCTTTAGTTTCAAGATTATTTTAACCTTGAATAAACCCCAAAGGCAGACATGTGCAAATGATTTAGCATATTTTTTTTTTTTACAAGTTCAATCCGCTGTTACACGAAAACGCAGTGACATACGACAAAATTTTACTGAACCAAATCAATTCGTACTGACCTAAACTGCAACCCACCGCGATGTGGATTCCGTGCAGGCATTTTACCGAAATGCTCACCACCAGTCTATCTATGAGACTATCAGTTGTACTATATAGAACTTACCTATGTACTCTGTCTGTGCTATCAGCAAAATAAAATCCAGGGCTGTTCTATTTCTTTTGTTACCAGCACCCTGTTCACAAGCGGCCGCTACATCCTCGCGGGCACGAACAACACGGCGGACAACAGCGGCTTGCGCGTCAGTGTCAAGAAGCTCTACATACACCCGCTCTTCACTGTCGGCCCTTACTGGCTCGATGCTAAGCGCTATGGTATCAAACAGGTTGGTTGACCAAATATCTTCTTAGTGTTACGTAAGTTATGGTTTTATAATTAGTAGGTATAGGACGCTGATCATCAGTGGTTCCCGGGGTCCTTCCCAAAAACGCCGAGATGGCTGGCCATCGGGGTGTTTCAGTGGGTGCGAGCTCCACATATCCCCGTAGGACTCCCAAACGACGGGGGGAAATAGCTAAAAGTATACGATTTCAGATGCATACCCTTGCGAGGCTGGACAGTGCCGGCTGGATAAACGGTTTTATTTTTTCGGGAACCTCACAGTGTGATGGGTTACGAGTTACACATAACCCACTTATACCCCCCCCCCCCCCACTTTCGTTCGCAGGTTGCAGCACGATACGACTTCATGCTAGCGGAGCTGGAAAAGCCGATTCCGCTTGACGGCGTAAAGATCGCCGCGGCTACCCTGGAGCAGAGAGTACCCGAAGCCTGGCAGGAAGTGGGGTATGCTGGCTTCGGTGCTGAACACCATGGGGTCAGTAAACTACTCCTACTTACGTGGACAACGATCAGAGTACATCCCTACCTATTTTGGTTTGACAGAATAAACTTTGATGGCTATATCCTGATAAAAGGCTGCGGTCCCATTGTCCTCTTGTTCTTCTGCCATTTAAGTAAATTATGATTGTCAGTCGGTCAGCCTACGAGTACCCTGCCAAACTACTTGCTGTTTTGAATACGTACTGAAAACAGTATAGTAGGTACCTATTCCCTCGGTAGGTATACTGAAAAACTGGTTACCACATTGTAATACGAAACAAATACATATTTCGTCATCACCATACACGGATTGCTTGAAGCTTTCGGGATCGACTGCTGCTTAGTGCTGCGACTGCGTAGTGAGTTGCAGACTTTTACGTACCGTCGAACTGCTTCGGGCTGTCGGCAGCTTGGGAGCTTCCAGCTGTGTTGACTTGTGTTGTTTGTTTTTTTATTCGCCTATTCTGGGCAGTCAAAAGAACAAAGTCTTTAGTAGTATCAGTATCTTAAATTCTATGACATAACGAAGTTAGCCGGGTCAGCTCGTTGTTAATAAAATATTTTCTAGTTTTAACAAATAATTAATATAGGTAAGTACTTACTTGTTTTTGCACAATGCCAAGAATCCTTGCTTACAGCCTCTAAATGGAACCATGAAAATAATTGTAAGGGTGTCAATGATTGGGTAGCTTACCCTGTTATGTTAACAGGAGACGATGCGCACGGACATGCACGGCATGGAGCTGTCGACGCTGGGCGACGCGGAGTGCGCGAGCCGCCTGCCGCAGTTCAACCCGGAGGACATGCTCTGCGCGCGCGGCCGCCCGCCCAAACTCGACACGGCTTGCAATGTATGCGTACATACTTACATTTTAGCTCTGTAGCTCAAGTTCGAAGTCTCCAGCAGTACCTTCCAAAACTTAGAAACTTGGACGTTATATTTGCGGGTTGGTAGACTGTGGGGACGTTGCCAGTGGTGACAACTGGGAATAACTGTTGGTAGGTACCTACATCCTCCGATTCATATAAGTAGGTAGGTAGGTACTTATCTAAGTATTATTAATATACTGGATATTTCTGACAAGGCGGTTAAAAATCGAAGGAGGGTTTCCGCTCACCATACCTAACAACTTTCCCAAAGCAACATAGATCGAAATCTCAAAAAAAAAAAAAAAATCAGCTGTTCCATACATCGGGTCTTGGGTCAATCTGCTGTCTTGGTCTGTGCACGGGACACATATTTTTGTTTTGCGATTTGACCCATGTTGCTTTGGGAAAGTTCTAAGGCATAGGAAGCCGAATCCCTCTTTTCATTTATTGCCGGCCTGTCAGAAAAACCTGAAGATTCTAACTACAGGATGTTATGACTTGACATTGATGATGAATGTCAAGTCATGACATATTATGTTGCAAATCCAGCAATATCTGGGCATCTGAACTTGTCAAATCATCATCGTCCTTACTTTTTACAAGAAGTTTATTTCTTTAGATATTTAACGTACTTTGGTATATAAGAATTATCATTATCAATGTTCTCTATACGAAATTTGTGTCGACCAGGGCGACAGCGGCAGCGGGCTGGTGACCGCGGCGGGCGCGCTGCTGGGCGTGGCCTCGTGGGTCGAGAACGACGCCTTCGAGTGCCGCAACGGCAACATCGTCGTTTTCGCGCGCCTCACGGCCGCCTTGCCCTGGATAAACGAGATCACAGGCCTTCTAGATCAAAGCCACCCTAATACCATGCCATCATCCTTTAAAAATATTAAGTCGACCCTGTATAATAAAGAGCTCCTGGGTAGTACCAGATATTAGCGTGCACAAACTACTTATCTATTTCTCGTGATCTACTTTCGATAGGAACCTGTTACTTACATCTATGAAGATTCGTTTAATAGTGTACTTACATCTTAACCTTTTTAATGAAGTGAAATTATATTTAGTTCGTCTTGGTATTAAATTTAATATGTATATTTAGAAGGTACCTACCAAAGTTTAAAAGATAGCAAAACGACACAGAGTTTAGTATTTCGTATCAGAAACGTTTTCTCAATGCCTTGTTATTTTATATAAGATAGGTTCTTGGATTTCAATCAAGCGTTTTATATTTACTATGTAGAAAAAGCACCGTTACCTAACGTATACTGTACATTATTTTTTTGGTTGTTGTATGGCTGTGTTAATATTACAAGTTTACGTTATTTTACTATGGACTATAAGTAAATGTCACAAAATTATATAGATTTAGGGCAGGTCTCATAGACACTAAATGTATCTATTCCGTATTTTTTCATGTACAGGGTGTGTTTCTGACAAGGCGGTAATAAATCAAAGGGAAAAAAAGGGATTCAGCTCACCATCCATAACAACTTTCCCAAAGCAACATGGGTCGAAATATCAAAACGAAAACAAGCTGTCCCGTTCATTGACCCCGTCAGCTGATCGAACCAATATATGGCACAGCTGATTTTTTTTGAGATTTCGACCCATGTTGCTTTGGGAAAGTTGTTAGGTATGGTGAGCTGAATACCTCCTTTGATTTATTACCGCCTTGTCAGAAACACCCAGTAAATGTTATATTATATGATTGCCATAATTTGATAGTAAGTTTCCTAATAAATAATGTCTTAAAAAAAATCTATTTTTTAACCCCAATCCCAAAAAAAAAAACAATTATGTTCTTGAAAATTTAATGACTTTAATAGAAGAATAACTAAATTAAAACAGCAAGAAGAAGTTATTCAATATTAACATCATCTTCGCCTGATTATGTTGAAGCAAAAAAGACAAAAATTAATCAATGACCTAACAAAATATACAACAAAAGTCATCAAATAATTAAGTCCATCCTGTTATTAGACTTTCGACCGCCAGACGAATCAACACAAAGATGGATCAGCTAAATGATGAGTTACATTCAACTTACAATTTTGAATAATATTCGTTATTAAAAGAAAAAGGCTAAATAATTCTGCCCTACTAATATATTGTGTAATAATATAAAGTGTCGGCTACTTATAATATTTTTTATAACTATGCTTTAATTTTCACACAGAGAGCGGCGGCGCGGGCCGCTCTACACATCACTCGCTACGATATCTCTTAACCAAGTGTTGAAATGAAGCAGCACTGCGCAGGCGCCGCTAGTGAGCACGTCGCGAGCGCGTCGCGAGCACGTCGCGAGCACGTCGCCAGCACGACACGAACAAGCCGCTCGCTGCTCGCGCGTGCTCGCCCGTCCCGGAGCGCACGCACTTCGCGCGCAACAAACTAGCTTTTTTTGTAGTTTTAGTTTTTTACAATATATAGGATTTCTTTCTATAATTAATTATATCTAATATTTACAATGGAGGTGAACGGACAATATTCAAAACTCTACATACTCTCTATCTCAAAAAAAAATCCTGTTAACCTACCCAAATTAATTATCTACACGACTTTTAATAAGAATTTAAAAGTAAACTTGTCAGGGCTCGCAGACGGCGGCTCATATCTTGTGTATCTTCTGCGAGACGACGACGGGGTTGTTGCGGCGGATCTCCTGCGCGCCCAGCTCCCGGTAGTCGAAGGAGCACTCGTGCTTGTCGCTGTACCGGTGCACGCCGCAGAACAGCCCGCCGCAGCGGCACTCGAACCCTGCCCGACAAACAAACAAACTAATCCTTACGTCACAGTCTCGCGTCACAATCGCGTCGAATGTGACAAATTATATTTTTGAGAGGTCTATAACCGCGACAGTAGAAAAAAACGTTCAAATTATCAATCATAGAGAGGGCAAATAAATACAAAAACATCTTGGTGAAAAAAAAAATATCTAACATAATTTAGAAAACATCTGGGGAATGAAAGCAGCAGCCGTTGACCTTTGGTCAAAACAACGCCTATCTACTATAATAACAATAATAACACATCACACTCTTTAAGGGTGTAATCTATGATCAATTTCATTGACGAAAACACTCCATATGGGGGGCCGCAGGCAAAATAACAAAGTGAATTCAGCCGAGTTTTTAGTGGGTAGGTAGTTTAATGATAATCGTGTCAACTTATAATCTGAGGCGATACAGAGTTTGCCGGGTCAGCTAGTATAGTATACAAGTGGAGTCCGCCGTGTGGTGGGCGGCACAGAATCCCACCACCTCTTCCTGTGGGTATCGTAAAAGACGACCAAGGGTATTTCCGAAAGCTGGTCAGCCGTATTTTATTCAAAAGTCCATACTGCGATGGCCAATCCGCCTGCCAAGCGTTGCGATTACGGCAAATTTCCTCAACAATGTTTGTTCTTGTGGCAATCTATAGGGGAGAGCTAGGTCCGGCAGTGAACGTCTATCGGTAATGAATACAAGCGGAGAGGGACGAGACATGTACCTGTGAGGCCGACCTTCTTGCGGCAGACGGCGCAGCGGTTCTTCTTCTTCTTGTCCTTGTCGTCGGCGTCGTTGTCAGAGTTGGCCCCGCTCGCGCCGCCCGAAGTGCCCGCGCCTGCCTCCTCCTCCTCTTCCACCTTCTGAAATTTTACACGTCTGTGATTACAACCCTACCACACTATAACAAAGAGTAGGTACTAAGTACAGTATGGACATTGGAAACTCCCTCTTGCTCCCGCTGTAAGTACCACCCACCCGCGCTCGGTCACCTCTCAGTTACAGCACAGTACAAATAACCATGTCTTATCTCAATCACACAAGCATTAACGCGTTCACGTACACGACCTAAGAAGACTGTAAGCAAAACAACGCTTTTGTTTCATACATTTGGTCGCTAGTGTACGAGTTGTGACACTACTGAATTATGAAAAACTCCTGCCGACTAATGCGAGAGCTTACAAAGTTACAACTACAGACTATCTCGCTATTACACATGAGTGTGAGCTGAGCAGGACGGAGAGTGGCACTTTGATTGAATCTTTGTGAGCATTATCACTTTAGTCGGTCATGCATGTCATGTCACGGTATTACAATAATCTTTGTCATATCGTGCTCTGGCTGCTATTATTATTTAAAAACGACAGTATCAGGTGTGACATACTGTCTGAAAAGGATGGATTACTGAAGTGGGAAACCGTAGAACTAGTGTCAACATTAAATGTTTGTTTTATTAACCAAGTGACACATTGTGAGACGAGAGGTAGCGTTAGTTTAAAATTGTTAACATTTTCAAATTTATATGGGATACTCCATATAAATTTAAAAATGTATGTCGTAGGAAGATTTAATGATTATGATGCATGAGAGTTGGCCAGCAATTAAAAATCTATGGAAGGTTTTAATTTTATAATTATACTAGGTTTTTTGTAGTAAAAAAATAATCCCTCTATCAAATTATCCGACTTTACGCAAAATACCTAGTCTTGACAAAAAAAATAATAACAAAACCCCCTACGACAGTATAGCACGATGGCTGCCCAGCCAGTCGTTATGGGGTGGGTTTATTGGTTTACAAGGCTCTTCATGTGACCTTAAACGTAAATGTCCATTGGAGTCAAGTCCGGGCTTCTTGCTGGCCATGGGGTCCCATTTATTTGGATAATTTTGCTCCAACCATTCACGAATCACGAACACAAGGGCCGTGGTGGGTAGGTAGGTCTGAAGTAAGCTGGGCAGCCGCCGTGCTGGTACCACAATGAACCGTTTAAGGGCAAATGGCCGGTCTTCGAAAATATTTTCTATTTCCTTCCTGAGGAAAGACTGGTTTGCGATGAAGAATGAGGGAGTATGTCAGGAATCAAGGTGGTCATGTAGAACATCAATAGTAAATTGATTTTTTTTTTTTTCAATTTACAAGATATTTTATTTTAGATTTATAACTTTTTATTAACCGACTTAAAAAAAGGAGGTTATCAGTTTGACCTGTATACTGTATGTATGTTTGTCCGCGATTATCTCGCGTTTTGCTAAACCGATTTTAATGCGGTTTCCTGATAAGTATTTGTTACATTCAGGAGAAGGTTTTAGTATACCTATTTTAAACGACTTAGAAAAAAAGTGCTCAGTTAATGTATGAGTGAGTTTATCGGAGGTGGGTTCCTTTTTTGTAAAAAATGAATTATTATTATTCAAATAATTCCCTAATTAAAACTATACGACCTGACCCCTTTGATATGGTTTAGATTTACTCAGAAGATACTTAATGCATGTTTGAACCAACTATGCTTGTATTTTGGATAGCTTAGAAGACGTAGATGTTTTAAAGATAATCTGCCGACTAAATTCCTAGGTGAATTTCTTGACAAAATGCCACTAAAAAAAACCTTTGCTAAAATTCAAATTAAAATATCAGTTTAGAGGGCTGCAAAACTTATACATATAAAAAAAAATCAATTTAAGTATTTTTTATCTAAATAAAAATTATATATTAAAGATTAGATAAACAATAAAAGAAACATCCTAATGCTTGAATTAAAAAAAAAATGTTCTCAACTTATTATTATGTTATTATGAAAATAACTAAAAAGTTCAATACATAACTCGGAAACGGCTGGGTTTTGACCTGGGTACCTGAGGGCTAAAAATGATTGATAATGACTCCTACTATCACCTTCTGAAATGGTCAGGTCTACTTACCAGTAACCCTGTATAATTCATGTAGCAAGTCGCTCTCATGATAATGCTCACGTCTAATGACTTTGGGCTAACTTTGGGGAATTCATATCCGATTAGGTTAGCTCGATACGCAAGCCTTGGTTTTCCAAGGCGGAAGTTTATTTATGGAAAACTAAATTAATGATAAATCACAGCCAGGAGGCCCTTACATGTAGACTACCCTGATCTTTGAACCGCTCGAGACAATAGGCATGTTTAGAATACTTTAAATTTCACTGCACCAATATCGTCTGTTACTGTTACGATCCACAAAGTTAAGACTACGAACTAGAAAAATCAAATAAATATAACGCAATGTCATGTATGCTGTATACAAATCTAAAAGAAAACAAAATAACAGACGAACAACAGACCCTCTTGAGGTTCTTTCGGCTGGCAGCAGGTACCGCGGGATCGTGCTCGGACGCGACCCTGGTCCCGCTAGCCTTTAGATCTTTCTCATCGACCGCCTCATGGACCGTGTTTTGTTCCTCATGGATGTCGACGTGTTTCTTGGTGCCTCTATCATCGTTGGCGCTACACCCACCGCCGCTAGTCTTGGCGCTCGTGCCGTTTGAGGAGCCGCTCTCAGCCTGGCTGCTGGACCGGCTACTGCGCCGCAAAGCTTTTTTTATGATCCTCTTCCCCCTGGATTCCTCTTTATTCGGGTCATTTTCCATTATTTTTCAATGTTTTTTGTTCTTTATGCAGGACATTATGAGTGAGTGCTCTATTTCAAAACGCTAAACAATAAAATCAGGCTCAGAATACGAAGCATGTGTTCAAATATGCGACACAAAGCTTCACAACTTTGTATCATGGTATGAAAATGTCCCACATAGTATAAATATGAAACTGATTGCAAGTAAAATTACATTTTTCACAAATAAAACAGAAAAAAAACTATTGTTAAAAAATCCTGTAATCAACTTCTAAGATTCAATATTTGTCAACAAACAACACAAATTGGTTTGTCATGTTGACGTTTAGAATAGACAATTTTATTATAATCGATATTTTTTTTTCAAGTTTTGCAGCGTTTTTTTTTTCACCTCTCCATCCGGGCCGGGCATGCGACGTACAGTGGCGGCCACGGTCGGCGTAACACTTCCGGTTTTTCTGTATTGCAAAATAGCTCTTGTTCTTTGGTAATCCAATCTAGGGTGCACAAGACCATAGACAAATCTGTTACGCCCTCCTAGACCGCCACTGTACGGCAAATGGCGATAAAAACGGATACCGCACGATCTGTCTGGGCCAAGCGAGCTCCTGCAGCGGAGGACCCTGTGCCAGGGCCACATCAACACGCTCCGCGTCATAATCGATCACTGTATGGGAATAGCAGTCGGAGGTCTTTCTTCTATTGGCTTTTCGAACTCTAAACCAGTGAAATAAACAGCAAAATGGCGAATGAAGTTCATTCAATGCACCCTTTTAGTTGAAATTTGTAGGTATCCAAAATATCAATGCTATTTGTGTGTGCTCTTTATTAGCCTGCTTAGTTAAGTCAGAAGGAAACTACACGACGATATGTTTACTATCAGACAGTAAAGTTTATAAATATTCAGTAAAAATATTTAATTAATCATTCTTCATAATTTTCGGCACATGTAGTGATTAAGAATTACCCTACAGACTCCCCTTATCAGAACCCACTCTTAATCTTGTCGTCTGTCTTTAAAGCCCGCTCTACACTCGAGCGCGAAGTCGTGCCGTGAAGTCACGCCGTGAACATATGCCACGTAGATGTCGTATACGAGAAGGCGTAAACGACGTCTACACTACGGTCGCGTTTCGCGGCTTTGGCGGGAGTTTGCGGACCCTTCGCGCCTCGAGTGTAAACTTCGCAATGTGATAACAGTGAGTGGTAGCAATTGTTAGTGTGAGTGGTATTGTCACCTCCTCGTGCGGCTGCGGCAGCGGCAGCGCGGGCACGGTGGGCGCGGCGGCGGCCAGCGGCGTGGCGGCGGGCGGCGGCGGCGCGTACGCCGCGGACACGGCCGACGGACTCGTCGTCGGCGGCTGCTGCTTCTTCTTTAGCGCCTCCTGAAACACACCATCAAACCTTTTGTCATGTATTCGGGTATTTCATACTCAGGTTTTAAAGTGTCTTCGGTGAGAATTTCTGTAACTATTAAGTTAACTATTTTTTTTTATCTCATACCAAGGGCCCTAACTGGTTATATTTATTGGTTTAAAAGATTAAAATAAAAACATGTGATAAAAGTCCGCACCGTGCCATGTTGCCTCCCCAAAAATGACTATTTCGTATAAAAAATTGAAAACGTACCATTGCTATTAAATCGAATACACTTTGTATCCATTTTAGAACCTTTCAGCAATGTTTGCAAAAATATACTGATTATATACTGAACCACAGAAAGAAACTGTTGCCAAAAGTGGCCGTTTTTAGCAACAATCAGTTTCTTTATGTGGTCTTTAACCTAAAAGCTATACAACAATGCCCTAAAAATACTAGGCTGAATTATCTAGGGGAATACTGTTTCACATTTTTGATATTTGCCTTAGTTTAGAAGATATTTATTTTTTTCTCGGGTGGCGCTACTTTAGCTGTGCTATGCCTCTTAATATTTTAGACTTAAACTTAGTCTTCGGTCTAGTTCGGTCCTTCCAAAGGCTACTTTGATAGTAAACATTTTCTTTAGTGAGCTGATGAATTCAATATGATTTTTTTTAAGATAAATACTAAACTGACCCTTTGACAAATGGCGGATGTTGCGGAATGTGTAAAAAAATTTTTTTTTTGTTTATTTTTTAAACGACACTCATAATTGCGCCGTGACCGTGATAAAAAAAATCTTTTTTTTTTTATTATGTTGTAAATATGTAGGTTTAGTATTGTAGACTCTTCAAATTAAATCGCATTGTAAAATATTATTCGGTTAGTTATGGCATGCACGGGACGAAAATCCAAACAGATGTGTTCTAAACCAAGGCTTTTAGCGAACTCGGTTTGGATAAATAGGTAAACGATTCGGAGTTGGACACAAATAGTTCGCTAAGGCCTGACCATTAGTTTGCATTGTATTTCGTTTATTTAAACTTTAATTATGATCATCAATTAAGTATTTTTTAATGAATTATGCAATGTTAGTATGTTAATTTACATTGAAGTATGTAGGTTCATTCTTGGCGTACTTCACCCGCAATTCCAAAGAAATTGTATTTGACTGACTGGGGAACTATTACTGTCACATTTCCAATAATGCTCTTCTTCCTCTAGCTAGAGCGTCTAAGGCAATACAAAAAAAACGCGAAGAAGACGAAAACAATATTGCAAATGTGGCCGTAATATAGTGGCTGCTTGATAAATATTGAAATCCTCGCGCAGCGCAGGCTTAGCTGACACGTACCGAGTATGAATTGGTTAACAGTGAGGTGAGACACAGTTTCATTATTAATTTGAAATTTATAAAATATCTCTATTCATATAATTTTTACGACGAAATTTCACAATGAGGAACCACCAGTTCTTTCCACCGACAAATGAGTGCAATTCTAATGGTGTCAAACTTGAAATGTCTCTGTCATATTTAACGTGTTTTTCAGTACCCAAATGAGTAAGTAAATAATTGTTTGTTCAGAATCAAAAGTAGAGAGATTCCATTGCAATCAAAAAATTTGTAACTGGAGTCCGCGTTTGTCAATGTTTTTTTTTTCAGGAATAGGTAGGAACTACAATACATATTTTATTTTGAAACGAAACACGTTAATCGCAGTGTTTACCTGGATACACCACAATGAAAAAAAAAAAAGAAATGGTTATCTACGCAAATGTCACGATAAAAATTAAACTGAATATTAAATATCACCTAAATATCACCCAGTCAGACTCCTCATGAACTTAACTAAAACTAGAATAAATCATCTTAAAAATTGAAGTAATACCGTACCAAATTTTAAATCGATAGGACAAATGGAAGGTGGTTAGATTCTCTCATCCATTATTTAAGAGCTGATCATCTTCAAACGGAAATGTGGTGATGTAACATGGTACCAAATTTCAACTCGCTCGGACTAAGAACACACGAGCTGAAATTATCAATGATATAAAAAAAAAAACAAAACGAAAATCGGTTCAGCCGTTTGGGCTCTACGATTCCACAGACAGATACACACGTTAAAATTATAACACCCCTCTCTGAATTTTCGTTCGGGGGTTAAAAAACTATAGAACATTTTGTTTTTGTAATTGTTTTAACAGAAATATTTTTGTCACTATTGTTGTACGACAAACTTCAATGGATTAAAGTTAATCGTGCGAGTTGATATGACGACGATCGCCGTCAACATAACGTACGGGAACACAGCATTATAAATGATGGTGTACTGGCATTGCACTGTAGTAAAGTCACTACGGAAGTTAATATGATTCGACCACGGATTGCGTCATCCAAAGACCACATCTTATTTCAGAGTGACAAACAATAACACTAAAGTTATTTTATAAAAGCAAACGAATGTTCTAGAATCTCGTAAAACATGTTTTTGAAAAGTCAACATGATATTTAAAAGGATGTAGGTAGATTTCACTCAATAAATTAAATACTGAATGTATGCGATTAAAGCAAGATTGTTTAGGTATCGCACCAGATACGGGAACCTTGTTTTGAATCGAGCAGTAACTTTTTTTGTTTTTGATCAAATGAGAGCAGCTTTTTTAAAATGCAGATACTGTAATTCGAAAGATTAAAAATAATTCTGCAAGTCTGCTGGCATTACCTTATAGACGATATACGACAAATAAATCAAACGACCGAAAGAACAGAGATAGAGCTTCGATAGCATACTGAGGGAAAGGGACAGTCATATGTCTGTCGCCCACATTGGTTACTACATTTAATTGGAAAAAGTAATAAATATTCAATATCTTTTTTTTATGTAGCCTTTTGTGTCTTTTTAAATATTACTTTTAAATCAAGTCTGAATTACCAGAATTTGATTTTCTTTATTATCATTATTCCTAGGTAGATTTAACAAAAACTAGCATGTAATTTCGAAGAACTAGCTATTCCCGTTTTTTGGAAAGGTTATCTTTGACGAAATAATGTATCGAGGTTTTTTTTATTCCACTAGTTTTTCTCAATTATAAAAAACTTTGTTTATCCTCAAAAAGGTTATATTAAAATTCCAGATCTTTACCTCCTAAAGATTAACCGTGTTATTCATAAACATACAGTTTATTTTTAGTAGCATAACTGAAGGTCTACTTCTCTGGTTTGTTGTATGGTAAATACGTGACATCCAGTATAAATTGACATACGTCAAAAAACTAAAATGCTATTTAACTTTTTATGAATAACAGGGTAAGAGAATAACTTGATTTAAAAAACCTTCAAAACACATATAGCGTCTTAACTTGTGATGATCGGCGATTAGTCAGTTACAATAACAATTAATTTCTGCTAAATCTGCTGCTAGTGATATTCCGAAAAGTTTAATATTAAAAAATCTAGATTTACTAACCACAAAGATACAAAGGGCTCGAAAGTACCGCGAGTTGCAAGACTTGCAAGAAAAGGATGGTCGGTAGTTACGGCGCGTTGATGGTCATGGTGCCGTTTTTCTGCTCGGCTTGTGGTGAGCATTCGTGCCCCCTGATTATAAAACAATCCCGGTTACGTTTTGCGCGAACAACCGAAACTCACCTGTTCATAGTACGATCTAATAATGTAATGCCAGCATTACTTATAGAATTTAACCCAGACCAAAATATGGCAACCTTCAAATATACATCACGCAGACACTGAATATTACACGTTCTTCATTTGCGTTCAAAACTAAAAAAAAACGATGTGATACGAACAAACAGCTACTGTAAATATTGCTTCAGAGGCGGAGCAAGGCAACCCTTCATTTTTGTACATCAAGTTGATGGTTTACCAATTAGCTTGTGGAAGTGTTTAAAGAGGTGAACCAAAAATTGTTGGTAAATGATTGAAATAAGACTACTTACTATCTACGACCGTGAAGTGTTATAACAATACAACCATACAATCTATTATATTACTAGTATTAGTGTTTCAGTATTTACCTTAAAGCAAACAGAGCAGAGTCCGTCCGTGGAGGGGTTCCCGTAGAACCCGCAGCCGGACCGGCACAGCGCTTCCATGGGATTCGATTCACGCTCCATTGTTCCACTGATGTTCACTCGTGATTATTCAAACGAGCGGTCACTTCACTACAGTCTAGAGTCTAGAGTCCAATTGCACTAAGTCCGTCAATTTATTTTATTGCACTCGCGTCAGGCAGTAGCACCTAAACTCGCTGCACCTTGAGTCAGCGTCGGATCACTGTCTTGCTGAGACCGCGGCGGTCTCACTCGACGACGTCAGTTGGTTCTTGGTGTGTCAGGATCGCAGGTGGCCCTGGAAACAACGATATAAACAACATAAAAGTACGCTTGGATACAGTCTAGTATCAATTAAACAAATCATAATAGGGGCAGGGCAACAGCTATGTAATATTGAGTGAAATGCTAAGTGCTGTTGATAGTTAAAGTTCGATTTGTCATACTTATCAATCATTTAAATAATGGAAAGTGGTATTCGATCAAAACTATAAACGCAACGTAGTTCAGGCGCGCATAATATGCATAACGTGGTTTTGCGTAATAAGAGAGAGCTGAATCAAAAGTGGAACGCGCCCGCGAAACAGAGCAGCAAGCGGCGAGGGGCTGCCGGCAAGGTCGGGCCTCGCCAGACCGACCCCATGGACGAGATGACATCAAGTGTGTGCGATATAATTAATAAGTGTATCAATGTGTGGGAGCCGTCGCGGGGTCATTAGCTGGCAACGTGCTCGCCGAGGGGTTCAATGGCCGGGAAGCACGCGGGCCCGCGCGGGGGCTCGCGGCGCCCGCGCATCGGGAACCCTTCGGCGCTATACCAATACCGCTATGCACAAAATTAATAATCAATGCTACCTCGATTTAAAAATGATGCAGGCAGCCTCTTCTCACGCTGAACCTTCTCACCTTATGGTGTAGTATCTCAAAAATACCAAAGGGAACGACTGTTTTTCTTCTACGCAACACTGATTTTATGCCTCACTGGAGGGTTGTTTTTTTGTAATTTTTTTGGCACGCTAACGGTGATTTCTGTACGCCTCGAAGGTTTGGTTTGGTAATATCGTGGCAGGCAGGTTTCATAACAAGAGCGCAACATAATTTGCAACGATTTATTGTGAAGCAGTGGAACGAGAAATCGTTTGTCTTATGTGGAATGAAACATGACAAAGTCACGCTAGGTACTTAAATCGTAAGTGAAATTATCAGCTCTATTCTAGCAATAGTGATGTTGACACAAATCAAAATTTTATTTAACTACCGAAAATATCATTTTAAAAAATTATTAAAATCAAGTGGAATTTATGAAAATAAAATTTTAAAGCAACGTCTATCGAGTATTATTATCACGTGACTGCAATCACTTATAGTAGGAGCAATTTTTTTTTTTAACTCAACCCTATATTAGCATAGCAGTGCACAGACGCGCAACGTAGACGGATGTCCCAAAAGTGCCAATACCAGGTAGGTATCGCAGCGGTCGCCAAACCATATCGTCGACCGACACCCGCTCTTTTTATTTACTCCCTGCATGTCTACAATACTTCTATCTACGATTATGCTTTTAGATATTCTGTGGTTTAGCTGTAAACTTGACAGAGAAAATTCAAAGACAACAAGTCACAAAAGTTACAAGGAGTAAAGTTTGTAAAAGCCATGTCATTCCACCTTAAAACACATTAACACAGTCAAGTCAAAAGACAAAAAATATTTATTCAATACTAGCTGTCCCGGCGAACATCGTATATCGCACCTTACAATTTTATATGGTAAATTAAATTGTTGTTTTTACCAACTCCCCATTTTTCCATATTTTCCCACCTATTAAACCTTCCCTGGAGTACTACGAACATTTCAAAACTAAAATCAGCTAAATCCGTTCGGCCGTTTTCGAGTTTTAGCGAGACTAACGAACGATTCATTTTTATATATATGTCACCGGAAAATAAAAAGATTCGCAAGTTTATAAATTTCCTAGGAAATTTATAAACTTTCGTAGGATTCTAAACGAGAGATGAATTGAATTATTTTACGCCCACTTTTTCGCAAATTTATAAATTTTCGACGCGTCGTAGTAAATTTATAAACTAACGGATATCAATCCGTAAGATTCTAAACGGATCGACCAATCACAGAAGAGCTTTTAATTTTACGCTTTTTGAAATACGGAAAATAACACACTGCTCTCTGATTGGTGGATGTTGACAGTGAAAATGCTTGCGTCCATAGACTTACGTACAATCAGACTTGCCAAACAATTCGATCACACTAAAAGTATTTTTACTGGTACTAAAAACTAAGTAGGTTTATAGGTTAATATGTGACCGCTAATGTACGAAATTCAGTAAAAGTGCACTAACTGGCTGAATCCGTAAGAGTTAGAAATAAAATGTTGTTCTCAACATTAACTAGGTAATCTGCAAAATCCCTAGGTAATCTACAGAGTTAACGACTAAGTTAAGTTCGAAAAATTGTTGCCTTAGATTTCAGTTTAACACAGGTAACCCAAGCTCCGCTCGCTTCGCTCGCTACGCTGGTTAAAGATCACAAGCCAAACCTAACCTAACCTACAATTTCGCCCTAGATTTGAATTTTCGGTCGGAGCTTTCTGTTTTCCGCACTTTAACGGCGAGACATCCGGTAATACGCACATTAACTAGGTAAAGTGCGGATACCCCATATTTCACATAAAATTTCGCACATTAACTGACCTAAAAAGTTAATGTGCACATTGCCCGGTAAAGAGCACATTAACGTATTTCGCACTATAACGGTGACAGATATAATATAAGTAATCTTGTATTTTAGGTACCTACCTAACTAGTAGGGGGTTAAAATTCCCTATTTCACTCTACCAAAATAAAACATTTTGGTCATGGCTAAAACTTTCGTAGCTCTGTGTTAAATTTCAATTCATTATACATGGCGTTTGGTTATTGGTTACTTATTATTTTACGAGTGAGTTTAGTAAGTTTATCAATTTACGAAAATGTAGGCGTAAAATAATACAATTTATCACTCGTTTAGAATCCTACGAAAGTTTATAAATTTCCTAGTAAATTTATAAATTTACGGTTCTTGTTATTTTCCGGTGACATATATAACTAAAGGCGGCCCCGCGGTCTTACCCGCGCAGATTTCTTATAACACAAAAATCCCGTTTTTTCTCGTTCCCGTGGGAATTTTGGAAAATCCCTTCTTAGTGCTCACCTACACCCCCCAAGGAACCCACGTGCCAAATTTCAGCTTTCTACACCCAGTAGTTTCGGCTCTGCGTTGTCTGTCAGTCAGTCAGTCAGCCAGTCAGTCAGTCAGTCAGTCAGTCAGTAACGGAAGAGTTTTATATATATTGATTGATAATAATATATAGTAGATAGTAGAAGTAGATAGGATACAAGGTATAACTTATTGTAGGCCAATTAGACTAATTATTCTTAATGGTATTGATACCTTATTTAGTAAAGTATCCGATACTGCGAGAGGTGAGGGTGTGGTAGTTCACGCCCTGCAGTACCGGGCCGAAGAATAGGACTTAGGTATCCCCTGCCTGTCGTAAGAGGCGACTAAGAGGGGACCGTTGGGTGCACGAGGCGGGGGCCTCGTGTAGTCATATAACGGCCCCGAGAAGGACGGCGGCACATGGTGTCCCGATTCCGTCGTCGAGCGAAGGAAGAGCCATCCGCGCTCAGGAGGGACTACCACCACCTGTCCCCCCGAGATGAGGCTAATCAGCCAATGCTGGAAGGGGTCGCGGAGTTGAACATAACGATCGAAAGATCAAAGTGACCCCCTTGCCAACAGCCGAGATGGACACCGGCAGGGTTTTAGTGGGTGCGAACCCCACATAACCCTGCGACTCCCCCCGGGGTCGCAGGGTACTCGTCAGGAATTTATCCGCCTTAAAAAAAAGGGTGAGGTAGTTCAGGGCGCCCACCAAACGGCTTACGAAAACAAATTTTTGCCTTGCCTTACGACAATGGTCGCCTGGAGACGCCCCCAAACGAGCCCACCTCTGTCAAATTATTCTACTCCCTTTCGCAATGATTTTACAGCATAGAGAAGCAAGGAGTAACAAACATACAATAAGGGTGACAAATCAACATCGAGCTATGCTGCGCTGTGCTGTGCTGTGTTTCTTAAGCTACGTTTTTTTAACAATCAACATCAAGCTGTGCTGTGCTTAGCTCAGTATTAAACAGCAGCTCGTTTAGTCGGCACAGTTCGGCACAGCGCGGCTCAACACGGCGGGTAGCGCGCCTCGCTCGAGACTGCTGCGTTTTTAAACAGAGCGTATCCTCACAAACAGCGCAGGCAGCGCAGGTTTGTTTGTATCCTCATTAAAATGGCACTCCCAGCCTGCCTCCCTCGGCAAGCGCGGCTCCTCCGCTCTCGGTTATCTCTATGTTACCGCTCAGTACAAATAAATAATCGTCCTACGACTTATCTCACTCATACAAGCATGATACGCGTGCAAGTACATGATTTTCGGGTGTGTGCGAAGAAACGAGATTTTTTCTATGAAGTGTCCGAGGTGTGGCGCAGCATAGCTCGATGTTAATTTGTCACCCTAACAAACTCTACTTTACAATTTATCTCTTTTGCTCCATTTGTTCTGTTGTGACATTGCAATTAAATTGAGAAACAATACAAATAACATAAAATAATATAATTAAAGTAAGGTCAATGTGGGGAAGTCCGTCTGGGAGGTAAGTCCGTCTAGCGACAATAACTTTCGTTTTAAAAGGAATTTTGCGGTTACAACCCCTTAAGTTTACAACCCCTGCTTGCTTGGATAAGACGGTCTTGCCCTAAAAATTATAAAATTGGATTATCATCGAAATCCCAACTGTATTTACAACGGAATTAAAACCAAAGTGCCAAGCCATTTTGTAGTTATTATCTGAAAGATGTTTCAAGGGTATTTCCATAGAACATTATGATAATAAACCACTAGACCGACTTGCCCTTCATGTGCGGGAAGTCCGTCTATTTTCAATTTATTTTTTAAATATCTATATCTCCAAGACTATGAAAGAGATTACATTTTCTGCATTGATAAATAAATAAACATTTCATACTCTTTTACCTTCGAGCACATAAATCGGCGTAGAATGCAAATATCAATGCTTATTTAATCTCAAAGTGAATATGGAGTATGGAGGACTTGCCCACACTGACCTTACCTGAAATAATTAAAATATCTTAAAAAGGTCAATTTCGACTAGCGCTTTTAGCAAAATCTTCATTATCATATTACCCAACTAAATTTGTAAAGTAAAAACTTTTGTATTTACTACATATGTACAACTACTAATGTGTACAAATTTTAATTACATAATAATACAAAACTATTAGCATCCCTTATTAATAATTCATCTCTTTTATATATTCCCAGTTCAAAATAGCAGATAAACTATGCCAAGGCAAATCGGAAAAGTCATGTTCTGATAATTATAACAAGCACGCTCGCTTGATTATCGTCATTGGTTATTTCAACAAAATAATATTCAAAAGGTGCAAAATAAGCGTTTATAGAGTGTTTACGCATCCGTGCCTGCGCAGTTAGCAATCGCAGTTCATTCGAGACAAAGACGACTCGCTTCTTAGATAGTGTAGGAAACAACAAGTTCTATTAGTGGCCACACACAAAGAGCGGCCACAGTTCATATATTTATATGACACCGTACGATAGATTAAAGCATCAAGAGCACTGCGACCTCTATGAATACAAACACATATTGCACACAACACAACTCTACATATCTGAAACTCAATTTTATTCATGCATACAAAGGGTGGTTGTTTTCGGTTGGATAGGACATTGCAGGCTTGAATCACCTGATTGTCCGAAAAGTAAGATGATTCCGTGCTTCGAAAGGCACGTTAAGCCGTTGGTCCCGGCCGCAGTAGTGGTCGTTATAACCGCGGCGACAAGCTGGCCCCTTGTCACGTTGGTAATAAAAGCATAAAAACTCAGCTAAACGTGGGTCCGGCTCTTGAGCTGTTACCTCTGCCTAACCCTTCGGGGAATAAAAGGCGTGAGATTATGTATGTACAAAGGGATGCAATAAATGGAAGAATAATAGTAATATAAGTAGGTATACCACCACTTTTAGAGTTTTTAGAAAAGTAAGTAAATTAAAAGTTTGTATTTTATTCCGACTGCTAAGAGATGGCCATATTTATTTAGAAAACCTTATTGCCCATATGAATATTTAGTAAAAAAGTGGCAAGTCTAATATCTGGTGGGCAGATAGGCAGGCAAAGACAGATTTATTTTATCGCGTAGTCGCGGGCGGCAGCGGCGGTGGCGGCGTGCCCCGCTGACCTACATGCCGAGTGCTCGCTACGCAATTTGAGCGCGACCCGTG
Source organism: Euspilapteryx auroguttella (assembly GCA_951802225.1). Lineage (NCBI taxonomy): Eukaryota > Metazoa > Arthropoda > Insecta > Lepidoptera > Gracillariidae > Euspilapteryx > Euspilapteryx auroguttella. The sequence continues at coordinate 3,191,825 of OX637649.1, read as the reverse complement.
CCGCGCTGCGCCCCGCTCCCTCGCCTCGACTGCTTCTCTGCCCCGCCGCACATGTCACATCATAGAAGGACTGATACCCACATCCCAAAATGACCGCGCTACTATTGCAGTCATTTCAAATTATCAAAATCTCGAAGATATGTTGTGATGGCCTTACAGTACATTGGCCTCGAATGACTGAGAAAGGTGTAGGGTACTTTCACCCCTATTCCCTTACTGACTTATACATAAATGTCAGCGAAGAACGACAAGGTTCATCCATTCAACTCCAAGTACTCCATATCCACGTACATCATAGGTTCTTTAACTATTCAATAAGAGCCAATTTAATCCATAAACACAACTAGCGAAAACGTAACTGATACCTACAAAGCAAACTTCATTCCAAATTCACATCACAGTAACATAAATTAGGACGTTTTGTGGCAGAGAGGCTGCGTCGACAGCCTCTCTGCCACAAAAAAAAACGAAAGAACGAAGGGACGAACCAACGAAACACACGTCGAAACGCCCATCTACCACACGGTAATGGATAAAATGTTCCGAGCATTTGATCTAAATCAACAAGTTGCTTGCTGTGACCTGGATTTTTATTTGTGGAGACCTAAAATCTCATCAACATTGTAAGGCAAAAACAACAGTAGACATTATTTTTACCTTTAAAACACATTATGACAGTCTACTCCGAGGTAGAGGTAAAATTAATAATTTATTTTTTACAAAAAAAGATACACATGTAGATCAACTGAGCACTTTCTCTTTTTCGAAGTCGGTTAAAATAGGTACCTACTTTAACCTTACCCTGAATGTAACCAATACTTATCTGAAAACCGCATCAAGATCGGTTCAGCTAAACGCGAGATAATCGCGCACAAACACACATACATACATACATACATACAGGTCAAACTGATAACCTACTTTTTTGAAGTTGGTTAAAAAAATCATCTCAACGCAACGTTAACATTTTAGTGGGACAAACAAACGACTGACAAATCAATATATAGCTAACTCTGCTAAAATCTCGAAATCGTGACAAAATCTAACTAAAATAAAAATAAAATCAATTTATTGAAAGCCAAATAGACTTTAGTCAGAATGACTACCTACCAACTAGATCTAAGCCGGAATAAGAAATGACATAGTAAAAGTTGAAATGAGGACGTGCGAAATTAAATAAGAACAAAACCAACATTTATTCACTGTGCCTACAAGAAACATCGCCAATCGGCGCCCAATAAATTTGTCAGATAACATTTTAATAATTTAGGTTAGGTACTACTTAACTCAAGTTTATTGTATCTAAGTAGGTATACCATCGATTATATGCGTGTAACTTACTAAATACTTTTTTATACTATCATATGAATAGTTTAGTAAATAAGTATGTTAATATTCTTAGTTTAATCTACACCTATATTTACCTAATATTATAAAGAGGAATGATTTGTTTGTTTGTAACGAATAGGCTCCGAAAATACTGAACCGATTTGAAAAATTCTTTCACTGATAGGAAGCTACACTATCCTCGAGTGACATAGGCTATATTAGATTTTCAAAAAAATTAGGGAAACTCAAATAATGTAACCCAAGGTGCAATATTTTTTCCGTTGTTTACATATTATTTTGACAGGTTGCATTGTTGTTGTATGTTTTTTTATTCGCCCATTCTGGGCAGTCAAAAGAACGAAGTCTATAGAGCCAAGTCTTTAGTAGTATCTTATATTCTATGGCGTAACGAAGTAAGCCGGGACCACTCGTTTTAGATATATTTGTGACAATAATCCATGCTTGCTTAATCCTTTGACTCAACTTGTTTCAGAGAGTATGGAACTTTATACTGAACAAGGTATGCATGTGTTGTGTACCGAGTTGAGTCAGTATTGTATTCCATACTACATGTAAGTACATCATCGCGGGAGGTCGCACGCAACAAACATGTTTAATATAAAAAAATAAAATATAAATCCATTCTTTCTCGTTTTGTACTGTCAAAGTTTAACTGAATCGAGATTTCACACAAAATAAAAACAACAAAAAAAACTTCAGCTAGATTGCATTGTAAATTGAAGTAAGAATTGACCAGGTTGAGCATTTTCCCAATTTGAATTTTAACATTCAGCCACGATTCAAGCTTGTCACAGAATCGCTTAAAACGCTTTCCTATAACGGCCTACATCTTTGTCTCTTAAAATAGATAGTCAGGGTCTCGCCTCGCGCGATCTTTCCGCGTTTGACGACAACTTCAGGAAGTGAAATAAGTGAATGCACGACGCCTACTCATCGTTGTTAAAAGTTAAAAACAAAGAAGTTACTAGGAACAAACAAAGCATCAAGATACTTGAAGAATATGAAACAGACTTTGGAAGGACAATGACATGATATTCTAATTAATAAAGGCAGCTAGGTGGTGCGTCACATTCACATTAGAGCAATGACGCGGCGCAATAGCATACACGGACACGGAGCGCAAGCGGTGTGACGGCAAGATGGCCGCCACCGTCAGCTGATCGCGTACACGCATCTGTTTCCCGTTCTCTACGTGCTGTCAGATGCGAGCCGTCCGCCCCACTCTCACTGCCCGCACAATAGCTCAGAGGTGCATCGACATTGTTCCATTACATACACAACACAATGTGCTTGTACTGCACATTACAAAAATATGACAGTCGATGACAATGCAAACAGGTACAACAGGGGTGCACAAAATATTTGCTGCCGAACTCATATATATACTTACAGATGTTATTGTAAAAAAAAAATTATATGATTATCCAGAACCAGTTTTATTACCTCTGATCTTTAACATAACTACATTTTACCGACTGTATAAGTTAGAAATGCTGAAAATCTTTTAATATCTAAAGGATTTACCCACATTTTCAGAACAAATCTTAATGAGAACGATATAAATACAGTATCAAGCAATTTACTATTTTGTCCACAAGTTTTAATGTTATTGTTATCATTACGGCATTTTAAGTAACTTTGCTATACCAAAATTAAACGCCACGCTCTGCACCTTTGTTGCAAATTTAACGAAGCCAGCTATTGAACTATGTATTTAAAATTGAGAAAAGGAGAGTTCATTAAACATGAATGATTGTTTTGAAGTGGGGAGGACGTTGACCTTCTGACACAAGGTCGGGCGCGTGGCCTTCGCGTACCCTAGCCTCGCTCGTCTAGCCAGACGCAGCCTCCGCCCCGCCCGCTGCTCACCACACGCACCTCGCACGCAAAGACAAACCAATATTTTACCTTCGATTGGGAAACACGAGCCCATGGCCACGTAATGACGACTCACGAATCCGTTCCAATACAATCATTGAACACTTGTCTCTTTGGGACTTCACAAAACTAAAACACAAGCACAAAATAGCAAGATATGTTAATTAGGAGATAATGCAAATTGCTGAGTTGTATTAACAATGTGTATATTTTAATGACACCACGCTATTGTAAAATCTACGTGGAACGCGTATTGACGGCCTCGCTTGTTGGCGAGCTCCGGCGCGCGCGGGGTTCAGGCGAGCACTGGCTGGCTGGCGGTGTGCTCCGTGTGATGGCTGGCTGGTTGGCCGCGGCGGCCGCGAACGGCGGCGGCGGCGGCGGCAGCGGCGGCGGTCAACGCACACACTTGCAGCAAGTTTTCGCGTCACTCTGATTCAACGCGCACGCACTCACCTACACAACAGCAAGGCTAGCTGATAAACACACGAGCAGCCAGCTATCTACACGAGTTACAATCATATCAGACCTCCATTAAATGTTGTTGGCCGCTATAACTGACTGACCAACCAGCCACCTCACCACAGCTATTGCATTCAATAGTTCATTTTAATAAAAATAAACACTGCTAGCGCGTACAAGTTAGTTATTTTAAATTTCAGTGGCTAAATGTTAATTAAATATCATTGGCCTGTTATCAATATATATAAAACTCTTCCGTTACTGACTGACTGACTGACTGACTGACTGACTGACAGACAACGCAGAGCCGAAACTACTGGGCGTAGAAAGCTGAAAATTGGCACGTGGGTTCCTTGGGGAGTGTAGCTGAGCACTAAGAAGGGATTTCCCGAAATTCCCACGGGAACGGGAAAAAACGGGAATTTTGTGTTTATAAGAAATCTGCGCGGGAAAAACCGCGGGGCAGCCTCTAGTCAATATATATAAAACTCTTCCGTTACTGACTGACTGACAACGCAGAGCCGAAACTACTAGGCGTAGAAAGCTAAAAATTGGCACGTGGGTTCCTTGGGGTGTGAAGGTGAGCACTAAGAAGGGATTTTCCGAAATTCCTACGGGAACGGAAAAAAACGGGATTTTTGTGTTTATGAGAAATCTACGCGGGAAAAACCGCGGGGCAGCCTCTAGTCAATATATATAAAACTCTTCCGTTACTGACTGACTGACTGACTGACAGACAACGCAGAGCCTAAACTACTGGGCGTAGAAAGCTGAAAATTGGCACGTGGGTTCCTTGGGGAGTGTAGCTGAGCACTAAGAAGGGATTTCCCGAAATTCCCACGGGAACGGGAAAAAACGGGAATTTTGTGTTTATAAGAAATCTGCGCGGGAAAAACCGCGGGGCAGCCTCTAGTCAATATATATAAAACTCTTCCGTTACTGACTGACTGACAACGCAGAGCCGAAACTACTAGGCGTAGAAAGCTAAAAATTGGCACGTGGGTTCCTTGGGGTGTGAAGGTGAGCACTAAGAAGGGATTTTCCGAAATTCCTACGGGAACGGAAAAAAACGGGATTTTTGTGTTTATGAGAAATCTACGCGGGAAAAACCGCGGGGCAGCCTCTAGTCAATATATATAAAACTCTTCCGTTACTGACTGACTGACTGACAGACAACGCAGAGCCTAAACTACTGGGCGTAGAAAGCTGAAAATTGGCACGTGGGTTCCTTGGGGAGTGTATATGAGCACTCAGAAGGAATTTCCCGAAATTGCCACGGGAACGGGATTTTTGTGTTTATGAGAAATCTGCGCGGGAAAAACCGCGGGGCAGCCTCTAGTAGTTAATAAGAACAAATACCCTACATCAGCCAGTAAATTATTTTATTTGAAAAAATAGTTCGTTAAGACCGGAGAAGCCAAAACGCTAGCTAGTTAGCTACACTGTAAAGAGTGAGGGAGGCTACAGTCATAATAAAAATGAGAACCTATTATTAATGAGGTTTCTAGTTCGTTAACTAATGTTAACTTAAGAGCCAGTTTACAGCGATGCTAGCGCCATTCCCGAAAAAAAAAATCTAAACTAAGGCAAATATCAAAAATCGGCTACAGTATGACACTAGATAATGTAGCCTTGTATTTTTAGGGCACGATTGTATAGCTTTTAGGTTAAAGACCAAAGAAAGCTACAGAGTGTTGCTAAAAGTGGCCACTTTTAGTAACAATCTGTTTATAATTTAGTTCTTTTAAGTTTGGACTACTTTACTGGGCTCAAAAATACTAATCAAGATTATCTAGTGTCATACTGTGCCACATTTTTTATATTTGCCTTAGTTTAGAAAATATTAATTTTTTTCGCGAATGGCGCTAGCATCGCGGTAAACTGGCTCTTAAACAGAGAACAATAAGATTGTTATCATATGACTCGAGTGCTTAAGGGCTTACACGGTGCGAACTACTGCGAACCTAGCGCCAATCCCGATAAATAATAAACCATGGCCGAAATCAAAAATATGCGTCTTTGACTCCCTTGATAATCTTGCTTAGAATTTTTGTGTAGCTTTCAGGTAACAAATCTAAGAAAAAAAAACGTTTGTTGCCTAAAGTAGCCACTTTTATTCCGTAAAAGAATATTTCTAAGATCATTATCCTAAAAGCTACACACTAGTGTACTACACACGGGACTCAAACTAGTAGAGACTTAAAGACACCTATTTTTGATATCGGCCATGGTTTTGAAAGATATTAATTATTTATCGAAGTGGCTAGTATCGCACTGTTTCGCCCCTTAAAAACCAATATTTTGAAAATATTTGAAGATTTTAATATTACATGCTCTCAGGGTTGTACGCGTACATGTTCTTTGACGCTTTATTGTAGTCAGTGTTGTCAAGCCACAGTTTAGTCACGTGCAGAACAGGCAGCAGAATGCACACACCGCTGCAGTATGGTATAGGTAGTCTTGTAAAATAACTTAAAAAGCAAAAATTGCGTTTAAAACTCGTGGAGACGACGGCCAAAAATTGTATATTCAACACGACAAAGACACAAAATAAATGCATAAAATTACGTGCTAATGAAATGACTTAGCAAAAGTTATCGAAGTGCCGCCAATGGAACCAAAACAAAGCATTGCGCCTTGCACTGTTGTAGAGCGCACTTCGGTGCGGGTGAACAGCATCATCGCAGGCATCGCAGACAAAGCCGCTCCAGTCGATGATCTCCCCCAAATTAGTCTAAGGGGCGGTGACCTCCCGACGCGTCACAACAACACGCGCCTGCCGCCGCCGCCGCGCCGCCGCACGCCCGCCCGCGACGGGACAGCGGGGCGGCGCAGCGCAGGGCTTTGCCACCGCCCCGCCATTTTTATTCCATAAAACAAACAAAACATTTACGCAGCGATGCTCTCTTATATCTGCACGCAATAGCCTCCTGCCTGCCTGCCTCTGTCTAAGAAATTGATATGATCAGGTTAAAAAAAAAAGTTTTACAAATGCGATGTGATATTCATTAACTCTTCCACCTCCACCCCGATTTCAAAAAACACAACGCGCCACGCCACCATACAAAGATTTCGTTCGCCGCGTAAGGCCGACAGTGCGGCGTCCCCTGGCGCTGCGCGAACTGTAAAAATCAGCTAAAAATCTACCGATTTTAGCAGAAAAAATGGACGTGTTTATGCAGAAAATTTCTTATTCAACAACGAAATGCTGTACTTTAGTTTATTTATTGACTGACTAAAGTAACAGTTTTTTAATGTAACTGCCAATTTATTTCTTATTTTAATAACTTAAAAATGCTTGGTGTAGTTTATCAGAAAAAGAGGTTTTAAATATTATATCTAAATGTTTTGCAACTTAATGATCTCACAATTTGTTAAAAGAGCTTAAACGCATGATCAGCCAAGCAGACAACGAACGACTCCAAAATAAACTTGCTTATATAAACCCGAAAAAAGACACTAACTACTCTTTGTGGAAAATTACAAAAAATCTCAGAAGACCAAAATTACACATACCACCAATTAAAGTTACAGACGGAAAATGGGCAAGAACTGAATTGGAGAAGGCCCAGGTATACGCGGATCACCTCAAAGCTGTTTTTAAGCCTTTACCAAGCAAAAACCCTGAGCACGACGAAGAGGTAAAAAAGTATCTTCACTCACCACTACAAATGTGCTTGCCACTAAAAAGTGTTAGCCCTAATGAAGTTTGGAGGGCAATAATGAAACTGGAGGAGGGTAAAGCACCAGGATTTGATCGAATAGACGCACAATTGCTTAAACAATTACCCAGGAAGGGGGTTATTCACATTACTGCCATCTTCAATGCCTGCTTAAGAGCTAATATCTTTCCCGCGCAATGGAAAATTGCTCAGGTTATCATGATACCAAAACCAGGTAAAGTGCCACATGAAGTGACCTCATACAGACCAATAAGCCTACTGTGTACTATGGGAAAACTACTTGAAAGGCTACTGCTAAATAGAATGAGCGTATATCTGCCAAATGCTATCCCCCTCCACCAGTTTGGCTTTCGAGAGCAACACGGAACTATTGAACAGATTCACCGCATCACTGATACCATTAGTCGTACGCTAGAATGCAAAAAATTCTGCTCAGCTATATTCCTGGACATAAGCCAGGCATTTGACAGAGTATGGCATGATGGGCTACTCTACAAGCTTAAAAAGTTACTGCCCCACTCTTTCTTTCCTATTCTAAAATCATATTTAGACAAGAGATGTTTTGAAGTCAAATACAATAATGAAATTGCTCCATTAAACGAAATACTATCAGGTGTTCCACAAGGAAGTGTATTGGGACCAGTACTATACTTGCTGTATACAGCTGACCTGCCAACTCACCCTGATACAATTACCGCCACCTATGCTGATGACACAGCCATATTATCGGTACATGAGGATCCTACTATAGCATCAGTAAAACTACAAACCCATATTCATGAAATTGAAACTTGGTTAGACAAATGGCGTATAAAGGCTAATCAGGGAAAATCAGTCCACGTAACCTTTACCCTAAGAAAGCAGACTTGTCCCCCAATAAAACTCCACAATGAAGAAATACCCCAGGCAGAAGACGCTAAATACCTGGGTATGCATCTAGATCGAAGACTCACATGGAGAAAGCATATCTGGACCAAACGTAAACAACTAGACACCAAAGTCAGATCAATGTACTGGTTGATTGGTCGCAAATCCAGATTGTCACATGAAAGCAAGATAGCTGTTTACAAAAGCATCCTTAAGCCAATTTGGACTTATGGAATACAGTTATGGGGTACTGCTAGCAATAGCAACATAGAAATTCTTGAAAGGTTTCAGAGCAAGACATTGAGAAACATGTTAGACATCCCATACTATGTGAGCAACAAATATATACATGAAGATTTAAAAATCAACACAGTCAAAAAGGAAATAGCTAGATTTAGCGAAAATTATCAAAAGAGGATATCAAACCATGTAAATGAACTAGCATCAAAACTAGAAGGCACAGGAAGTATCACACACTCCAGATTGAAGCGGCACAGTGTTCCTTTGCTAACAGCAAGGTTTACAGACAGCTAAAGAAGAGGTCCTAGAACAGGACCCTCTGCTACAAAAACACATATCATCGAAATACAACTGAATAGCTTATTGTGTTAAACACAGATTGCTAAGTTACAGAACTAAATAGAAAAAAAAACAAAAAAAAAAACAATTTGTTAAAGTGTCTAGTCAGGTAGTACAGTAATATATCATGATTAGGATTAGTCCTTAATATTTCAAAAAATTTTGTCTCTGAGGACATAAAAATAAAATATTTATTGCCGTTTCGAACACGCCAGCAAGTTCTGGAATAAAAAATGATTATTATGGTAAGATTATGTCGATATTTGTCAACGCTAAATAGTGAAAACCAGAAAATTTTCGAAGCATAATTAAGAGCCAGTTTACCGCGATGCTAGCGCCATTTGCGAAAAAAATTATATCTTCTAAACTAAGGCAAAAGTAAAAGTGGCCACTTTTAGCAACAATATGTGTATAATTTTGTTCTTTTAAGTTAGGACTACTTTACTGTGCTCAAAAAATACTAGGCTACATTATCTTGTGTCATACTGTGCCACATTTTTGATATTTGGCTTAGTTTAGAAGAATATTTTTTTTTCGAGAATGGCGCTAGCATCGCGGTAAACTGGCTCTTTAGGCAGAGGTCTGACTGTAGCCGAGAGAACGACTAACTATCAGCGATTTTCTCGCTCAAGACACGAACAATACATAAACATTCTGTGTAAAGGAAAGAGATGCATGAATATTAATAGTTACTCTCTGACTGTTCACACTGCGGCCGGCGACGACTAGCCTTTAATAAAAAGGGCTCGTTATTCAGCGATGCTCGCTCGCACTGACCGCAGTGACGACGGGCGAGTGGCGCGAGAAATCGCTCGGTGCCCGGTGACAAAACTATCCAAACTACACTATCGCCCTCCACTGATCGTCAACTCCTTTATAGTTTCTAGTTCTAGTCGTTTCTCGTTCATCGTCGGCGGTCGGACCACTGCCTAAAGAAGTTATGAAGGTTTTATGGTGGCCGCGTGAACGATACAAGGAGAATGGCGCGGACATCGAGATCTAGACTTGTAGACGGTTTGGAGACCTGTTAGGCTATTGCCTTTCACAATGAAAATAAGAATGAGAAACATTTTGACATGTGATAGATAAGTATACATTGCGGGTTTACAGCTGAATCTCTTGTGTAGGTAGACAAAATGATTCACCTATATACCCGCAATGTACACTTATCTTATGTCAAAACGATTCACATTCTAATTTTAATTTTGAACGGCAATAGATCCCCTGGATTTTATGTCAAAGCAAGGTGCAATTTGTCGAAATATGTGGAAGTAAGAAACAAGTATGATTATTGTTTTAACGATGGTTCCGAAACCACGTGTTTTGTTAGCGGGGTTTAAAACAATAATCCAATAAACTTATAATAACCGTACAACGTTGCCGGGTTTTATGCCCACACTTTTAATCTAATTTGTGAACTTGACATTGGCAAAATACTCCACTGAAGTGGAGTCAAGTCTATTAAATTAAAATAATAATAATAAAAAAACAGCTTCGAAGCATTAATGTTTTTAAGTAAAAACAATAAAAACTCTCCAGTTAACAAAGTTAAGAAAAAATATTTCAGTGATATTAAAGATGTCGATGTGGTATCAATTCCAACACGCTCAGTGAAATTTTTTACATTTGAACTGATATGTGGATGCTCAATGATTCCACTCTGGCGTTTCGAAGTCAACATCTTTATAATACTTCAGCATTTTCATTAAAAATATTATTTTGCTGTTCGTTATTTAATGATTCTTCTATAAAAATTTCATCTTCATTACATTCACAGTCTGATGAATGATTCCAGATTCATGTTCCGATAAATGACGAGTTGCAACCACTAAGGCTACGAACGCACAGGCGGTTTTATTTCCGCGCAGTGTCAAAGTTTGTTATTAAATTTTCAACCTTATTCATAGGCCCCGAACGCACAAGCGTGTTTTTACGATTTTTTATCCGCTGGTGCGCACACTTCCATAGGATTCAATATGTTGAATAAAATCCGCGCGGCAAAAAACCGCCTGTGCGTTCGTAGCCTAAGTCCGCCAATTAATTTTCAGTAAACTCATCGTCCAAACGGATGATCTGCGCAAGGCTGCGGGTCCACGCTGGATGCAGGCCACCTGCGATCGGTACAGATGGAGAGCCTTGAGGGAGGCCTATGTCCAGCAGTGGACGTCCTACGGCTGAAATGATGATGATGATGATGAAACTCATCGTCTAAATCTGTTTATAGCAAAATACAATTTACACACCAAATTTAAGAAGTATGTAAAAGGATTTATAGGATTCTCTGAATTAAGATCTAGTGATTCAATTAGCAAATATGGACTGAACACATAGTTTACATTTAATAAACATGGAACGTTATCATGATTAACAAAAAAAAATGAATTCTGGCGTTGACACACTTAAAATGATGTCCATTCCTTATGTACTAGAAAGTACTTACAGTTTATTGCGATAACATCTCTGTTAATTTCATGATCTGAAAAGGGATTCAAAGAACTTAATTTGTCTGTTTTATATCCAGATCAATCATCAAATGAGGGTTCAGAGTACCAGTTTCAATTCCCATATCAATCGTCCGTGTGCCACTGTTCATTGTCAGATCAGTCTTAGGAGGGTTCGTAGTGCTAGTGTCCATGGCCAGGTCATGATGATGATTCGAATCGGAGTAAGTATCGGGATTTATAACCAGGTCACAAATTTCACAGAAATACAAACAAGAAAAGAGATACGCCGCAGTACCCAACGGTTTGACCGAGGCTAACCGTTGCATTTACTACCACATTTTTTTTTATAAGTAGGTATGCTCTCGGAGGCAATATTTAAGTGTACACTTTTTCTAAGAAGGAAACAAAAAAAATGTCAACACATTTCTTTATTTTTGAAAACAATAGGCAATGAACTGACGCTGAGCACTTTTACGATCGAAAGACAAAAGAATAGCGGGCGGCGACCACTCAAAAAATATCCTAATCTATTGTTCAATGTTAAAAACATTGAAACGCACAGCTGCAAAGATTATGTATTGTGTGATTTTCGGAATATTTAAAAAAAAATATTTATAATTAACCGACACAGTTAATAAAATTAAACAAAAAATGTTTCGCTTAAACTAGTAAAAGCACCGTTAAATTACCGCCTTATCTTTAATTCATTGAATACAAAATAGGTGATATGACGCTTGTTCAAATCTACGGTCACCTTTATAATTACAAAAAGTCGAAACCGTTTACCACTTCAATCCTAAAAGCGGCGTTAACTGCTTGCTTACAAGTCACATTTTCCCCTGCACTTGGAAAAAGTAGCACGTGCGAACCGAAAAATACACTTCCTCGAGCGCCATCGGGCGCAACGTATGTGCCCTGTTCCAAAATATACTAAATCACGACATAATAAATTCAAAAAATTACAATGTATAGTTCTATTAAAAATATTACATTCTGCATATAAATAAAAATATTTGAGTAAATAGAATTAACTTTATCTCAAGTTGAACTTCAATGGCTGTTTCTATATAATAAATGTATGAAAAAAGTATAAAGCATGCATTAGATCCGTTTAATCAAATCCTTGACTATCTTTTTTCAGTAAAAATAATATTGTAATATCCTATTTAGTATGTTTTTTATTGAAAATAGTGCGAGCGCCAGTCGGCGTCCTCGGCGCCTGGGGATATGTTTTTAAGGGACGCATACGTTGCGCCCGTGGCGCTGAATGGGTTAAAGAGTAATTGATGCTTGCACCATGGTTTATTTATAAGCAATCATATTAGAAACGTTCTATTTAAATGTTCCATTTACTAACAATTTTAATCGAACTAATGCATTGAAGCATTGTTGTAGTTCTCCAAGCTCAACCAACATTTACGAGATCTTTTTATCAAAAAATTAAACCGCCAAAATAACTGAAAAGGATAAAATAATAGGGATTTTTTTTTGGGTATCATTTAAGCTATCACCAATTTAATTAGTTTTGTGTTTCGTAAATAATAGGGTTTGTCCTCAAAATAGTAGATCTGTCACCATAATGTAGTCACCAAACAATGCAAAATCAGTTCCACAATAAATCACCTAAAATCCTGAGATATAAGGTCTAGTACCAAATAAATGTTTTTGTATGTATTATAATAGGTGTGTCCTAATAAGTATTTAAGCAAACTAATTTAAAGAGATCACCAATAAATCATATTATTTTTTCTATTAAGAGTTAATTTACTCACTTCTTAAATTAATTTAGGTATACCAAGTAATTTTAATCAATTAAATTCATTATTATCTAGGTAAGGCGTGATGCGCGGCGGTATACGTTTTTCGTTTATTTTTTGAATTTTAGGTAATTTAGTGATTTTGATTTGTTGATTCTGTGGCGCCGACTCAAAATAACTTGGTATACCTAAATTAATAAATTACCTTTTAATAGAAAAAAATCCCTATTATTTTATCCTTTTCAGTTTTTTCGGCGGTTTAATTTACGGTTAAAAATACGTTTTAATTAACAGCAACATAGTTGCGAGTGTTGCGACTAGTTACGTGCATCTCGGCCATACAATAGAAGTACACGTGTATGGCTCTGTAACATCACGGCTGGCACGGCTTGGGCTAGTTAACTAAAATTCTGTGTTTCATAATATAACAAACGAATTGGCAATGAATGACATAGGGTCGGAATACAAACAAAGTCTTGGAAGGGAGGTGTATAAAAGACTGAACTCCTATGTCATAGGACCTATGACAATATTTGGTGAACATAGCCAGAGTTACAAAAGTGTGCTATATAGTGAGGTTGCTTTTTAGAAATCCCAGAGAAAAGCCTAAGCCAGCAATTTGCAGAGGTAACAATACGGCTCGCAGGTGCCATGGTCTATACTGCACAGATTATGCATTGTGGGACTTACCGGAAGGTTGGAAGACTTGACACAGATTGCTCAATGCACGCGCTGCAGTACCGGGCCGAAGAATAGGACTGTCAGCTTCGTGCTCGGGGAGGGCATATTGTTCCCTCCCCGGCTCGCCTGGAGCTGCGGAGGCACAGTGCCACAAGCTGTGCCGCCGCCCATCTCGGGGCCGTTTGATGAGTGTGTCGGGCATCCGCCTTTCACACCCACGACCCCAAAGACCCCTTTAGTCGACTCTTACGACAGGCAGGGCATACCGTAGACCTATTCTTACGCCCGGACCTACAGGGCTTACTGCCACCTGCCTGTCGTAAAAGGCGACTAAGAGGTAAGGAAACCGGCGGGTTTTTAGGGGGTGCGAACCCCACATAACTTTGCGGCTCCCCCCGAGGAAAGAGATTGCTCAATGCTCAATATAGCCTAAAGCTACAGAACGAATATTCGAGAGGACCTATGTCACAACTAGGGATGGTGGAATAAGAATGTTCTAAATGTCATATCAATAAAGTAAAGTTTGATTAAAAGTCGCAAAACTGTTTTAATTTATAGCAAGTTTTCGTTTGCCCATGGCTTCACCACGGTAAGGAACTAAGTACTGAACAGATTTTGATAAAACTAATATAATTTTTTTAAGTTTAGAACATCAACTCTCTCATCTAAACCTAAACCCCAAAACAAATTGATTAAAATCGGTTCAGCAATTTATCTGTTTATCATGCACAAGCACAAACAAACAAGTTTAAAAACTATTAAAATTAGAACAGCTAGTCCAACGAATACGAAAGAGGTTGTAAAAATATTTAATGTCTAATTTCGGTATAAAATTTACGTGGTAACTTCAAATTACTACCTAATACTGAACAGAGTCATGCAGCCTGTGATAAGTAACAACAACTTTCTGTATTAAAACAAAGGTTGTAAAAAAAAAAACATTTTTCATACATTTATCTACAGAATTAGCTGACAAGTATGGAAGGAACAAAGGATTTTTTGTGCTTTTGCCACTGGGAAGAGTTGTTGTTGAAGCGAGAGCATCGGAAGTGGACCTGCATAAGTCCCGACAGTGCACTCAAAAACGAGATAGGCTTCATCCATCATGTCGACATATAACCGTATATTGAAAGATGTCTGTGATCAACGCAGTTAGAACCGGAAGCAATCACTGTTGGTACAGGCACTTCCGCGGTGTGTTAACTATTTTTTTAACACATAAATATAAACAATAACCCTGTTATTCATAAAAACTTAAATAGCACTTTAGTTATTTGACGTATGTTAATTTAGACTGGATGTCACGTATTTATCATACAACAAACCAGAGAAGTAGACCTCCAGTAAGGCTACTTGAAATCTACTGTATCTTTATGAATAAGACGGTAAGTATATTGAACCCTATATTTTTGAAAACTGCATGAATGCAGCTTTTCAAATATATTTTTATTTTTTTGATATCTATACTCATTCAAAAGATATCGACATTTTGTTTGCGTCGACAATTATCTATTTTATGGTAAATTCCGATTTATTTTTATAGAAATGTAAAAAAAAAATGTTCCAGAAATGGATTCCTCATCCTAAAATTATCCGAAAATGACACCACACTTGCCCTAGTAGCTATAAAATAGCAGCAATAGGGATCAAAAGCGCGCGCGGCAGAAGAAAACTTCACCCCCTCGCCCCGCCCCCCAGAGAGGGGTCTCCCGCTCCCTCCCGGGCGATTCTCAGTCTGGGCCACCTAAGCAACAAGTGTGCCAAGTTTCATGCTTTAATGCAGAAAATATTGGTTACCATACATTTATTGGACTTAACAAACCCACTAATTATTTTTTTTATTTTTTTATTTATTCAATATATAATTAATTGTTAAAACATTCTGTAAAAAAACTTAGGTGTAGAAATAAACTATATACACATGAAAACTAAATTTAAAAAATAAAATAATTAATACCTAATTGAAGAGACCGCCACTCAGAGCTCCCTGCTCGAAGGGAACGTATTAAATCAAACATATAGCAATGTATGAGACCGTTTCCAGAGACGCGTTGGAGGGCGCCGCCGCGAGCCCCGCGGCGGCGCCCGTGTCGTCGAACGCTTCAAGAACAAAACATAGGCCTATCTATGTTCGATATCGTATAGGGAGACACGTGGCGCCCGCCCCGCGCAACGCGCCGCGTCTCAGAAGTATAAGGCCTCTTTTACGGAGACGCGGCAAGCTCTGCTATAGCTTTGTAATTGTAGGTATTGGTAAATTACCTATATTTTGGATAATATGTATACTATTCAAAGCCCCTGACTTTTCACACACAGCATAAACAAAATAGAGTATAATATAGACCAATATTATGTTCAGTCAGGCAATGACAAGACAGAGATCAATTTCAGTTTGACCTCTATCATAGGTCTCACTTTTTAATACCTACCACAAATTTGTAGGATGTGATATGTTCATGTTAAATTAATTAATCTTTTTTGAAACTAGTTGACCTGGCAAACTTTGTATTGCCTAGTTGATGATGATGATGATGATGATGAATATGATGATGATGATGAATATGATGATAATAATCTTGATGATTAATATTGTTATTGATTAAAACCAATCTTATAACATGCATGCCCAAAATTTTTATATTCATCCATGCTGATGTCAAAACTTTATATGATATTGAATGAAAATTAAAAAAAATTGTCCACTAACAGCAGTGAAGTGACGTAAAGCCACTTACCTGATGTTGGAGCAAGTTCCGTACCAGACAAGTGTCTTTCCAAGTCCGCAAGCCCTTCAGTTCACAAGCTGGCGACACAACGTCAGTACAGTTGAGGTCAGCATCCACCGGCATCACAATGAATGGTTACACCACCTATGCAAGCCAACAAAATATCTAGTTAGGGTCTACCTTAGAGTATACATATTACAGCTATAGAGGGAGTACATCCAAGTGGGAACAGTAGACACAGGTGAGAACAAAAAGGCGTTCCCGCCGCGAGCGTCTATAGTCTGTGATGATTGCTTGTACCGTGCGGTCATGGAGAGATTTTGTTCGTATTTCGCCGTCACTATGGTGAAATGCGCAGTTGATTGTTGCAAAAATTATAACAGAAAACACACCAAATCGAAATCAAGTGTTACATTTCACCGGTAAGTCGATTTTCATACTTATTTTTATAAAAACAATTCAATAATCGCGGGGTTGAAGGAGACGTGAGAGG